>CAWUFW010004012.1:0-1200000 GCA_963921515.1 Calotriton arnoldi | reverse complement strand
GCTCTTTGGACTGCAAGAATACTTTAAGTGGGTCCCTAGTATGTAAGGACGTTTTGTTGCAAGTGGCATGCAATTCATCTGTGGCGAATCTTTCTTGCTACTTAAAAGGATCTCCGGTGGCCCTGGTATGGCAGACTTTCACACTGCTCTCGAATGGGAGTTAGCTGATGTTGAAGGAATCAGGGTTGCAGTGGAATTAAGCCAGGGGCTGCGTATGTGGTGACCGTATCTTCCATTGTAACATGTTGCACACAAGTCTTATTACTTCCTACCTGTGTAGTTAGGGAGGACACACTGTGGTCTTCAATTAATCTTACCACCGTGCAATGTGGCGCCCTGAGCAAACTGAAAGTTTTATCATTTCAGAAAGATGTGGCCTTAACTTCGGGCAAGGAGATGTTTAATCTTCAGGTGGCACATTCCTCTACGGAGAAACAGGCGCTTCTCTGTACTAACTTTCCACAATATTTTGGGGAGCTGGTCCATCGTATTTTTAAAATGTCTAATATGACTGGAATTGTACAGCTTTTCAAGAGCATAGGATCTGGGTGGGTCAGCCTCTTGCAGACGGTGTTCAGAATTATTCCATCCTTCATCCACTTCGTTTTCAGAAGCATCTTTGGAGGCCTTCTGCTAGTCCTGATCCTAGTTGCAGGGCCACTGATTTTTTAATTTTTTTCTCCTCAATGGATGTCCCAGTTTGTGAACAACTAGAGCTGGCACTGCCTCGTGTCCTGTTGTGCCGTGAACGTATGGTGCATTTCTTTGGCATACCTCTGCTTCCAGAACTTGATGAGCATTGGTTTCTGTCTTGCTGGCCTGTATGGCTTCATTGCGTACAGCCTGTGTTCCGCTGCCTCTTGTGCACTTACGAGTGTGCCCTGGATCTGTGCTTAGGATCGCAGTTGGTTGAACCTTGGAACATACACGTGCTGGTGGACCTGCTAATAGCCCGTCTGTACAGCTATCCCCTGCAAATGCCTCTGCTCCTGGCCGTGTTCTATGAGCTTCCCTGGGTTGCCTCCGCACCGAGTGGTTTGGATCAGAGCTCTGTTTCAATGGAACATCAGGTGGCTGTGCTTCTTCCCTCAGCGGCTGGATAGGAACATATTTGCTCTATTGAATGCAACGAGGTTGACCTCTGGGAACGTCGTCTGCGGACGCTGGGAACAGCAATGTTTCATCTACCACTTAGAACATGTAAACATCTGACGTTACATGTGGTGGGAGCTTTTTATTCAGCCTGTTTTTACTTCTAAATTTGTTTTTGGCAATCAGCCAATCCGCATTTGTAAGGCACATCTCTGTCACCTCTAGGGGTATCTGGGTGCTGTGTCTCCATCGAAGACCAGGTATTGATTCTCTTTCTGAAGTCTACGAGTGAGGGGGCTGTACGGAGCTGGAGGGGGAGGTTGTTCCAGGTCTTGGCTGCGATGTAGGAGAAGGAACGGCTGCCGCTGCGGGTGCAGTGGATGTGGGGCGTGTGTGCGAGGGCGAGTGAAGAGGAGCACAAGTGGGTTGGTGGAAGTTCAGTTAATGGTTAAGGTCGGTAGGTCCTAAGTCGTGGAGGGCTATGTAGGTGTGCATGAGGATCTTGAACTGGCATCTTTTCTGGATGGGGAGCCAGTGGAGGTCTCTCAAGTGGGGGGTAATGTGGGTTCATTTGGGGAGGTCCGGGATGAGCCTGGCTGCGGCATTCTGGAGTCTTCTGAGGAGCTGGATGGAGATGCCTTGGTGATGTCATTAAAGATGTCATCATTGATGTCAATGACCATGTCATGAGTGACGTAATATGTGAGGTCATAAGCAGTGTATTGCTGGGGCGTAAGTTATAGTTAGCTCAGGTAACTATAACTGCTGAATTTCACTGGTTTTGTGCCAGTGAAATCTCAGCCTAACTATAATGTCCCTGTAACCTTTGTTTTTTTCAGTGAATTTCAATGTTTTTTTTAAATTTAATTTCCTAACTATAAAGTCCCTGTAACCTTTGTTTTTTTTAAGTGAATTTCTATGTTTTTTTAACTAGTAGTTGCATTTGCAGAGAGGTGGAGAAAGGGGGCGGTACCTCCGACTAGCTCTCAGGAATCCCACTTTAAGGGTCTCTCCGGAGGTAATAGGAGGGCTTCTATGCCATCAAGGTCCCTTAGCAGCCAAGGGGACTTCATCCCCCAAGCAGTAGTGCACCAGAGGGTATGTTTGCAGAGTGGTGGAGAAAGAGGAAATGACCTCTGAAGTCCTTACAGCAATTGTGTTCTGCAGGACTTACTGGAGGTAACAGGAGGGGCAGTTGGCCCCAAGGATCCTCTAGAACTAAGGAGATTTCACCCCCCCAACCAGCGTACAGGCCTCTCTCCCACAAATTTAGTAACCAGCCCCAGGGAGATGGCAGTCCCGGGCCCCCGCATGTTTACTGTTTGCATTGGGGATGTGGTGTTCACAATGGCGCAGGGGGTGTTGCATCGGCACCCCCGCATATTTTTTAAAACATGCCCCCAGGATTTGGCCCACCTGGAGACTTCTTATAAAAGACGCGCGGGAGCCCACGCATCTTTTTTTTATTTTGCCGATGGGTCCATAGTGAATTCATGGCAAAAAAAAATGTAAAAATGATTTTAACCCCCGGCAGGGTCTTGTGGGACCTCCCAAACATATCTGGGGGGTCAGGGTTTTCCTAACTATAACGTCCCTGTAACCTTTATTTTTTTAAGTGAATTTCTATGGTTTTTTTAAGTAGTAGTCACATTTGAAGAGAGGTGGAGAAAGGGGGCGGTACCTCCAACTAGCTCTCAGGAATCCCACTTTAAGGAACTTACCATAGGTACTAGGAGGGTTTCTATGCCCTCAAGGTCCCTTAGCAGCCAAGGGGACTTCATCCTCCAAGCAGTAGTGCACCAGGAGGTGCGTTTGCAGAGTGGTGGAGAAATGGGGAATGGCCTCTGAAGGCCTTACAGCAATCGTGCTCTGCAGCACTTACTGGAGGTAACAGGAGGTATAGTTGCCCCCCAAAGATGCCCTCTGAAACTAAGCGGACTTCACCCCCAACCAACATGCAGGCCACTCCCCCACAAATTTAGTAACCAGCCCCCGGGAGATGGCAGTCCCGGGTCCCTCCGCATGTTTATTATTGTTTGCCCCCAGGGAGGTGGTGTTCACCATTGCGCAGGGGCTGCTGCATCGGTACCCCCCGCATATTTTTAGAAATATGCCCCCAGGATTTGGCCCACCCAAAGGCTTCTTATAAAAGACGAGCGGGAGCCCACGCGTATTTTATTTTTATTTTGCCGCTGGGTCCACCCGTGAATTTGTGACCAAATTTTTAAAAAAGGATTTTAACCCCCGGCACTTGGGACCCCCAACCATATCTGGGGGGTCAAGGTTTTCCTACCGTGCCCCTTTTCTTTTTAAATTTTTTTTTTTGTGGGTCTCACTTCAAGCTGAGTACCAAGATGGCTGCCAACACTTCCTGGGTGAAGTGTTGGCAGCCAGTCAAATTTCAGTATGATCCGCAAGTCCACTGCCAGGACCCGCGTCGCCAGATATCTATATTTTTTAAACTTAAAAATCTCAAAAACTACTGATGGATTTACACCAAATCATAGAAAGCACGCTTTCTGGACCAACATCTAGCTTTCTGCCACTTTGGTGTAATTCCATTCAGCAGTTAGGGCTCTAGTTGTGTTAAAAAATAAAAAATTCCCATAGACATAGCATGGGGAAAATGTGTTTTGGGACTCCCCCTTTTTGTCGACCCCTGCTTGTCGGATCACCCTGAAACTCTAAACACAGCAGCTGAACCAAACATGGGAAGGTTTGTGAAAATTTCGTGAAGATTTGTCAAGCGGCGCCAAAGTTATTGGCAAAACAAAAAATGCTTTTCCTGTGGAAACTTTGGTCCTAACTATAACTTCCTACTGGCTATATATATATACATGTATATACACATATATATACATATATATATATACATACATATATATATATATATATATATCGAATGGAGTTCGCCAACAACATCCAATCCGCAGGGAAAAGACGAAACCGGACCCTTTACTTGGTGCTGATGTAATTTTTATTTAATATGCCCCGCACCACCGCCACGACGCGTTTCGACCTTCCAGAGGTCTTGTTCACATAACGCGCTGCGATGTGCCATACCTTTTTAAAGTGCATAGTGCAAACACTCGTGACCTGTCACATGACAGCTAAACATAGAAGAAACATTAAATATAAGGTCTTTCTTTTAGCACGTTTTTAACTTCATAGAGCCTGCCCTGATTAAGGTTTATATAACGGACATTGCAAATGGTAATTAACTAAACATACCAACATACAGATATATAAATATATAAATACATAAAATATATAATATCTAAATATATATACATATACAACGTGAATACTTAAAACTAAATTCATTTAAAAGCATCATCTGAGTTCGCACAACATTATCATACAAAATTATATGAATAACGGGCAAAGATCTAAAAAGGTCATAAAAACATCAAAAAAAATAAATTGATATAAGTCATGTACCTTCCATAACCCTCATCTGTATTGCGTTATAGGGTGGATTCCGCTATAAACTATATAAAACCAACTGTTAGCACGAGTCTTGTGTGGCTAAAAACTGAATAAAGCCCCAAGTGGGCATCGACCATACTTCTATGCAATCCTATAAAGTGCTAGTGCTAAACTTAACTTTCCTTACAGTGCCACCTAATAAAGTGCAAAGTGCAAAAATTCAACCAGGTTAAAAACTAGAAGCAGCATATTGATAAAATGTAAACAGATAACAGAATTTTCATCATACTCCAAAGGAGAAAGAAAGGGCAACATATCATTACAGGCAAGTATAAAAATCTTCACTCGAGTTCATACCAGAGGGAGCCTTACTATCCAGTTCTAAAATATATCTTGTCTCTAATAAACGGAGGAATGATTCACGATTACCTCCCCTTCTCAACGGTAAAACTGCGTCCACCACAAAATATTTTAAAAGACCTGAATTCTGGTTGTGAACTTCCTTAAAGTGTCTAGCGACGGGGTACAGGGGATCATAGTTGTTGATAGCCCTAATGTGCTGGAGTATCCTCTTGTGGACCTGCAGCTTAGTGCTCCCCACATACCGCAGGCCACAGGGACACTCCAGCACATATACTGCGTATTCCGTTTTGCATGTCAGAAATTTAGTAATCAATACAGCCTCTATTCGAAAAGGACAGGTAAATGAAGTAGTACTGACTCCATATTTGCATGCCTTACACGATGGACATTTCACAAAACCCTTACGGGAAGATAGCCAATTTTTAGGTGTTATCACTTCTGGGCTGCCTTTACCAGCATATCACTCATAGATCTTGCCTTTCTAAATGTAATATCCGGGGTTTTAGATGTTAACTCTCCTAATATTAGATCATTACGCACCAAAGCCCAATTTTTGTTGAAGATTTTTCGAATTTGCCCATGCTGAGAATTATATGTAAGGATCATGCGCGTAGTCTGATCTAAAGATGTATTGTCGCTCTGAGTAGAAGATTTTACTGCAAGAGTGTCTTCCCTTGCAACATTGTTAGTCTTGGCGATGGCAGTATCTATAGTCCGGGCTGTATAACCCCTAGCCAGGAATCTATCCCTACTCTCTTGTTGGGCTAGGTAACATTCATCCGAGGTGCTGCAAATGCGTTTAATACGCAGCATCTCACCATAGGGTATACTCTGGATAAGGTGTCTGGGGTGATGGCTGGTAGCATGTAAGACAGTATTCCCAGCCGTGGGTTTCCTGTGTAATTTGGATTCCACTTTTCCTTCCCCAATAAATACCTCAACATCTAAAAAGTAAACCCTTTCTCTACTCATGGTCGCAGTGAAATGTAAGTTGAGGTTATTCGAATTGATCTGTTCAATAAACTGGAGTGCCAGATCTTCAGGGCCCCTCCAGATTAGGAACAGATCCTCTATATACCTATACCAGCAACCTATATGTTGGTTCATCACTTCAGCAAAGGTGTTGGATAGGACCCGCTCCTCCCAAAGCCCCATATGCAAACAGGCATAACTTGGGGAGAAGCAAGCCCCCATCGCAACACCTCTGGTTTGCTGGTACACTTGGTTATTAAATAGGAAAAAATATATATATATTTCCTTCCGTGGTGGGCCCTGCCTTGACTTACGGGCTCTGCAACCCTGATTCACAACTTATTAAATCTTGCTGTGCTACTTGAATGAGGCGAGGCAGCACAGCAGCCAACTCTAAACAAGTTAACAGTCCCCAGTTTTTGAGAGAGGGCTGGTTGAAATGTGAGCCTGTACAACATTGTGATTAATGTGCAGGTTCACCCCAACCTCTCTTGAAAACTGGGACATGTTTTTGTTTTAGATCAAAGTGTCGGGAAGCCGGGACAGTCCTTGAAAAAGAGGGGCTGGACAGGAAAATCCGGGTTGTCTGATCACCTTATTCTCCATACCCTTGGTACTTTGTGAATGATAATATTAGAGGTACAGCAAACGATAGACAACATTCACATGAAATTGCAATAATTCTCACCACAACATTGTGGAAATTAAAAACATGAACATTATGACATGCAGGTGTTGTGCAAAACACAGTGGTGAATGTGAGCGCGATTGCTAAGGCTCAGTCCTGGAAATCATTTTAGAGGTCCAGAACTTAATTCAGGTGCTTTCATTCATGACTGCACTAACTGCCGGGGCCAGTGAGATTGCACAAACAAACTGCTGTATTTGGAGCAGCACTGGTAACTGTGACTGACATGTACACAATATTATTTTAAGAATCTGACAGCTATCATCGCAAAGGTGTCACTTGAGACTTTCCAAGGTGCATCATACCTTCAAGGTGGGACAGACATTGGTTTGCCCCATTGGCTGTTGTGAAATATGGTGGGTCTTGCAAGTGTTCTCCTCCCTGCGAGCCTCCTACTAAATATTCAGCAATGTGGGATACACTGGTTGGTCTGTCATTGGTGTGACTAGATTTAAGAACCCAGGCACAGAAAAATGGAAGCCCAAATTTGACCTAAGGTACTCGGGTACCCTATCTACATGATTCTTCTTTGACTTCTAGCACTTGCACTTAGTTTTTGATAATTTATGCTAGTTGAAGAATTACAAAATGGAAAGGGACTGAGATATGGGACAAGCTATTCACACCAGCCTGTAAGAAACTCAGAATCTATCCATTTTTACATCAAAGGAAAATGCTGCATTAAACTAATGGCAAATGCAATGCATCTAATGGCGTTTCCATAGCAGTGCCTAAACCTAATCAGGGGTCAGTGGAGAGCATTAAACTGCAGAAGGGCTGAAAATGCAGCTATGCCAGGCAAAGGGAGGGAATAATGTGAGTGGCACCAGTGGGTGACATTGAGCAACACCAACAATACGCACATGACTGTTGACATCCCAAGAAAATGTTTGGCCTAGGGTAAGCAGCGAAGTGGCTCTCTCAACCCTGTGGACTCAATTCATACAATCCTTAGCTTTTTCTCTTCCCTCTACCATGTCAACTTTAATATGCTGCACAGAGTAACTTACGTTTAGTCAATTGAAGCATGTCCCAGTAGGACAACTAACACACGAGAAACAAAGTAAAAGTCAGAAGTCTTAGGACTTGTTCTCTCTCATTCCACAAACACATTGAGCTGCCCAGATGATTACAGGATGGCAGGCTTTCTAGTAGCCCACAATTTAGATGTAGGGTCTTATTTAGAGTTTTACAGGTGGTATGCTCCCTCAAAATGTGATGGATATCCCATCCACTGTATTACTAGTGTCACAGGCTTGTGATATAGAGGACGAGGCATCCACCACACTTGTAGTATGGGTTTCAATATACTAGGTAGGTAACTGAGCAATCATCACAAAATGTGTGTGTAAATTTACTGCAAAAGTGTAACTTACCTATCTCCATCAAATTGAAGGACCTGGGGGCTATTCACAAACTGGAGGGGCCAATCACATAGGTAACTTACTCTTCTGAGTAACGCATACATCCAATTCATTCTTACATTTTTGAGTAACTTTACTACTTTTGGTTATTCACAAAATCCAGGTGTAAAGTTTCTCAAACGCTTAAGAGTATATTACACCCGTAAATTACTGGGCTCTAATAGTTCCGTTAATTCGTCTAAAATGGTTCCATCTGGGAAAACATGGTCATTCCCCATAATTTTACAAAGTGATATCTGGTGTCTCCTAACCTCTGTTGTTTCTAGGGACCTGTTAGACCTGGCTCTTTCTGCAGAGTCACCCCTAAACTTTTTGCTTTCCTCCTCCCCTTTTTGCTGAATTCGTTTTAGTTGGCTTAAGGACTCTTAGCACTTTACTACTGCTAACTAGTGCTAAAGAGCATGTGCTCTCTTCCTAAAATGTGGTAGCATTAGCTTACCAGCATTTGGCATTTTAATTTACTTGTAAGTTCCTAGTAAAGTGCACTGTATGTGCCTAGCACCGTTAAATTAAATGCTACGAGTGGGCCTGCAGCACTGAATGGGCCACCCACTTTAGTAGCCCTGTAAACATGCCTCAGGCCTGCCATTGCAGAGCCTGTGTATGCAGTTTAAACTGCCATTGTGACCTGGCAAATTAATATACTTGAAAGGCCCAAACCTTACCTTATATTATATATAAGTCACCCCAAAGGTAGGCCCTAGGCAGCCCTATGGGCAGGGTGCAGTGTATTTAAAAGGTAGGACATGTACCTTTGAGTTTAGCATGCCCTGCTCATGAAAAAATCTAAATTGTTTTTTCTCTACTACTAGGCCTAGCTATCTCAAAGGTTAATATGTGGATTGCCTTAAAACATATTTTGAATGTAGTTTCCAATTGGGAAAAGATAGAAATTTGGAGGTTGGTGTCTCTGGGCTCACAATATAAAATCACAACTTATGGTGAAGTTGGATTTTAAATTGTAAGTCTGAAATGCCACTTTTAGAAAGTTGGCATTTCCTTACTTTAACCATCCTGTGCCTCTGCCTGTCTCTGAATACATGTCTGGGTTGGGTAACAGCTGGGCTTTATGCATTCCATATAGACAGTCACACAAAGGGAGCTGGGGTGTGACATTTGCATCATGATGGCCCATCACCAGGCTGATGGGCCTTCCTGAGGTTGATTGGGTGGGAGATGCTGACACTTGCACCTGAATAGGGCTGTGCCTGTCCCAACACAAAGAGCTGCATACCCACCTGGAGTGAGTCTGGAGCCAGTGCAAAAAAAACAAGGGACCATGAGATTTTCAAAGGCCTCTTTGAAGTCTCCCCCAATTAAAAGGTGCAACTGGGTATAAGTACTAGAGTCCTGACACCACCAAATCAGAACTTTGCTGGAACTAAAGACATTCTGCCTGGAAGAACAGCTGCTGTGCTGTAGGAGGGACTGCCACTCTGCTAACTGCTTTGCTGTGTTGGCCTGGTGCCTGCTGATTGCTGTTCTGTAGGACGGACTGCCACTTTGCTACCTGTTTTGCTGCGCTGGCCTGCTGCCTCTTGTCTGAGAGTGAGAAGGACAGGACATGCTCGCTACATCCTTGAATACACGTTTCTCCAAAGGCTTGCTGGCTTGCCCTCTGTTCTTGAAGTCTCAGGGCAATCAAAGACTTCCTTCAACTCTGCTTCCCCCTTGCCTGAGGTGCCAATCCAGTCCGGGGCCTCAGAAGTGGGTTCTGCAGCTTTTGCTTCAAAATCGATGCAGTGAGAACTTAGTGTCGATTGGAACTGACACAATGCCCTTTGACGCTGATGCAGTGCCAATCCAAGGACATCCCTGTACTGCTCAATGAAGATGTGCAGCCTGACTGTGGGATTTGACGAAGAAGAAGCGCCGATCCAAGCTACTGACGGCGAAGTTTGATGATGGCTCAGCGCCTGCATCGTAAGGAGTTCGGCGATGACATGGGACCTGACTGCGAGGCTCAACTTTGACGCATCGACCCAACTATGTGAATTCGAATTGATGCATCGAGTCTTCAACACCGATGCTTGATGCATCCAAGGTACTTTTTCAGAGTACCCTCCGTGTTCCTGTAGCATCGCGGTCGGCCTGAAATTTTGGATTTACTATATTGCAGTTTATGCTTTAAAAAATCATATCTCAAGTTCTATGTACTGGATTTGTTACATTTTAGTCTTGTTTTACTCAGTTAAATATTCTCTATTTTGTAAGCTGGTGGGGAGTCTTTTTATGTATTTTCACTGCATTACTGTAATTTAAGTGTTGCACAAATACTTTACACATTGCCTCTTAACTTTAGCTTGACTGCTCTTGCCAAGCTACCAGAGGGTGAGCACAGGCTAATTTAGGTTGTGTATTTCACTTACCCTGACTAGGATTGTGATGCCTACTTGGACAGGGTGCATACCCTGCAAACTAAAGACCCAATTTCGAACAGTTCCGTATATTTCTTTTATCAACTTCTCATTGACTAGTACTTGTCCTAGCTTATTATGCTTATGATTCTCCCGCTGTAACAGTCCAAAAATGAGAGAAAGATGAGAAACCCTAGAAACACTAATCTTTGCTGCCCAACTCATCTTTATTATAAGGTTTGCTCGGCTAAGCACCAAGATTGCTACACCGCTGCCAAATAATCAAAGGATTGAAGTTAAAACTCACCCTTGTCAATAGGGCAATATATCATATTACCTTTCCAAGCATTTTGTCCCTGCCATTTGACTAAAGGCCTCTGTTTAGCATCATAGTTTCTTATTTCTGCCACCGATATTCCATTTTTATGGGCAGATCTCACTTAGGGGTGGACGGTAAATTCCACTCTGCCGGCGGAGTACACAGAGTTTTTCCCACTCTGCGCTCCGCTTGGAGCACGAAGTTTGGCAAAAACTCCACCAACTGCCAGCGGAGCAGATTTTACCGGCAGGCTTACCTTGTTTTAAGACGGCCACTCTGTTCCCCATAGCCCTGCAGGGCCTCTGTCTTCCCTCCTCTTACAAGAGGATTCCGAATCCTGATTTGGCAGAAGGATGGGCTGTGTCACTGCAGCTAATCGTCCCTGGATGCCGGCGGCATTGTGAACTTGTGATCCTTCCTGAGTGTGGTTCTGCAGCATCAGTTGCGGCGCTGCGTCCATTGTCCCTGTAACCCCGGTATTTCAAGAGCAGAGGTGTCATGAACCGCATTTTCAGCAAGTTCAAGGCTCTGCCGCCCAGCTTGGCGTGACTGCATCAGCAATGTGAGTTTGTGTAAGTGTGAGCAGCTGCCACCAACTTTGTCTAGGGTGCTGTTGTTAAACTGTTTTTCTACTGGTAAAGGAAACATATTCGCCACACTACAGTTAATATATTGCGTGGCTCCTTCTATGAAAGGTATGCTGCGAACAATAATGCTTTCTCTTGTTTTTCGGGAAGGGAAAGGGTCCCGACACATTTACTACCAATGCGCAGTTTTTGTAATAGTGCTTGCTTTCATTTTGTAAATTACAAGTGCTACTATTGTTGCTTAAAATTTCAGCACCTTTCTTACTATTCATGCTGTGAGCAAAAAATAATGGAAATAGTATAATTGTGCAATGAAAGAATTCTTCAAATATGCCCGAGAGTGTTTTGTCTTTCATTTAAAAAATAAACAAATCGCTGAATATGCCTTTACGGAGAATGAAACAGGTTCGTGTAACGCAGTAAAATTGAATTTGGGTATAACATGTCACACCTTGAGTAAAAACACAAACCATTGAAAAATATATAACCTACAATGGAGATTTAATAATTCGTAGAATCAATATAGTCTTTATTAAAAATGTTACCTAATGAATTGCCACTGAAAGTTCAGTCTAATACGCTTAACACTCTGTGCTGTTGGCGGTAATAGGAGTAGCGGTGAACGCATGTTTATTATGTTTGATTCTGAGTCAGGCTAGGAGAACCCTGCGTAGATTTTGAGAGTACAGTAGTGCTAAGTGACTCACATCTAGGTGCTAATGAGAGCTGTTCTTTAACCCTTACAATTTAGAGCCTGCAAGTTTCACCTCTTCCTTTCTCCAGAAACAAAACACAGTTTGTCAAGACTCGAGCACTTTGTTCCGTTAACAACCACCACCCTGCTTTTAGCAGCGAATATATATTATGAAGAGTTACTTTTTGCTGACGTCTGAAATTCAAGCTTACACTTTCAGCCCGTTGTGCTGCCTCCCGATGGATACAGTTTATCTCGCTCTCATGGCTTGCAGTCTGTGCCACTGTGAGCTCGCTTTAATGCAAGGCAACATATTTTAATCGGCAGCAGCAGACCAAGACTGTCTAAAAATAGCCAGCTCACCCTCACTGACTCCTCAAAGCAATCCCGTTGTTCCACATGAACATCCAGCAGACCATGTAAACCAGCTACACCAGCTCTGTTTGCTCAAGTACTGAATGTAGCGTTGGCCCAGCAATACTCCGCCGGCCAGCGTAACTCTGAAATTTATCAGAGTTTTTGGGTATCCTTGCAGAATTACGCAGAGTGAAACTCCACAAGCTCCGCCCAGGCCTACTATCGAGGAAGACATCAGAGCACTTTAAACACCCACCTCTTTCATCAAGCATTTACATTTCTATAATTGTTTTACTGGCCACTGTCACAGAATTCACAACACTCAATTCATGGGAAGCAACAGCATTGGGAATATTTCCCAGAAGGAAGAGCCATAAGGCGAGGGCGCGTTTTGCAAACCTAGCTCTTCTCTTGGGAAAGCACCTGCTGACCATGCATTGGCGGGCTCAATGGCCCCCGTCTTTCTCACGAGAATTCGCAAACGCCCCATTGCAACAGCTTGCGACACCATGCTATTGGAATTCAAAGTACTTACGACGGAGAGGCCCCCTGCTCAAAATGCATTGTCCCCTTCTCAAAATGCATCCTCTCCTGTTCAAAATGCATCCTCGCCTGTTCAAAATGCATCCTCGCCTGTTCAAAATGCATAGTCTCTTTGGTGGGTGGTCAGTTGTAGACTTCCCCTGCCCAACAGATGCCTCCCTTCTACTTAACTGCCTACTCATGTAAATTGCTTGTGCGCTTTACTTTGTTCTCCCCCTCCTAGTCGAAATTCCCTTCGATTTTAGGGGAAAAAATTACGATGTGTCTAATCCTACTTAGATAACTGAGGTGATGTGAACCTGGCTCAGCATTAGGAAATGATGCTTATTGAATACTGTGTAATGTAACATCGATTAATTGAAAAACTTATACAAAATGTTTGAACAATGGTTCTATTGGTCCTCCTTCCTTGCCCAACTTTGCTCTATGAGAACTCTGAATAATTCTGTGGTTGCACTAGCAGTTTTCAAGAACTGAAAACAATAATAAATTCTATAATAATGTTCTGAACAGCTGCATTCCAGTGTGCTTAAACGTCCTTCTTCCTTGAACTTGAGGAACACATTGATTCTCATGTTTTTAATTTCTTATACTTTTGATGGGCCATCTGCTAAATATAGGTCAGAACATGTCTCAAACAGAAATAATTAAACAAAGGAAAATTTTGGAATGCTAATTGTTTGTCATTATAAGTGAAGCAGGCCTGCAAATTGTTTTTTATTCATTTAGGTGACACAGTTTAAGCTTAAAGAAGCATGGAAGCTCTCTATGCAATATTCCTCTGACTGCCCTTTCCATACACTAT
Source organism: Calotriton arnoldi (assembly GCA_963921515.1). Taxonomy (NCBI): domain Eukaryota; kingdom Metazoa; phylum Chordata; class Amphibia; order Caudata; family Salamandridae; genus Calotriton; species Calotriton arnoldi. The sequence continues at coordinate 1,186,370 of CAWUFW010004012.1, read as the reverse complement.
CTTTATATTCTCTGCTGTCAACTATGTAAGTAGTATAAGCGGATACCATCCATCACCATTCATGTCCTTAAAAGTGACAGGTCCCCCTCCCCTTGCTGTGTCCTTAAAAGTGACGTGTGTCCTTAAAAGTGACAGGTCCCCCTCCCCTAGCTGTGTCCTTAAAAGTGACGTGTGTCCTTAAAAGTGACAGGTCCCCCTCCCCTAGCTGTGTCCTTAAAAGTGACGTGTGTCCTTAAAAGTGGCAGGTCCCCCTCCCCTAGCTGTGTCCTTAAAAGTGACGTGTGTCCTTAAAAGTGACAGGTCCCCCTCCCCTAGCTGTGTCCTTAAAAGTGACGTGTGTCCTTAAAAGTGACAGGTCCCCCTACCCTAGCTGTGTCCTTAAAAGTGACGTGTGTCCTTAAAAGTGACAGGTCCCCCTCCCCTAGCTGTGTCCTTAAAAGTGACATGTGTGTCCTTAAAAGTGACAGGTCCCTCCCTCCCCGTGTCCTTAAAAGTGACATGTGTGTCCCCAAAAGTGACATGTGTGTGTCTGTTTAAAACCGAGGGCTGTGTTGCTGGCAGTTGGCGTCTGAGCAGGCATCCTTAAGCCCCCACCAGCCCCGGGACATCTGGGGCTGTCTAACACAAGGGTTTACGGTGCAGAGTTTTTTTAAAAGGGTCTTTCTTTAGAATCAGATGCTGCAGTTTGAAACGCATCCCGGCCGTAGCTGGGGGCAGAAAACTACCCATTAGCCTCACAAGTCACAACGTGAAAACACAAGAACAAAAGGCCAGTTACCCTGACAGAGCACCGTTGAGAACAGGCAAAACTAATCAGCCAGTCCCAAGCTTCCCACGCATCTTAATTTGTATAGTACAGGAGTTCTTTATGAAACATCCGTCCATCCTTCCCAGGAGCGCATCCCCCAACAGGCCCTAGGTTTAATTATCAGATATCAAAGGTCAAAGAGCCATCTAACAAAGCAGTGCTATGGTCAGAAAACGGTCCCAATATTGACCCTCACTACAATGCTCTATTACCAATAATGACACGTACTACAAGATTCTAAACACTCCCCTCCATAAAGGGTCCTCCTTTCAATTATCATGCCCTGCCAGGTATAAAAAGCATACTTTAGAACACCGACACAAGCAGCCATTCAAAAACCCATTAGGAGCGACCTGCTGGGATTGTCTTTGCTGCACAGGCCCACCAGCCCCAGAAGTTTAAAGCCAACAATGGACCAGAGCAGCTTCTCCCAGATTGACGCTGCCTGCTACACATTAATGGAGGTACGTAAATAAGGGGCTGTGTTACAGGCTTAAGAGTGTATGGGCTTATTTAATATGTTGATGCCTGTATATAAATGAACAGCGTTGCATTTTTAAAGGGTGTTTAACGCAAGGCATGAAGGTGTTTACAATGTTTTAAGTAGGGATTAAGGAGGTCTTGGAGCAGGCTGCTTAAGGTGAATAATGAGGGATGTAAAATATAGGTGTAATTTTAAAGTTTAACAATGCCTAGAAGTATTTTTACAATGTTACATACGTGTTTAGAGTCCCCAGAGATCGCAAAATTAACCCCAAACAATTTAACAATAAATAAAAACTGTTTAAGTACTCACCCATGGGTCGATCCTTGTGGCGCTGCTGGTGAAGGGTCTGTTGATAGCTGACCAGGGCCATTATGTGCGAGGCCCCAAAAATGTCGCAAGTCCGCGATGGGGTCATGGTCCCCTAATGGCTGGAGTGATGTTGAGGGTTGGGGCTATGGTGTTGATGTTGACCGGGAGGTTTTAAAAAAAAATAAAAAAAATAAAAAATGTCCCCGAGCCCCCTTATGGTAGGCGCTGCTATGGGGCTGTTGTAGGGCCATGCACTGCTGAAGCCCAGAGCCATCGCTGGGCTCGTGAGGTCTCTGGGGGTTGGTGGCGCCCGTGTGCAGGGGCTTGAGGCCCCGTTTTTAAGCAATTAAAGGCCCCGGAGCCCGCTTGTCATGGGCGCTGCTCCGGGGATCTGGTGCGGGTGGGGGCGAGGGTCCGTGTGGGCGCTCGGCCCATTTTGTTAAAATTAAAAGGCCCCGTTTTTTAAATTAAAGGCCCCGGAGCCCACTGAGCTCCATGCGGCGCTCCGGGGTGAATGCACGGCTGAGGTAGCTGCTCCGGTGGCGCCAAGGTGCTCAGGGGCTTGAGGCCCGTTTCTTAAAAATAAAGGCCCCAGGAGCCCGCTTGCAAAGGTCGGGGCTCCGGGGATCTGGTGCGGGCGGGGGCGAGGGACCGTGTGGGCGCGAGGCCCGTTTCTTAAAAATGAAAGGCCCCGAGCCCGCTTGTCATGGGCGCTGCTCCGGGGATCTGGTGCGGTCGGGGGCGAGGGACCGTGTGGGCTTGAGGCCCTGCATGCGGCGCTCCGGGGTTGTTGGGCGGTAGGGGTTGGGGACAAGGATGGCGCCGGTGGCCGTTAGGCCCCTTTTTAAAAAATAAAGACCCCGGAGCCCACTATGCGACATGTGGGGCTCCGGGGTTTTGTGCTGCAGGGTGGGGGGCCCTGAGGCCTAGGGCTCCGTTTGGCGCGAGGCCCCGTTTTAAAAAAATAAAGGCCCGGAGCCCGCTTTGCACCAGGCGGAGCTCCGGGTGCATGGGTGAGGGTCCTGCGGCATTGGGGCTCCGTGTGTGGCGCTCGGCCCCATTTTTTAAAAATAAAGGCCCCGGAGCCAGCTGAGCTCCACGCGGTGCTCCGGGGGTTTGTGCTGCAGGTTGAGGGCCCTGAGACCTAGGGCTCCGTGTGGGCGCGAGGCCGCGATGTTTTAAAATTAAAGGCCCCGGAGCCCGCTTGCCATGGGCGCTGCTCCGGGGGTATTGTGCGGGCTGGGGTGGGGTGGGGGCCCTGAGGCCTAGGGCTCCATGTGTCCGCTTACCACCGGCGCTGCTCGGGGTCTGTTGGAGGCGGTGTTACAGGGTCCCCCAAGAGGCTCGTGATGGTGGCAGCATCATGGCTGCCAGGAGCTTCCCCTCAGCGTTTCACGAAGGAAGGCCCTCCCCTCTGTGATGACATCACGGTTGTGGAGGGCCTTCCTTCGTGAAACACTGAGGGGAGCTCCCTGTAGGTATTCCCCCAAGGAAGTGCCTCCTAAGGGTGTGCAACAATGCATTAAGCAGCCGCATTGTAGGGTGTCACCAGGGCTTTAAATGGAAGCTTTTCAATATTATATACACATCATAGTTGCTGCTTATTTATCTTATGCAACTAACAACCAGTGACAAAGCCAATAGACCTGCTGCTGTTACATGCTGGATCATATATCCGGATACAATGTTAGAAACAGGCCATGCAAAAAATAAATAAGTGTGTGTGTGTGTGTGTAGGTGTGCGTACGTGCGTGTGTGTGTGTGTGTGTTTGTGTTACTATCCTTGTGGGGACTTGGGTGTGATAACACACTCACGCTGTGGGGACTTGATTGCACTGTGGGGACCTGAACCCAGGTCCCCACAAGGCAATGTCTTCTAAATAATAAAAAAATGACTTCAGGAACATCTGTGTCAAATTTTACAACTTTTTAAAAAATTGCCTTGTGGGGACCTGTGTTTCATCAAGTGTGTTTATATTTCTGCTCAGCTCTGCCCCTGTAGACAGGAGGTGGTACTGCAGTCTTAAACACACTTTGCATTTAAACACACTTTGCTTATCAGAAACACACTAGTAGCTGAAAGAGCAGACTTTTCTAAGGAAAAGATGCACAACCCTGTGTTTATCCAAATATTTTTCATACAAATTAACCCTTTCTCTATTGATTAATATAAAATGTTATTTGCATGAAGTATTAAATGTAGACTTTTGTGTCTGAATATTCTTAGCGATTTTATAAATATTGCTCAAAGCAACTTGGATCAGTTTTGAATCCCAGAATACTTTTTTATTGACGTTTGATTCTTAATTGCAAAAAAAAATGATGGTGCACTACGCTGCAATACAATATAAATTGGTTTTATAATTTTTGGCAAATAACTTAAAGGGATCAATACTTATTGTTACATTTTTATGCTTGTGCCAGGAATTCAAAGTCTCTATGTTGCTTTGCCTTTGTTTAAATATTAATATGCATTATGGAATATGTTCTTTTAGATGATGGCTAGATGGGAAACACCCTTTACAATATTGCCTTTACCATGAAGCCTTTACCATGCATGCCTTTACCAAGCAAGTATATTTTTGTGACTTTACCATGCCAGCCTTTACCAAGCATGATATATATATGTATAGAAGTAAAGGATGGGAAGGGTAATTTTAGGGTTTATGCGTAAGGATGGTAATAGTAATTTTAGGGTTATCAGGTGGGTAGTTGTAAAGGGTGGTAAGGGTAATTTCAGGGCAGTATTTAGGGGTAGGTATTGGTGAAGGGTGGTTAGGGTAATTTTAGGGTTTAGGGATATATATATATACTGGCGATCACCAGTAGGTAGTTATAGTTAGGACCTATTTTCCATAGGAAAAGAGTTTTTTGACTTGCCTTTATCTTTGGCACCGGTCGACGGATCTTCACGAAGGTTTCCAAAAAAAGTGTCATAGTAAGTTTTGTTGTGCATGGGAAGATTCGGGGTGATCCGCTAAGCGGGGGCCAAGGAAAAGGGGTTAAAAAAAGTGTATTTCCCCATTTTAATTCCCATAGGACATCTAGTCAAACCTACAGCCCGAACCGCTGGACAGAATTACACCAAATTTGGCAGAAAGGTAGATGTTGTGCTTTTTGTTATTCGGTGTAAATCCATTCAATCGTTTTTGGGAAATTTAAGAAGGTTTTTTTATATATCTCTGGCCGTAGATATTTTGCAATGCTTTCGCTATCAATCACAAATGTTCGTGCCAACAGGAATGCTGTGATTGGCTGGACACAACCTGAGCAGAAAGTTGCGGCTGCCATTTTACTGATCAGGAACGGTTCTGGGGCTGAAAATTTGTGTGAAAGCTATCATAAGGGATCAGGGTGGAGGTACTCTGACCCCATGTTTGGTGTTAGTGACACAAGTTATGTGTCCACATTTTTTTTAAATCGCATGCGATATTTGCGATGACGACCCGACCGCCAGCACGGCCCCACACCCTGTGTACCGTCACGGGGACATCCCGGCTATCGACGTCTTCGCGAATATTAGGGAAAAAATATATATATATCTTTGTACACAATGCCGGTCACTGTCGCAGACTCATGTATGCACTCACAAACTCACTCAGACACTTATACACCCACTCAGACACTTATACATCCAGTCACATACCCACACAGATATGCATGCACTTACTCCTATGCCCCCTCAGATACTCATGCACCCCCTTACAGACTCACTCGGAGAGTCATGCACCCATGTACAGACCCACTCCGAAACTCACACACCCACTTACAGACCCACTTATAGACTCATGCACCCACTCATATTCCCACTTACAGACTCTTACACCAACTCACAGACCCAACCAGGCACTCATGCACCCACTCACTGACCCACTGAGGGACTTAAACACCTACTGACAGACCAATTCAGAGACTAATGCACCCAGTTAAAGAGCCAGTCAAAGACTCATACAGCCACTCAAAGACTTACTCAGAGACTCGCGCACTCTCTGACAGACCCACTCACAGACTCATGCACCCACTCACAAATCCACTCAGAGAGTAATGCACCCACCCGCAAACCCACACAGAGACTTATGCACCCCCTCAGATACTCACTCACAGACTCATGCACCCAGTCGCATTCCCACAGAGAGACTGATGCATTGTCAGAGCTGCTTTTGAGGTCTTACTACCGGAGCAGCAGCTGGATTCTGAAGCTTATTGGAATATCAGATGATAAACTAATGTTCACATGGAGCATATCCACAGAAAGGAGGCTATCCAATACATGGTACTTGCATGGGAGGCTGTATTATAAAAGGAGGGAGTAGCCACAGAGGGCAGAGCCATCCTTTAGATTATACTTACAGAGCACAGAGTATTGTCTTTAGTTTATTTCCAGGCAACTTGTGATTCTATAATACATAAACTGTGAACTGAGTCTCCTCTACATGTATGGGTAAGTTCAGGTTATGAGTGGGTGTGCATGATGGAGCACGGTTGAGAGCTCTAGAGTTGGGGTTAAACAGTGAGAGCTTCTCACAGTCCCTGTTGGTGCCTCATAAGTGTATTCACACCACATATGCATCTAATAATTGGCCTCTCTACTGAGTGCACAGAAGAATGATAATCTTTTCTCGCAAAGTAATCCATGTCAGTGATACAGTCCCTTTTTAAATTTTATCTTTTACTTCATTTACATTTCCTAAGATTAGATGGATTTTCCAGAGGGCATATTTCTATATTTGTTTTCATGCAACATGTGATTCTTGTATAGTGCATACTACGAACTGTGTCACCTCTAGGTGTCTGGGTAAATTTGAGTTATGTTATGTACATGTACTCCTAACTGTACCTAGGTGCAGCTACCACTACCTCTACATTTGTACCTGTACTCTGCCCTATACTCCAGCATCCATAACCACATCAATAGCCTAGTAACCTTATCAAAGTACCTGAATCTCTTCCGACACCCTAGTAGCTCTAGCCATGTCTATGCCTCCTTGCAGTACCCCTTACACGACTTTGATACTGCTACTCTTGCTAATAATGGGCTTCTCCTTTCCCCCCAGTATTGATACCCTTAGTTTTACCGTACGTCTTCTATCCTATTATATCCAAATATCACAACCTTTCTCTGTAACTTAGTATGTCTACACAAACCATAGTAGTTCTATCCCTGCCTAAACCCTACTACTTCAACTCTTGCCTTAACATCTGAATTTGCAAATACCCCAGTGCCTTTAACCCTGCCACTACCCTAGCATGCCACTCCTACCTACACCCTAGTATCTCTACTCATACACCATTGTACCTCTACCCCTAACTACATCCAAGTAACTATATTCTTGCCTATGCCTCTAGGTCGGTCTTCACCTTGTAGCTCTACTTGAGTTGTGCCCTTAGTATATTTCTACATCCCGTCCATTACGCCAGCTGTCTTTTCCAGTATTTCTTTATTTGATTTTCCTAAATAATTGGAGGACTTGGGTTTCCTCAATTCATCAAAAAGGAGGTTAACTGCCCTTGAGTCATCAGGATGTATTCTCCATTTTGTTTTTTCTCAACATTATTAATGTTAATATACAGTTGGTGGCAGGCCTCCATCTCTATCTCATCAGATTGGGGAAATACTGCAGAATGTTGTGCTCAATCATTAACACAGATCATGTTCCCGTACAGCCAGGAAAAATCTTGTTGTCTTCCTGTGCCTTGCTTCTCTTTTCTGTTGAGTGGCTGCACATAGAAATAGCCAATACATCTATTTTACGTTCTATATTTCCTGTTGTGCCATATCCGCTTCTTCTGAATCCTCCCTCTCTCTCTCTCTCTCTCTCTGTGTTCTTCAAACATCCCTCTTTCCCAAGTGCATGTGTGGACACGCAAATAAATACTTGTCACTCCACACAAATGCCACAAATATTGGTTTTGTCAATGCTTGTTTACTTTTGTAAATGGAGAATATATAGGTCATTTTATGTTATGGGTGTGAATGGTGCTAAATGTCTACTGGGGCAAACGAGCACTGTGTTAGGTTGCTAGCTTGTTTAGCTATTCAGTGATGTGCATCAAGTTGAAATAAATTTAGTTGCATGTATGTGAATCAATACGTGGTGAACAATATAAATGTGAGAAGGCTGCCCACTAATAATATTAATGTTTAGCTTTATACAAAACTTAAATAGCATGAAGAATATTGTCACGGACAAAAATTATACAAGTTGCATACACGCACATGCTTTTCTAAATAGGGAAAGCCAGGAATTTAAACTATGCCGTGGCAAAGCAGACATATCAAATCCCGACATTGCATTTCATCCTGCAATATATTTTCTTCGTCCTATTTAAAAGCCAAAAAAGTATGTATAAATAAAACATATTGCACAAGAAGCACCAAACAATTTATTAGCGCCGTTAACAGAAAGGAAACCAAGAGCAGGGCCTCTACCTCAGCTCGTCCACTCACAGAATGTAAATGCGCGATCACGCATCAGAAAAGGTCAATCAGCATAACAAGAGACCTGTGGCTCAGCCTGAGAGCTGTAGTAACTGCAATAGAAAGCTAAGATTATAGAGGAAAGGCAGGATAAAGAACTATTGCAGTTACTACAGCTCTCAGGCTGAGCCGCACCCAGTATGTCTTGCTCCTAAAATTATTTTTTACATCATAACATTTGCATTATTGTCTTGCATATTACTAAAACAGCCCCACAAGTGTTTCAATGAAAGGAAAACATCAGGGCTGGAAAATACACTCAAGTTTGACATGGGACAACTTCAATGCAATCCGTGCAGCTTGTGATTTCCTTTCTTATGTGTTCCTCTTTTACAGGTATTCCTGCTCACCATCCTCTGTCTGCCCATCCTCCCTTGATAGTTCCAGTGTCTCTATTTCTTTCAGAGTTCCATAGATTTCAACTTGCACAGTCCTCTCTCCTAGGCAGCTCATGTTTTTACTATGTGCATGTTTACCTCATTTCTAGGACTTCTCTAATATTGTTGGTCTTCCCATTCTCTCTTTCTCCTGTCTCTTCCTCTCCATGTATTTCTTTGTTTACAGTTATTTTTGTTGCTTTCCTTTTGTCTCCTGCTCCCTACTTGGCATTTATTTGCATGTCACCGATTTTTGCCCCCAAACTTTTGTTTAGTTACAAAACAAGTTTTCCCGAATGAAAGGAAGTCTTTGTAATGTGGTTGCTAATCCAGTGCTCTATTTTGAAACAATCAATGACGTTTCACTTTAAAACATGAAAAAAGAATGAAAATACCTCCCATTGCTGAGTCTGTAAAAGTGTCTCATAAGTATCCCTTAGACAGTTTGCAAATTCTGACCCACCTGCATCCTAGACAGGCTTTAACAATGCAATAATTAATAGAAAAAGTGTGCGCTTATGCACACGGAATTTTGTAGAGCACTTGCAAATGATATATTTCAATGTTCTGTCTGTGATTCTAACATTGCTCTGAGCTCGAGGCCGTGGTCATTGAGAGTCTCTCTTCCGTGCGCCTCGGCCTGTACTTGCTTCTGTCAGGGAATAAAGAGTCACATTCAATGCTGCTTTCCTGTAGGCTACGTTTCAAGGTGCATTCCTTGCAGGACAGCCCATCCCCCACTCTGGGAGTTTTCATGCGCTTTAGGTGTGTCAGCCACAGGTCTTTTGTTATGCTGATTGACCTTTTCTGATGCGTGATCGCGCATTTACATTCTGTGAGTGGACGAGCTGAGGTAGAGGCCCTGCTCTTGGTTTCCTTTCTGTTAACGGCGCTAATAAATTGTTTGGTGCTTCTTGTGCAATATGTTTTATTTATACATACTTTTTTGGCTTTTAAATAGGACGAAGAAAATATATTGCAGGATGAAATGCAATGTCGGGATTTGATATGTCTGCTTTGCCACGGCATAGTTTAAATTCCTGGCTTTCCCTATTTAGAAAAGCGTGTGCGTGTATGCAACTTGTATAATTTTTGTCCGTGACAATATTCTTCATGCTATTTAAGTTTTGTATAAAGCTAAACATTAATATTATTAGTGGGCAGCCTTCTCACATTTATATTGTTCACCACGTATTGATTCACATACATGCAACTAAATTTCTTTCAACTTGATGCACATCACTGAATAGCTAAACAAGCTAGCAACCTAACACAGTGCTCGTTTGCCCCAGTAGACATTTAGCACCATTCACACCCATAACATAAAATGACCTATATATTCTCCATTTACAAAAGTAAACAAGCATTGACAAAACCAATATTTGTGGCATTTGTGTGGAGTGACAAGTATTTATTTGCGTGTCCACACATGCACTTGGGAAAGAGGGATGTTTGAAGAACACAGAGAGAGAGAGAGAGAGAGGGAGGATTCAGAAGAAGCGGATATGGCACAACAGGAAATATAGAACGTAAAATAGATGTATTGGCTATTTCTATGTGCAGCCACTCAACAGAAAAGAGAAGCAAGGCACAGGAAGACAACAAGATTTTTCCTGGCTGTACGGGAACATGATCTGTGTTAATGATTGAGCACAACATTCTGCAGTATTTCCCCAATCTGATGAGATAGAGATGGAGGCCTGCCACCAACTGTATATTAACATTAATAATGTTGAGAAAAAACAAAATGGAGAACACATCCTGATGACTCAAGGGCAGTTAACCTCCTTTTTGATGAATTGAGGAAACCCAAGTCCTCCAATTATTTAGGAAAATCAAATAAAGAAATACTGGAAAAGACAGCTGGCGTAATGGACGGGATGTAGAAATATACTAAGGGCACAACTCAAGTAGAGCTACAAGGTGAAGACCGACCTAGAGGCATAGGCAAGAATATAGTTACTTGGATGTAGTTAGGGGTAGAGGTACAATGGTGTATGAGTAGAGATACTAGGGTGTAGGTAGGAGTGGCATGCTAGGGTAGTGGCAGGGTTAAAGGCACTGGGGTATTGGCAAATTCAGATGTTAAGGCAAGAGTTGAAGTAGTAGGGTTTAGGCAGGGATAGAACTACTATGGTTTGTGTAGACATACTAAGTTACAGAGAAAGGTTGTGATATTTGGATATAATAGGATAGAAGACGTACGGTAAAACTAAGGGTATCAATACTGGGGGAAAAGGAGAAGCCCATTATTAGCAAGAGTAGCAGTATCAAAGTCATGTAAGGGGTACTGCAAGGAGGCATAGACATGGCTAGAGCTACTAGGGTGTCGGAAGAGATTCAGGTACTTTGATAAGGTTACTAGGCTATTGATGTGGTTATGGATGCTGGAGTATAGGGCAGAGTACAGGTACAAATGTATAGGTAGTGGTAGCTGCACCTAGGTACAGTTAGGAGTACATGTACATAACATAACTCAAATTTACCCAGACACCTAGAGGTGACACAGTTCGTAGTATGCACTATACAAGAATCACATGTTGCATGAAAACAAATATAGAAATATGCCCTCTGGAAAATCCATCTAATCTTAGGAAATGTAAATGAAGTAAAAGATAAAATTTAAAAAGGGACTGTATCACTGACATGGATTACTTTGCGAGAAAAGATTATCATTCTTCTGTGCACTCAGTAGAGAGGCCAATTATTAGATGCATATGTGGTGTGAATACACTTATGAGGCACCAACAGGGACTGTGAGAAGCTCTCACTGTTTAACCCCAACTCTAGAGCTCTCAACCGTGCTCCATCATGCACACCCACTCATAACCTGAACTTACCCATACATGTAGAGGAGACTCAGTTCACAGTTTATGTATTATAGAATCACAAGTTGCCTGGAAATAAACTAAAGACAATACTCTGTGCTCTGTAAGTATAATCTAAAGGATGGCTCTGCCCTCTGTGGCTACTCCCTCCTTTTATAATACAGCCTCCCATGCAAGTACCATGTATTGGATAGCCTCCTTTCTGTGGATATGCTCCATGTGAACATTAGTTTATCATCTGATATTCCAATAAGCTTCAGAATCCAGCTGCTGCTCCGGTAGTAAGACCTCAAAAGCAGCTCTGACAATGCATCAGTCTCTCTGTGGGAATGCGACTGGGTGCATGAGTCTGTGAGTGAGTATCTGAGGGGGTGCATAAGTCTCTGTGTGGGTTTGCGGGTGGGTGCATTACTCTCTGAGTGGATTTGTGAGTGGGTGCATGAGTCTGTGAGTGGGTGCATGAGTCTGTGAGTGGGTCTGTCAGAGAGTGCGCGAGTCTCTGAGTAAGTCTTTGAGTGGCTGTATGAGTCTTTGACTGGCTCTTTAACTGGGTGCATTAGTCTCTGAATTGGTCTGTCAGTAGGTGTTTAAGTCCCTCAGTGGGTCAGTGAGTGGGTGCATGAGTGCCTGGTTGGGTCTGTGAGTTGGTGTAAGAGTCTGTAAGTGGGAATATGAGTGGGTGCATGAGTCTATAAGTGGGTCTGTAAGTGGGTGTGTGAGTTTCGGAGTGGGTCTGTACATGGGTGCATGACTCTCCGAGTGAGTCTGTAAGGGGGTGCATGAGTATCTGAGGGGGCATAGGAGTAAGTGCATGCATATCTGTGTGGGTATGTGACTGGATGTATAAGTGTCTGAGTGGGTGTATAAGTGTCTGAGTGAGTTTGTGAGTGCATACATGAGTCTGCGACAGTGACCGGCATTGTGTACAAAGATATATATATATATATTTTTTTTTTTTCACTAATATTCGCGAAGACGTCGATAGCCGGGATGTCCCCGTGACGGTACACAGGGTGTGGGGCCGTGCTGGCGGTCGGGTCGTCATCGCAAATATCGCATGCGATTTAAAAAAAATGTGGACACATAACTTGTGTCACTAACACCAAACATGGGGTCAGAGTACCTCCACCCTGATCCCTTATGATAGCTTTCACACAAATTTTCAGCCCCAGAACCGTTCCTGATCAGTAAAATGGCAGCCGCAACTTTCTGCTCAGGTTGTGTCCAGCCAATCACAGCATTCCTGTTGGCACGAACATTTGTGATTGATAGCGAAAGCATTGCAAAATATCTACAGCCAGAGATATATAAAAAAAACCTTCTTAAATTTCCCAAAAACGATAGAATGGATTTACACCGAATAACAAAAAGCACAACATCTACCTTTCTGCCAAATTTGGTGTAATTCTGTCCAGCGGTTCGGGCTGTAGGTTTGACTAGATGTCCTATGGGAATTAAAATGGGGAAATACACTTTTTTTTAACCCCCTTTTCCTTGGCCCCCGCTTAGCGGATCACCCCGAATCTTCCCATGCACAACAAAACTTACTATGACACTTTTTTTGGGAAACCTTCGTGAAGATCCGTCGACCGGTGCCAAAGATAAAGGCAAGTCAAAAAACTCTTTTCCTATGGAAAATAGGTCCTAACTATAACTACCTACTGGTGATCGCCAGTATATATATATCCCTAAACCCTAAAATTACCCTAACCACCCTTCACCAATACCTACCCCTAAATACTGCCCTGAAATTACCCTTACCACCCTTTACAACTACCCACCTGATAACCCTAAAATTACTATTACCATCCTTACGCATAAACCCTAAAATTACCCTTCCCATCCTTTACTTCTATACATATATATATCATGCTTGGTAAAGGCTGGCATGGTAAAGTCACAAAAATATACTTGCTTGGTAAAGGCATGCATGGTAAAGGCTTCATGGTAAAGGCAATATTGTAAAGGGTGTTTCCCATCTAGCCATCATCTAAAAGAACATATTCCATAATGCATATTAATATTTAAACAAAGGCAAAGCAACATAGAGACTTTGAATTCCTGGCACAAGCATAAAAATGTAACAATAAGTATTGATCCCTTTAAGTTATTTGCCAAAAATTATAAAACCAATTTATATTGTATTGCAGCGTAGTGCACCATCATTTTTTTTTTGCAATTAAGAATCAAACGTCAATAAAAAAGTATTCTGGGATTCAAAACTGATCCAAGTTGCTTTGAGCAATATTTATAAAATCGCTAAGAATATTCAGACACAAAAGTCTACATTTAATACTTCATGCAAATAACATTTTATATTAATCAATAGAGAAAGGGTTAATTTGTATGAAAAATATTTGGATAAACACAGGGTTGTGCATCTTTTCCTTAGAAAAGTCTGCTCTTTCAGCTACTAGTGTGTTTCTGATAAGCAAAGTGTGTTTAAATGCAAAGTGTGTTTAAGACTGCAGTACCACCTCCTGTCTACAGTGGCAGAGCTGAGCAGAAATATAAACACACTTGATGAAACACAGGTCCCCACAAGGCAATTTTTTAAAAAGTTGTAAAATTTGACACAGATGTTCCTGAAGTCATTTTTTTATTATTTAGAAGACATTGCGTTGTGGGGACCTGGGTTCAGGTCCCCACAGTGCAATCAAGTCCCCACAGCGTGAGTGTGTTATCACACCCAAGTCCCCACAAGGATAGTAACACAAACACACACACACACACACACGCACTCACGCACGTACGCACACCTACACACACACACACACACACTTATTTATTTTTTGCATGGCCTGTTTCTAACATTGTATCCGGATATATGATCCAGCATGTAACAGCAGCAGGTCTATTGGCTTTGTCACTGGTTGTTAGTTGCATAAGATAAATAAGCAGCAACTATGATGTGTATATAATATTGAAAAGCTTCCATTTAAAGCCCTGGTGACACCCTACAATGCGACTGCTTAATGCATTGTTGCACACCCTTAGGAGGCACTTCCTTGGGGGGAATACCTACAGGGAGCTCCCCTCAGTGTTTCACGAAGGAAGGCCCTCCACAACCGTGATGTCATCACAGAGGGGAGGGCCTTCCTTCGTGAAACGCTGAGGGAAGCTCCTGGCAGCCATGATGCTGCCACCATCACGAGCCTCGTGGGGGACCCTGTAACACCGCCTCCAACAGACCCCGAGCAGCGCCGGCGGTAAGCGGACACATGGAGCCCTAGGCCTCAGGGCGCCCACCCCACCCCAGCCCGCACAATACCCCCGGAGCAGCGCCCATGGCAAGCGGGCTCCGGGGCCTTTAATTTTAAAACATCGCGGCCTCGCGCCCACACGGAGCCCTAGGTCTCAGGGCCCTCAACCTGCAGCACAAACCCCCGCAGCACCGCGTGGAGCTCAGCTGGCTCCGGGGCCTTTATTTTTAAAAAATGGGGCCGAGCGCCACACACGGAGCCCCAAGGCCGCAGGACCCTCACCCATGCACCCGGAGCTCCGCCTGGTGCAAAGCGGGCTCCGGGGCCTTTATTTTTAAAAAACGGGGCCTCGCGCCAAACGGAGCCCTAGGCCTCAGGGCCCCCCACCCTGCAGCACAAAACCCCGGAGCCCCACATGTCGCATAGTGGGCTCCGGGGCCTTTATTTTTTAAAAAGGGGCCTAACGGCCACCGGCGCCATCCTTGTCCCCAACCCCTACCGCCCAACAACCCCGGAGCGCCGCATACAGGGCCTCAAGCCCACACGGTCCCTCGCCCCCGACCGCACCAGATCCCCGGAGCAGCGCCCATGACAAGCGGGCTCCGGGGCCTTTCATTTTTAAGAAACGGGCCTCGCGCCCACATGGTCTCTCGCCCCCGCCCGCACCAGATCCCCGGAGCCCCGACCTTTGCAAGCGGGCTCCTGGGGCCTTTATTTTTAAGAAACGGGCCTCAAGCCCCTGAGCACCTTGGCGCCACCGGAGCAGCTACCTCAGCCGTGCATTCACCCCGGAGCGCCGCATGGAGCTCAGTGGGCTCCGGGGCCTTTAATTTAAAAAACAGGGCCTTTTAATTTTAACAAAATGGGCCGAGCGCCCACACGGACCCTCGCCCCCACCCGCACCAGATCCCCGGAGCAGCGCCCATGACAAGCGGGCTCCGGGGCCTTTAATTGCTTAAAACGGGGCCTCAAGCCCCTGCACACGGGCGCCACCAACCCCCAGAGACCTCACGAGCCCAGCGATGGCTCTGGGCTTCAGCAGTGCATGGCCCTACCACAGCCCCATAGCAGCGCCTACCATAAGGGGCTCGGGGACATTTTTTTATTTTTTATTTTTTTAAAACCTCCCGGTCAACATCAACACCATAGCCCCAACCCTCAACATCACTCCAGCCATTAGGGGACCATGACCCCATCGCGGACTTGCGACATTTTTGGGGCCTCGCACATAATGGCCCTGGTCAGCTATCAACAGACCCTTCACCAGCAGCGCCACAAGGATCGACCCATGGGTGAGTACTTAAACAGTTTTTATTTATTGTTAAATTGTTTGGGGTTAATTTTGCGATCTCTGGGGACTCTAAACACGTATGTAACATTGTAAAAATACTTCTAGGCATTGTTAAACTTTAAAATTACACCTATATTTTACATCCCTCATTATTCACCTTAAGCAGCCTGCCCCAAGACCTCCTTAATCCCTACTTAAAACATTGTAAACACCTTCATGCCTTGCGTTAAACACCCTTTAAAAATGCAACGCTGTTCATTTATATACAGGCATCAACATATTAAATAAGCCCATACACTCTTAAGTCTGTAACACAGCCCCTTATTTACGTACCTCCATTAATGTGTAGCAGGCAGCGTCAATCTGGGAGAAGCTGCTCTGGTCCATTGTTGGCTTTAAACTTCTGGGGCTGGTGGGCCTGTGCAGCAAAGACAATCCCAGCAGGTCGCTCCTAATGGGTTTTTGAATGGCTGCTTGTGTCGGTGTTCTAAAGTATGCTTTTTATACCTGGCAGGGCATGATAATTGAAAGGAGGACCCTTTATGGAGGGGAGTGTTTAGAATCTTGTAGTACGTGTCATTATTGGTAATAGAGCATTGTAGTGAGGGTCAATATTGGGACCGTTTTCTGACCATAGCACTGCTTTGTTAGATGGCTCTTTGACCTTTGATATCTGATAATTAAACCTAGGGCCTGTTGGGGGATGCGCTCCTGGGAAGGATGGGCGGATGTTTCATAAAGAACTCCTGTACTATACAAATTAAGATGCGTGGGAAGCTTGGGACTGGCCGATTAGTTTTGCCTGTTCTCAACGGTGCTCTGTCAGGGTAACTGGCCTTTTGTTCTTGTGTTTTCACGTTGTGACTTGTGAGGCTAATGGGTAGTTTTCTGCCCCCAGCTACGGCCGGGATGCGTTTCAAACTGCAGCATCTGATTCTAAAGAAAGACCCTTTTTAAAAAAAACTCTGCACCGTAAACCCTTGTGTTAGACAGCCCCAGATGTCCCGGGGCTGGTGGGGGCTTAAGGATGCCTGCTCAGACGCCAACTGCCAGCAACACAGCCCTCGGTTTTAAACAGACACACACATGTCACTTTTGGGGACACACATGTCACTTTTAAGGACACGGGGAGGGGGGGACCTGTCACTTTTAAGGACACACATGTCACTTTTAAGGACACAGCTAGGGGAGGGGGGACCTGTCACTTTTAAGGACACACGTCACTTTTAAGGACACAGCTAGGGTAGGGGGGACCTGTCACTTTTAAGGACACACGTCACTTTTAAGGACACAGCTAGGGGAGGGGGACCTGTCACTTTTAAGGACACACGTCACTTTTAAGGACACAGCTAGGGGAGGGGGGACCTGCCACTTTTAAGGACACACGTCACTTTTAAGGACACAGCTAGGGGAGGGGGACCTGTCACTTTTAAGGACACACGTCACTTTTAAGGACACAGCTAGGGGAGGGGGACCTGTCACTTTTAAGGACACACGTCACTTTTAAGGACACAGCAAGGGGAGGGGGACCTGTCACTTTTAAGGACATGAATGGTGATGGATGGTATCCGCTTATACTACTTATGTATGAAAGACACCAAGTTCTACCTTTCTTCTGTTCGCTTCTATTCTATTGCACAATCTCCAGTCAGGTCAATAAAACATGTATGATAACTACCTTTGGATAACATGAACTGAACTGGATTGTGTACACTAATGCAGTTTCCGATTCAAATTAGTTAAGTTAATTCAATGGTTTTTCTTCTATGGTTATACATACTATTTCCAGCTTTCCCTAATTTACTTACTCAAACTCTTTTTTTCTGCATGTGATACTGAGACCAAGCACTTTAAGTACATGTCATAGGACACATCTTGTCTATGCACTAGTCTTCATGCCCCGTGTCAGTCAGGCTGTACTTCTACTGCCATGCAGCATAGCATGACTAAAAATTAAAATGGTCTGGGTGCAAGTTTTGACAATGTACGTATATGAAATGGGCACAGTTCACTGGAGCTTAGAGGAGGTTGGCACACTTCAAGGGCCACAACAAGAATAATTTTGATGGCAGAAGCTTTAAAAAATGCATTTCATGCATTTCCTGCTTCAGAAAATGTGTACTTTAAAATGGTGAGATTATGATGGGTATTATATTTCTCGCAACACAGAAACAATATCTTCTGCTTTTCACACATCAAATCATCTGCTGCGACTATTTTGTTTTGCATAGCATGGCACTATTGTCCTTCAGCAATGCAACACATGGGCATCTTCTTGAACATGCCTTGTGGGCTTTTAAAATCTAAATAACGATGAGGATAACTTTAACTTGTATTGAACATGGTACATATTTTACTGTTATGGTGGAAAGCATTACACTTCTCCTTAAATATAGCTATTATCCAGCTAGTCAAGAATAAGCTCCAATACTTTTTCATGACAACACTCTACTTCCAGGTTCCCTGGAGGGCACCAAGATCTGGCTATAGGGCATTGGTTACTCTTTTACTTTCAGCGCTTCATCTATATTTCATGGGATTAACTAAGGAACAAGAACTCTTCTAAATCCACTATGGCTCCTAACAAAGTAAAAATCATCTCTGGAAAAGACGAAACCTCTTAGGGCATAAAGATGGATGCTTCTAGTTCAGGTCAAATGAAACATACTCTTTCAAATATTTCAAAGCCTATCATTCCATATTTGAATTCTGCTGGCACTAAGAAACATATGATTTTAGTATATTTTGCAAATAGAATCAAGAAAGATTCACCATCTTCCATTAAAGCATCTCCTAGCCCCTATCCCAAATTGAAAGTTCGATTGGGGAAAATTAAGCCCCAATAACCTTACACTTATTGGAAATTAATAAAAGATTGGATAGAATTGACAAATAATCTTTGTTGAAGAAATGCTGGAGGAAGTTGAAGTATAACGGTAACACAGAAGATATGGAAAGAAGAGTTACTAAACTTAATTAGAACATTGGAATGTGCAGCACTCAATTGAAGACAATGGAGCGCTCCGTGCTTCTATGGGCCAGTAAAGGCCCGCAAAGCAACATTCCAATGTTGTTTGAACAAAGGCCTCTCGGAGCCTGAGGGGATTTAAACACCCCCAAACTCCGAGAGGCCTTTGTTTTATTTGTTACAACATTCTGCCCTCTAGTGCCAGAATGTTCTAATAGCCTTATAGCCCTTCGTAGCTGGGCTATACCGGCTATTAAAGTCCCGCTCCCTTGTTAAAGTCCCTCGCCTTCGGCTCGCGCCTTTAACGCTGCAGCGGGCCTTTAATAGCCGGTATAGCCCGCTGCGGCAGGCTATAAGGCTATATTATGAATTAACAGGTGTAGGAGTCATGCAAAGGATGAGGAGGAGAGAAATCCCCATAAAAATGTAAGACTTTATGTTGAGTCAGAGAATTTGGAAGAAAACAGCTTGATTTGTCTTTTCAATACTTTTCTTGGAAGTGGGGGTCCTTATCCCTCACTGCCGCCACCAAATGCTGGAGGCGGGAGTCCCCGTCCCACACCGCTGTTGCCAGGTGCGTGATCCGGACCCCTCGTTTCAACGTTAGGCTAAGTAAGGACACCATCTGAGATAGCCCTGCTCACCCCCTTAGTAGTTTGGCACGAGCAGCCAGGCTTATCTCCAAGGCACGAGTGTACAGTATGTGCAACCACACTTACAGCAACCCAATGATGTCATCACAAATAGACTGCACATGAGTTTTTATAAAACGAGTATAATCTTTATACAAGAAGATATGCGATATGACCACACGTTACAACACCAACATATAATATTGGGTAGTATTCCTCCCGGTGGGTTGGTAGGTTCTAATCCCAACCACCGCTTCTAACCAACAGTTAAGCTGACTTCTAACCGTTGCCAAAAGGTTAGGTAGGTCGTATTGCTAGAATCACACACGTTGCAAAAGAAACTAAATACTGCAATGCGTAACGATATACTCCTGAACTGTGCAATAGAGAAACAATGCCATACGTAGCGCCACAGTCATGTACTTTGCAATAGAAGGAATAATGCAATGCGTATCACCACCAGCATGCCCTGTGCAAGGAGGAAACAAAGCAATGCGTCACGCTACAATAATGTACTGTGCACTGAAGAAATAATGCAATGCGCCACGTTATAATCAGGTACTGTGCGATAAAGAAATAATGCAATGCGCCACGCTTACAATCATGTACTCTGCAAGGGAAAATAGCGCAGTGCGTAGCGCACCCAGCATGTAGTTCGTCAGGCACAAATAGAGTCAGGAGTCATACGACAGTTCGATAGTTCGTTAGCAGCAATAATGCAAAGTGCAATACGACAGTCTAGGTGCTCCGTTAACAGTTGCCCCCGACATGGATCAATGATGACACAAAAGTACCGCTTCACACTCCGGCCCCAGTACTGCCCCTCCTTGGGCCAGCATGGGCCTCGATCTGAGCCGAAGCAACAGGCTCACGCAGCTGCAAGGAGCGAGAGGCCGAGAGAGTGTCCCTCTGAGCCCGCACCCCACCCCAGGTGGTGATCCACGTTACCTGGGGGGACGGGACCCCACTCTCCTCCCCTGGGCCTTGATTCAGAACTCCGTCAATGGGCACTGCGAGCTCCGGCCGGCGACTCCGCTCCTCCGGGACTGCCGGTCCAGGCCGCTACTGTTGCACTCCAAGGGCCCAATGACCTGGCCCTCCTTCCGGCGGTCTCAGTGGACACCGAGCCCTGCCCTCAGCACTTGTGGAGACTTACTTCGATTTCGGTGCACGCGCTACCCAGGCACTCCTCACCAGCGCCTCTGGTTGCACCGCGACACGCACTCTGCGCGTCCGAGACTCGCCTCTTATCTGGTGCACACAATGACCAGGCGATCGTCACCACTCCTCGGCTTGCACCTCGACACGCACCCTGCGCGTCCGAGTCTCACCTCTTCTCCCGGTGCACACAACGACCAGGCGCTCTTCACCAATGCCTCGGCTTGCACCACGACACGCACCCTGTGCGTCCGAGTCTCATGTCTTCTCTCGGTGCACACAATGACCAGGCGCTCTTCACCAACGCCTTGGCTTGCACCACGACACACACCCTGCGCGTCCGAGACTCAGTTTACTCCTGCGTGCCCACGATCACAAGGCACAACTTCTGAGGGTCTCAAGCTGCAAAAGCACGCGTACACCGCGTTGCTTGGGACTTCTCCGGAAACTTTTATGTTCCTGTGTTTCCAAACAGGGAGCCAGCTCACCTCGGGCCCTTGGGGTTCAGGATACAGCACAAAGCACAGTCCTGTTCAAGAAGGGGGGGACACCAACCACTGCAATGTCCCTTCAGTTTCTTCCTTAGTAAAAGCTACAAACTGCGGGCCAGCCCCAGATCACGAAGCAAGGGTCAGTCCTATCCAGCAGTTTCTTCAGCAACTTCTTCCTTGGCAGAGGTTCTTCTTGACCACGAAAGAGGTCAAAGCCTTTGCAGACTCGACCTGTCCATTTCGCCATTCAAAATTACACCAAATTCTAGGGGTTTCAGTTCTCTTAGTTATACCCCTTCATGTCTTCGAAGTTCGTTGTGCTCAGGGGCCCCTGACCCCTGCCTAAATCAGTTATGGGTGTCTCCCTCCCAGTGTCACCTTTCTCCCTTTGATACTGGGGGTCTGGACCCTTAATCACTCAGCAGGAGATGGGTCAATTGTTTTATGGCTGCAACCCAGGCCTCTTCACCTCCCGGGGTTTCTCCTCGCATACTCTCCTGATGCAGGTCAGCCAGGTGCCATCTCACCCGCTCCCATCTCAGATCCAGACAGTCAATCCACATTCATCAGAGACACACAGAAATGCTTAAAGCACAAAACTCAGCCACTTTCTAAAAGAGTGGTTTCTGAACACACAGTGACAAAACCACTTTCATAGAAAGATGTGTTATGACACTGTGAGTTCATACATACTAAACTTCACCTCTCCATTATAAACTTATAGGAAACTAGGCTAACAAAACACCATACCCAGCCTCCCCCATTCTGTCC
Organism: Calotriton arnoldi; assembly: GCA_963921515.1. Lineage (NCBI taxonomy): Eukaryota > Metazoa > Chordata > Amphibia > Caudata > Salamandridae > Calotriton > Calotriton arnoldi. Next base: position 1,164,569 of record CAWUFW010004012.1, on the reverse strand, counting down.
TATGGGCAGAATGGCCTTTCACCAGTGAAAACGAAATGGAGTGTTTTTTCACTGTCAGGACATAGCACACACCTCAGTATATGTCCTGCCTTTTAACTACACTGCACCCTGCCCAGGGGTTACCCGGGACCTACCACAGGGGTGCCCACAGTGTACGCAAAGGGAAAGTAAGGCCTGACAAGTGGTTGCACTTGTCAGGACAACATGCTAACTTAGCAAACTGCGCGCAGGCCCTACACTGAAGGCCTGAGTTCCCTTCTCTGCGCGCCTTTGCATTACTAGCCCTTGCACACACAGTGCATATCACTAGGGACTTTTACTAGTAAGGCAAACATACCAATCATGGCCAACCAATTACCATTGTACTTTACCTAGGGAACCCTTATACTTTGACACTGATCAGCAGTGGCAAAGTACCCAAAGCATCTAAAAACAAAGGAGATAGAGGCAAAAAGTCAGGGGTAATCACGCCCAGATATACCAGGTCTAACACGCGCCCCTCCAGCCGAAAAGTGGGGGGAACTACCCACCCTCATGGGAGTTCTCATCCCTAAGGCGGAAAAATCTGGACAGACCATCAGCATTGGCGTGTTCTGTTCCCGGACGGTGTTCCACCGTGAAGTCCATCCCCTGTAGGGAGATGGACCACCTCAACAGTTTTGGGTTCTCACCCCTCATCTGCATCAACCATCTGAGGGGCCTGTGGTCGGTCTGAACCAGGAAGTGAGTCCCAAACAAGTAGGGCCTCAATTTCTTCAGCGCTCAGACCAGAGCAAAAGCTTCCCGTTCAATTGCACTCCACCCCTGTTCCCTGGGAAGTAGCCTTCTGCTAATGAAAGCTACGGGTTGGTCCAAGCCCTCGTTGTTCAGTTCTGAGAGTACTGCTCCCACACCATGCTCTGAAGCATCTGTCTGCACTATAAACTCTCTGGAGAAATCCGGCGCCCGTAACACGGGTGCTGTGCACATGGCAGTCTTTAGGGCATCAAAGGCGGTCTGGCAGGCATCAGTCCAGACCACCTTTTTGGGCTGTTTCTTGGACGTCAGTTCAGTCAAGGGGGCAACGAGGGTGCCATACCCCTTCACGAACCGTCTGTAATACCCAGTGAGTCCTAGAAAGGCCCTCACTCCTGTCTGGGTCTTGGGGGGTTCCCAAGCCAGGATGGTATACATTTTTGCCTGTAGGAGCGCCACCTGGCCGCTCCCCACCAGGTGTCCCAAGTACACCACGGAACCCTGCCCTATCTGGCACTTACTTGTCTTGATAGTTAGGCCCGCCCTCTGCAAGGCCTTTAATACTTCACAGAGATGTTGCAAATGTTCCTCCCAACTGAAGTTGAACACTGCAATGTCGTCCAGGTAAGCGGCGCTGAATTCCTCCAGCCCACTCAGCACCTGGTTAACCAGTCTCTGGAAGGTGGCAGGGGCTTTCTTCAACCCAAAGGGCATAACCCTGAACTGGTAATGCCCCTCTGGCGTTGAGAACGCTGACCTCTCCTTGGCCCCCTCGGTCAAGGCAATCTGCCAGTACCCCGTTGTCAAATCAAATGTACTGAGGTACCGGGCAGCGCCCAGCCGATCCACGAGCTCATCAGCTCCGGGGATGGGGTGTGCGTCAGTCTTAGTGACACTAGGTCTAAAATAAATTCCCTTTGGGAACCCACAATCGCATACCAAACTATTCACTCACCGCATTCAATCATCAATCGCCTAGAGAGTATAACAGTAGCCAAAAAGCCCAATATAGGGAAGTTTATTCATTGAATCAATACAATTGTTAAAAATAGGTTTAAAAAGAGTTAATCAACTCCAATGTTAAAATCACAATTTTATCAAAATTCTTCAAAATGCAAGTCAACATATCAAACAAAAATACAAATCAATAGTGTAATTCCCAATTCAACATTGATGATCAATTCAATATTAAATAATATTCTTTTCTTGCTATGTCTGAAAGAACACCATATAATGTATACAGACTTATTTTCAAAAAGACCAAGAAGCGATGCGTTTCGGTGGTATCAGCAGGTCCAACCACCTTCTTCAAGCTTTAAGTTTTTTATAAAAAAAGTGTCCCAGTACTTTAATCTATAAAGAGAAATATATGTACATAAAAACTTTCACAATTCATCTTTATCAAATTTTATATAGTTTTAAATGTCTATTAATTTTATTTAAAACAAAATACATTTAGAAAAACATACCATATTAAACTATTGGCTCTGTCAGAAATTTCTCTCCCTTTTCACAACTCAAACACATACATTCACCATAAGAGAAAAATTTCTATGGTCACAAACCTCATGCATGCTACATCATCTAAAAGTTACCTGAAATGGGTAAACCCAAACAAAGTCTCTGGGACCTGGGTGCAGAACAGAACGTAGGAACAATGGTCCCAGAAAACAATTTAACAACACAAAAAATACATTAATCAGAAGAAATTTCATAGAAAGCACGAAAAATATTTGTTGTACGCAGTGTGATTAAATAACACAGCGTACAACAAATATTTTTCGTGCTTTCTATGAAATTTCTTCTGATTAATGTATTTTGTGTGTTGTTAAATTGTTTTCTGGGACCATTGTTCCTACGTACATCATCTAAAAAGCATTAATTTTGTTTGTCCCCAGGCTATAAAAATAGCTCTGGTGGATTAGCACCAATTTAAAAAAACATTTTTTGAGGACCAAGTCTCTCATTCATAGCGCTGCTGTAAAATAGCTATTGACCAACCGATATATTCAGTGAATACAAACTCGCACTTATCAGATACCATTTCTTTCAGCCATTTGACCAGACTATAAAAATAGTTCAGGAAGGAACACCCACCGTGATCTGGGAGTATGGGCTGTCTTATGGGGAAAACTTTCCTCCAAAACTCAATTCTTCGTGGGCATAAAGTCCCAGATTAAAACGGGAGACTCACAAATTCTTCTAGAATAAATAGAAATAAATTTATAGACCCATACTGCAATAATTATAACATTACTACCCATTCCATGTTGTAGCATACAGATTGAACCCCCTTTTTTTCAAAGGTACAAAAAACTATATATAAATTCGAGTGCGGTAGCCTTAAACAGTATCAGAATTAAAAATTAAATTTTAAACGCTTTCCTTGATTTAAATTACAACCTACCCCGGATAATAGAACATTAATGGTAGATACTCTTTTGTCTATAGGCATTTGGGCCCTATACATGAATATAGTGGCTGAAACAGCAACGAATGGTGCAATATAAGTGAAGGATAGGAAAGAGTCCATCATCCTAAAAGTGGAAAAGGAATGTGTGAATATTAACTAAGGTAAAGGTTTAGACACTGTTTTTATGAAAACGAGAGTTTATTACAGTAACAAGTGAGGCTTAGATTTAAAAGCATACCTGATAAGTAATAGGAAAATATTGTTTTTTTGGTGTTGTTCTAGGACAGCATCTTTTGGGGGAACCAATCATACGGACCATTTCCCCTAGAGGATGTTTTATTAGAAAGGATGAGCCGCAACCCATTGGGATAGTGATTTATTGTCACGTTTCTTTGGGTATGTAGTCCTTTGTTGCGGGAGGACCTATGAGTTAATAAACATTTAGTACATATTTAGTATGGGTCTATAAATTATTTCTATTTATTCTAGAAGAATTTGTGAGTCTCCCGTTTTAATCTGGGACTTTATGCCCACGAAGAATTGAGTTTTGGAGGAAAGTTTTCCCCGTAAGACAGCTCATACGCCCAGATCATGGTGGCTGTTCCTTCCTGAACTATTTTTATAGTCTGGTCAAATGGCTGAAAGAAATGGTATCTGATGAGTGCGAGTTTGTATTCACTGAATATATCGGTTGGTCAATAGCTATTTTACAGCAGAGCTATGAATAAGAGACTTGGTCCTCAAAAAATGTTTTTTTTAAATTGGTGCTAATCCACCAGAGCTATTTTTATAGCCTGGGGACAAACAAAATTAATGCTTTTTAGATGATGTAGCATGTATGAGGTTTGTGACCATAGAAAATGTTCTCTTATGGTGAATGTATGTGTTCGAGTTGTGAAAAGGGAGAGAAATTTCTGACACAGCCAATAGTTTAATATGGTATGTTTTTCTAAATGTATTTTGTTTTAAATAAAATTAATAGACATTTAAAACTATATAAAATTTGATAAAGATGAATTGTGAAAGTTTTTATGTACATATATTTCTCTTTATAGATTAAAAGTACTGGGACACTTTTTTTTATAAAAAAAACTTAAAGCTTGAAGAAGGTGGTTGGACCTGCTGATACCACCGAAACGCATCGCTTCTTGGTCTTTTTTGAAAATAAGTCTGTATACATTATATGGTGTTCTTTCAGACATAGCAAGAAAAGAATATTATTTAATATTGAATTGATCATCAATGTTGAATTGGGAATTACACTATTGATTTGTATTTTTGTTTGATATGTTGACTTGCATTTTGAAGAATTTTGATAAAATTGTGATTTTAACATTGAAGTTGATTAACTCTTTTTAAACCTATTTTTAACAATTGTATTGATTCAATGAATAAACATCCCTATATTGGGCTTTTTGGCTACTGTTATACTCTCTAGGCGATTGATGATTGAATGCGGTGAGTGAATAGTTTGGTATGCTATTGTGGGTTCCCAAAGGGAATTTATTTTAGACCTAGTGTCATTTGGTGTCCTGTCCCTTTGGTGAGTAGGACCCCTCTCTTCTTTTTGAGATTCAGTCTTAGTGACCGCATTGAGCCCACGGTAATCCACACAGAACCGAAGTTCAGGAGTGGCACCCGGCGCAGCAGCTTTTGGCACAAGGACCACTGGACTGGCCCAGGGGCTGCTGGATGGCTCAATCACCCCTAGCGCCAGCTTTTTGGAAACCTACTCCTTGATGCTGGCCCTGACCTTATCAGCTACCCTGTAAAATTTCTGTTTTACAGGCAGACTGTCTCCAGTGTCCACATCATGGATGCACCATTTGGTGACTCCTGGGGTCAGGGAAAACAGGGAGGCGAACTGACCCAGTACCTGGCAACAGTCCCTCCGCTGTTCCGGGGTCAGGGTAGGCGAGAGGTACACCCCATCCACTGACCCATCCTTCTCCTTGGCTGACAGGAGGTCCGGAAGGGGTTCACTCTCCTCTTCTGCCCCGTCATCTGTTGCCAAGAGCATGGTCACCACAGACCTCTGAAAGTGTGGTTTGAGGCGGTTCACATGGAGAACCCTCAAAGGATTCCTAGGAGACTGTAAGTCCACCAGGTAGGTCACTTCGCTCCAGCGCTCCACCACCTCCACTTGTCCTGGAGCGCACAAGACTCCACTGGCGCCATTACCCACACTTTCTGCCCAGGTTGAAACTCCACCAGAGTGGCATTCTGGTCGTACCATCGTTTCATATCCTCCTGGCTGGCTTCCAGGTTCGCCTGAGCGAGCTGCCTGAAAGGCCTAGTTTGGTTCCTGAAGGCCAGCATGTAACTGTATACATCCTGGGGGGGTTTACTAGGAGCCTTCTCCCAGCCCTCCTTCACCAAACTCAAGGGTCCTCTGACTGGGTGCCCATACAGGAGCTCAAAGGGACTGAACCCCAATGACTTCTGTGGCACCTCCCTATAGGCAAACAGCAGGCATGGCAAGAGGACGTCCCACTTACGCCTCATGGGTTCCTCCAGACCCATAAACATGCCCTTCAAGGTCCGGTTAAACCTCTCAACCAAACCATTACCCTGGGGGTGGTAAGGGGTGGTGAACTTGTAAGTTACCCCACACTCCTTCCACAGAGATTTCATATACCGCGAAATGAAATTAGTACCCCTGTCGGACACCATCTCTCTGGGGAACCCCACACGGGAGAAAATCCCCATCAGTGCACGGCCCACCACGGGGGCCGTCACCGTCCGGAGAGGGATGGCTTCCGGGTACCGGGTGGCATGGTCCACCAAGACCAGGATGAACCTGTTGCCCATGGCTGTCTTGGGATCCAGAGGCCCCACAATGTCAATGCCCACCCTCTCAAAGGGTGCGCTGACCACAGGGAAAGGTTGGAGGGGAGCCTTTCGCTTCCTTCCACTCTTACCACTTGCCTGACAAGTCTGACAGGTCCTACAATGAGTATCAGAACTCTTGCGCATCTGGGGCCAGTAGAAGTGGGTGACAAGCCGCTCAAAGGTCTTGTCCTGCCCCAAATGTCCCGCCAAAGGTACATCATGAGCCAACCCCAATAGGAAGGCTCAGAACCGCTGGGGTACCACCAGCGCCCGGGCTGACCCAGACTCAGCCACCTTTGGCTCACTATACAGGAGATCGTTTTCCCAGTAAATCAAGTGTGATCCCGGCGGATCACCTGCTGCCTGGTTTGCTGCCTGCTGCCGCAAACCCACAAGAGAAGGGCACTTCTTCTGCTCCTCACAGAATTCCTCCCTGGAGGGCCCCCCTTCCTGCTGCCATTCGGTCAGCCCGGGTAGGTCCCCCAGTTCTGCCACTTGTTCCCCCGTAGGCTCCAGGGCATCCCCCTCAAAGGGTGCCTCCTCCTGGACCATGGGAACTGTGGGGGCCGGTTTCCCGCGCCCCCTACCTCTTCTCTTACTGGCAGGCACCCGGGCCACTGTTTCAGGCTCCAGGTTCCCATGATTACCTTTACTGGCTACCATAGACTGAGTGGTCACACAAGCCCATTCAGGTAGACCCAACATCTCCAAATGCGCCTGGCGCTCCACCTCCTTCCAGGGGGAACTCTCCAGGTCAATTCCTAGCAGACAGTTTACAGGCATGGACGGACTTACAACAACCTTCAAAGAACCTGAGACCCCTCCCCATTCAAAGGGAACCAGCGCCACCTTGTAGAAGCGCACTGAATTGTCTGCTGACATTACAGGGTAAAGCACATCGGGAATTACTTGCTCTTCAGACACCCACTGACATCTGACAGATGTCAAACTGGCTCCGGTGTCCCTCAGAGCCTCCACCCTCCGTCCATTGATGGTCACCCACTGCCTGTATTTTCTAGTGTTCTCAGGCAGAGGGATTTCCTGAACCATCTCTCGATCTCCTAAGGAGACCAGGGTCATAATTGCTTGCTCCTCCCGATTCCAAGGACTCAATTCCTCCCCCAACGCTACACTCACTAAACCAGGTGTTGGAGCACCAGTGGGTGCAGATGACTTTTTGGGGCATTTAGGGGAAATATGACCCACTTCTTTACAGAAGTAACATGTGGGAGGACCTCGGGGCTCCTTCTTGCCCTTGGAGGACCAGGCCCTCTTGGCCTTGGGAGACTGGGACCCTTTCTTGGGGGAACTACCTTGGGGCCCTTTAGGGGACTCCTTGTGGTTACCCTTGTCCTCCCCCACCCTCGGTGGGGGACCCTGCACACCTTTAGCAGAGGTACTCCCAATCCCCTTGTGGACCCGGGTACTAGTCCAGCGGTCCGCCTCCTCAGCAAGCTTACTGGGATCAGTCAGCTTACTATCCAATAGATGCTGGCGAAGCTCTGGAACACACAGACTACTCAAGTGCTCCCAACTGATTAAATCGCATAAGCCCTTAAAATCATTGACCTTGCTACCCAGCATCCAACCATCCAGTGCCCGGGTGTACTCATTCACACATTCTACCCAAGTACAAGATTCTAGTTTCTTGGAGGTCCTGAACTTCTGCCGGTATTGTTCAGGAGTGAGCCCATACCGGAGGCATAAAGCCTCCCTCATGTTGGCATAGGTCAGGGTTCCCGCCCTCTCTAAGGGTGATAGAACGTCCCTCCCCGAAGCCTCAAAGTGTTTCCATAGGCCCACCCCCCCAATGCTTTTCAGGCACCTCATTCATCCTCAGTGCGATCTCATATGCCGTGAACCACGCATAAATGTCATCACCCCTCTGGTAATCTCGCACTAAATCCTTGGGAATGTACACCTTCCCTCCTGGCACTGGTGGTGCGCTGCCACCATTTGAACTGGACTCTGTTTGTTTACCCTTAATGTCCAGTTCCCTCATGATTAACTCATGAGCAAAGAGAATCCATTTCTCTTCCAACGCGAGAGCGTTCCTGCTCTCCTCTGCTTGAGTTTTAAGTTTTAACACCTCTAACTCATGCAGTCTGACCCTTTGGTTTTCCTCCAACTCCTCTGGTGAAAAACTCCTCCCTGAATGGCTACTACCAGCCCCTGCGGCTGGTCTCTCCACTGGCAAATCCTGTGAACCAAATCCATTCCCTGGGTCATCCTCATCCATCTCAACATCCCCCGTCTCCTGAGCCTCTTTGGCTTCCCACCAGGCCCTCAAGGCCATTTGCAGCTCCTCCTTCTTGGCGCTACCCTTCCTGGGACATCCCAAAGCTCTGCAGAATTTCCTCAACTGATCAACCTTGTAGGAAAACAGTGCCTCAATGTTAAACTCCAATTCTGCAGCCTCACCGGCTATCTGGCTCTCTCCCTGAGACATGATGTGTGGTTTAAAGGTTACTCAACAGAAGAACCAACAATTCCAACAACACAATATGTGGTTGCATCGTGGTCTGCGATCAATTTATGATGAACACCAATTACTGTGAGTGATTTTGCACATACAAGTTTAATTTACTTTAGGATCGAATCCCACCACTCTGCCGCCAAATGTTGGAAGTGGGGGTCCTTATCCCTCACCGCCGCCACCAAATGCTGGAGGCGGGAGTCCCCGTCCCACACCGCTGTTGCCAGGTGCGAGATCCGGACCCCTTGTTTCAACGTTAGGCTAAGTAAGGACACTGTCTGAGATAGCCCTGCTCACCCCCTTAGTAGCTTGGCACGAGCAGCCAGGCTTATCTCCAAGGCACGAGTGTACAGTATGTGCAACCACACTCACAGCAACCCAATGATGTCACCACAAATAGACTCCACATGAGTTTTTATAAAACGAGTATAATCTTTATACAAGAAGATATACAATATGACCACACGTTACAAAACCAACAAATAATAATGGGTAGTATTCCTCCCGGTGGGTTGGTAGGTTCTAATCCCAACCACCGCGTCTAACCAACAGTTAAGCTGACTTCTAACCGTTGCCAAAAGGTTAGGCAGGTCGTATTGCTAGAATCACACACATTGCAAAAGAAACTAAATACTGCAATGCGTAACGATATACTCCTGAACTGTGCAATAGAGAAACAATGCCATACGTAGCGCCACAGTCATGTACTTTGCAATAGAAGGAATAATGCACCACCAGCATGCCCTGTGCAAGGAGGAAACAAAGCAATGCGTCACGCTACAATCATGTACCTTGCACTGAAGAAATAATCCAATGCGCCACGTTATAATCAGGTACTGTGCGATAAAGAAATAATGCAATGCGCCACGCTTACAATCATGTACTCTGCAAGGGAAAATAACGCAGTGCGTAGCGCACCCAGCATGTAGTTTGTCAGGCACAAATAGTGTCAGGCGTCATACGACAGTTCGATAGTTCGTTAGCAGCAATAATGCAAAGTGTAATACGACAGTCTAGGTGCTCCGTTAACAGTTGCCCCCGACATGGATCAATGATGACACAAAAGTACCGCTTCTCACTCCGGCCCCAGTACTGCCCCTCCTTGGGCCAGCATGGGCCTCGATCTGAGCCAAAGCAACAGGCTCACGCTGGTGCCAGGAGCGAGAGGCCGAGAGAGTGTCCCTCCAAGCCCGCACCCCACCCCAGGTGGTGATCCACGTTACCTGGGGGGGCGCGACCCCACTCTCCTCCCCTCTTTCAGCGACTTGGGCCTTGATCCAGAACTCCGTCAATGGGCACGGTGAGCTCGGGCCGGTGACTCCGCTCCTCCGGGACTGCCGGTCCGGGCCGCTACTGTTACACTCCGAGGGCCCAATAACCTGGCCATCCTTCCGGCGGTCTCAGTGGACACCGAGACCCATCCTCAGCACTTGTGGAGACTTACTTCGATTTCGGTGCACATGATACCCAGGCACTCCTCACCAGCGCCTCTGGTTGCAACGCGACACGCACTCTGCGCGTCCGAGACTCGCGTCTTCTCTGTTGCACACGATGACCAGGCGATTGTCACCACTCCTCGGCTTGCACCTCGACAGGCACCCTGCCCGTCCGAGTCTCACCTCTTCTCCCGGTGCACACAACGACCAGGCGCTCTTCACCAACGCCTCGGCTTGCACCACGACAGGCACCCTGCGCGTCCGAGTCTCACCTCTTCTCTCGGTGCACACAACGACCAGGCGCTCTTCACCAACGCCTTGGCTTGCACCACGACACGCACCCTGCGCGTCTGAGACTCACTTCTTTTCCCGGTGCACACAAGGACCAGGCGCTCCTCACCAACGCCTCGGCTTGCACCACGACACGCACCCTGCGCGTCCGAGTCTCACCTCGTCTCCAGGTGCACACAACGACCAGGCGCTCCTCACCATCGCCTCGGCTTGCACCACCACATGCACCCTGCGCGTCCGAGACTCAGTTTACTCCTGCGTGCCCACGATCACAAGGCACAACTTCTGAGGGTCTCAAGCTGCAAAAGCACGCGCACACCGCGTTGCTTGGGACTTCTCCGGAAACTTTTATGTTCCTGTGTTTCCAAACAGGGAGCCAGCTCGCCTCGGGCCCTTGGGGTTCAGGACACAGCACAAAGCACAGTCCTGTTCAAGAAGGGGGGACACCACCCACTGCAATGTCCCTTCAGTCTCTTCCTTAGTAAAAGCTACAAACTGCAGGCCAGCCCCAGATCACGAAGCAAGGGTCAGTCCTATCCAGCAGTCTCTTCAGCAACTTCTTCCTTGGAAGAGGTTCTTCTTGACCACGAAAGAGGTCAAAGCCTTTGCAGACTCGACCTGTCCATTTCGCCATTCAAAATTACACCAAATTCTAGGGGTTTCAGTTCTCTTAGTTATACCCCTTCATGTCTTTGAAGTTCGTTGTGCTCAGGGGCCCCTGACCCCTGCCTAAATCAGTTCTGGGTGTCTCCCTCCCAGTGTCACCTTTCTCCCTTTGATACTGGGGGTCTGGACCCTTAATCACTCAGCAGGAGATGGGTCAATTGTTTTATAGCTGCAACCCAGGCCTCTTCATCTCCTGGAGTTTCTCCTCGCATACTCTCCTGATGCAGGTCAGCCAGGTGCCATCTCACCCCCTCCCATCTCAGATCCAGACAGTCAATCCACATTCAGCAGAGACACACAGAAATGCTTAAAGCACAAAACTCAGCCACTTTCTAAAAGAGTGGTTTCTGAACACACAGTGACAAAACCACTTTCATAGAAAGATGTGTTATGACACTGTGAGTTCATACATACTAAACTTCACCTCTCCATTATAAACTTATAGGAAACTAGGCTAACAAAATACCATACCCAGCCTCCCCCATTCTGTCCTATGGGCAGAATGGCCTTTCACCAGTGAAAACGAAATGGAGTGTTTTTTCACTGTCAGGACATAGCACACACCTCAGTATATGTCCTGCCTTTTACCTACACTGCACCCTGCCCAGGGGTTACCCGGGACCTACCACAGGGGTGCCCACAGTGTACGCAAAAGGGAAAGTAAGGCCTGACAAGTGGTTGCACTTGTCAGGACAACATGCTAACTTAGCAAACTGCGCGCAGGCCCTACACTGAAGGCCTGAGTTCCCTTCTCTGTGCGCCTTTGCATTACTAGCCCTTGCACACACAGTGCACATCACTAGGGACTTTTACTAGTAAGGCAAACATACCAATCATGGCCAACCAATTACCATTGTACTTTACCTAGGAAACCCTTGTACTTTGACACTGATCAGCAGTGGCAAAGTACCCAAAGCATCTAAAAACAAAGGAGATAGAGGCAAAAAGTCAGGGGTAATCACGCCCAGATATGCCAGGTCTAACAACTTTCTAGCCCAGCTTCTAAGTAAGTTGGCAAACAATAGGATTCTTTAAACAATCATTATAGACCATAAGGCATTACAGTCTTCTTTTTGTGAAAATTACTGATTTTATGAAGATACTTATAACAGCCAAAGGGAAAAGCTAATTGATTTGTAATAGCAAGAAGATCTTCTTTTCAAAGGGATGTGGCAAAAGCAACTGCTGCAAGGAGAAAAGAGTTTCTGGAATTATTTATGTGTGGCTTAATAGCTTCTTTTTCTGTTTTTTAGGGCTATTTTACATGTTTTTTTTACCGGAAGTTTCATTATTATTTAGTCATGTCATCTAAACCAGTAGAAATTGATCGTTTCCATCTTGCGATAGTATTCACCATGCCCCATCCTCATGTTTCTTCGTTAGGCATCTTCTACAGTCTCTCCTTGATGGTTTATGGCTATTATAAGATATTGGGTTATCAGTACTGTTCTGAAATGGTTCTTACTTGATCACTTTCATCACCCAATTTCAGATCACATCACCTACCAATACCCACTGCATACTTCGAAGCTCTATATCTTACATAGAGCCTCTAACACTGCTGCTAGATATGGGAGGAACCTACCTCAAAATAGCACACACATCCAACATTATTACTCTGACACTCTTCATGGATAATGTTGCAAAATAGACTCCAAAATTCAGAAAGCCCAACTTCCACAGCCAATCATTTTCTGTAAAGTCTCACAGACCTAACCATCACATCAACATAAATCACCACAACAAAATTCTTAATATTCACCATTGACCAAAATATTTTCATTATGACACACATCAAGACTAACTAAAATCACCTTATCCTACCTCTACCTTCTCAAAAACCTTAAACATTTCATTCAATCTGACAATTTCAGGACCAAGGTCCAAGCACTGTTTTTTATCACACCTAGATTTTGGCAATGCCTTGCTTATTGGCCTTTCCAAGTCTACACCTGCCCTATCAGAACCATTCCACACATGGCTTCCCCTCTTGTCACTGTGCCGAGAAATCAGATTACATCACTCCATCTTGAAAGATCTCCTCTGGCTGCCCCTATGTGCTAGAATACATTTCAAGATGGCCTGCATCACACATAAAGATATACATTTTGGACTAACCACCTACTTGAAAAACAAGCTCAGGATGATCAGAGGAAACAGATGCACCAAAAACTAACCACATTTGGTTCTGAAAATCAAAATGTCCAAGGTACCAAATCAGACCTTCTCACGTCTCACACAAAACCTATGGAATGATCTAGCTGATGTCTTGAGGATTCATGATAATCTACTATAATTTAGGAAGAACCTGAAAGCTCACCTTTTTAGAGTCTATGTGTAAGACACCAGTCATCTCCATAAACACCTTGGTGACACCCTAATAACATCAATATTATATTTTCTCCTTTGCTGTTCTGTCCCCTTGCTTCAATTGTATTTCTGGTTACTACTAAAACACTTTGCTACTCATGTAGTAATAAGTCAAATGCATGACTAGCAAGGTATTACAATTCACATGCTCAGAACGTTTCTGCAGGAACCAGGCATGGAGTCTAAAAGCAGACCTTCTGAGTGTCTCTATTTTAGCCACAAATACAATAACCATTCAGTAAAAGTTATCACATTTTTGCGTAGCATGGAATACCAGCTTTACAGTGGCGGCTCCCCCATTGGAGCGTGGGGGCGTTGCCCCACTGCTTTCTCGCGGTGCGAGAAGGCAGAAACATAAATGGTAAAAACTACCATTTTATGTTTCTGCCTTCTCGCACGGCAAGAAAGCAGAAGTGCCTGGTTGGGGGTGGGCGGTCCTGCTCAAGGGCAGGGGGAGTGGCTTGCCCAATGTTGTGTATACTGACTGTTTGGTCGGCCGTGGGGCCGACCAAACAGTCAGTATGCACAACAGTGGGCAAGCCACTCCCCCTGCCCTTGAGCAGGACCGCCCACTCTCCTTTTCTCTATGTAGGCTGCTGCATGCAGCAGCCTACATAGAGAAAATGGCCCGGGTGGGGCGCGCTCCAATGCGCCTCACCAATTACAACGCTGCCATTGCAGCATTGTGATTGGTGGAGCCTGGAGGGGAGGGAGGCTGCCTTTGCTGATGACGAGAGCTGCAGGCAGTGAAAACGCAGGACGGTGGGAGCGGGAGCCGGGACCCATCCAGAAGCGGGACGGTAAGTTTTATGTAATATATTTTTTTAATTAAACGAATCCCTCCCGCCTCCCCTCATCCCCCTCGCGACGACCCCATTTCCACCCCACCCCCCCAAACCTGCCCGTCATGCCGCCCGCGACTGAACAAAAGTACCTTTGTAGCAAGTTGCGGCTCTCTGGCGCAGGCCCCGTGTGCTCTTGTATAATACTGAATTAACACTGTTATAACTTGTTGTTTAAAGAACTGTCTCTGGGAAGGGGGGCCGGAAGAGAGAGAGTTGTGGCCTGAAGAGACCATGAGGGGGCGAGAGATGGACAGGACATATTGTGCCAAGTACTCTGAGCGGTGCCAGATCACCATGTCAGATGCTTCAGGCATAGCCTGTCCACTCGCGGTCCTTCGGGTTCTCTTCTCTCCTCAGCGCCATGTTTGATGCACAGTATCCCTTTGGTAGCGGTGGGGACGGGGGGAGGGTGGCTGATTTCCTTTCCTCTGCTGCCTAGTGTGTCTGTAGGGACAGGAGGGTAGAACGCCTTATGAAGATGAGGAGTAGATGCCCGAGTGTCTGTGCTGTCAATTCTGGCGGTAACTGCCTTAGCTTCCTGCCGAGCTATCACTGCCTTTTCGTGTCTGTGCCTTTTGCAGGTCCCTGTGACATTCATGTCAGCCTTTTGCCTGGCCTCTCTAGTTTTAGGCTCTCATTGCATGTTGACGTTTGCTTCTAATTGTAACGTAAGTTGTGCTATGTTTCTAGCGTCCCCCGATGTAGGTAAGTGTTTTTTTTTTTTTGCAGAGTACACAAATTAATGGGTGCACTATTTACCGCTAATTTCGATTCAGATACTTCGAATTGGGTACTAAAACACCACTAAGACCGGTTATTCCCTATTCTGATGAGCGCGAACAGCACATATTTGCTACTTTCTCCCACCGTTTGCACCAGGTTTTTACCTGTTGTAAATCGTGGTACAAACACTAGCAATTTGTACCCCATTTGAGGTCCTATTTGCAGCCTGATTGTAATCGGACCTTTGTAAGCCTGGAGATTACTTATATGTGTCTTCCTGTAGTGTACTGAGGCTTCGTATTAGTCTAAATGAAACCAGCATCTATGTGTAGTTGTATAAGCGCTCCATAGAAATGGAGAAGCTCTCTAACTAAAGACGGGATTGCAGAAGGTTCCCTACTTGTTGTTTTGTATTATTTATGCAGCATTCAAACTTTGCAAGGACATAGTTGTTGTTCCCACGAGTCTCCAGGGCATGTATGCTTTAACCGCAAGCCCCGAGATCTTTGCCGCACTACTTTCACAGGTCACTAGCCGCCACTGCAGCTTTACCACTGCTTCAGAAATCAGGAGCAAAAGGAATGCTAGTATAGAAATTGTCTCTTCATAGAACTATGCTAACATGACACAAAGCGCCAATTATTTGGTAGAACACTTGCCTAATTCATCTCTTATCAAAGACATAGGCATAGATGGTCCCAGACCGTGTGCTTCCACAGCATCCCCTCTTTTATAACCAGGTACGAGGAGACATTGAAATTCTGAACAGAAGTGGCATACACCAATGCTAGACTAATCTTGCCCTTGTAAAGACATCTTTAGAGGATATACAGGTGAGGCATCGGAGTTCTGGTTAAAATGCAACCACATTTTCATAGTGGTAGTTGCTGCCTCTTTTCGCCACTAGTGATTATTCAATATTTCATCTATCAGAGCCCCCAAGAAATGTACATATGTATGCACCATTATAAGGGTTCCTCCTAATCCCCTATCAGTCAATATCATCAGTATGGTGAACGATCTTACAGTTTAAATCTGATTTACAGTTTAAATCTGTATGTTTAAAGTTACAGTTTAATTATGCTTCTAAACAGGGAGTACTGTTCGTTGGCCAACTGGTAGTCAACCCCGTATGATGGTGTGGCCCACATATAACCAAGCAGGAATGTGCTCCTCAACTAGTTTAGGTGGAATGCTCCTTTCGTTTTCCAATCAATCAGAAAATCAAATATGTATAGGTTACACACAAATGGAGTCAAGAATATATGCCTCGTTAACCATGTACATGCACAGTACTCTCCCAGTGAATGAAGAATTCTTGGAAGTCCTAACTTCAATCCAAGCTCCTCATATTCTGCTATGTTTCCTCTTTTCAAATGTGGTTGGTATGCCAGCAAACCTCTCTATTTAATGAGCTTTATTATCTCTGGGTGTGTTTATGGCAGTTGCATTAAGACCAAACATCATTTCTGCTGTTCATCCCCCTACACATATTTAAAGGCCATAGAGGACTAACCTATTGGTCTCTCCAATCTAGAGACTTACAAAACCAAAACAGTTGGATATCTGTTTTGCACTAGATGCTACCCTACATATGCTTCTCATTACTTGCAGCTTTCATACAATACGGTAACAAAATCCATCCAAATAGCACTTACTCTAGGTGATAAATATGCGACTCTTAGTTCCTACGGCAACAAGCTTCCAGAATGATGTAATCTCTTTTTCATACTACCAACAGCATGGATTCTTAATTTTTTTAAATTACAGCCTGCTACTTGTATTTGTAATACTTCCTCTAGCTTTTACCAAACTGCTTCTTTGCTATGCATATGGGGCAAGCTATTCTTCAATACTCTTTTAGTAGTCATGCCTTGATTATGTCTGTCAGTATTACATACTTGTTACACCTAAATATCTACTGATATGCTTGCAAAGCCTTCTACACACATATAAGAGAATGTCAACATAGGCAATTTACAGGACTCGTGGCTCATTAGTGGTTACAGGCTTAAAAATGGAGGAAAGGGGACATTTAAATATCCTATGTTGACCAAAGAGGCTCATGTTTTTTAATAGCCGACTAATTACACTAAATGTCAGAAGGACATTTACAAAATTCCTTTTCATTCCAGGCTGCTACCAGTGCTTAATTTGTGCCAGTGGTTTCCGGTGCTTAGCACCAGCACTTATTTCTCAGGGCCAGGTCTACACAGGGTGGCTGCTATTAAGGGGCTGCCTCACTAACAGTAAAAAAAGAAAAACTCACGGAGTTACTTTCATGAAAGGCTCCGTGGTGCTTAGTTTCAGGCAGTACATAACCTGAAACTTGTTTTTTTTAGCACTGTGAAAGTGGATGCAGCTGTGCATGTGTGACCCTGGACGAGACTTGGAGGCACAAGGCAGTGTTGTGTCATCAGGATGGTGACTCAGCTGGAGTTGGTGGAGGAGTGGCCTTCAAGGACCCTCGGTTCTGGGCCCTTTTCAGGCTCCTGCTGTGTTACGTTCCACAGGGCCCCTAGGCCCTCCTTAGGCCCTAGCTGCCCCTGCTCTGCTCCTTTCTCTGGGGCTGCCATGGCCACTATGACGGGGAACGGCCCCCGGGGTGGGGCGGCGGTTCCCACCTGACCCTCCAGGGCTGCTTTCACTTTCGGTTCTGGGTATGACCTCCACTTCGAGGCATGGAGCATTGGGAGGTGGAAGGCCATGATGAAGAGCCCTGGCCCAACACCTGGGACTGGCCAGCTCTCTCCTTGAAGAGGTTAAAGCTCTACCAGGGGCTGGAGGTGAAGGAGCTGCAGCCGGTGCCCATATGGGGTGCTACCTTACCCTAGTGCTGAGCGAGGCACTACAAGGGTGGAAGGACCTGGTGGTGGTGGGGGCTGATAGTAAGTTGAGGGGGTGAACCACTGCACTGCCTGGGGGCCTGGGAAACCTTCAGGAGACAATTGGGGCCTTTGTTTACAATGAGGATTAGTTATGTGGGGGTAGGCAGGGTTGTTATTTAGGGGGATGGGTGCAGTTGGGGTCACCTTGCTCCTAATGTGCTCTCCAGCCATATCCACAAAAGTGCCAGAAAAAAGGAGCAAGTTGTGGAGAAATACACTGAAAATGGTAGGAGAAAATATCTGTAACGAAAGGTTGCTTTGTTTCTGAAATGTTTCATGCAAACAACATTTTAGATGTACATTTTCCCTGCCAAAAACGTCATTATCTGCCGAAGAGAACAGTTTTGCAAAGTGCAAAAGTTGACCAATTTTCGGCAGTGGATACATTGTTTGTCAAACACTAAATAAAGGCAGAGCTCGAAAAGCTGCTCGCGCTGGACAATGTAACAACAATTTAACCAGTGCTGGAACCGAAAAAGCGCTACTCCTGGAAGCCATGAATTTGGGTGCTAAAGGTGTGGCAATGAAAACGGGGTAGCCTCACAAAAAGCAGCCTGACCAGTTAACTCATACTTTTTTTATTTTGTACTCTTCTACCACAAAGGAATTGGCAAAAAGGAGAAATGTGATAGTGAATGTTGTTCTCTCACAACGGCCTCCTTGTATGGAATGTCACAGGTCTTTCAGCTTCTGTTGGTCAAGGCGCCACTAACTGAGAGGAACTGACACCAATAGGTCTTCCGTATACGAGTGCAGGGTGAGCAGTGTGCCTGTATGACTGCAGGGTGAGTGGTGTGCCTGTATGAGTGCAGGGTGAGTGGTGTGCCTGTATGACTGCAGGCTGAGTGATGTGCCTGTATGAGTGCAGAGTGAGCACTGTGCCTGTATGAGTGCAGGGTGAGCTGTATGAGTGCAGGATGAGCACTGTGCCTGTTTGTGTGCACAGGGACTGGGGTGCCTGTATGAGTACAGGGTGACTGGTGTGCCTGTATGAGTGCAGGGTGAGCACTGTGCCTGTATGAGTGCAGGGTGAGCACTGTGCCTGTATGACTGCAGGGTGAGTGGTGTGCCTGTATGAGTGCAGAGTGAGCACTGTGCCTGTATGAGTGCAGGGTGAACTGTATGAGTGCAGGGTGAGCACTGTGCTTGTATGAGTGCAGGGTGAGCACTGTGCCTGTTTGTGTGCACAGGGACTGGTGTGCCTGTATGAGTACAGGGTGACTGGTGTGCCTTTATGAGTGCAGGGTGAGCACTGTGCCTGTATGAGTGCAGGGTGAGCGGGGTGCCTGTATGAGTGCAGGGTGAGCGGGGTGCCTGTATGAGTGAATGGTGAGTGGTGTGCCTGTATGAGTGCAGGGTGAGTGGTGTGCCTGTATGACTGCAGGCTGAGTGATGTGCCTGTATGAGTACAGAGTGAGCACTGTGCCTGTATGAGTGCACAGGGACTGGGGTGCCTGTATGAGCACAGGGTGACTGGTGTGCCTGTATGAGTGCAGGGTGAGCACTGTGCCTGTATGAGTGCAGGGTGAGCACTGTGCTTGTATGAGTGCAGGGTGAGCACTGTGCCTGTATGAGTGCAGGGTGAGCGGGGTGCCTGTATGAGTGCATGGTGAGTGGTGTGCCTGTATGAGTGCAGGGTGAGTGGTGTGCCTGTATGACTGCAGGATGAGTGATGTGCCTGTATGAGTACAGAGTGAGCACTGTGCCTGTATGAGTGCACAGGGACTGGGGTGCCTGTATGAGCACAGGGTGACTGGTGTGCCTGTATGAGTGCAGGGTGAGCACTGTGCCTGTTTGTGTGCACAGGGACTGGGGTGCCTGTATGAGCACAGGGTGACTGGTGTGCCTGTATGAGTGCAGGGTGAGCACTCTGTCTGTAGAGTGGGTGAGCACTGTGCCTGTATGAGTGCAGGGTGACTGGTGTGCCTGTATGAGTGCAGAGTGAGTGGTGTGCCTGTATGAGTGCAGGGTGAGCAGTGTGCCTGCATGACTGCAGGCTGAGTGGTGTGCCTGTATAACCGCAGACTGAGTGGTGTTCCTGTGTGGCTGCAGGCTGAGTGGCGTGCCTATATGAGTACAGGGTGAATGGTGTGCCTGTATGAGTGCAGGGTGAGCACTGTGCCTGTGTGAGTGCAGGGTGAGCCCTGTGCCTGTGTGAGTGCAGGGTGAGCACTGTGCCTGTGTGAGTGCAGGGTGAGCACTGTGCCTGTATGAGTGCAGGGTGAGTGGTCCAAACAGAATTCTTCACAGGTCGACATTTCTGACTCGGGTATGTGCAGTTTGCATACATCCATTATATGCGATGTAATGCTTAAGTCATTTGCACATCTGAAGAGTGTAATTGTCAGATACCACAGCATTACATACTGTGCATATACAAAGGGTCTGCATTGTATACTATAAGCATATCTGTGACATTGCATTTTACATGAGCCTATATTATATGCGCATTTTGGAAACCTGATATATGCATGTAATCAGAGGATTTAGAAGTCCATATTGGGAATATTACAGGACTGAATGATGTGTATAAATCAGTTACATGTCGTGCATATGCCAGAGAGGTGCATATTGTGCATCTAGCAGAGTCCAATTTATTCTTCATGTGATAGATGCCTTCATAGTGGGCTTGTACCTCTGAGCTCTATAATGTCATATGTCCTTTGGCAACAAAATGTACATAAATCAGTGGCGAATTCCCCAAATTCTCAGAGCAAAAGAACTGAGTAGTGTGTAAGTTGTGGTACTGTATTTTACTAATAAGCTGGTCTGGTGCAGTTTAAGGTGTTATTTGAAAATCAAGCCTGGGGAGACACAAAATATAACAGAAGAAGATAGTCATTTCAGCATTATTTTATAGTCAGGCCTTTCATGGTCAGAAAAAGTTCATTATCTGTGGTTCCAAATGTCATGACATCCAGTCGCTTGCTGTTTTGCCTCCATTTTATTAAGATATCCTTCCCAAGGAGCTAAAAAACCAGCACAAATTTCAAGTCAACCATCATATTACCAAGGTAGGAATTCAGATTGGGTATTACATGAGGCTTTCATCAGTGACAGTTGAGGATGTGGGTGGAGCCAAAAGAATAAATGGATGGAGCCAGTGACACCAGGATTGTACATTCCTGACATATGTTGCCTCCCCCTGGGCTTACTGGGCACATTCAGGCCCACATTTACTAAGGGCCTGCATCTCCAATGTGCCACGCAAGGGGAGGCAAACCCTAAAGTGAGATTTACTATGCCACGCAGAGCCACCGTGCGTGGCTTTGTGTGACATAGTAAATACGGAGTAACGCAAGGCAGCACAAGTCGCTGCCTTGAGATACTCTGCCCTGGGAATGCGTTCCAGGGGTGAGGCATAGGTGTTCTCAAGCATCCACCCATGGTTTTTGGTGCATTCCCAGATTTACTAACACCAGTAAACCTGGGAATGTGTCAAAATGCTATGCCGTCCCAAGTGAGGCGTAACAAGTAGAAATATGTTTATTTCTCTTTGTTTTTCCTCTTCCTACGTTTGGTGCATTCTGCAGCACACATATAAATAGGGAAAAACCTCAGAGGATTGTTTTTGTGAAGGAAGGTGTTTCGTGCTGCAAGAAACACACTCTTGGCTATAACTCAGGTGCCCTTCCCCATGGTGTAAGGGTGCTGTGTTTGGGCTAGGCTGCACTCAGTGTGCCAGCACAAGGAGAGAGGAGGAATGTGCCATATATTAGTAGATATGGCGCATTCCTACTCTCTTCCTGTCATCACGCAGCGCAGCAAGTTGTCTTGCTGCGCTGCGTTGCATGACTCGTTGGTAAATATGACCCTCAATGTTCAGAGTTATGTATACATTCTCTAAAAGTGAGGTTCATCACCTCGACTCATAACTGGAATGAAACAGAGCCCCAACAGTACAATTCAAACTGCAGGTCTCATCCCCTGCTCTGTAATCAGAAAAATTTTTCTGTGCAAAGGTGTCAGGGTAAGAGCTGTGGTGGTAACTTAGCAGACCACACCCATCCAGAAAATGCAAAAAAACAAACTGACCACATACATACTGTGGTAACTTCGGAGCCAAGGTTAACACTTTGAGCACATTGCAAATTAATTTAGCCTTGTCTTAAATGAAGAAAAACTGCTATCAGTTATTTGAAGATCCCAATATCAGTTGGGGGATTCTCGAGATGCAGTGTTTTCCATTTTCCTTGAAAGAGAAAATGATGAAAAACATGCCAAAATGGCGTGGTGGGCCAGAGGAGGGATGGAGGTGAGGAGGGGAGGGGGGTGTTCGGGGATAAAAATATTAAAATTAAAAAACTAACCTGAATGCCGCCGCCAACGCCACCATCTCCCGCCGCATCATGCTCTTCCTGCTTCTGAGCACAGGCTCCCAGACTGCACAGCAGCTAATCCTGATGCTGCATGAAAGCAGCATCGGGATTGGCCTGAATGATGGCAACTTCCGCTCCCAGGCAGACTGGAAGCCAGTGCCTGGTCTTCACTGTGCAAGAGGGCTTGGCCGGCCAAACCCTCATGCGCAATGAAAGGAGTGCACTACCACTCCCCCACCAGCAGTGTCATCCCCTGGACCCACCCGCAAGACTCGTCAGAGTCCTGGGGATGGGTCCAGGGGATTAAAATAAAACAGGTTTAAAACCTGTCTTATTATCGTTTTATTTGAGGGTGGTGGTAGGGGGGCAGCGCTCCTATGCCCTAATGGAGGGGCCGCCGCTGATAAAGCTTTGAACGCCATTTGCAAAAGCTTCACTGGGAAATTTGACTAGTTTACTTTGCCTCGAGACTGAGGCTGAACTGAGACCGTGACAGTCACTTTCTGTCATTCAGTGCTAGTGCACAAACACCATGGCAACAATTTCATAAGTATCAACATGTCAAACTGAGACGTCCACCCCATCACTTAATGTCAGTATTTGTATAACACTCACAGAAATTGACATAGCTGTATTTATGAGATGAAATACCATAAATCAAGTGCAACTCCCCACAGCATTCAGTTGGAAAAAATTCCATTTGTACCATGTCAAGTGAGACATAATTTGCAACATGTCATGTTTCTGGAAGCCTAAAAGCATAGTGGGCTTTAGATTTTGAGTGAAAAGGTACTCGGAGGGTAAATGGAAGGAAGTGAATGCGTGAATGCGAAAATACGGTCAGATTCAAACTTTCCGTCTTTCTTTACCATTTAAAACCGGATTCTTGAACTGAATTATGTGCCTGACACGTTGATAAAGGAAAAAAATGAGATACCTGCACAGCAAAGTATTTGGCTAAAGTTTCCTGGTTTTGACTGCAGTGGAGAAACATGTGGCACACACCATCCTAATATTTCTCTTTATGGTTATCTCACTGATTAGGTAACGATGTCCAACTCCAAGGTGTTTTAGTGCAATACCAATGCATCTGCTAGTTTTAACTTCCAAGGAGTTGTTGCACCTCACATTCCCTTTCAGAACCAAAGAATTATATTTCGGAATGACTTGTAAAGGATAATACTTTTACCTTTGTATTTAATGAGGAAGAAATGCAATTTCTTAAAATTTGTTCAAGTTATGACAATATTTTGAATTCATAAAACGAATGCCAGCAGGATATCAACAGAACATCGTGCTACATTTCAATGTTAATATTGTCATAATGATAATGTATCTATTGTTCTAGTTATGTACAGAGTTAACACTTTATGCTTACCTGGGAATCTTGTACACTTAGATGCTGTATCTGTCCAGGAATATCATTCACATTAATGGAAGTCTGGTGGGAAATAATCAATAGATTCAGTACAAAATGTGGTAAGTAAAACTGGCTCGCAAAAATGTCATCATGATTTTCTCAAAATCAAAGTCCCAATTCTGGTATGTATGTAGGGTTGGCACAGCACAAACAGCCAAAAAAGGCAGCAGAGCATCAAGATATGAAGTTGGCCTAGTGTAACCTAAGTAGTGATCGAAACACACATTGACAAAGCCAACACAGGTATATTATTAGCAAACTACTGCAATGTTCTTTCGTTAGTGAAATATATGTCATAAAAATAAAAAGTAGAAAAAGAAGAAAAATGTGTGCTGCCTAATCATAGCATATATATATTTTTGTTAAATTAGAAAACCGAACCTTTGCATAAAATTTTAATAGAACCGTACTGATGCTTAGAAAGGATACGGGCAAACGTTTATAGGTTTAATGTGCATCACAGGAAAGAATGCTTCTTTTGGTGCAGAGTAAAGTTATCTTTGGCTTTGAAGTACTGTATTGTTAAGAGAGACTTTAAACACAATAATGACTAAACGATTTTTTAAAAAGATAAAGAACGGAAAGAAAAAAGCTTTAGTACAGCAAGATATTAATGCTGACTCACTGTCCCTCAAAAATACATGTACACAAACATATAAACATATAAATATATAAATTGTGAATGACAGTTGAACAGCCGAAAGCATGAAGACAGCTGACCTAAAGCACCTCTACCTGTCTGTGCTGCAGTGTAGGATCAGTGATGTCACCAATAATGTAATTTGAGGTGCCATCAATGATGTTGTCAATGATGGCATTTCACATATCATGAGCGATGTAATACATGAAATCATAAGCAGGACATGGCGGGGCGCAAGTTATAGTTAGCTCAGTAAACTATAATTGGGGAATTTTACAGGTTTCTTTTGGTTTTAAAACGTTAGTATTTATATTATTACAACACCTAACTCTATATATTTTCAATATAACCTTTGTTTATTGTTTTAGTGATTTTTTTTAACAAAAAACAAACTATTTTTAACATACTTAATTTTAACGTCAATGTAACCATTGTTTTCATAGTGAATTTCTGAATTTTGATTGATAATATTCACCCAACTTCCTCACAGTGCACAGTAGGGGGTTGGAAGCAGGGCCTGTCCTGTGGGTAGGCCTTGTGCCCAAACTTACTGGGGGCAACTCCCCCCCGTCGTGCATCACAGAAGGCCAGCCCTGAGCAGCCCAGGCCATGCACAGTGTGGGGTTACCTGTGCCCAAACTACCCAGAGATGACTAACTTCCCGCTGCTTTTCGCCCAACATGTAACCTCCTGGAAATGACTATTCTCACGCCATGGAAGGCCTTTACTTTTTAATTCTTGTATGGTCATGCGGTACCACTTGGGATCACACAGGAGGGCCACTAGTGATGCAGGACCTCATGGTGAGGCCTTGCTGGGTCCTGCAAGAATACCACAGTATCCATGGCACAACATTTTTTTTTTTTATTTTGGCCTCAGGGTGGTTACGCCACCACAAGAGACAGGGGGCCAGGGTACCCCGTACAATGGGTCAGAATGAAAGGAGAGCATTCAACTGCCATAAGTGAAAATCAATTTCAAAGCAATGGAGAAAGGGCATACACTAGGATTATTTCAATGCACAACATCTCACATAGCAATACAATGCAGTGTATATTCATGAGCTGACAACAGTGACATTACTTCTCATTACATCATAGCACAAACCTGCATTATCACCTCTACCTGCTATGGTTGATCTTTCTATGGTTTGCTTTCATTTAAACATCAGAACTGTTGTTCTGTCAGCCTTAGGGTGGTCTTCTCCGAAAGGTTTTGCCTTACTCCTTCATTTTTGCTGATCTCGTTTTAGGACCCTTTGTACTTTACCACTGCTAACCAGTGCTAAAGTGTGTTTCCTCACTCCCTTAAACATTGTAAAATTGGCTTACACCCAATTAGCACATTTAATTTTCTTGCAAGTCCCTAGTAAAGTAGGGCAGGGTGCAGTGTGTTTAAAACGTTGGACAAGTACTTTTAGCTTTTACATGTCCTGGTTGTAAAAAACTCTTAAATGCATTTTTCACTCCTGCAAGGCCTGCCTCTCCCATAGGATAACATTGGGTTACCGTATTACATTGAATAAGTGATAACTTTCAATTGGGAGTAGATCGGAGTGTCGAGTTTGGAGTCTTTGGAATTGAAATTTAAAACCCTCTTTAATGGTAAAGTCAGATTTTAAGTCTGACAATGCCACTTTTAGAAAATTAACATTTTCTTGTCCCAACCATTTGGTGACTGTAGCCATTATAGTGGGTCACATGACTAAGAGTTGCTGGCAGTTGTCGTTTGTGTATTGCTCCCAGACAGTGAGACAAAAAGGAAATGAGTATGGCAGGATGGACCATCCCTGACTAGGTAGGGAGGCGGAGCTGTCACCTACCAAACTTGCACACCACAAAGACTCACAAAGGGTTTCACACTAGTCTTTTGTGCCTCAAGACAAGCTGGGGCCAGGGCAGGAAGGGAGGAAATTCCAAACACCTCTGGGGGTAGAAACCTCCAGAAACTTCACCTATTTCAAAGCTGGCACCAGGTATAGATTTTGGACCCTCAGATCCAACTCTTAATATCACTTCTGTGGACTCTGCCAGGAAGAAGGGCTGCCCAGCTTTGAAATCTACTCCGCTGACCTGCTATCTGACCAAGAACTGCTTTGCTGCCAAAGTCTGCTGTTGCTACACCAGGACTCTTCTGTTGCTGTGAGCTGCCCTGCTGAATCTACCCTGCCTGTGTGGACCAAGAATTTCAGTAAATCTCCAAGGGTCTGTTGTCTGGTCCCTGTTCAAAGACAAAGGGACATAGTACGTTTTCCTTTTTTTACATCAACGCACCTTCACACATCTTGAAGCAGCGCAACGCAGCCCGCCATTGACTCTGGCACAACGCGACGCAGCTCGTGCTCTACACAGACACATCTCATCGCAAGTCCTTGCAAGCACTGGTGGCTTCTTCGACATCAACGAAGTCCAACAATGAAGTCGGCCCAGTGCAATGCATCTTGTGTCCTGCGCAGACGCATGGCAACACAAATCTCAAGCCCCACTGGCTTCCTCGACAAAGACGCAGAACATCGCATTGCAGCTCCCCGTCGATGGTCATTGACTCCGGTGCTGCTTGATGGATCTCAACACCGAAACCTCGCATCGTAACTCCTTAATGGCTCCTCGATGCCGGCCTTGCATCTCGAATCAAGGACTTCGCATCTTGACGCCCAGGCCAGCAAGGTACTTTCTCAGTGAACTGAACTCAGTCCTGTATCTATCTGGTATGCACTCTATCGCAGTTGGCCTGAACCTGTAACTTGAACCTGGTCTACCGCAACCAGATAACTACTGTTGGTTCTTTTTAGTTCTTAGCATGATTCTTACCAAACTTTTAAAGTTGCATATCTCTGGTTCTACTAATTGGATTTTTGCGGTATTGGTCTTAAATAATTTATTAAATTTTACTCTATTTTTCTAAATTGGTGTGGGGTTTTCCTATTGTGGTGTTTTAACTTTATTACTGTTTGAAGTGTAGCATAAATAATTTACACATAGCCACTAAGTTAGGCCTGAATGCTTTTGTGCCAAGCTACCAGAGGGTTAAGCACAGGGTATTCAGGGTTGCTTGTGACTTCACTCTGACAAGAATTGTGGTTCCTGCTTGAGTCGAGTTTCACCCCTCTCAACCAGTAACCCAGTTTCCTACAAGAACCTAAATGCCCTATGAAGAGGCTAAAGATATATAATAAGGATCAATCATTCAACCAATCAGTCTTGTAACACGCTGATCCTCATCCCTGAGGGTATAGGCAGCCTCATTTGAAAAGCCAGGTCTTGAGTTCTCTTCTGAATTCTGCCAGGGAGGGAGATTTTCGTAGGTGGAAGGGTAGGTTGGTCCAGGCTTTCATGTTGAGGTAGGAGAAGGCGCATCTTCTGCTGCAGCGGATGTGGAGGGGTGCATGCGATGGCCTGGGAGGTGGAGTGCAGGTGTCTGGCAGGTTGGTGGAATTTCATGCCGTGGTTGATGAAGGCTGGTTCCTAATCATGTAGAGCTTGGTAGGCATGTGCTAGGAGCTTGAACTGGCATCTCTCCTGGATGAGGAGCTGGAGGAGGTTCCTGAGCTGGGGGTGCCGTGGGTGCATTTGTGGAGGTTAATGATGAGTCTAGGTGCTGTGTTCTGTATGGTCTGGAATCGCTTGAGGAGTTTGGGGGTGATTCTGGGGTAGAGAATGTTCCCGCACTCAAGACGGCTAGTGACGAGGGGTTGGGTGACAGTTTTCCTGATGTTTACAGGGATCCATTTGAAGATTTTCCGGAGCATCCGAAGGGTGCGGAAGCACAGAGGAGGAAACTGTATTGATTTGGCACTTCATGGTGAGTTTGGTGTTGATGATGACATGGAAAAGCATACATGGATGGTATATTCATCTTTTTATGATAATGCCAGTCCTCCAGCAAAGGTAAATACTGTGAAATGGCTTGCCGCTCCATTGGCATACCATTACAGCATGATTAAAACTGTTCTCTTAAAAAAAAAAGTGGAACCAAAGACTCAATTTGAATTATTGGGTTGAAGGGTAGAACTAAGCATAATAATTGCTTTACAGTCATTTTCACAGAAAAAAGTAGACCTGTAATCTAACATGTGTAGATATCAGAGACAAACTTGGGGCCGATTTTGCCAGTCCTATCAAGTTTATCTAATTTGCCAGGCCCAATTTAAAAACAATTATAATTTTTTACTGAAAAAATTGAATTTTGTTAAAATTCCTGTGTTTTTTAATAGAAATATCTAAATGCCTTCACAAATGACATAAATGATCTCACTAGCGACATGACATATTACTGTACCATTATAATCATGAATGTGTCCTGCAAGCAATGCCATAGGCAGTGCTTTTGAAGAGCTACCCCCTGGCCGCCCGATATTCAGCATGCTGTAACAACCAGCTGTGACACCCCAGGGAAGTTATTCTATGTTGTGCCCAACTTATTGATGACTTTTTGGGCTGAAGATCGATGTTGCAGAGAAAAACGCAGAGCGGGTGGTCAGCCTATCATGATGTGCCTGCAGCCTGGACATGATGGCCAGCTTTGTGCATGGGAGGCTGGGAACAGTGAGTGTCTCCTTTATTGTAGGAGTCCTCCAGTGGTATAGAAGGGCTTTCCAGTCTCTGCAGTGGCTGTGGTGCCTGTGGACAGGTACCTGCGGCTCAGAGGGAGGAGGCACTGGCATGGTGGAGCTTCTGTGTCCAAGCAGCCCTGGTCCATCCTAACAATAATGGATGAGCAGCGCAATGAGAGGCCAGGTTTCCTCTTGGAGCTGCTGGTCTGCCATAGTACATGAGGATGAGCCACTGTGGTCAAGTCCATTAAGTGACCTGAGCTATCAGTAGGCCTACTTCAAGGATAAGCGGGTCTCAGGACAAAGGATACAGAAAAGCAATCTGAATAAATAAAGACCCCCACTTGGTGGTGATCGGCATTGGCAAAGGGGCTTTGGGCAACATGCTTGCCCTCCTGTACCTGTGAAACCACAAGACTTGGAAGATCCTAACCCCCAACACTGAGCCAAACTAGAATTGAGGGAAAACGCCAACCACCATGAACCTACTGCAATTGGAAATGTGGCCTGGTGTTGACTGATGCACTGGAGGGCAAAGATTGGGGTTGACCTGTCTGCATGTTACGGGACCCAACTGCAGCAGTGTGGAGAAGAATGTGGGCCTTCTTGGTCTAGAGATGGGAAAGATTTATCATCAATCTTGCCCCCTTCTTTAATGCATGGTGTGGGCACCCTGCTTTGTGGCATTAACTCAAACTTTGTGCAGCTGCCTCTGGGTCTGATATTTCATTATGGGTAAAGCTAGAGCTACAAATATGAAGAATCCTGCAGAAAACTCCATAAGAAACCTTATGACTGCTGCTCCTGCTCAGAAACTTGAGGAAACATTAAGTGAGACTGCGCATGCAACCGACCATTCCAATGATAAAGTTGATGCAATGCTAGCTGCCATCATGGTCACAAGACACCCTAAAATGTTAAACTGACACTGTGGAGGTTGATATTGAGGTTGATATTCACATTCCTCTGTTGACAAACAGAAGCTGAAAGAAAGCTGAAAAAAAGCTGAAGTCCTACTGTCACAACTGCAATTAGATTCTAAACCTTCTTGAATGGCAGGGTACAAGATATGAAAGGAGCATCTTTCCAGCATCACTAACGGTTCTGGCCTGGCCACCTGGGAAGCTGGGGCCCTAGGCCTTTACAAATGCCCCAAAACCCACAAAGCAATATACTGACTTCGACATCTGGCTCTTCTCATAGCCAAACGCACCATCACAATGCAAAGGAAAAACAGAACACCCCCACACAGCACACAATGCGATCTGCCTTCATCCTCTGGGCAGAGGCAGAGGTCAAGGCCCTACATAGAGAGGAAGTCTAGGGCCTCCAAAGCCACCCGATAGAACAAGCATGGGATGGACTTCTGGAAAAACTGATCACCACATAGGAGGATCCTCTCTCCTCCTAATACTTTCACTATCCCCATGCCCCACTTATTTGCAGCAGACAAAATATCTGGAGGCAACAGCACTCACACCTCACACTATAAATTTGGTCCCCGTTACTCCCGATAATAGCCTCCTTCCTTTTGGAACTTCTTCCTCCCTCCACCACATCCAGTTAGTTATAGTTCTTCTTACCTTTATCACTGGGGGAATAACACTGCTTGCGCACTCATTTCATGACCCGTCTACTCTCCAGCCCTCCCAGAGAGCTAGGGGGATAGATGCGGGTGAGATCTGCCAAAGGACACAAAGTCCTGCACCGAAGCCTGAACGATGCGCCAAGCTGGATGTGCAATATTGCCATGTAAATGCTGAGTCTATGCCTTGTTAAATACAAAATCTTAATAAAATTAGTTTTTTACAAAAATTGTGAAATAATGTGGGAGGGGTACGACTCCTGGAATGTGTTAAACGATCTATCATAGAGGCTTATATGGAGCAATGGTTTCTGCAGAATGTGGACCAACAAGGGCTTTTTGGATTGTTGCTGTGGAACAGTCACATAGAGTGTCAGCAAGACATGCCCCTCCAGCTCCACTCACCCAAATGCTTTTTGGATTGAGGCTCTTAAATTTTAGAGGCACAGAAGTGATCCTTCAGAGGTAGAGGAAGCTGAAAACTTCTTGCTGTACAATGCTAAAGTGATGCAGTTTCCTGATGATACACTAGTGTGCAACATTCAGTGTAAGAAATTGGGTTTTTGGTTGGCTGGGGTGTGAGCCCTGGTTAAGCTGCCAACACAATCCTTGTCAGGGCAAGGAACAAGCAAACCCAAAATTAACCTCTGCTCACCCCCCTGGTAGCTTCACACAAAGCAGTCAGGCTTAATTCAGAAGCAATGTGTAAAGTTTTTGTGCAACACTTCAAACAGTAATAAAGTGAAAACACCACACAAAAATTAACCCACATCAGATTAGAAAAATAGAGAATTCATTAATAAATAAAACAAGACCAAAATGACAAAATCCCAATTATTAGAACCAGAGATATGCAATTTCAAAGATTTCAGTAAAAATAAAACCAAAAATCACAAAGCGCCAACCATGGATATTTGGTTGTGCTGGACCGGGGCAAAATCACAAGTTCAGGTGGACCGAGATGGAGCACAGGCCAGCTACAGGGATCCAGTTAGGCCTGCTGAAAAAAGCACCTTAAATCCTGGTTTGCTGAGCATTGCGAGGATCTGCGATGAAAACACATTGTGCAGCCGTAGTAATGCATCAGTTTCAAGGTGCAGCAAGACTGCAATGCAAGGTCCTGCGTCGTCATCGAGAATCCCATGGACAAAGGCTTGCGATGCGAAGTCCGGCATTAAGAATGCATTGTGCCGTCGAGACAATGCGTTTGTTCTGAGGAGCTGTGGGGCTGCAAAGCTTAGCCTGACGTTGTTGTGGAGGCTGCCGTCGATGAGGGATACGATTACCTGCAGTGAAGATGCGTCGTGCAGAGGTGATTCCGAAGAGGTTGAGGGCAGTGAAGGCAATATCTTTGCAATGGGTCCAATCCACGCATCAGCAGCGACGCATCGGTTCTGCTCGGGGGTTCTGCCGCGCAGCAGAGGTGATGCGTCAGTTCCACTGCCTTCACAGAGGCTGGCAGAGCACCTTAGGCCCACTTCCAAAGGTCCAGGACTGGGGTGGCACCAAATGGCAGGGTAGACTCACAGATTGCAGAGTCCAGAAGTTGGAGTCAAGGTTGTTGGGGCCTTCTGTCCCTGAGGCTCAAGTCAGGAGGCCAGTCAACTAGCCCTTGGAGCCACTCTGGGGTCATGGGTTCAAGAGATGTAGATCCTGTCCTTTTCGTCCAGGCAAGAGGGCAGCAGTCCTTCAGAGCAGCAGCCCAGCAGAGTGGCAATCTTTTCAGAAGCACAGCAGTCCTTCTTCCTGGCAGAGTAGCCACAGCTCCAGCAGGGTACTGAAGATTTGGTTTCTGAGGTCCAGTTTTTATACCCAGGTGTGCCCTGGAAGTAGGAAGAAGCTTCTACAGGCATGCCTTTGAAGTGCACAGGTGCCCTGCATTCCTTGCGTTGGCTCCTGACTAACTACAGGGTTATGCAGCCCTTTGTGTTGAGGCAGAACACAGTATGTTCAAGTGTAGCTGGGTCTGTCCCCAGATGCTTCCTCCCATCCTGCCATTAATGGCCCATCCAGGCACATCTAAGCTCCCTATTGTGTGTGGCTGTCTAGGAGGACTACAGAAAGCCTAGCTGTCAATTACACCCAGTTGTGCCACCCAGAGACAGGCTGCAGGCACTAAATTGCTAAGGCAGGAAAATGTCAACTTTCTAAAAGTGGCATTTTCAAAATTGTAATTAAACTTGAACTTCTTACCTGTTACCATTTGGAAATAAAAGCTTATTAAATGAAATAAGATAACTCCAATGTTATCCTATGGGAGAAGTAGGTTTTGTAGTAGCAAAAATGAATTTTTACAGTTTTTCACTACTAGGACATGTGAAACTTAAGAGTACTTGTCCTACATTTTAAATACATTGCACCTTGCCTTTTGGGCTGTCCAGGGCCTACACTAGGGATGACTTACATATATTAAAAAGAAGGTTTGGGTCTGGCAACAGGTTTATTTTGCAAGGCCGGCAAGGCTGTTTAAAAACTGCACACACAGGCTGCAATGGCAGACCTGAGACATGTTTAAAGTGCTACTCGGGGGGGGGCACACTCACTGCTGCAGGCCCACAAGTAGCATTTAATTACAGGTCCTGGGCACAGGTAGTACCACTTTACTAGGGACTTACAGGTAAATTAAATATGTCAATTGGGTATACACCAATTCTACCATGTTTTAGGGAGAGAGGACAAGCACTTTGCACTGGTTAGTAGTGGTGAAGTGCACGGATTAAAGTCAACAAAAACGAATTCAGAAAATATCACAAAGTGAAGGCAAAATGTTTGGGAGAATATCACGCCAAGGATATCTGGTCTAACAGACACATTTAAGGTTGTGATATCCAGACACTGTATTTGGATGTCATATGGCATAGAGAAAACCGAATTGCGTGACCAAGAACAGGTAGTTCCTTGCACTACAGAGGATTGTTTTTTGAGACACTCACCTGCTAAATGATGGAGACTTTACACTGTCTAGATGACAGTATGTATAAGTCCATGATGCATAGGGTAGGAAATAAGTCCAGTTGTTTATTGGCCTTGCTTGTCAGAGCAGAGTTAAGGGATGCCTTTGACCAAACCTCATGATGACTCGGAACACTGCAGGCAGATATAAATCAGGGTTTTACTGTTATATCTATGAGTTGTATGCAGAGGGTGGGTGTGATGGCTTTTCACTTTCTGTTATCCTCCATATATATTGCTGGCCTAACTTTCATATTGTCAGATCGCGTAGTAGATTTGGCGGTGCCGATGAGTTGTGCATGGTCAAAATACATCGCGGAACATCATAAGTCTATTTTATTTTCCTGACAAGGTATCAGCTTCTGTCTCTTGTTCAGTGGTCCTCACACCTTCTGGAATATGCTCCCGATCACCCCCATAGGCAGGATAAAATTGTTGAAAAAGGGGATCATGCTACATCTTTTTCATCATGTTTTAAAACCAGGGATATTTTTTAAAGAACTAAAAGCCTTATTGCTGTCTCTAGTATGGAATAACACCAGTCATAGGTTGTCACTGTGAAACCTCCAACTTGCCTGCTCAGAAGGAGGGTTGATCACCCTGGATTATGAACAGCAATATTTTGCAGCATAACAGCAATTGTTGAACAGATGCTTTGCTGTGACTCTCTCAGGCTATTTGCAACCCCTGGAACTGCAGAGCTCCATCCAGTTGACTTGATGGGTCTACCACTCGCATCTCAGTGAAGGCAGAGATAGCTGACAATTACTTAAAGTGGTGAGGCACTGCTGTGTACAATGCTTGCATTAGAAGCATTGTGATGCTGGGTTTCCACCCGGCGTCATCATAGCAGTACTCAATACTTAATGTAAGGATGATTACAGTATTCTGACACTGTGCAATCTATATGAAATGGGCATGTTGATGAATTTTCATGATTTGTCAGGGAATGATGAAAACACCCAGGGACACCTCCTACATTTTGGTAGATTAGATGGCTCCCACCATTTAGTCCAAGGGTGCAACAGTACCCCTCAACTACGTGTGTTCTGTGTTTTGCCATTGTTATTCACCCTAGGTACCAGAACAAAAGCAGTAACCATTTTCATAAAGCGTTACCAAATATAAAACCAATCTCAAAGATGGTTACAAAACATGGAGAACTAACTGAACATAACTGGAATTCAGTCCTACTGCACACACAGGAACGCCTGTTTTAAATTGCAGCAATTCCATTTTCCACACAGAATGTAAGTGACCTTGCAGAGATTGTCCACATGTACCCTTTCATTGGCTTGAAACTGGACTAGGAGTTGCATTACAGAGGCTGATGTCTACCATTTGGTCTGAATGTGACTGAGGATTGATTACTGGGGAAATATAATGGGTACACTGGAGCAGACAATAGGCTGACATTGCTCCTGACTGAGATATGTCTCTTGGTCTGTTCCCTCAATCGAAGAAGAAAACATTGGGAAACAGAGGCAAATATATATATATAGCAGGTCTGGAGACTTCCTGGGGAACTAGGGCACAAGCAAAGAACAAGAGATTAGAATATTAGGCTGATATAGAGGTGAGGTCCTTCGCATAGAAAGACTTAAGGGGAAGGCAAGTAGAGATGCTCTTCTCATGGGGAGATATAATGATATCTTTTAGAAATACTACAAATGATTATATGCAATCCTGAACTGACATTAGTGGTGAAGTCTTTAGGATTTCATTTGATAAAATATGCAGATCCACTTAGACAAGCTGTGCATCAGCCCTGCCCTACAATTGGTGGCCCTTTTATGTATGAAATGGTGGAACTGAAAATGCCATTGACATGAGCATTCTTACATACGCATGCTGACCCATCTGCCAGTTAATATGTATGAGGTTATTAGTTGTGAGTTGGTCCACTCAACATGCCTTAAGACTTGGTACTGCATGCTTAATATATATGCCTGATAAAATATGTGAATAATCCTTGAATTAATCGATTGGATTGCAATACTGTTGGACACAGATTAATTTTACTGCTGTATGGATTTCATATTGCCTTAATAAAACCCAACAATATTTTGAAGATAACATCATGAATGGCATTATTATGGATGCGTTATAATCTATGTGTATGTGTTGAAATTTAAAGACGTATTGTGAAGTCCTCTTGTTTGGTGCTATATATGTAGTGAGGTCATAAGCACTGTATTCAGTATGTGAGTTATGGTTTGCATGGCAGGTGTGAGTGAAATGATTTGCAATTTACCATAACTGGGGAAATTCAGGGGATTTCGGTTATATTTGATAACCATTTCTGCACTTTAACTGTGTAAATGAATTTCAGATTTTTTTGCTTAACATATACTTAGGTGTTATGACCAAAGATAACCATAACACAATTTTAACTGTTTTTTGTTGTGTGAATGCATGTTTTTTTTACATGATGTACTACATCAAACATTTATAAAAGCAGCCCTCTCTGGGGTGGCCAACACCTGCCTATGGCCTAATCATTTCCACAACCCTCTGTAGGTGGTCAACCCCTGTAGGTTTCCACATGGCCTACTGCCAAACCCTGAACCCCCGGGGGGCGTGGCCGACAGGATGGCCGACTAGGACGTGTTTGTCGGAGCTCCGTCCCAGCGCAGCAGCATCCGTTATAATCCTGCGGTGCCAGTATGACCCCACCTAACACCTCGGCCCGACCGGGAGTACCTCCGGTCCCGGAATCTACCTCTGGAAAGAAGCAGGAGTGGCGCTCGAAGCGCGAAGAAGCAAGTGCTTCCGGGACGGGATTGCCATATTGTATCCCCCAGGAGCTTCGGAGATGTGGAGCGGAGGCTGGGTGCTGGCGAGAAATCCTGAGCGGAGGCCCGACGACCTGGAGGGACCCCTGGAGGGCCCATAGTGCCGGAGGCGCCGGCACTGGGGGCCTCCATGTGACCGCCGCTATGAGCAGTGCGGGCGGGCCCGGGGATTCCGGTTGCGAAGGTACGGCCTGCAGGTTAGAACGCGGTAGGGACGGCCCGCCCACCCTGGTGATGGTTCTAGGGGACGGCCCCGGCAGCCCAAGGGGACTTGTGTGATGGGGATTATAACCCCGAAGAACTCCGTGGGTCCAATTATTAAAAGGGCGTCACCCCGGGACCCCCCAAAGGATTGAAGAGTAAAAGCAGGAAAATAGCCCGTCGTGGGGCCCGCACATACCGGTGGGAGGCCAGCGAAGACTGCGGACTCCCTAACAGGGATCTGTGCACTTAGTGGTGCAGGCGGACTCACTCTATACAGTGCCAGACCCCGATCTCCTGAATCCTGCAAATAGAGGGCCGCGTCGGGCCTGAGGCCCATAAGGACTTTCCAGTGTGGCGAAAAGAGGCGGAGAGGAGCCGTTTATGCGTCTTCGACCGTTGTATGGCGGATCCTGGCAAAGACAGGTGAAGATAGGAAGTACTTGAAGTTGCTGTCCGGAGCTGAGTACACTTTACCCTGACCGCTAGATGCTGGGTTTTTTGCCGGCAAGGGCAGATTAGCCCGGTGAAGGTACCCGGATCGCCACGGTGGAGCTTAACCATACATGGCGGCGGGGACCCCGAGAGGGGGTACGAAATACGGAGGACACCGGGGGTCTTGGACGCACTTCGCGGTTGGGTTGCCGGAGCCGGAGGATACTATGAGTGGCGGGCCGGGGGAACCCCCACACAGATTGGCGTTGGAGTCCTGGCTTACTGTCATTCATCATGGGCAAGGACAGAGGTGCCAGAGCACAGTCCAATAAAATCCTAAATTATGCACAGCCTATACCCCAGGGGCCCAACCAAAGAGACGCGCAAGGAGAAGATGATGCCGCGGGGGCGCCAGAGGGAGAACAGCAGGACCCCTCTTTGAGCGATATCCTGATGGCCGTTGTTAGAAATGGGGGTCGCTAGTTGGCAGAGGTAGGTACCTTTGACCAAATAGGGCCCTTGCTTCTAGTGAGGGTAAGGGGCCTACACTCCTAAAATAACCCCTGCTCACCCCCTTGGTAGCTTG
The DNA here is from genome assembly GCA_963921515.1 of Calotriton arnoldi. Classification (NCBI taxonomy): domain Eukaryota; kingdom Metazoa; phylum Chordata; class Amphibia; order Caudata; family Salamandridae; genus Calotriton; species Calotriton arnoldi. Next base: position 1,127,409 of record CAWUFW010004012.1, on the reverse strand, counting down.
GCACGAGCAGGTAGGCTTATCTCAGAGGCAGTGTGTAAAGCATTTGTGAACACATACAGTAATACAGTGAAAACACTACAAATGGACACCACACCAGTTTAGAAAAATAAGTGATCTTTATCTAGATTTAACACAAGACCAAACGATAAAAATCCACAATACCGTATTAAAAAATATGACTTTCAAATGGTAAGGTACTTTCTCCCCGGTCAGGCCCAATGGCCCCTCTAGCTGCCCATCTGTATTCTCTGCCTCCTCCCTAGGCTCTTCAGGATGCTCAGGAGTATTTCTAGATTCCAACCAGGCTCTCAGAGCCTTTTGGAACTCCTCCTTCTTGGTGAGGCCTTTCACAGAGATTTTAAACTCTCTACAGATGGTCTTAAGCTGTGGCATAGTGTAGGTATCAACCCTCTCTTCTTCAAATTGTAGCTCCATAGATGCGTTGGATGCTGCTTTGCTCATGGTAACAAGAATTGGCAGTTCTTAGCAAAAATAGAAGTCCCAAGGAGAAAAATTCTACCAAAATGTATGTGGTTGCGTAATGGTCTGCACTCACTAGTAGTGTACACCAATCACTTTATATGAGTCACAAATGCAAGTCCAGAATCCTCACCGCTGACCACCAATGTTAGAAATGGGGGTCTCTAGTTGGCAGAGGTAGGTACCTTTGACCAAGTAGGGCCCTTGCTTCTAGTCAGGGTAAGGGGGCTACACTCCTAAAATAACCCCTGCTCACCCCCTTGGTAGCTTGGCACGAGCAGGTAGGCTTATCTCAGAGGCAGTGTGTAAAGCATTTGTGAACACATACAGTAATACAGTGAAAACACTACAAATGGACACCACACCAGTTTAGAAAAATAAGTAATCTTTATCTAGATTTAACACAAGACCAAACGACAAAAATCCACAATACCGTATTCAAAAATATGACTTTCAAATGGTAAAAATAGCTTAGTTCAATGTAGATGGTAAATGCGACACTTTACTCTCAAAGTACCTTGGATGCGTAATGCAATATAAACAAAAGGGCCGCAGGGAAGGTGATGCATCAGTTTCTTACTGCGTTGCAGTTACGATGCGACAAGATGGCGCCTCGATGCGATGCGACAAACTGGCATCTTTGATGTGATGCGACAACTTTAATACGATGCGTGCGCGCCCAACGGGCGTGCGGCGAAATCGGTGGTTTCTTGAGCCGCGACAGGCCCTGCGACGCGCTTCTCCGGTGATGCGACGGCAACCTCTGCGGCGGCACGCTTCTCCGGCGATGCAACACGCTTCTTCGGCGATGCGACGGCAAACAGCTGCGGCGGCGGCACGCTTCCTCGGCAATGCGACAGCTACAGCTGCGACGGCGATACGCTTCTTCCTCGTTCCGTCGCGCTTCCAGCTCCCAGCGACACACAGCCTCTAGAGGTCCTAAAACAACAGCAGGCACCTCTCTGCAGGTAGAATTCCCAGCAAGGAAATTCAGGGGAAGCTGGTGGTGAAGTCTTTGTGTCCCTGAGACTTCAGAACAAGAGGCAAGCTCAGCTTCAAGCCCTTGGAGATCTTCCTCAAGATGATAAAGTACACACAAAGTTCCTTTTTCTCCTTTCCTTGGCAATAAGTAACCACTGCAGGCCAACCCCAAACAGTAACCAGGACAGGGGCAGTCTCCTCCTTCAGCTTCCTTGGTTTCTTTCCTTGGCAAAGGTTCGTCTTGATTCCCAGAAGTGATCTAAAGTTCTGGGGTCTGGGCCCCTCTTTTTATACACACAATTTCTTTGTTCTCTGAAGGTAGAGAGTGTCTGTACCCAGCCCAAACCAGTTCTGTCCTCCCCGGTGCAGCTTCCTGGCAGGAGGTGGAGACAGCATTGTTGAAAGCAGACCTGGCCCAGGTAGCTGAAAAGGAATCTCCTCCCCCTACTCTCTATTCAATGTAGGCTCAGGCAAGTGAAAGGAAATCTCCTCCCCCTACTCTCTATTCAACCCAGGTCCTATTCAGCCCAGCTCTCACTCATCAGATTGCTGGAGCCAAAGCCCTCACCAGCCCCCTGTTACTCACAAACCAGACATGTAATACACAAACCTAGCAGAGGCATACTGGATGGTTAGGCAAGAAAATACCTACTTTCTAAAAGTGGCATTTTCAAACACAGAATGTAAAAATCACCCACACTAAAAGATGTATTTTAACATTCTGAGTTCAGGCATACTAAACTTTATTTCTCTATCTTGTTCCTAGGGTCAGTTATGTTTATAAGCTGTTATAAACTAACTCCCCATTCAGGCTTATGGGAACAGATAGTGAAAAAACGACTTTGGCTGTAATTCACTATCAGGACATGCCACACACACCAGGGCATGTCCTACCTTTCACATACAATGCACCCGGCCCATAGGTGTACCTTGGGCCTACCTTAGGGGTGACTAAAAGGTAGAAAAGGGAAGGTTCAAGAACTGTCAAGTGGGTGCACTTGCCAAGTAGACATGGCAGTCCCAGACTGCACACAGGCTCTGCAATGGCAGGCCTGAGCCATATTTTACAAGCTGCTTCTGTGGGTGGCACAATCAGTGCTGCAAGCCCACCAGCAGCATTTGATTTACAGGCCCTGGGCACTCATGGTGCACTGTACTAGGGTCTGACAAGTAAATCAAATAAGCCAATCAGGGAGTCACTAATCCATTACAACAATTTACAATAGGGAGCACTTGCACTTTGGCACTGAACAGCAGTGGCAAAGTGCCCCAAAGCATCTAGACCAGCAAAACATAGCAAAAACATAGGAGGCAACAGCAAAAAAATGGAAGGGAGACCCACGCCAATGGTGCCAGGTCTAACAGTTGTCCCCTCCAGCTGAAATGTGGGGAGAACTACCCACCCTCTTGGGAGTTCTCTTCACTAAGGCAGAAAAATCTGGACAGACCATCAGCATGGGCGTGTTCTGTACCAGGGCGGTGTTCCACCGTAAAGTCCATCCCCTGTAGGGAAATGAACCACCTCACAGCTTGGGATTCTCACTCCTCATCTGCATCAGCCATCTGAGGGGCCTGTGGTCGGTCTGAACCCGGAAGTGAGTCCCAAACAAGTATGGTCTCAACTTCTTCAGTGCCCAGACCACAGCAAATGCCTCACGCTCAATTGCACTCCACCTCTGTTCCTGTGGAAGTAACCTCCTACTAATGAAGGCTACAGGTTGGTCTAGGCCCTCCTCATTCATCTGTGAAAGTACAGCCCCCGCACCATGCTCTGAAGTGTCTGTCTGCACAATGAATTCCTTTGAGAAGTTGGGCGCCTGAAGCACGGGCGCCGTGCACATGGCAGTCTTTAGGGCATCAAAAACTTTCTGACAGGGGTTAGTCCAGTTCTCTTTCTTGGGCTGCTTCCTGGAAGTCAGCTAGGTCAAGGGGGCAACAATGCTGCCATACCCCTTGACAAACCTCCTGTAGTACCCTGTGAGTCCTAAAAAGGCTCTCACCTCTGTCTGGGTCTTGGGAGGCTCCCAAGCCAGGATGGTATCAATCTTGGGCTGTAGGGGCGCCAACTGGCCGCTCCACTCCCAACCTGGTGTCCCAAGTACACCACGGAACCCTGCCCGATCTGGCACTTACTCGCCTTGATCGTGAGGCCTGCCCTCCGCAGTGCCATCAACACTTCCAAGAGGTGGCGTAGATGTTCTTCCCAACTGGCGCTGAACACTGCGATGTCATCCAGGTAGGCGGCACTGAAATCTTCCAGTCCAGCCAACACCTGGTTGACCAACCGCTGAAAGGTGGCAGGGGCATTCTTCATCCCAAAGGGCATAACCCGGAATTGGTAGTGCCCATCTGGTGTGGACAATGCGGACCTCTCTCTTGCCCCATCAGTTAAGGCGATCTGCCAGTACCCAGACGTTAAGTCAAACGTACTGAGGTACCGGGCAGCCCCCTAACCGATCAATGAGCTCATCAGCTCGGGGGATGGGGTGCGCGTCAGTCCTGGTGACTGAATTGAGTCCTCGGTAGTCCACACAGAACCGGAGTTCGGGTGTGGCACCTTGGCGCGGCAGCCTTTGGGACCAAGACCACTGGGCTGGCCCAAGGGCTGTTAGAGGACTCAATCACCCCTAAAGCCAACATCTTGGAGACCTCCTCCTTGATGCAAGCTCTCACCCGGCAAGTTTTGTGTTTTACAGGAGGACTGTCCCCAGTGTCCACATCATGGACGCACCACTCAGTGACACCCGGAGTCAGGGAGAACAGATCAGGAAACTGTCCCAACAGTTGGCGACAGTCATCCTGCTGCTCAGGGGTCAGGGCGGAAGAGAGGTTTACACCGTCCACTGACCCATCTTGCTCTTTTGCAGACAGGAGGTCAGGAAGAGGTTCAGTCTCCTCCTCCATTCCATCATCTGTCGCTAGGAGCATGCCCACTTCAGACCTCTCCAAGTGGGGCTTCAGGCGGTTTACATGCAGGACCCGCAAAGGGTTCCTAGGAGACCGCAAGTCCACCAAGTAGGTGACATCACTCTTGCGCTCCACCACCTCAAATGGTCCGGTTCACTTATCCTGGAGCGCACAAGGCTCCACGGGGGCCATGACCCACACTTTCTGTCCAGGCTGAAACTCGATCAGAGTGGCATTCTGATCATACTACCGTTTCATCTACTCCTGGCTGGCTTCCAGATTCGCCTGAGCGAGTTGCCTGAAACGCCTAGTTTGGTTTCTGAAGGCCAGCATGTAGCTATATACATCCTGGGGAGGTTTACTGGGAGCTTTCTCCCAGCCTTCCTTTACCAAACTCAGAGGTCCTCTTACAGGGTGACCATACAGCAGTTCAAAGGGACTGAACCCTAAGGACTTCTGTGGCACCTCTCTGTAAGCAAACAGAAGGCATGGCAAGAGGACGTCCCACTTACGCCTCATAGGTTCCTCAAGACCCATAATCATGCCCTTTAGGGTCCGTTTGAATCTCTCAACCAGCCCATTACCTTGGGGGTGGTAAGGAGTGGTGAACTTGTAGGTTACACCGCACTCCTGCCACAGGGACTTCATATACTTAGATATGAAGTTGGTACCACGGTCTGACACCACCTCTCTGGGGAACCCCACATGGGAGAAAATCCCCATTAATGCACGTCTCACCACAGGGGCCGTCACAGTCCGGAGAGGGATGGCTTCCGGGTACCGGGTGGCATGGTCCACCAAGACCAGGATGAATCTGTTGCCCATGGCTGTCTTGGGATCCAGAGGCCCCACAATGTCAATGCCCACCCTTTCAAAGGGGGTGCTGACCACAGGGAACAGTTGGAGAGGAGCCTTGTGCTGCGTCCCACTCTTACCACTTGCCTGGCAAGTCTGACAGGTCCTGCAATGAGTATCTGAACTCTTGCGCATTTGGGGCCAGTAAAAGTGGGTGACAAGCCGTTCAAAGGTCTTGTCTTGCCCCAAATGTCCTGCTAAAGGCACATCATGAGCCAGACCCAGTAGGAGGGCTCTGAAGCGCTGGGGTACCACCAGCACACGGGCTGACCCAGGCTCAGCAACCTTAGGCTTGCTATATAGGAGACCATTCTCCCAGTAGATCCAATGTGATCCAGACTGATCACCTGCTACCTGGTTTGTGGCCTGTTGTCGCAAACCCACAAGAGAAGGGCATTTCTTCTGCTCCTCGCAGAACTCTTCCCTGGAGGGGCCTCCTTCCTGCTGCCAATGGGTCAGCTCGGGGAGGTCCCCCAGTTCAGCTACTTGTTACCCTGTAGTTCCAGGGCATCCCCCTCAAGGTCTGCCTCCTCCTGGGCCATGGGAACTTCAGGGGCTGGTTTCCCGTGCCCCCTGCTTCTTCTCTTTAAGGCAGGCACCTGGGCCACTCTTTCAGGCTCCAGGTCCTCTTGAATACCCTTACTGGCTGCCATGGACCGAGTGGTCAAACACGCCCACTCAGGCAGACCCAACATCTCCAAATGAGACCTTCTCCCCACCTTAGCCCAAGGGGAGCTTTCCAAATCATTGCCTAGCAGACAGTCAACAGGCATGGCTGACCTCACAGCTACTTGAAAGGTACCTGGGACCCCCCCCCCACTCAAAGGGAACCTGGGCCACCTTGCAGTGGCTCTCTGAGTTGTCAGCGGCAACGACAGGGTAAAATGCATGGGGGATCCCCTGCTCTTCAGACACCAGCCGACAACTGACAGCTGTCACACTGGCTCCGGTGTCTCTCAGAGCCTCCACCCTATGGCAATTGATGGTCACTCACTGCCTGTATTTCTTAGTGTTATCAGGCAGCTGGGTCCTAGGGACCATCTCACTGTCTCCTAAAGAGACTAGGGACATCTCTGCGGGACCCCACCCACCTTGGGCACCCTACTCCTCCCCCCGGGCTACACTAGCCATCTGCCGGGGCGGCGCACCAGTGGGTGCTGCATTCACTTTCATGGAACACTTAGGATCCCAGAAGCAGTGGCCCACCTGACCACAATTATAACATTTCCTGGGCCCCTTCTGAACAGGCTTATCTGTCGGGCCCCTGGCTTCTTCTCAGGGGGAGGCTGGGTACCCTTCCCATGGTTCCCTTGGGGATTACTTTGGGGCCCTTTCTGGAACTCCTTCTGTTTACCCTTGTCCCCTCCACTCTTCTGCTGGGGAACTTGCCCACCTTTGGCGGAGTCTCCCACTTGACCCTTGTGGACCCGGGTACTAACCCAGCGGTCCGCCTCCTCAGCAAGCTTCCTAGGGGTAGTCAGCTTACTATCAATCAGGTGCTGGCGTAGCTCTGGAAAACAATTACTGGACAAGTGCTCCCATGCAATCAAACCATAGAGCGCCTCAAAATCATTCACTTTGCTACCCTTCACCCAACCATCCAATGCTCTGCAAAGACACATATTCCACCCAAGTACTTGACTCTAGTTTCTTACAATTTCTAAACCTTTGTCTATAAAGCTCTGGGGTCAACCCATACCTGGTCATTAAGGCTTCCTTCATGTGGACATAGGAACTCTGGTCCTCAGAGGGCAAGTCTAACAAGGTATCCCGCCCATCACTGAGAAAGCACCCCCACAACCCCGCTCCCCAATCCTTCTCAGGGACCCGGTGGGAGGACATGGCCACTTCGTAGGCCTTAAACCATTGACCAATATCTTCATGCATGTGGAACTCCTTAATTATATCGTTGGGGATATATACTCTTGTTTCTACAGGCACTGATGGTGCGCTGCCACCAGAGGGAGTAATCTCTAAGCTCTTTGCTTTCAGCTCCAACTCCCTCAACATTCTTTCATGCTCTAAATGCATTCTCTTTTCTTCCAAGGCTAACTTCTTATTTTCTAATTCTATCTGACCACCCATTTTGAGCTTGGCTAGCTCCAGTTTATGCATTCTCTCCCTCTCCCTGTCCTCCAGCTCTCCTGGGGACAGGCCCTTTGAAGAAACACTGCTGCCTGCCCTGCAAGGTACTTTCTCCCCGGTCAGGCCCAATGGCCCCTCTAGCTGCCCATCTGTATTCTCTGCCTCCTCCCTAGGCTCTTCAGGATGCTCAGGAGTATTTCTAGATTCCAACCAGGCTCTCAGAGCCTTTTGGAACTCCTCCTTCTTGGTGAGGCCTTTCACAGAGATTTTAAACTCTCTACAGATGGTCTTAAGCTGTGGCATAGTGTAGGTATCAACCCTCTCTTCTTCAAATTGTAGATCCATAGATGCGTTGGATGCTGCTTTGCTCATGGTAACAAGAATTGGCAGTTCTTAGCAAAAATAGAAGTCCCAAGGAGAAAAATTCTACCAAAATGTATGTGGTTGCGTAATGGTCTGCACTCACTAGTAGTGTACACCAATCACTTTATATGAGTCACAAATGCAAGTCCAGAATCCTCACAGCTGACCACCAATGTTAGAAATGGGGGTCTCTAGTTGGCAGAGGTAGGTACCTTTGACCAAGTAGGGCCCTTGCTTCTAGTCAGGGTAAGGGGGCTACACTCCTAAAATAACCCCTGCTCACCCCCTTGGTAGCTTGGCACGAGCAGGTAGGCTTATCTCAGAGGCAGTGTGTAAAGCATTTGTGAACACATACAGTAATACAGTGAAAACACTACAAATGGACACCACACCAGTTTAGAAAAATAAGTAATCTTTATCTAGATTTAACACAAGACCAAACGACAAAAATCCACAATACCGTATTCAAAAATATGACTTTCAAATGGTAAAAATAGCTTAGTTCAATGTAGATGGTAAATGCGACACTTTACTCTCAAAGTACCTTGGATGCGTAACGCAATATAAACAAAAGGGCCGCAGGGAAGGTGATGCGTCAGTTTCTTACTGCGCTCCGGTTACGATGCGACAAGATGGCGCCTCGATGCGATGTGACGATCCGGTGCGATGTGACAAAATGGCGTCTTTGATGCGATGTGACAACTTGAATACGATGCGTGTACGCCCGATGGCCGTGCGGCGAAATCGGTGGTTTCTTGAGCCGTGACAGGCCCTGCGATGCGCTTCTCCAATGATGCAACGGCAACCTCTGCGGCGGCGGCACGCTTCTCCGGCGATGCGACAAGCTTCTTCGGCGATGAGATGGCAAACTGCTACAGCGGCGGCACGCTTCTTCAGCAATGCGACGGCAACAGCTGCGGCGGCGACACGCTTCTTCCTCGTTGCGTCGCGCTTCCAGCTCCCAGCGACACACAGTTTCTAGAGGTCCTAAAACAACAGCAGGCACCTCTCTGCAGGTAGAATTCCCAGCAAGGAAATTCAGGGGAAGCTGGCGGTGAAGTCTTTGTGTCCCTGAGACTTCAGAACAGGAGGCAAGCTCAGCTTCAAGCCCTTGGAGATCTTCCTCAAGATGATAAAGTACACACAAAGTTCCTTTTTCTCCTTTCCTTGGCAATAAGTAACCACTGCAGGCCAACCCCAAACAGTAACCAGCACAGGGGCAGTCTCCTCCTTCAGCTTCCTTGGTTTCTTTCCTTGGCAAAGGTTCGTCTTGATTCCCAGAAGTGATCTAAAGTTTTGGGGTCTGGGCCCCTCTTTTTATTCACACAATTTCTTTGTTCTCTGAAGGCAGAGAGTGTCTGTACCCAGCCCAAACCAGTTCTGTCCTCCCTGGTGCAGCTTCCTGGCAGGAGGTGGAGACAGCATTGTTGAAAGCAGACCTGGCCCAGGTAGCTGAAAAGGAATCTCCTCCCCCTACTCTCTATTCAATGTAGGCTCAGGCAAGTGAATGGAAATCTACTCCCCTACTCTCTATTCAACCCAGGTCCTATTCAGCCCAGCCCTGACTCATCAGACTGCTGGAGCCAAAGCCCTCTCCAGCCCCCTGTCACTCACAAACCAGACATGTAATACACAAACCTAGCAGAGGCATACTGGATGGTTAGGCAAGAAAATACCTACTTTCTAAAAGTGGTATTTTCAAACACAGAATGTAAAAATCACCCACACTAAAAGATGTATTTTAACATTCTGAGTTCAGGCATACTAAACTTTATTTCTCTATCTTGTTCCTAGGGTCAGTTATGTTTATAAACTGTTATAAACTAACTCCCCATTCTGGCTTATGGGAACAGATAGCCTTGCAATAGTGAAAAACGACTTTGGCTGTAATTCACTATCAGGACATGGCACACACACCAGGGCATGTCCTACCTTTCACATACAATGCACCCGGACCATAGGTGTACCTTGGGCCTCCTTAGGGGTGACTAACAGGTAGAAAAGGGAGGGTTTAGGGACTGGCAAGTGGGTGCACTTGCCAAGTCGACATGGCAGTCCCAGACTGCACACAGGCTCTGCAATGGCAGGCCTGAGCCATATTTTACAAGCTGCTTCTGTGGGTGGCACAATGAGTGAGCCAATCAGGGAGTCACTAATCCATTAGAACAATTTACAATAGGGAGCACTTGCACTTTGGCACTGAACAGCAGTGGCAAAGTGCCCCAAAGCATCTAGACCAGCAAAACATAGCAAAAACATAGGAGGCAACAGCGAAAAAAATGGAAGGGAGACCCCCGCCAATGGTGCCAGGTCTAACAGCCGTCCAGACTGCAAGGGACAAAATGGTGACCAGGATAGACGCAGTTGCAATTGATGTCGATCTCCTCCGGTGTGACCTACGCAAGGTCTCCAAAAGGGTCACCACAACAGAACAAAATGTGGACGTGCTCCAGACCGAGGTCAAATCCCTATGGGAGACGGTCGTGTAGCTTCAGAGGAAGACGATCAGATTGGACGAACGCGCCGAGGACCAGGAGGGTCGCTCACGGAGAAACAACTTACGATTCGTGGGATTCCCGGAGCGAGCTGAGGGACCCTCGATGGAGCTGTTTTTGGGGAACTGGATTACAAAAGTGCTAGTACCAGGGAAAACGTCAAAAGATTTTAACATTGAGAGGGCACACAGGGCCCTGGTCCCTCCAGCACATACGGGGCTCCACATAGAGCGATTATAGCCCGGTTCTTCAACCACCGGTATCGCGATCTGACCCTACAGTCCACACGCACCAAGACGGACTTACAATATGAGGGACACAACATTGACATTTTCCCTGATTATACACAACGAGTGCAGGATCAACAACGCACTTTCCTGGCGGTGAAGAGACGCATGAGGGAGGCCGGACTGAATTACAGCCTCCTTTATCCCACCAAGCTCCGACTGGAATATAAAGGCAGAGCTCTGTTCTTTGGATCGGCGAGGACGCATCGGATAGGATGGATACCACAGGAGACAACGAAGCCAGAAGGAAATCACAGACCGACCCGAAGATAGCTGCGGGACCAATGGATTTAGCAATGAGGCGGCGTCGACTATCCGGAGGAGACCGGCAACAGGGCACGTGTGAAACTGGATGAGTCAGAGTGTGCAAAGATGGAACTTTGCAGGTGGTGGAGGGAATGTCAGACTCTGACTTAACTTCTTCGGAGGTTATACCTGACACTAATATATCCTGAGATCCAAGGGCTGTGTAGGAGAGCCGATGGGGGGCTCTGGACATGCAGATAAGTGGACACAACATTTACTACAGATGTTTTCTTGTTTCTTTTTCTCTCCTTCTCCTATCTTCTGGTATTTGGTGGGGGATGGTATCGTTTGCATGTTCCACGCTTGGGGGGGGAACACGCCCCTCAGTAGCAGCTGGGAACTGACTGGGGAGCTGGAGGCCCTGTCCTCGCACCCCGGCGAGAGCCCAGTCTCTTGCAATGCAGCTGCTTAGAGGGTTTTGATCTATGCTCAGTTGGGGAAGATTTAACCTATGTAAATCAATTGCGGACAGCAATACTGGGCACTGTTATACTGTTGAAGAATTTGGAGGGGGTGGTATAGGGCGGGAGATAGGATTGTTAGTTCTCCGCAATGTTGGGAGGAATGGGCCTGTTTCACTGCCCAGTGGGAGGGGGAGGGTTTTGGGGAGTCAATTTGATCTGTTTGTTTTTTATGGTTCTAAAGGACGTTTAGGGGATCCATGTGCTGGTTGTAACTCTTCACAATGTGCTCGCTTCCAAATTAAACGTAAAATTGATGCCGGCCACTTGCCCCTATGGCTCCTCCTGTGACGAAATTACTTACCTGGAATGTGCGTGGCATGGGAAGGTTGGATAAACGTGGAAGGGTGTACTCCTATTTGCGACGCTATAAGGTAGCCATTGCCGGCCTGCAGGAAACACACATGTGGGGAGATACATTAACGTGCATTCATCGCAGGTGGAGAGGGCAGCTGTACGCTACGTCCTTCTCGGGGTTCGCATGGGGAGCACTTATATGGGTGGCCCGGGGACTCCTTTTCAACATATTCACCATGTACTTGACCTGGAGGGACGCTACGTGATTTTATATGGTAGACTAAACGGCCAGTAGCTATGCTTAATCAATGTGCATGCTCCTAACTCTGACTCCCATAGTTTTTTTTATGAGGTGATGACCGCGGCGACCCCGTATCTGGGGGGGGGGGATATCATAATGTTTGGTGACGTTAATTGTGTATTGGATGGGACACTGAACCAGGAACCCCCCCGAGCAGATACTAAGCCGGGTATGACTGAAGCATTGGTAAATGTTATGAGGGAACTGGGACTGACGGATGCATGGAGGATGAGAAATCCGGGTAGTCAGACTTTTTCCTGTCACACACCCGCAACAAACACGTTTAGCAGACTGGACCAGTTTCTTATTTCAGAGGCCCTGATGCCCAGGGTCGAAGAGATAGTGTACCTTCCAAAATATGTCTCAGATCACTCCTCCATGCTGATGTCTTTAACCACTGGGGGGGCCCAGATCCGTGATCCCGACATGGAGGCTCCAAACTGAAGCGCTCAATGACCCACCATTTGTTAAAAAGTTGTAAGACGAGCTCACTGGTTACTTTGCGACAAACTAGGGATCGGCGTCCTCTAGGGGCGTGGAATGGGAGGCGATGAAGAAGGTGATAGTCCGAGGGATCTGCCTCAGCACTACTTATGGCGTTCGGCAACAGCTCGAAAAAAACATCAGGGTATTGGAAAAGAATCTAGCGAAGCTGGTGGGGATGTTGCCGATGGCACCTCAACATTTTGGGGAGTGGCGGGAGGATCGTGAGCAGCTGCTGGCGGCGCTGTGTAGGTTGGAGAAGTTTCATTATACGGCGCATCTGCAGCAATTGCCTGCAGAGGGAGATTGGTTGGGGGCTTTGCTTGCCAGACTGATTAAGAACGATAAAATGGTGTCCCCCATAGTGCAGATGCAGACTGCTGAGGGGAGCATAGTATACAGCCAGCCGAAAATCCTAGAAATCCTAGCAGATCATCTGGCGAAGGTGTATGCGGGTCGCCATGGATTGGGCCTGGAAGAAATGATGGGATTCAAATCTGCGTTGGTTCTACCTTTCTTAGAAAGGGAGGATAGTCAACTATTAGACGAACCGAACTTTAAGGAGGAAATTCTGGGGGGTATAAAGGCGCTGAAGACCGCAAAAAGCCCAGGAAGTGACGGCCTACCGGCTGAATTCTACCAAACTTTTGCACCTATTTTGATAGATCGCCTCCTAGCGGTATACAACGAAGCGTTACAAAATCAAAAACTACCATCCTCTATGAATGAAGCGTTGGTGGTCATGATACCTAAGCCGGATAGAGACACTCGGCTGCCTGGGTCGTATAGGACGATATCTCTGTTAAACATAGATATAAAAGTTCTTAGTTGGATCACGGCGTCCCGACTGCAACCGTATATGCAACAATTAATTCACCCGGATCAGGCGGGATTCATCCCCAAACGCAATACGACCCATAACCTGAGGAGATTAGCACATGTGTGGCACTCCCCCTTTCTACATCAGGAGTGTGCGGTGGTGCTATTGGATATAGAGCAAGTGTTTGATTCGGTCGGATGGGCATATCTCTGGGAAGTACTTCGAGTGATGGGCGTGGGACTGCAATTTCTCAAATGGGTGCAGTTGCTTTACGCAGAACCCTATGCTAGAGTCAGGCTGGGAAAGCTGGTCTCGAGAGCCTTTCGATTACAATGCGGCACCAGACAGGGATGTCCACTGTCACCACTCCTCTTCACCCTGGCGATGGAGCCCCCTGCGGCGGCCCTCAGAATTGAGATGGCGGCCTTTGGGATCCCGCTGGGAGAGACCAATCATGTGGTGTCTATGTATGCGGACGACACTCTTGTGTACCTGCGACAACCGGTTCGAGCGATGCCGGTATTGCTAGACATTCTTGGAAAGTTCAGAGAGGTGTCGGGGTTGCGGATTAATTCTGGGAAATCGAAACTGCTTCCGCTGGGAGGATTGGCTTCAACTCCGATAGAGGGACTACCAGAGGTGGGGTTTCTCTGGGTAGGGGAGCACCTAGATACTTGAGGGTTAGGTTAGCGGAGGAAGCTGAACAGTACCTGGAGATTAACATTTGGAGAGTAATTGAGGGACTCCGAGGGTCGGTGCGATTTTGGCAAGAATTGCCCTTATCCCTTATGGGTAGTATCGCTATAATTAAAATGATTATCCTGCCCAGATGCCTTTACGCAATGGAGCATTCTTTCTTCCGGATCCCTCGACGATGTTTTAAAATGTTAGACAACCTTCTAATAGACCTATTATGGGGCACCGAGCGTAAAAGGGTCAGCCTGACCACTCTTCAGAGAGCCTGGCAAGATGAGGGATTGGAGGTTCCCTGTCTGGAATATTACTACATGGCCTCACAGCTACAACATGCTGTGCATTGGATGGAGGACGATAGTAACTGGGAAAAAGCACTGCTGGCGGGGACCTTTGGAGAAAGCACACTCCCAGAACTGCTAATGATGGGAGCACGAGTACCTCTGACATGCCCGTACATCATTCGACATGTGGCGGAGATATGGGAACTCGTGATCAGGAGGGTGTTGCGAAGAGCTCCTTATGCCCCGGACATGCCCTTATGGGTGGTTCGTCCCTTTCATCAAATCTCTGCATCTATGTCGGTGCGCAGGTGGCAGGAGGGGGGCTGTTTGACCATGAGGGACTTATATGTCAATAAACAGTATATCACCCGTGAGCAGGCGGCGGAAGCCTTCGGATTAAGCCCGGGACAATTCCTACAGTATGGGAAAATAACCCAGGTGTCCAGGGAGCTGTGGCCCATGTTCCCTGAGGAGCCCCCTGCCTCTCGCGTGTTGCAGACAATGATAGTTATGGCTAAGGGACAGAGACTGGTGTCGCACTTATACCGGGCAATTTGGGAAGACAGGACGGTCCAGGCACTCCCGGTTCAGACGAGATGGAACGCACTGACAGAGGATCCCATAACGGACAAAGACTGGATTAAGATTCATGAAGGAGTTAAACAAGTGAGCTCAAACACCTGCTTTAAATTAATACAATTTAATTTTGTTCATCAGACTTATCTCACCCCCAAGATACTATATAGAATTTATCCAGATCGGTCGGGGCGATGCCCCAGATGTGGGGAAGAGGATGGTACCTTTGTACATATGGTATGGTCCTGTGCAGAATTGCAGTCTTACTGGACGGAGGTCCTGACCACATTGCGGGAGGCGACGGGGTGGGCAATAACAAGGGAGATTCGGGTGGTGCTGCTGGGTTTGCTGCCCCGACCTAAAAACAAAAAGCTCAGCAGAAGATTCGTTCTTCTACGGTTGGTACTGGCAAAACGCCGGATAGCCATCTGGTGGATGAACCGCAGACCACCCCGACTGACACAATGGGTGTAAGATCTGAATAAATGGGGGACGGCTGAGGCGGTGCGAATGCAGTAAACTAGGCGAGATGAGAAGCTAGAAGATGATTTACAAGTATGGAGGGCAATGCTGAGAGATCTGCAAAGTGAAGAACTCCGTGGTAGACCCCGAAGTGAGGATAATGAGAATGATCAGACGGAGTAGATCAGACGGGGATTAATAGGAATAGAAGGAAATTTACCTCGGAAACTCTAGTCAGTACACCACTGCAGACAAGGGGAAATGGGAGCGATATATGTAATGCACACAACCAGACATGGAAGGGAGGGGTAGTTATGTTAAGGGAGGTGGGAGGGGGGAATGTTTCTTGTTCACTTTTATAGATTTGTTATTGGACATTTGGAGGTTATTACCTGAAGCGGTACCTCATGGGGGCGGAAGCCAGAAAGGAAAAGTAATTTGAAGGTTCTACAAATCTTAAATGACAACAAGATATATATGTATAACTGGTATTCGACCGCTTCTCTCGATGTTCATAGAATCAGATGTTCATTATCATATGCTTCTGGAAATGTTTATCCTGTATATGATGCTTTTGTTTTCAAAGTCAATAAAAATATGAAGAAAAATAAAAACCCTGCACCTCACCCCCATTGTTTACAGCCATTCATCTTATGATGCTGAGGTGCCCAGCATTGATTTTTTAAATATTTGTTGGGATTCATGAATCCAGAGACCACTAGAGAAGAATCTTCAGAACTTGGGAAGTGTCCTAAATATGAAAATACCATGATGAAATGTACTTTCGATAAATGATTTTAATGAGCCTCATCCTGCCCCATGAAGACTATTTCTTATTTTTTCCAGCACAGTGCTTGGTGCACCAATGTCAGGTAATGGTGGCCTCAACCAAAATAGTTCTGTGATGGCCAGACAATAAGAGTGACTATATTTGCTGATCCCAAATGAAGCTCCCGTGTCTAATGGCAAGCTTATATTAAAATAGATATTCAGGGTTCCTTCTCAAGATATATCTATCATATCACCCTTGAAAGCTCAGATGAAACCTTTCTGGAATATAAATGTCTCAAAAATGAGAACTCTGATTTAACATGAAACAATGCTAAGTGACACCTATAAGTACTTTCATGCCAAGCTGATATCATTCTTTTTAACAGTTTTTGTTGTGGTGGAGAGCAGTTTCTTATCGGAGTTAGAATGGAATCCACACATTTTTTGCCTGCTTACTCCCACATATTGTGTCCCCCAGGAGAGAACTTCATAAATCTTGACATCAAAAAACTCTTTGCTATTCGATTGTAAAGGGTGCAAAATGAAGAGCTGGGAGTAAGATATCAATATAACACAAAAAAACAATGATGAAAAGAGCCAGGGTTCATGCTCCTCTGACTCTACAATCTTCTCATGATTACATTCCTAATATTTTGGAACTACACCCTTCGATGGAACAAGCAGATGATAACAATAAAACCTCAAATTTCAATCAGAATATGTAACGGGACAATTACAAATGACAAGAGTTTATGGTGAACAAATTTAAAAAAGGCAATTCAGTTGTTTTCGTCAATAAGAATGAGAATGAAAGTGAATGTCAATCAAACCTTATCTGCTGCATACAACCTAAAACATGCATTTTAAAAGGGTATAAAGAAGTAGTATCCTGGAAACTACTCACATCTATTTGTTTCAACTTTGTTTCAGTGTATAGAGAACTTTACATCATCCTTCACAATGATAAGAATGCAGTAATGATCAGACAAAATGCTGAATGAACTCTGTTATAGATCGACTGGAGAAATGAGAGGGAAAACTGGGTGTGCCTTTACGCTGAGTAGTTTGATGACATTATGTTTTGGATTTTTTTATTTCATGTTTGCAATTGAGAAAGTAAATGATAGAGTGACTGCTGAGCTTCTTGATTCGAAATGTGACTTTGAAATGAAATAGCCATCTTATTCACAAACGCACTGTGCATGTTGACACCATCTACCCTTTCTTTCTACAGTCCTCGTGTGCTGAATTAAAAGCGAGAGCTGCAGCAGCTCCACCTTAAGCTGTGACAGGGTCCCTACTAGGGTGCCATCTGATAGCAACGTATTTCAAAACATCTTTTGCAAAAATCACTTCCGAAATATAAGTATCCTTATACCTTTTATTTTATCTAAATATTCTTAAATGGCTATTTGCCATTCAAAAATATTCATAATATGTTTTAAATTTGCAGCAAAATGTTCTCAGGGGAAAGTTATTAAAGTATACGTTTTGAAACTGTTTTGCAAAATTACAAATACATGATTTTTAGCTAAATTTCGTTTTTGTGCAAAAGAATGCAATAATTAATTTGGGCTAAGATGTTACGGGAAACAATGTTATTGTAAAATATGTTTTTGAAAATAAATTTTTGTAAAAAATGTTATGGAAAACAATGTTAACACATGCCTCTCCAACTAGGATCGGTATCACACAGATCCCTACAAGGTAGCCGGGTATGTTTCACTCCTGTGACTGCCACAACCACACACCTGAAAAATATGAAACTTAGATTGCTCTAGCTCAAAACTGCCATATGAAAAGTGTAAGTGAATTTATCTCATATATGTACATCCTCATCATGTCACCTTTGCAAGCCAAATGCTGCCAGCCTCTCTGCCACATGCAACCACCTTCACTGCTGTTGCTCTGCTTTCACTACTACGTCTTACTGCTACTTGAGTGAGAGAGAGGAAACTGTGACTGGCACATTAAAAATCCTGTCATCTTATAGCGAACCCCATGATAATGACGAATACTAGAAGAATGTGTTGTTTAATCAGGCAACCAGTCGAACTATGCCTTTGTGATATTTCTTTTAATTGGACTGAGGTGGCATGCTCCATCATATGGTCTGCACCTCACCTACTCAAGGTATACTGTTCGGGCTTGATACAGTTCTCAGAGCCACAGTAGGCCAGCTATATAGACATGGTAATGAAATGCTAGGAGAGAATATACATACAGGCTTCCTATTCACCATTTGTTAAAAGCAGCAGAGTTTGACACCATGGAAATAGCTTACCTCTGATGAGTTTTCATTGCCATCAATTACTCTTTGCCTCTGAAAAAAGAGTAAACATTAGTATAGATTTGACACTCATAATTCATACCAATTCAAATATGGTAGATGAATATATACATATCTGTATTCATTGGAAAAAACAAAGATTACAGGGATGTTATGGTGAGGAAATAGAATTACAAAAACCTTAGAAATTCACTGAAAAAAACAAAGGTTACAGGGGGGTTATATTTAGATTCAGATTTTACACACACAAAATCATTCAAATTCAGCAGTTATAATTGTAGTTATCTCAAGTAACTATAACTCCCGCCGTAAAGGTAACTATAACTCGCGAACCCGCCATGCACAGTTTTCTCATCAAAAATTTCACTGCAAATATCACAGTGATATTATCAATTAAGTCATTGAAGATGTCATCAGTGATGTAATATTTGGGGTAATTAGCAGTGCATTGCGAAGGCATGACATAGTTATCTTAGGAAATGAGTTATAGTTACTTGAGATAACTATAACTGATACATTTCTATGGTTTTGTGTGAGTAAAATCTGAATCTAACTATAATGTCCCTGTAACCTTTGTTTTGGTCTCTGATTGGGTGTGTGTGTAGTTTTCTGGGTCTGTGAGATAGTGTGTGTAGCTGTATGGGTGTGTGAGTGGTTGTGTAAGTGGTTGTGGGAGTGTGTGAGTGGGTGTGTGAGTGGCTGTGGGAGTGTGGGAGTGGATGTGTGGGTGTGTGAGTGGTTTTGTGGGTCTTTGAGTGGGTGTGTGAGTAGCTGTATGGGTGTTTGAGTGGGTGTGTGAATGGTTGTGTGGGTGTTTAAGTGGGTGTGTGAGTGGGTGTCAATGTGTGAGTGGGTGTATGTTTTTTTTTAAAAATAGGGTCTGGACCCACGAATTCACCCAAATCCACCCGGATCCTCACGCGGTAAAAAACACCTCCATCAGTCCCTGAGACCAGAGTATATCTACCATGACCTTCTATCACTTCTACATTTTATTTCCCCCCTTGGGAACCATATCTAGATGCACAAAATGGCAGCCACAACTTTTCTCTAAGGTTGCGGCCAGCCATTCACAGCATTGCTGTTGATGCGTGGATCCATGAATTCGCCCGGATCCACGAGGATCCATGGCGGATCCACAAGGATCTGTGGCAGATTCGCAGCTGATCCACATCTCTTACATGAATACATCTTTGTACTTTAATAACCCCAAGACTACTGAACTTATTTACACCAAATTACGGAGGCACTCTTTCTGGACCACGATCTAGCCTTCTGCCAAATGTGGTGCAGTTCCGTTCAGCAGTTCAGGCTATAGCCATGTCTAAAGTCCCCATGGAAATTAACTTGGGGAAAACAAGTTTAGGGACCCCCTTTTTCTTGGCCCTCGCTTGACGAATCACCCCGAAACTTTCCAGACAGCAGCTGAAGTGAGCGTCAAATTAGTTTTGAAAAATTTGTGAAGTTTCATTAAAGGTCGCCCAAATTATTGGCAAAACAAATAACGCACTTTCTATGGAAACTAGGTCCTAAATATATCTACCTACTGTGTTTGGAGAATAGGGTGGCTCTGAAAAGAGACTTTGTGTTTACTATGTGTATGTCATCACTACACATAAAATAGGATGCAGTCTTTCAAATTGTTCAGGAACACCCTGTTGCCTTTCTCTGTAAAATGCACTCCATCAGCTCTGTAAATATCATACATGTCAAAGTTAAGTTATTACTGTAGATAGAGCCCATGTTATGGTCTCTCAGAAATGCTGAAACAGCTTTATTCACGTTTCCTAGCTTTGTCTATCTGTGGACAGAATGAAGATGACCACTTCTATTTCTGCCTCTGGCATATGTTGGAAAACACCAAGGCAAAGTGAGGTAAAAGTGGCATTAGTTTTCCAATGGTATCATCAGCATTTTCAATCCTACCCCAGTAAAAGTGCCCAGGTCATTGCCACCACAGTGCACAATCATGAGGTCTGGATGTTGGCAATCCATAACACTTTCAACCATTGGAAGCAACTGATGCCACTTTAAGCCTCTCTGGCCAACCCAAGCAATAGCCATATTAGGCAAACCCAGGTCCTCGTCAATATTACAGTTTCTAGCAGACTCTCTTTCCCAAAACACATAGCTATAGCCCACAATTCAGTCTGTTAAAAAGATGCCTTGCCACAAAAATTTGAAACAAGAAATTTGATTGGCTGGTATAAATATGATAGTGGTTAAAATTAGGTTGTATTATTGACAAAAACGTAAGGAGATGTGTGATTGGAATTTCTGATATTAGCAAAAAGAGAATCAGATATGGCACTAACTCCAAATACTCAATCACTCCTGCTACAGTGGTTAATGAGTTAGCATGCTGGTCTAGAAAGTGTTCTGAACTTGTGACCTACTGTTAGCAGAGTATGTTGCAATGTTGATCACCGTAGCAAAAGAGCTACAGGAACCTGGAGGAAGGGTCAGTAAAAAACAACAATGTAAAGGTGAAGGTAGACTGGTAGTACAAGAAATAGGGAATGAGGTGTATTTGGGTTCAAATTTAGGCATGAATCCCAAGTGTTGTCTAAGTGAAACTGTTTAGGAGCAGTTTCCCAAAAAGATTTTAGATTACCGGGTGGATCCGCAGATCCACCACAAGGTTACATGGATGGAGTCACGCTGAACGCATCAGTGGATCAGCTGAGCCGTCCAAAACCACTACCAAATTGGGTTTTTGTATAATGGAGAGAAAGAAAGAGTTAACAATCATGACCATTCAGAAGAGCTGTATTATTTTAAAAATATGAAAGCCATGTTGTTATTTTTCCATAGCGTGTGTAACCTTGAAAGCAAAGTTGAAAAGGATGCCTTTAATGGTTCCCTTGCATGAGAGTGGTGTACCATTCTTTGGTTTGGTTTTTTGTGAACTTTGTGCATACAGAAAATTAAACTCATACTGAGAAAGAAAAAAAAAGAGACCAATAATCATATTTAACAGATATATGAATTAAACTGTAGCACAAACAAATTTTAGGTAGATAGTGAATGAGTACATATAAAGTGGTTGGGAGTGAGCAGGATGTTTAGAAAAACTAATAGAGTATAAAAAAGAGAGTTTATGAAGCAAATAAAAAATAGCATGGCAATTAGAAAATCAGAATGAAAATATGGAAAGATTAACAAAATTAAGGGATTCAGCTATTTACATAAATGCACAACCTGAGAAACACTCAGTTAGGTATGTACTGGAAAACCTACAAGCTTACTTACATATACAATAACACACCCTCATGAGCACTGAGATAGTCAGTTACGTGTCGCCTGGAAAACTGGCACTAACAAGTCATCTATGCAGTGAAGTAAACGTTCAAAGATGTTTCAGGTCTGCTACAGTACAGCATATGCATGCAGCTGTCTTGGTAGGCTCAGTTCAAAATCAGAACTAGTTTTACTACATATAACTTACTTCTGAGATAAGCTGTATGTCAGCTATAAGGCTGGGAGCTATGTGCTTAAAAGATAAGAGATGCTTTCTAAGTTTGATTCAGTTATATGCACACTACCAGACCCATATATCCAGTCATAGATCCAATCTAATCTCCAACCTATACTGCAATTGATATACTTACATATAAAAGACACTAAAACATCTTCTCATACAGTGACAGAGACACTTAAACATGCACTGTCACACACAAACAGCAGTTATGTATCAAGTAGTATGGGAGGCAGTTGCACACAGAGTAACATACCTCAGTACCAAGTAACACAGTCAATAAGGGATCCATACAGTCGGTTACATACATATTTACAGATCCATAGAGTAACTAAGAGAGGCAGTCATGGCCTGACGCTGATGGAGTGAGCAGTGTTGCTCGGAGCTCTGCTCGGCCGACCCACACCCAGTGCCATCCTGACTTCATGAGGCCGGCTCTGGAGCACTGACCACCTTGTCTGCATGGGCTGGATACTGCAGCAACCATAGCCATGACTGAAAATACTGTGAATGAGGGCAAATCGGTTACAGGGGAGTGGAATGCGCCTGTGAGGCCTGAAGACAAAATAGCGTAGCCCGCTCGGATCACCTAGAGCTGCGGAGGGCGAGGAGCTCTGATGACGATCAGCCAAGAGGAACTGGCATTGTCTTGCTTCGGGGGTGCACCCGAAGCAGCGTGCCTGGCTGAGCTGCAGCACTGTGGACTGGCACCGAGACCGGATCCTGTGTGACGACGTGAGACGCATTGCTTCGGAGCGATACATGCTGTTCATGAACTCAGGAGCAGGCGATGCGGGGCCTGAAGGTGCTGAATGGAAAGCGGAGCGGTGCCGCTTTACTATCAGTGGGGCCGAGGCTGTTCGACGCCCGCAGTGATCATGGCAGTAAGTGACTCCCACTGAGTGTTGGCTGGTTGGGAGTTTGGAGGACCAGGCTCTGAGAATTGCGGAGGAGCCCCAGTGACGAGGAGCGGGCTTGCAGGAGTGGGAGGGGCACCTGAGTCAGGGACTGATTGAAGCCTGTCTCCCCGATTTTTAACTGAGGCCCCATTTGTCACCCCCATTGAGGATCCGGCTGCCTATCGGCTGCGGACCAGCATTGATGTTTGCCCTCGCTATCGGTGGGCCTGCTATTGATCTTGAAGCGACTGGGAGCACAACTTGACTTCCGATGGTGCCCTGCACTTTCCTATGTGGGAGACTCCCTTGCACTTATGAGGGGAAAAGGAGACTATCACGTGCCCTGAGATTGCGCTCGAGGCCTCATGTCAGTGAGCGGACGAGGTGCCAGGGCACCCTGAGACATCAATAGGACCAAGCTATCGCTGAGTTTGTGAGATCTGCCCTGACGGCGACTAAGGTTTCCGCTTTGAGTGTGTGCAATAGCCTACGCCTGGGGAACTGTTTTGCACCAGTAATTGAGCTTGAACTCCTGCTACTGCTGATAGGGATACTACTGCTGATAGTGCCCTGGTGCAATGCGCTTGCGGCTCCTGCTGCCTGCCGAACTGACTTGCTGACAGGGTGTAGAGGAGTGACTCCTGCCCTGTGCACTGGTGAGAGTGGTACTTGGATCTGTGCTGGTTGTATACTGGAGTGTGCAGAGAAAACGCTGTGTGGCACTGACCTGCCTTTGGGAGTCATGGGCAAACTCTTCCGCAAGCGCGACCAAGACCTGGACAAATCGGAGAATACGTCACGGCCCGAGGAGTCACCTAAGGACCCCACACTACAGGACATCATTCAAGCCATAACAACCTCCCGGAAGGGACTAGAATTCAAAACAGACACTATTAACATTGACCTAAGTCTCTTACAAGACGATCATAAATGACTCGCAGAAAGAGTAACCAAGAATAAGCGAACCCTTGAAGAGCACCCACCTGAGATTACTGTACTGAAGGAACAATTGACAACGGTCGAGTCGAAGGTCTGTACTCTTGAAATGTGGGTAGTTGATGCAGAAAATCGCTCCCGTTGCAACAACATCCAGGTAGTGGGATTGCCTGAGAAGGTGGAGGGCGCCAACATGATGACATACATTGAGTACTGGCTGTGCACTGAGGTTGCACCTGAGGGCCTCTCTACCTTCTTTGCGCTGGAAAGGACAACCGAGTCCCCTCGAGAACACCGCAGCCCAGGACTACCCCGAGACCAGTGGTGGCTAGCCTGCTATACAATAAAAGATTGCAACAATATTCTGGCACAAGCCCGGCAAAAGGAAGAGCTGCGAGTTGATAATGCGGTGGTATGGATTATCCCTGACTTTTTTAGAGAGGTACAGACAGAGAGCATCGTTCCAGGCGGCCAAGAAGAAACTGCGGCAGCTGGAATTCAAATACGTAATGGTATTCCCCACAAAGCTAAAAGTAATGGCCTCAGAGGAAACGCACTTCTTCCATTCCCCACAGGACATCTGGGACTGGTTGGAATCTCGATGTGACCAGGGGCCTGCCCAAAGCCCCCTACACCAGCGGACATGTCGCACCTGAGCTCGACATAAAAGTTTGCACTGCGGCCCTGCTGCCCCTTCACAGGCAGAAGTTCAGCTCGGAAAGCAGAGGGCGATGGAATGGTGGCCCAGATGAGTGGGAGAGAGACAAGATCTCCATCACCGGGGTTTAGCCCTCCCACTCAGGGCTCGGAATCGGATCACTGCTCCAATGCTTCAAAGAACTCGTGCTTTGAGCTACCCAAGGTGACTCCGAAATCAGCAAATGACATAATCTGAGCTCTACGAGACATTGGTACTGTGTCGGGTGCTCATAATGATACAGTGATCTCCCTATGTCACATTGAAGGCACCTGAACACTACACGAGACACTGAGCAATGAGCTAGAGTTTTATTATCCTTTAGAGCACACTGGGTGGGAGTTTGATTGCTAAGGGAGCTCATTAACCACACCCACTTCTAGTTTATAACGTGCTATGTTATGTTATTCTAATTTATTATGTGCTCGAATCACCCCCAAAGGGGTATCTCAACGCGATACCAAGATGACAGACAACAGGCAAAAAAGAAGACATCCTTAAAATAGGTGGGTCTTAAGAGCTTTACTAAAATGGGAGTGATTTTCACTAGTGCGTAGTTGCAGTGGCGGTTTATTCCAAAGATGAGGGGCAAGGAAGGAGAACGATTTGCAGCCTGACCTGGCCTTTCCGAACCTGGAGACCTTGAGCCAGGCCTTGTCACGTGATCTTAAAAGTCTGGAAGGGGTGTAAAGAGAAGGTTTTGAGGATAAATATGTGGGCCCTTGTCCATGGAGGGCCTTATGAGTTAGACAGCAGATCTTGAAAATGATTCTGTTTCTCACTGGTAGCCAGTGCAGGGACTTAAGAAGAGGGGCAGTTGCCGTGCCAGGGGGAGGTTACAAACAAGACGTGTGGTGGTGTTCTGAACTACCTGAAGCTTAGAGAGCAATTTCTCATTCATGGAGACCAACAGTGAATTGACATAGTCCAGACGGCTGATAACCAGCGCCTGGACAAGTGTTTTCCTTGTGGAGAGTGGTAGTAAAGGAAAGACTCTTCTCAGCAAACGCAGCATGTGAAAGCAAGAACCTGTAATAGCTGAGGTTTGTTCTTTCATAGAAAGGGATTGGTCCAGGTGGACTCCCAGGTTTTTTACCACTAATTTGGGTACAGGGGCCACAACCAGTTCTGATGGCCACCAATCACGGATTTAAATCACAATCACAATTTAAACACGGAACGCCGCAACCCTAGGGCAGCTGAACGTTCCTGGAGATCCAAAACCTCCTCGGACCAACTAAAACACCTCAGAGATGTTAGGAGCTTCTACAACAAACAAATCAAGAGCGCTAAGGCAGACTACTTCAGACACCAACTTGATCAAGCTGCAAACCGCCCCAAGAAACTTTTCGAATTGATTAAACAGCAATCAGTGGTAGCTCCAAACAACTCGGTTTCCGGAGGCAGCCCACCCTCATGTGACGAACTGGCTGCTTTCTTCACTGAGAAATCAAGACTCATCAACATTGAACTCGCCTCCACCACCCCTTGACCTCTTAGAAAACCGCAAACCTATCAGCCTGAACACCAAGAACAATGCATCATGGGGCACCTTTACCCCTTTCAGTGAAAAAGACATCAACAAGATTCTTCAGAATATCAACCCTTCTAACCATTTCAGCGACCCCCTGCCCCCGGCCATATTCAAAGAAATCAAGAAAGTCCTCATCCCCACCTGGACAAGGATTGTAAACGCTTCACTGTCACAAGGCACGATCCCAGATTGTCTAAAAGCAGCTCAGGTATCACCGATACTAAAAAAAACTAACGCAGATAGAGGTGACCTCAATAACTTCCGCCCTATCTCCAACATCCCCATCCTAGCCAAACTCCTAGAAAAATGCGTACAATCCCAACTTTGTGCTCACATTGAGAATTTCCAACTCCTGGACCAGCATCAATCTGGCTTTCGGAAGGGGCACAGTACTGAATTGGCTCTCACTCACGTTATGGATGACATCTTAAAAATGAATCCTGCCTCCTAATCCTCCTTGACCTTTCCTCCGCATTCGACGCGGTCAATCACGACAACCTCCTATCCATTCTGAAGAACAGGATGGGTTTCTCTGGTCGGGTATTACAATGGTTCTCGTCCTTCCTCCACCACAGATCACAAAGAGTTAAGGCAAACCACTCTCTCTCCCAGCCCTCCCCAGTTCTCATGGGTGTACCCCAAGGGTCCTCCCTATCTCCTATACTCTTCAACCTTTTCCTGGAACCATTAGCTAACTCACTAAACTCCACGAACATTTTCTTCCATATGTATGCGGATGATACGCAGCTCTATTTGAAAATCTCCTCCCCGGATAACATCATCTCACTCAACTCTACCCTATCATCTACTCAAAATTGGCTAACTGAGAACCATCTCCTACTCAATACCTCTAAAACTGAATTCCTTCTCATCTCTCCTCCGAACCACATCCCCAAGCTAGACCTGTGGTTGAATCACCTTACGGCTTTCAACTGCACCCCCCTCATTATAGACTCAGCCAAATCTCTCGGAATCAGCCTGGACAAGCACCTGAACATGAATAATCATATCAGCAACGTGTGTAGAGGAACAGATCACTTAATGAGGACACTTAGAAATATCAAATCATTCCTTCCACAAACTGATTTCAAGCAAGTGGTTCAAGCGCTCGTCTTACCGAGATTAGACTATGGCAGTGCTACGCTCTGTGGCCTTCCCAAATACGCCTTGGCTCCATTAAGGGCATCTCTGAACGCTGCGGCCTGACTGGTTACAGGTACCAAACGAAATGTGCACATATCCCCAGTCCTAAAATCTCTTAAATGGTTGCCCTACGAAGCTTGAATCCAGTTAAAGATTGCCATTCTGGCGCACAAAGCCCTCCACTTGAAAACTCCCTGGTACCTAGCGCAAAAAGTTATCCTGCGGGGGTAGAGCCTCAAGAAGCGCTAACACTTTCCTCCTGAAACCACAAATCTTTAGGAAAAAGAGAACTTGCCAGCGAGCCTTCTGCGGCGCCGCACCAAAGATATGGAACTCTCTTCCACCGGAAATACGCAGAATCTCCTCAACGATTGCTTTCAAACTGGAAGTCAAAAGATTCTTAATGAACAAATTCCTACCTTAATTGGGCTAGGTTCACCTGCTCAAGGTCATTGATCATACAACCATTGGACCATCATTGGATGCTGCTCTTCTCTATCTCATAGTGTGCCCCCCGTTTAGTCCGCTATGTACCTGCTTATTGTATTACTCTCCTTTGACCCATGCGTCTTGTAATTATGTGCTTATTCTTGCTTTTATTCCTACTTAATGTCGATATTGTATGTATTACCCTCCTTCCATCCTTTTTGTAAAACGCTCTGATATCCTTCGGGATCTTGTTCGCGCTATATAAAACTTTATAAATAAATAAAATAAATCAGATGACCAAAGAAGTTGGGCCTGTCCGAATAACATAATTTCAGTTTTTGTGGTATTAAGCTGGAGTCTGTTTTCCGGCATCCAGATTGCAATGGCTTTCATCCAGCGGAGAAAAATGCTTTTGATTTGGACAGATTGTTCTCAAAGGATAAAAGCAGCTGCCTATCGTCAGCATATGAAACAATCCCAAAGCCAAAATTTTGGCGAGGGGGGACATATAAATGTTAAAAAGCGTAGGGAGCCAGACAGGGGCCCTGGAGGACTCCACTGTCTAATGACTTAGTTCTAGACTTATAAGAGCCCAGAATGACCATTTGGGTCCTATTTGACAGGAAGTCAGCAACCACTGCAGAGCCGTAACATGAATACCGATCTCTTGTAGTCTGTCAAGAAGCCGCGACTGAGACACTGTATCAAATGCTGCTGACGGGTCTAGCAGAACCAACATTGTGGGTACATTTGCATCAAGGGAGCATTTGATATGGTCAGTGACTGCTAGCAGAGCTGTCTCTCTACTGTGAAGCAGTCTAAAGCCCGACTGGGAAGCCAGCAGAATGAGGATCGAGATGGGCCAGTAGTTAGTAAGGTCAGTTGAAGCTAAATTGGCCTTTTTTTGGATAACCCTGATCGAAGCCGACTTCCAATCTAAAGGGACTTTACCCTTAGTAATAGATAGGTTAAATAAAGAGCAAATTTGAGGGGGCAATTTGTGTGCAAGGTTTGCCATAACTCTGGGTGGGCAGAAATCTATTGAGGAGCCCGATTTAGCAAAGATCAGAAGATTGTGTCAGTCAAAGAATACTTTATTTGGTCTTTCACAACCATAAAGCACACATATAAAAAAATATATAAAATCTATCAATTACAAAAGTTAAAAAAAACACGATATTAGTGCAAATTTACAGTCCCATTTGTACCCTTATTCACTTATTTAGTGTCCGTTTGCGAAGGAGGGTACCAATCGATGTGAGTAACTTTACCCCTCTGCAGATTAAAATGTTTGATGAACCCCCCATCCAGCAGGTTACGGCCTGCCTACAAGTACGAATGTTAAGTTCATTAAAAATCGGTTTTAATACCGTCCTTCTTGCGTCATTAACAATGGGGCAGACACACATCAGGTGGCATATGGATTCTTTATGGTAACCACACAGGCGACAATTTTCGTCTTGATGTTTGCCTTTCCAGGCTGGTAACAAGTCTTTAGAGTCATGTTCTCCTAATCAGTATCACATGAACCTCTTTTTTATCGCAAGTCGGAAATGTGCTGCTAAATAAGCTTGTGGTTTAAGTTGTGAATAATAATTTATTACCGACCAGACGTGACGACGTTTTACCAAAGATTTTTTGTTTTCCAAGATGGACAATTTCTTCGCAGTAGCGTTACACACTCTGTTAAATACTACCCTTTCCATCTTGCTGTCCCATGCCTCTTGAATTTCTAATTCCACTAGAGCTGATCTCAAGTATTCGCCCCATGTGTTGGATGTTTTCTGATTGAACTGGGCCTTAATTTCTGTCCAGCATAAATTGTTCAGGGATCCAGGTTCTGAAGAGCGGAATTTCCAACATAATTTACCAAAAGTGATTTTTCTCTGATATTTTTGGTTCTGGAGGCCGAATTCCATGCGGATCTGAGCTGGTGATGCGGCTTTTGGGAGGTTAAAGATTGTTTTGTACACCTTGGTCTGAAGCTCATTTAAAATGTCAATTTCCCGACCATGCCATATTTCTAGGCCGTAAGCCAGTGTAGGTAATAGTTGTGCTGCCATTACTTTCAGGAGATGACTATAAGAGGGGCAGCTCAACTTCTTTTGCAACTGTTTGTATGCAAAGGTTAGTGATTGCGCTTTTGCTCTTATTGCCCTTTTCTGGTCTGTGAAGGACAGACGTCGGCCCAGCGTGATTCCCAAATATTTATATGTGTTGGTTTCCTCTATTTGTTCGCCTTTTGCGTACCATTTATGTTTGTTGGACCTGGGGCCCGCTAGACGCACCACCTTTGTTTTCTTCTTGTTTATCTCCAGCCCTTGTAATTCAAAGTAGTGTATCAGGTTATTAATGACTCTTTGCAGCCCGATTGGAGTTTGGCTCACAACCACTATGTCGTCTGAGTATTGCAGGTACTGTATTGACTCGTTTGCCAATTTGGGTAGATGCCCATTTACTTTTAGCAGATGGATGTTTAAATCGGCAAGATACAGATTGAATAGGCTCGGAGCCAAAACGCATTCCTGTTTCAGGCCATTATTTGTGCTCATCTTAGATGATACTCTACTACCATCTCCAAGCTTCACCCTAGCCCAAGTATCACTATGTAGGGCTACTATGGTGTCGATTAGTTTTTGCGGCAATCCCCATGCTTTCAGTTTTCCCCAGAGTCGATCTTGTGGGACTCTGTCGAAGGCGGATTTTAAGTCGATGTAGCATGCAAATAGGCCGGATTTTTTTCTTATGGCTTTTTCTGTTAGGATTGTCAGTACTACCAAAACCAAAGGGGATGATGGACAGAGTGTTGAACATTGCAAGCACTCACCCCCAGTCAGGATTGTCAGTACTGCCAGGTTCGTACTTGTGCCCATTCCAAGCCTAAAACCTGTTTGAAATTTCGGAATTACACTCCTTTCCTTCATCCACGCTTGTAGTTGTGATAGAATACAGGATGCATAAAGTTTTGCCTCAACGTCAATCAGGGCAATGAGCCTGTAATTGCCAGGCTCAGTGCGACTTCCATTTTTATAAATTGGGTGGAATATATTCCCTCTCCAAGAGTTTGGGATTTTGTTTTGGCTGTATAGGTGATTAAAAAGCGGCGTGAGATAGTTAGCCCAGAAATCGGGTTCTTGTTTAAAAAGGGCATTTGGGAGACCATTTGGCCCTGCTGCTCCTTCAGTTTTCAGTTTTTTATGATTACTGTTAGTTGTTTAATGTTGGTTAAAATATTTGAACCGTGGGAGATCAGTTCTTGTTGGACTCCTACCGGTTGCACGTTTCCCTGGATAAGGGGGCATATGTTGTTTGCGCTGTACTTCCGAGTCAATTTCCACCATCATGTTTTTGTCATTTTGTGTGTGGTTGTACAATTTATGAATATGCTGTGTCCGTACTAACTCACTTATTCCTGCGTTTTGTTGCTTTCCTGTTCCCTTTGTTAAATTATTTATTATCCCCCAGAATTCACTGCTATTTGGCAATTTGCTGGCCCAGAGTAGTTTCAGCCAGAGGGTTTCGATATACACCTTTTTTGCCTCCCTGCAATTATCTTTGTATTTCTTTCTCATTTCTATGACTTTACTGTTATCTGTAATTATTCCCGTTCTGGCAGCTACTGTCTTGATTCTTACCTCCCTTGCAATATTCCTTTTCTGGTCGCGCATCTGTATATTGTACCATGGTTCATTATTTGTTCTTTGTGTCCTTTGGCGTGCTGGGATTACTGGAAATTTAATTAGTAAAAACTTTCCTAGATTCTCCCAATTTTGTACCAACGATTGGGCGCTCTGCGGCCCAATGTTGTTTACGTATTTTTGCACGGTGTCCATGATTAAGTTGATGTTTGTTCTGCGCCACTTTCATTTCCTTAGGTTATGTGTTACTGGCATTTCAGTTAAAGCTGCTGTATTCCTTTTCTGAGACAAGTCGGCATATAATGCCAATTCTTGCGGGAGGTGGTCGCTTTCCGGGCAGGGATGGATGGAAAAAGAATCGACTAAGTGGAAAAGTTCCTTACTGACTATGTAAAATCTATGGTCGATTGTTTTTTTCCACACAAAAATGTGATGCCAGCCGGTTGATCCCCCTTAGTGTTTCCGTTCAAGATGGTTAAACCCAGAGTTTCCAGTTTTTGTTTGAGGTCGTTGGCCACTGGCTCGTTTTGACACTTTTTATTGTTTGAGTTGCTCTTTATTAGGTTGGCATTGAAATCGCCTGAGTTTATCAACTCACAGTTTTGATGGGTGATTTGCAATGCCTTTAGCAGGTTTATCAAACAAGACAGTCTATCCTTCTTCTGCTTTTTATCGGGGTGAATGTATATATTTAAAATCAAAAGCTGCCAGGGCTTTTTGTGTGTGGAGCTTTTGCCTTCCAGTTTCAAAACTTGCAGCCAGTTTTCTCCCGTGTCTAGCTCTTCCGATTTCCAATCCAATTTTACCGTAACATATATTGACAACCCCCCTTGAATGCCCATACTTGAACGTTTTTCTGCTAAAACGTGATGTTCTTCATAGCCAATAATGTATTTGGGTGTCAGATTCCATGTTTCTTGTAGTAAAATTATGTCGAATCTTTGGAAGAAGGATAAGGTCTCCTGGGCTTGAGCCATTTCTCTGAAACCATGTGTGTTCCATGAACAGATTCTAATGTTGTTTTCCTTGTGTGAACTTGGGAGTGCCTCGGTGTGCTGTTTCCTTTTGAGGCCTTAGCTTTCATCAGGATCGTTGTTGGCTCAGGAATTGGGGAACCCATGACCAATCCTGGTTGTCTTCTATCTGTTGTTTTAGTCGTGGGGGGCTTAGATTTGTTTTATTCCAACTTTTTACCTGATTTGGGTGTGGAGCTTCAGGGGTGGCATTTCTTGCCCCCCTCAAGAACGATTTTGGTCCTGTGTCATTTCCTGTTATTTGTAGAGCTTTTGTTTTTTGTAATAGTGGATATGGGTATTTTGGGCTTTTTAGATGCGTTAATATTATGCCCCAGGCTTCAAAAACTGCTCTTGTTGAATATATCATGGCCGCCATTTCATTTGACGACCAGGTTGTACAGGTTACCTCTGTTTCTGTTCTTTTTTCCATTGGCAGAAATTCTACTGCCAGAAGATCCGTTGATGTGATGTTCCTTAATATTGGGATCTCTTTGAACAGCTTCAATAGGTTTCCCCTGTTTAGGATGTCCTGACTACCCTTTGTTGGATATTCTGGTGTGAAAATCAGTTTTTGGGCTGACTCTGCTGGCACACTTTGTCGGTTTTCGATTTGGTTTATGCTTTTTAGCTTCGTTAAGAGTTCACAGTCCGGGTTACCATTTTGGCCTGTGTTGTCATGAACGGCCCTTTCTTGTAAAAAAGTGTTCCATTTGCCCTCACTATTTAGTTCTCTTTCTGGGTTAACTATTTTTTCTCTTGTTCCTATCCTTGCGAGCTCTTGCGCGGTATTTGTTTCAATTGGTAGCTTACAGACCCTACCTTGTTGGTCGAAAGTGATTTTTATTTGATTTCCCAGCGGTTTTGCTATTTTTGATGATGCCCTGATATCCTGGTTTGAGGTCTGATCATGTTGTGATCTTATATGAAGGCTTGTGGCTGCGTCCTCTTTGTTTATTGTTTCTATAATTGGAGTTATAACTTGTAATTCCGTTGAATTTATATGTTCACCCACTTGTCTTGTGGTTACAACATTAATTTCTGACCTCAATTTCGTGGTTTCAATATTTGCCTTTGCTTGTTTTGTTGATTTTGTTACCACGTTTTGTTGTTTCAGTGTTTTACTTTTTTCTTGTTCGAATGATATTGATTTGCTTTGAAGTGATATATTGGGGCTAGCCATGGGGTTTTGCGGATTTAGCCCTGGACTGCACAAGTCCGCTGTTAGGGTATTGTTACAGTGATTATTGGTTTTATGGTTTGGCTGTTGAATAAATATCGGATAGATTTGTCTTTTTTCCAGGGCGGCTTTTTTACTGGCATTATGCCTGGCCTTCCGAGCACGTTTTCGTTGTCTTTTTGTTTGTACACCGCTTGATGAACTATGTATGGACATTGGTTGATGTACATTTTGCTTTTTTCCTGTACCTTTTATGTCCACTACTTCCTTTTCTTTTATGCTTCCATCATGCAGGAAGTTGCGTGTCTTCTTTGCTGGTCCTGCTGTATCTTGTTTGTCCTCTTTTTGTTCTGTCGTGTTAATGCGTTCTATGTTTTCGGGTGGTTTGACTACATGTAAAATTTCTGTGAGTATTTCAGGAAGGGACACCAATTTATCTATTATCTGTCCACATCCGCAATTTAAATTTGACAAAAGATCGCTACCTGAAGCAACGTTTTTATTTCCTTTTGTGACTTGTGCTGTTATTAAGTCCAATTTTGTGTTTATTCCTGCGATATGTACCGCTATCAAGTTCATTAGGTCTATCTGAACTTCTAGTTTATCGGATTGGAAATTTAACACATCTATGGCTTGCTATAGTGTTCTTAGCAGTGTATCGCTCCATGTGGCTGTATGAATTGATTGCGTCAGGATCCCGGAAATTGGTTCTATTCCACTGACTGACGAGATCGTAATTGGGGGTGAGAGTGGTTTTAGGCTTTCAGTAGGTGAAGCGTTTCTGTTATTTTTTCCCACCCGCTGATCCTGACTAGCAGGAGGTTTTATTGGTGTAGAGGCGGCCCCCATTTTCTCCCCTACTTGCCATTCCGGGGGCGAACCGACATCTAGAATTGTCCCTTGTTTATTTGTATGGGTATCCTCTTGGGATTGTGTGTTTAGATCCAGAGCTTGAATGAGGTCTGCATTATTTGATATGGAAAAAGAACTGATCCATTCGTCTATTTGTATTCTATCTTGGATACCGGATTTACCAGAACCTCCTTTTTTATCATGGGTATTTCCTCTTTCCCCTTCCTTACTTAAGTCTGTCGAAGCCTTGGGCAAATGAACCTGAGCTGTTATTATTGTTATTGCTCTTTTTATAGGTTCCGTTTCACGTTCCGCCGCACAAACACTATTTCCTTGGCCGGATTTTCTACGTTGTGGGGGGCTTTCACTTAATCGAGATGGTATTGCTTGTGGGTTTGGAATTTCCAATGTCTGAGGACTTGCTTTTCCTGATTTTTTGGGAATTATGGCACTTGGCAAGCCGGGGCCTTCATCTGGAGAGGCATAGATTGCGGCCATTGGATCCTTTAGAAAGTAAAACTTCTGATTTCCGTTTTCCCCCCCAAATTTAAAAAGAGCTGGTTCTGGTGTTGGTGCCGAGACCAGCCTCTCTTTTTTGCAAAATGGATTTTTCTTTCTTTTTCTTTGAGTTGGAAAGTGCGTCTTTTGTGGGTACACTTTTCCTGGATTTGCTCAGAAGTGCCTGGCGGATTTTTCCTGATCTCATACTCAGAAGATTGTGAGTCCTCTGAGATAGTGTCGACTATTGAGACGTTATTATTCTCTTCAAAAATAATAGCAATACCGCCCCCAACATTGGCTGTCTAATGTAAGTATTTTAAAGTTGACTGGTAAAGCAAGTGTGATGGAAAGGATGGATGTGGAAGTAAGCCAAGTTTCTGTAAGGAATCCAATCTCAAAGGAAGAAAGAGTGAGCAGATCCCAGTTCCACAGCATGTTTAGGCAGGGATCAAACATTGATGAGAAAGCAGTTTAAGCTATTAAAGGGAGTGTCAATGTCTTGGAGGGGAGGCCTTAGCGCACCTGTAGGAACGGCTGTCAAGATATAATTTTTGTTACTATTAAATTCTAGAGGAGTTAGACCTTCAATGGAGGACAGGGTTTGAAATCTGCATTTTAAGCAAGGAACAGGACTTTCCAGAGCTGGGAGGATAAAATCACAGCAGAAGGCCTTAACCTTATGCAAGTGGTCTAATACCATCAACTGTTCTGGGGAGTATACAATTGTTTGAGCATACCTGTTCTCCGATATAAAAGGGGCAGCGGTTCTGGCGACGTTCTGTTGTGGACGGGTGCAGGCGGGCTTGCCTTTGGCGGGCCGTCGGCGCGGCTGCTTCGCGTCAGCATCGGCAACATATAGCTGGCCTGACGTGACGTGAAGAAAAATGCTAGACAGCCATCCGACAGCTTGCCTGAGCAAATAAAATACTTCCTCCACACAAATGGCACCAGCCGCGGTGGACCAGGAAGTGGTGTACTGAGGTAGGAAACCCCGGGTGGTCCCTATAAGATATTCTCAAGCAAATGAAGGAGAGTTAGAAATTATTAAAATAGTGAGATTAAAGTGCAAAATAGCATGGGTTTTTACCTAAGAGCCCGGAGTCTAAGGTGTGGACGAACTCTCATGACTAGTTTTGTTTATTACTTGGTTTGGATGGGTGGTCCTAGTCTACGTGTCCTGGGGAGGGGGAGTTGGCATATTGGGTTTTGTTGGAGATGCTGGGAGTTCATAAGTCATGCAGAAATGTACAGTATGTTTGTATTGCATACAGGGGGGCTCCAAGGGGGGGGGGAAGAGCGGGGAGACATTGTAGAGCTCCTCACCTGAGGTCACTCATGACAGGACAGTGAGTATATAAATGTTTATCTTGGAACATCATGGGAATGCATACTATGTCTAAACGCTACAAAGTGTTCTCCTACTTTAACAGGAGAGGGGTCTAATTAGCATTGCGACAGGAGACACATTTGACGACCAGGGTGGGTATAGCATTGCAGCGCCACTGGATGGGCCAGGCATATTACACAACATTCTCAGCTTATGCCAGGGGGGTCTTAATCTGGATCAGGGCGCAGGCCCCTTTTCAGATGATGGACAAATTGGTGGACCCGGAAGGTTGATTTGAAGTTGTACGAGGGAGTCTCAAAGGAAGGGATACAAGTATAGTAAACATATACGTCATGAACAATGAGCAGACCACGTTCTTGGGTGCCCTATTGCGACAGCTAGCACCATACCTGATTACTTCCACCATAATAGGTGGAGATTTCGATTGTGTATCAGAGCTGGACCACTCACATCCTCCCCTTCCTGACTCCCAGACTGTCCGTAAAGCCAGGGCATTCAGAGACTGGCAACAGCAATGGGGACTCATTGATACGTGGAGAAGGCTACATCCAATGGAGCGAGATTATTCCTTCTTCTCTGGACTCCACGAGGTACATGTTTACCTAGATCTGTTTCTCTGCATGCCAGATATCCATAGTTTGGTACACACTATTGAATACCTCTCCCGCACTATATCAGATCTCAATCCTGTTTTAACCCATTTACAGAGGACTCACCCTCGCCCCTCGATTCCTACATGGAGACTTAAGCCTGAGTCACTGGAAGATCAGGTCTTCTGTGAGACAATTCGTGCCAAAATAACACAGTATTTCAATGATAACACGGCCACAGCTTCCTCTCCATTGATAGAATGGGACGCCTTCAAGGCAGTTCTCCGGGGCTACTGATTGGCTGAGTCGAAGGGTGTCAGATACACATTACTGGGGGAAGACTAGCAGGCTGAACAAAGTCTCCGGGACGTAGAGCTCTGACGTCCGGGACGCCCTGAGTTACAATCAGCCCTCCTCGAGGCTAAAGAGGAGGTGGCAGTTCAGGTGGAATGGCTTCGATGCTTTGATTATAAACAATACATGGACAGGACACATGCTGAGCGAGATACATCCGGTTCCCTACTAGCTTGGTTGGCCAACCCAGATAAGCGAGGTTCGGCTATGGTGGAACTGAAAGATGAGGGTGGCACCAGAATATACACCCAGGAAGGGATTAATTACATCTTTGCTAGATATTATTCAGTCCTTTACACTAGACCCACCGGGCTCGATATTGCTACGAAGCAAGCATATTTAGAGACACTGCCTTTATCACGGCTCGAGGTGGATAAAGTGAGAGACCTTGGTGGGGATATTACCCCGCAAGAAATAAACTCTGCCTTCAAGCACATGGCATGCAATAAGACCCCGGGAACTGATGGATTCTTCTACGCCATGTACCCTGTGGAACTCACACCTAAATTGGTTACCTTGTACACGGACGCCAGGGCTGCTGGATCCTTGCTGGACACCACCAAAGAAGCAGTGAAAGTCCATATTCTTAAACCAGGTAAACCTGCCCATGACCAATCCGCCTACTGACCACTATTGATGCTTAACATTGATTATAAAATCCTGAACAAAATCCTAGCGTCTAGGCTCCTACCCTTAATGCCTAGATTAATCCACACAGACCAGACAGGATTCATTCCAGGCCGCAACACGGCAGATAACATCCAACAACTGCTGGTCCTCTTAGTAGCTAGGAAGGATGATCGTGAGGGGGCCACAGTTTTTGCTTTCGATATTCAGAAAGCATTCGATAGCCTGGACTGGCATTATTTGTACAAAGTGATGACATGCATTGGACTGGGCGAGAGCTTCATAACGTGGACTTGGTTGCTCTGTTCCGGTCCTGCGGCTAGAGTACGCATGGGGAAGGTCATTTCGGCGAGCTGCCTGGTGGAACGAGGTACACAACAGGGACGTCCCCTGTCTCCCCTGTTGTTCGCTCTTGCTCTGCAGTCTCTAGCGGCCTCCGCCCGCACTGGGAAGTCATACAACAGTTTGACTGTTGGTAGACAGCACCATCGTATAGCGCTCTATGCGGATGACTTACTCATCTTTTTGCACGATCAGGGAGACGACTTGAGAGGAGCCAGATCCATGTTAAAGGAGTTTGGATGATTATCTGGCTTGAGCGTCAACTGGCAGAAGTCCAGACTCTTCCCTATGGCCTGGGTGTTTACCCCCCTAGAGGGACAAGCCCTGCTGCAGTGGGAACCCCAATGCTTGTCTTACCTGGGAGTTAAGGTTTATCATGATTGTGCTGATGTACGAGATGGGAACATAGGGCGGGCTGTTAGATCTTTGCGGACTTCAGTTGAGTTTTGGAGGACACTGTCGCTCTTCAGTGGCAGACCGGATACTGCTCCTGAAGATGGTGGCCCTACCCCGTCTTCTATATTTTTATCACACTTCCTTTATGGATCCGGAGGGCGCTGTTTAAGGACCTGGACTCCCTACTAATAGGGTTTATTTGGGCAACGGGACGCAAATGAGTTGCACTAGCAATGATGCAGTGCCACAGGGCAGGGGGGGAGCCGTCCCTGATCTCGAGACATATTATCTTGCAGCCCAATTTCAATGGCTGATCCGGGGATAGCACAGCATCAAAACCCAGACCGGACTCCGGGACCCTTCATACCGCCATTGCCTGACCTGCTTAAAGTGTTCCTCAGGGTGAGAAGATCACCTATGGATGATTCGCATGAGCTTAAAGTGATGGCTAAATGTTGGAACAAAGGTTTACAGAAAATACGTACTAAAATTCCTTATTCCCCAGAATGGCCTTTAGACCTATTACGGGTATTACCACATGGCGGCAATTGGTGTGACCTTGACACCTGGATTGAAGTGGCGTGTCGAAAATAGGAGCTCTCTTCAGAGATACGGAACTACTCCCATTTGAGGAGTTCCGCGCTGAATTTGATTTACCACAGGGACACCTTTTACTACATAGAGCACTTATACACCAAGGTGCGCACACTGGAACACGGGACCTACTGAACCCCCCACATTGCAGAGTTGCCAGTATATGGCTCTCACGGCAGGCATTATCAAGATGGCATCCTGTTTATTTAAAGCATTACGGGCAAACCAACAACAGCCACTGGAAAAGCTACGAACTAGGTAGGAGGAGGACCTGGGCGTCCCTATTGCTACTAAGGATTGGGACGCTACCCTAGATAGAACATCCAAGATCTCTCGTAACGCATGCTTTAAACTTATTAATTTTTATGTTCTACTTCGATCATATTTAACCCCAGAATGCGGGAGCAGATATTTTCAAGTGGCAGATGCGGTGTGCCCTAGATGTGGAGAGGGAGGAGTACACATTTTACATGTGTTTTGGGCGTGTCCCATATAGACCACATTCTGGGACGGGGTCTTCCATATAATTGAAGAGATCATAGAGACAGAGAGATTCCTCACACCCCAGGGCATTGTTTATTGGGACGGTTTCCCCATAGGTCTAAAACGAATGTTACGAGTATGTTCCAGGACCTAGCATTTGTTCTTGTCAAGCGGGAGATAACGAGGAATTAGAGGTCCCCCCGGAGGTCCTCGGAACCCGTATGGAGAAGAGAAAAAAAGTTAATTGGTGGGCTGCGATGGGAGAATACTTTTGCGAGAAGCAAAGAGGGGCATAGGAAATATTGAGGTTGCAAGGGCCCGGGGAACACGGGTGGATATTCTGTCCCACCTGAGCCGGAAACTCCTTTGGGGTTGCCTACATGATCACTATAAATATCTTTGTTTAGATATCTCCCTCCTGCTTACTTATATTCGGCATAACTGAGCCTCCTACAGAGGTATACCTAATGTGTACACATCTCTCCGCCGAGACACCTAGTGGTCCCTGCCCGCTCGAGTGTCATTCCTCTTACCTAAATAACGGTGTGCCGCGTGCATGCATCCGCACATCTTCCTTTTCCTGATTTAGTTTGTTTTAGACGCCACCTCATTTCGTAGGTTATCAACCCTCCTTGCGGTGTGACATATTTATGTACCTCAAGCCAAACGGTGGGTAACTGTTCCAAAGTGGGCACAATAGTTGTCCACAGAAAAAAGAAGTAGAAGTGGGAACAGGAGAAACCTAGGTCTAAACCCAATAGACTAGAGGCAAGCGCAAGTCTTGTCTCTTGATGCCCTCACACATCCCAAGGGATGTCATGCTTCATCATCGGGCGTTGCTCCTCGTGGAAGGATTAATTTAACTTTCCTTCTAGAAATAATTTTTCTTTTTATCCATTCCGCCACATTATTGTTGTTTTTTTAGTGTTCTCTTGCGCAGATGCGGTTGGAGTAATAGGGCAAACCCCCTTTATAGCAGCAGCTCCTCGTCGGGCCGGCGCTGCAATCCCTATGGGTCCACCGAAGGGTCACTAAGATCTTTTGTTAATGCCGTATGATGAGTGTGGGTATGAGATTGAGGGTTCGTAAGGAAAGGTGAGTGAGTGAGTGAATGATAAAACTTGCAAGGGGATACCAAAAAGAGATAGGTTTAATGTGTGGGTTCCCCTGACAGAATAAAAAACCCATAGGTTGAGTGTTACTGACTAGGCTATAATGTGCCACAGTAACTCTCAGTCGACATGTTTCGCACCCTAAAAAATGGTCATAACGATCCCTGGCGCTTCTTCAGGACCAATAAAGTGAAAGGAAACCGTGAATGGGTATAGAACCCTACTAAAGAAAAAATTTAAAGGCGGTCCCCCTTGTGGTAAACTACAAGGTGGCTTCAGCTTAATTAGTGACCGCTCTTATTGCGACCTAGATGTGAAAAAAGAAGTAAAAGAACAAAGCATAAAGATTGGAATTAATATAATTCTCTCTGCGGTGAGATGGTTGATTACACCTCATCCCAGTAGTATGATCACATGTTTAGCACATGAGAAGACAAACTAGACGGACAACACACATTTAAAATCATACTCAGCGCGGAGATAATTCATTGCACCTCACCACACTGAAACACATGATTATTAGGCAAGATAAATCTTAAACCTATCTCTTTTTGGTATCCCCTAGCTAGTTTTATCATTCACTCACTCACTCACCTTTCCTTACGAACCCTCAATCTCACACCCTTACTCATCATACGGCATTACCAAAAGATCTCTGCTAAAGCGACCCTTCGGGGGACCCGTAGGGCACTGCAGCGCCAACCCGATGAGGAGCAACGCCCGATGATGAAGCATGACATCCCTCGGGATGTGTGAGGGCATCAAGAGACAAGACTTGCGCTTGCCTCTAGTCTGTGGGGTTTAGACCTAGGTTTCTCCTGTTCCCACTTCTACTTCTTTTTTTCTGTGGACAACTATTGTGCCCACTTTGGAACAGTTACCCACCGTTTGGCTTGAGATTACTACATGGAGCACAGGTACTGGACCATAACAAGCTCCTAGTCCCCCCTTCCTTTTTTTGAAACATATTTATGTACCACCAATCATGTGTTCTCTAGTCATAAAAGGCCTAGACTTCTTTGTATATTCAGCGCCATCTTGTAGTATATTCACTGACATCTAATGCCGGTCGCGTACTTTCAAACCACCTATTTATAAATACCAACATCCTCACTGGCATGTATTCATAGCTGTAAAACTATTCAAACTGTTAACTATTTATTTATCTGTAAAAGATATACTTTTCTTAACTAACGACCCTACCACTGTAAGTTGGTCACCAGCTTATATTTCAATTGGCGGGATTCCAACCTGGCTACGTGGCAACCATTGTTGCAACCATTGTTGCATACATAGCTCATGATCATGTTCATTCTCTATGCCTTGATGTTTTTAAATTTATGTTTAACCACGAATATGAAATAGTAGAGGATTTTATGTGTTTATTTATATATGTTATAATTCTTCTTTATTAAATACTTTATATATTCAGCACTGTTGTGCCACTTTACTTAGGTTTGGGGTTGTGTGTGTGAGCTGTGGATGAGTTTGAGATCTATGTAATTCGGTACAATAATGTATGAATTCTTGTGATGTTCTATGAGCACAAAGGGAAAATATTGTAACTTTACAGTCTGATACGGAGCCCTACCCTTTTCGATTAAGGGGCCCCTCTCACTTGAATACCTTGATGCATACAGTGACACAGTCATGCACATACTGATCCACAAACTAACACACCCAGTCACACATTGATGCATATAGTTAGACACACATACACACACTGAAGCGTTCACTGACACACCTAGGTAGACACATGCATCCACTAACAAACCCAAATACACTTTAATGCATATAGATACACTGCCACACATACAATACATTAATGCATGCACTAAGACATCCAGGCACATACTTAGGCACACACTGTCACATCCAGGCACACTCTCGCAACAGGCAGGCATCAACGGGATTATCCTTCAGTGGTTCTCATCCTTTCTAAGCCAACACTCGCAGCTAATCAAGCTCAACAACTTCATCTCAAAAACAACACCAGTCTCCCAATGAGTCCCTCAAGGGTCAATTCTGTCTCCCACACTATTCAACCTCTATATGGAATCCCTTGCAATGATCCTGAGGCAAGCTAGAATAGACTACCATCTATATGCAGATGACACCCAACTCTACAAGAAAATATCGTCAATCAAAGACATCCAGCACCTAAATAACACTCTCCTCGCAGTTCCGGCCTGGTTGACCAACAACCACCTCAAACTCAACCCCAGCAAAACTGAACTCCTTCTCATCCATCCCAAAGAAGAATACTTTCCTGTAGAATGCTGGCTCGATAATCTCCCGGCTTTTAACTGCAAACTGTCCATCTCCAAATATGTTAAATCCCTGGGGATTACACTCGACTCCCATCGAAGCATGAAAACCATATCAATGCCTCTGCAAAAAGCGCATTCTGCATGCAGAAAAATATAAAAAAAGTCAAACTCTTCATCCCCAGCGAAGACCTAAAGACAGTGGTGCAATCCTTAGTCTTACCCAAGCTAGACTATAGCAACGCAATGGTTAGGGGTGCCCCAAAGTCTTACCTGGCCCCACTGAAAGCCACTCTCCATGCTGCAGCTGTACTTGTATCGGGGAAAAGGCTCTTTGATCACATCACTCCCACCCTCAAACAACTCAACTGGCTACCAATCGAGGAAATGGCCATACTAAAAACTGCCTGCATAACATACAAAGTGATCTACAGAGAAAAGCCAATCTACCTCATGAATAAACCAAACGTCGCCCAAAAGAACCCACTACGAAGCACAAACAGACTACTCTTGGTCTTTCCAAATTTAAGAGAGAGAAACCACACACCCACTCCTTCTGCAGAAATGCGCCAAAAATCTGGAACTCCCTGCCCGGGACCTGTGGGAAAAGCAACTTTTCCCTCACTTCAAGAAGAAACTAAAGCTTCTCCTCCTCAACAAATACCTAAACCCACCTTAAAGCTCCTGCCTAGCCTGCGGGCTCCCTCCCCTTTCCCTCAAAATAAATCTGTGCACCACTTGCCCGGGGAAATCTGTGCCTCTAGTTCCCTCCATCCACAAGAGGCCTTACTCCAGCTACCTTAGACCTACAACACCTGTTTTTACTTCTGTTCAGCCTGTTTTGTCATATGTATTGATACTATGTGTTTTGCTGTTATTATTTTACTCCACTGTTAATGTTGTACAGTGGCAGCATTGCTCTGCAATGTGATATGTATTTTGTATACAGTAACTACCTCAAAATTGTATCTGCAATCTTCCTACAATGTCCTTGTACACCTCGTCACATAATGTCACCACGTATCTATTTGTACCCCAAATGTATCTTACATATTTTGGCTTATGTCATTTCAAACCTCATATTCCTCATCACT
The DNA here is from genome assembly GCA_963921515.1 of Calotriton arnoldi. NCBI lineage: Eukaryota > Metazoa > Chordata > Amphibia > Caudata > Salamandridae > Calotriton > Calotriton arnoldi. Next base: position 1,083,705 of record CAWUFW010004012.1, on the reverse strand, counting down.
TTCTATCACTAAGTATCTGCATTTACTCCAAATGTATCTCAAGTATATGCTGCTAACTCTGTGAAACGCTGTGATGCCCCCGGGTCAAGTTTGCACTATATAAAACTCAATAAATAAAATAAAATAAATATACTGACACACTTATGCACATACTCATGCATATACTGACACACCCAGGCAAACACTGATACATACTCTCACACACCCAAGCACACAGTCATGCATACACTGACACACATAGGCACACACTGATGCATACACTGAAATACCTTCCATACATTAGTGCATACACAGACACAGCAAGGCATACAAGAATACAGACACTAACACACATCCAGGGACACATTGATGCACACCCTGACCCACCCGGGCACACTCTTAGGCATACACTGAGACACCCAGGCATTCACAGATGCATACACTGATACACCCAGGAACACACTGGTCCACACACTGACACATTCAGGCACACACTCATGCATACACTGACACACCGAGGCACACACTCATGCATACATTGACACATTCAGGCACACAGTTGCGCATACAGTGACACACACAGGCATACAACAATGTAGACACTGACACACCCATGCACACACTCATGCATATGCTGACACAACCTGGCATACAGTCATGCATACACTAGCACACTGAGGCACACAGTTACGCATACACTAACACACCCAATAACACACTTAAGCATACACTAACCCACACAGGCACCCACTGACGTATACACTGAAACATGCTGGCACACGCTCATTCATACACTGGTACACCCAGGCATACACTGACATATACCATGGCACACTCAGGCATACACTGATGCATACACTGACACACCCAGGAACACACTTAAGCATAGACTGACACACGCAGATACACATTGATGCATACATTGACACACCCAGGAATACACTTGAGCATACACTGAGACACCCAGGCACACACTGATGCATACCCAAACCCACCCATGCACACACTTATACACTATATTTATGAAAAAGGAATAAAAGCAGAAACACAGCTCTTTTTGGATATCTTGGTGTGGTTCTAAATAGAACCTTTTTTTGATACTTTTTTTTCTTTTTCCTTATAAAACTAAAGTATCGAAAAAAACATAGTACAAAACTATAGTTAAAGTATTTGAAAGAAAACAAACATGTTTTCTATCTTAAAAATTACAGTAAACAATTCTGGATCGTATAAATCAAAAAACAATTAACAAGGATGAGTGTTGACTGCATGCAAATATTCAGCTACAGATGTAGTGTTGAAACCAACCGGCATGTGGCAGTGCAAACAGAGGGTGGTCAAATGAGCCAAGTTAGGACAATCAGCTGCCACTGTTATTGTAACTGAAGTTGAAGCTCCAAGTTCACTTGACGTAGAAGTGGAACTAAGAGCATTAGCTTCTTTCTCACGCATCATTCAGTGATATGACTTCTTGTGAATGGTCTTCAAATGCATCCACATTGAGACTGTATTTTTTAGATGTTCCTCGGGACATCTCCTTTCCACAGATAGTACACTTTACTATCTTTGCAGACACTTTCTTCTTGCCCGAAAGGATTACAAAGAATCTCCATGCGTCACTTTGTTATTTAGGTGGTCCTGCATCGACCTCTTCATCCTCCTTCAGAACAACCGGATCTTCTTCCTGTACCGATGGTGTTGCTGCAGCCTTTCCAATACACATCCAAATAACACAAAGTAAAAACTTAAAAATCAGCAATTATTAATCTCTTTCTCCTTCTACTTTACTGTTCAAATACAAATGAAATGTGCTGGGTGGAGTTTCATTCAGAATAAGGTGTGATACCTATGTGGTCAATGAAATGAGCACGGTTCGCCATGCAAACGTGTGGCTCTGCGGTGCCCTTTGGCAGATTAGCGGTTCCGCAAAAACCCATAAATCGAGAAACTACACATGCAGTAAAATAAATTTATCGAAGTGGTTGGCTTCAAATATATCTACACTAATTGCAAGTTGCAAATTAGTGAGTTATATTTAAAGAATAAAAAAGTTTAAAATATCGGCGAATATGTGAATCGGAAAGCACGGATAGATTCCGATCATGTGATCGCAATACAAAACCATATTGTTATTGCGGCTAGACTGGGTTATGGTACCGTGGGAGATCTGCAGTTCCCAAAAAATGTAAGGAAAAAAACAACAGGATATTACTCACCTGCAAATTCAGAAACATCCCAATATTTTTTTTAAAAAACAATTAAAAAATATTTTCAAGAAAAACAAATACAAAACAAAAGGCAAAAAAAACACAATTAAAAATAGTAGCAGAAATAAAAAATTTAAATAACCCAAATACTAAAAAAGTATTACAAAACTAAAAAAAATATTAAAACATATTCTTAAAATTTAAATAAAAATACAATTACCAATAGATGCACCACAAAAAATCCCACAAAACCTTACAAATTCACTGAAAACTCCAACCATTAGAGGAAACGACATTTAAAAAAACCTTAGAAAAGGTTACAGGGATGTTATAGTTAGGAAATAGAATTTTTAAAAAACATAGAAGATCACGGAAAACAAACAAAGGTTACAGGGGCATTATAGTTAGACTCACTCGTACAAAATTCTGCAGTTATAGCTTCCTGAACTAACTACAACTTATGCCTCCGCAATGCACTGCTTATGACCTCACAAATTAAATCACGCATGACATGGTCAGTGACATCACTGTTGACATCTCAAATGACATCACTGATGACATCATCCACAGAATCACTCACACACCCACCTCACACCCCCATACCACCTCTCATACACCCACTCTCACTCCCACACAGCCAATCACATAACCAATCACAAACCCATACAAATACGCATCCACGCACTCATTCATGCATAGAGTCACTTACTCACATACCCACTCACTCACTCATACAGACACTAACACAACCAGTCACTCACCAATACAGATGCTCACACACCCATTCACTTACTCTTACAGATACTAACACGGACTAAGTCACCTAAACAGTCATTGAGACAACTCCATACTCTCCCATAGAGCCTTGCTCACAGTCTCTTACTCACTCATACAACCAGTCACACACCCACTCATTTGCCCATAGAGCCACCCACACACCTACTTACTCACCCAGTAACTCATATATCAACACAATCACCCATACAGACACTTAGGCGCCTGATTACTCACTAACACATTCACTTACATACCCATTCAAACATCCATGCAACCACTAACATACCCACACATTCACTCTTACACCCACTCACATACACATTCAGTCTCCAATACAGGCACTCACATCAGCTTACTTATCTATACACACACTCAAAACAACTACTCAGTAACCCATACAACCACTCACACACCTACTGCCTTACCTATACAGCCACTCACACAGTCACTAAGTCACCCATACAATTGCTCACACACCCATTCACACACCTATGCAGCCACTGAAATGGCCACTGACTCATCCATACAGCCACTCACACACCCGCTCACTATCCAATACAGCCAATAACACAGCACTCACTCACTCACCCATAGAGCTACTCCCATACTCACTAACATATCCATACAGCCACTCACACACCACCTCACACACCCATTTAGCTATTCACATACCCACGAACACATCAATACAGCAACTTCCACTCACACACTAACACAGTCATTAAGATATCCATTTACACACCTATACAGCTACTGAGACAGCCACTCACAGACAGATTCAGACAGTCTCACAATCACTCAGATAACATGTATTAGAAATAGTATCACCCTTACACTTACTGGATGATGTCACCATTAAAGTCATCAGTGATGTCACTGCCCATGTCATGAGCGATGTAATATGTGCGGTCATAAGCAGTGCACTGCGGGGGTTTAAGTTATAGTTAGTTCAGGTATCTACAACTGCTAAATTTCTGAAATGTGAACCTCACTATAACATCCCTGTAACCTTTGTTTTTTCTGTAAATATATATATATATATATATATATATTATCTACTGGCGGTCGCCAGTAGATAGTTATAGTTAGGACCTATTTTCCATAGGAAATCCGTGACATTCTATTTGAAATAACTCTCTTGCCGGTTGACGTATCTTCGCGAAATTTTCAAACTTTATGGCCCGCTCCGGTCCGCTCCTACCCTGAAAGTCTCGGGGTGATTCGTCAAGCGGGGCCGAGAAAAAGGGGGTCCCAAAACGTGTTTTCCCCATTCATTTTTCCATAGGAAACTTTAGACAGGGCTACAGCCCGAACTGCTGAACGGAATTACACCAAATTTGGCAAAGAGGTAGTTCTTGGTTCAGAAAGAACCCTTTTGTTAAATGGTGTAAATCCGTTCAGTAGTTCCTGAGAAATTCAAAATTAAAATCACATATATATCTATGGCCGCGTCGGATCCGCGTACCCTCCCGATCACGAGCTGCATGCTAATTGGCTGTCAACACTCCAAATCAGGAAGTGTTGGCAGCCATTTTGTCCCTCGGTAGAACCGAAGGACAGAAACAAGTGCGCAAAGCGCAAAAAGGGGGCAGGGTAGAAACACCCTGACTGCCTAGGTCTGCTCAGGGGGTCCCACAAGGACCCCCTGGGCAAAAAAAAGCATTAAAAAAAAAAAAAAAATCGTCAGGATGCGCTCAGGGTGCGCGGATCCTGCCGAAAAAATAAAATCGAGCGCGGTCTCCCGCGCTCCGATGCTAATTTGCCCCGGGTGGGCCAAGTCCCGGGGCATGCTGGGGGTTTATTTTATGTATGGGGGCCTCTAAGGGCCTCCCAAGCCCCGGGGACTGCCACCACCCGGGGCTTTATTAGAAAAGTTGCGGGAGGGCTCTGAGCCCTCCGCAGCCCCGGGGACCACCACCTCCCGGGGCTTCTTTATTTTTTAAATTAACCTGTGTGGGGGACTCCAGCCCCCACACGCCCCGGGACCACCACCTCCCCGGGGCACTAACAAAATTGAAAATGGGGGTCCGTTTTGGACTCCCAAGCCCCGGGGACCACCACCTCCCCGGGCTTTGAAAATGTGGGGAGGGGGCCGCGCGGCCCCTCCTGGAGCCAGTGATGGCCCTGGGGACCGCCACCCCCCAGGGCCGGCTCCTGCAGTGTCCCGGGGTGCCTACCCCCGGGACACTGCTGTTTGCAATGACAGGACGGGAGCCTCGCGGCTCCCGTCCTGTCATTGCAAACTGCTTTGAATTCTGGAAGCGAGAGCAGGGAAAGCTGCTCTTGCTTCCAAAATTCAAGCAGAATTGCTTTTCACATGGGGAGCTGCATATTAGCAGCTCCCCATGTGGAAAGCAATGCCGGCTCGCGCAGGAGGCGGGGAGCCGGCAGGGTCCGTGGGGGAGTTGGGGTCCCCCCACGGACCCCAAAAGGATAGGGCCAGCCCCGGGGGATGGGGTCCCCGGGGCAAGTAGTGGCCCGGGAGGGGGGCCATGCAATCCCCCTTCCCCAAAAATTTTTGGGGAAAAAAAACAAAGGCCGGCCCCGGGGGATGGGGTCCCCGGGGCCTAAGGAGGCCTTAGGAGGGGGCCAGGCAGCCCCTCCATCAAATAAAAAAAAAAAAAGGTGGCAATGGCCCGGGGATGGGGTCCCCGGGTCGAAATTGGCCACGGGAGGGGGGCACACGCGGTCCCCTTCCCAGTCCTTTTTTTTTTTTTTTTTTAAAAGGGGACAGGCCCTGGGGGATGGGGTCCCCAGGGCTCAAAAAATTACTAAAAAGGGGGGCCACACAGCCCCCTTTTAAAAAAAAAATTTAAAAAAATTAAAAACGGCATCGCGAGGGAGGCCACGCCCTCTTTGACAGCACTCTGCAAACGCGCCACCTGGCGCGTTTGCAGAGGGGAACGAATTCCCTTGAATACTGGGGTCCTGGGCCAACTAGCCCACCAGGAACCTCCAGTATGCTCAGGGGCTGCGTTGCACAGAGGTGTACAGAGGCCACGCCCCTTTTACACCTCTCTGCAACGCAGCTCTGTGGCGCTTTTTGGATATACCTGTTGGGCTAGTTGGCCCCCAGGGACCCTCAGGATTCAAGGGGAGTTAATCCCCCGACTTAAAACGTGCCACGGGGCGCGTTTGCACAGTGGTGAAGGGAGGGGCGGGGCTTCAGGTGACATGTGTGCAAACAGGCCCCGTGGCGCGTTTTAAGATGGGGAATTAAATCCCCTTCAATCCTGAGGGTCCCTGGGGGCCAACTAGCCCACCATGTACTTCTAAAAGCGCCACAGAGCTGCGTTGCAGAGAGGTGTAAAAGGGGCGTGGCCTCTGTACACGTCTCTGCAACGCAGCCCCCTGGCGCATACTGGATGTTCCTGGTGGGCTAGTTGGCCCCCAGGGACCCTCATGATTAAAGGGGACTTAATCCCCAACTTAAAACGCGCCACGGGGCGCGTTTGCACAGATGTCACCTCAGGCCCCACCCCTCCCTTCACCATTGTGCAAATATTCCTCTAAAATCAGCCGAAATACGAATTCCGATTTACTCACCTGTTATCAGGAGAGACCTCAGTGCTGCATCTTTCAGCCCAGTACTGATCCTGAAAAGTAATTTTAACCGTACTTACCAGTAACTTGAATTTCCTTCCATAGGATATCATTGCCTGCTTTTTGCTGGAAAAGTTTCTAAGTGTGGAGTTTTGGAACTTTATAATATTCCTCTAAAATCAGCCGAAATACGAATTCCGATTTACTCACCTGTTATCATGAGAGACCTCAGTGCTGCATCTTTCAGCCCAGTACTGATCCTGAAAAGTAATTTTAACCGTACTTACCAGTAACTTGAATTTCCTTCCATAGGATATCATTGCCTGCTTTTTGCTGAAAATGTTTCTAAGTGTCGATTTTTGAAACATACAAATATTCCTCTAAAATCAGCCGAAATACGAATTCCGATTTACTCACCTGTTATCAGGAGAGAACCCAGTGCTGCATCTTTTAGCCCAGCACTGACCCTGAAAAGTAATTCTAACCGTACTTACCAGTAACTTGTATTTCCTTCCATAGGAATCCATTGTCTGGTTTTCAGCAGAAAAGTTTCAAAGTGTCGATTTTCACAAACTACAAATATTCCTTAAAAATCGCCTGTATGACTTAAATGCATTCTTTCAACTGTTTACAGGAGATGCACCAGTGCTGGATCCAGGATCCACCACTGAGTGAGAAAAGTCACGATAACACTACTTACCTGCTAAGTGAATTTCCTCCCATAGGATAACATTGGTGATTCTATGTGAAAAAGTTTCTAAGTGTCAACTTTTAAAATACAATAATATTCCTTAAAAATCACTACTGTAACCAAAACGCTTTTACTCAACTGTTTACAGGAGATGTCCCAGGACTGAATCTAGGATCCAGTCCTGTGGTTAGAAAAAGTAATCCATAAAGAAACTAATTGCATTTAGCTAGAAATTCACATTGAGCTCAATGTTGCATTGTGTTTGAAATTGTGTTGCCCATTGCAACAACTGTAACTACTGTACTTAAAAGTCTATTGCCTATTTGCAAAGTATTTAAAGTAAATTAATTCATTCTGAGAAAGTATATTTTGTAATGTAATGTATAATGTAATTACAATGTAATTTAAAAAATAAAATATCTAAAAATATATAGTTTAAAAAAATGTAGTAAATGAGTATGAAAAAATAAAAATAACAATTAATACATTTAAAAATTGGCATTTACAAAACCTTTGAAATTCACTGAAAAAACCATAGGTTTCAGACATGTTATAGTTAGGAATTAGCATTTAAAAACCTTTGAAATTCACTGAAAAAACCATAGGTTTCAGACATGTTATAGTTAGAAATTAGCATTTAAAAACCTTTGAAATTCACTTAAAAAACCATAGGTTTCAGGCACGTTATAGTTAGAAATTAGCATTTAAAAAACCTTACAAATTCACTGAAAAAACCATAGGTTTTAGGGACAGTTATAGTTACTTGGACATTGCACTCGTACAAAACCCGTGAAATTCCCCCATTATAGTTAGTTCAGCTAACTATAACTCGCGCCCCCGCAATGCACTGCTGATGACGTCACATATTACATCACTCATGACATGGTCAGTGACATCACTGATGACATCACTGATGACATCTCAAATGACATCACTGATGACATCATCCATGTGATAATTTCATGCATCTTCTCACACCCTAATATAACTTTTGATACACCCACTCTAAATTACAGACTGCCATTCTCAAAACCATAGACACTCCAATACCAATAACTACATACCAACTCACTGATTCTTAGGTCTACACACACATCCACTCACTGACCCGTGCAGTCACTCATACTTACAGTCACTCAGTACAGGACTATCATATGCACTCATACACCTATATAAACACTGACACACCGCCACTCATCCATAGAGGTACTCACACACCTAGTCAGTCATGCAAAAAATTAATCACACACCCATTTACTCACCTATAGAGTTATACACACACCAGCTCAATAACTCATACAAATACTAGCACATTCTTACGCTCTTATACAATAACTGATACAAGCACACACACATCCATACAGCCACTCTCACAATCACACACTCTCACGTATAGCCTTTTAAATACTCTAACACACATATATACTTCCTTTTACATATGGAGTTACTCGCACATGTACCACTGAGATATACATTCACTCACTAACACACCCATACACACACTCACCCACCCAAGCAGTCCATCACAGACGCACTCTTCAAATCATGCACCCAGTGAATCACCCACTCACACATCTATGTACAGAGTCGCACACACCCCACCCACACAAACACTCAGGCACCCATACAGATACTCAGACAACCAATCAATAACTCATATAGACACTCATGTAGCTATTCACAAACCCATGCAGCCACTTACACAGCAACAGACAGACGGATACAGACATTCACCCAGTTTAGTCACTAACCCATGCATTCAGTAACATACGTTTAATCACTCACTTATACAGTTAGTCACGCACCTACTAAATCATCCATTCAGACACTTATACACCCACTCACTCTTCAATACGCCTTTCCCTATATATATTAAACATATTTAAACTTTACAGAAACACACAGTCACTGGATGATGTCATCAGTGATGTCATCAGTGATGTCATTTGAGATGTCATCAGTGATACCAAAGGGGATGATGAACGGAGCGTTAGAGCAAATCAAACACTCACCCCCAGTCAAATGATCTGGGTTTAATCCATCATCATTCTTTAGCTCACTCCACCACCCCAGTTCAGACATGGCCATATGCAAATCAGTCTGACCCTGTGCCTCATGGGAACAGTCCAGCCCGAACTGCCAAGCCATGTCTTCCCTGGACCAGAAACAAGCATCCTGGGACCGGTTTCGGGTTCAAAACCCTCATCAGCCAGGCTATCTTGAATCCAGTGGCAAAGAGAGCAAGGGACCCACGTCTGGGCATACCCTGCCAACTTAGGGCGAACAAAGCGATACCAAAGGGGATGATGAACGGAGCGTTAGAGCAAATCAAACACTCACCCCCAGTCAAATGATCTGGGTTTAATCCATCATCATTCTTTAGCTCACTCCACCACCCCAGTTCAGACATGGCCATATGCAAATCAGTCTGACCCAGTGATGTCATCAGTGATGTCACTGACCATGTCATGAGTGATGTAATATGTGACGTCATCAGCAGTGCATTGCGGGGGCGCGAGTTATAGTTAGCTGAACTAACTATAACGGGGGAATTTCACGGGTTTTGTACGAGTGCAATGTCCAAGTAACTATAACTGTCCCTAAAACCTATGGTTTTTTCAGTGAATTTGTAAGGTTTTTTAAATGCTAATTTCTAACTATAACGTGCCTGAAACCTATGGTTTTTTAAGTGAATATATATATATATATACACACATATATATATAGCATTTGCTTTTGCGCTGTGTGATCTAAGTCATCCATTTTAAACAAAAGTGTTATTCTAACAACTTCATTTTCTTGGTAGAATGCAACAGGGCAAATTAAATCCATAGATCAACCTTGGATGATGCTCGGGGCATTACAATTATTTGATTACAAGTACTACAAGGAACAACAGTAGCCTGCTCCTGATTTCTTTTTCTGTTGTTTACAATGACTGCTAGTCAAAGGTTCAATATTTTTGCAATCAAACTGAAACATTGAGAAAGGAATGAAATAAATAAACAGCTTAAGAAATGTTTTGATTTTAATGCGACTTGTATGATGAAATCCAAGTAGAATGCAGATCCCGTCTTAAATGTCATTTATATGTGAGTAGAAGACCAGGGAGGCTGACAAAGAACCATGATGTCACTCTTAAGCTCCCAAGTGGAGGCGTTTCATTGAAACAATATTTCATCTGTGCAGGGAAATTTGTGGGATTATTGATAACTGTGACGTTTATATGCTCTTTATCTAGTTTATTCCATATTTTCTTTTATCTTGTGATACTCCCTCAAATTGTAGCTTTAACTTAAGAAGCTATTCATGCAAAGAAAGGCATTTTGATCATCATGGATCAAGCACTTGGACAAGAAATTTGAAAATTGGAAGCAGCTTCACATTTAAACATAAAATCATGGGCCGTAATGACAAAGGAATGTTGGCACTAACAAAGTAGAAGAGCAATCATACAAAAATTAAAGCTTTAATTCAAAGAAAATCAACAAATAGAAAAATAGCACCAGAAGATTTTCAAATATCATTAATCCTATGAGGAAATGAAATATCATTTGAAAGTTCAGCCAAAAAGATCAAACTTTTGATTAAATAATCAGAGATAAAGCATGATCAATAAATAAATTAGAAGCTGACAATCTGAAAGGTAAATTGGTGAAAATGCTCCCAAGTATTCAACCATTCCTTTTTTGTTTTGTTGAATAGAAACTGTGGGAAATTGGGTTGTTGGTTAACTGGTGTGTTAGCCCTGGTCAAGCCACAGTCACAATACCTTGCAGGGTGAACCAGAAAAAAATCACTAAACTAAGCTATGCTTAACCCTGGGTAGCTTGGCACAAAAATCAGTCAGGCTTAACCTAAAGGCAATGTGCAAAGTATTTATGCAACATACAAACAGTAATAAAGTGAAAATACAAATAAGAAAACCACAAACCAATGTAGACAGAGTACATTTTAATAAATTATTTGATACCAAAATGGCAACAATCCAATCAGTAGAACCGGAGTAATTCATTTTTAAAGTTTTCAGTGAAAATTAGCATCTAAAAGATCAAAGTGCCAACCACGGACATCTACTCGAAAAATATGGCTGATAGCGATGGAGCGCAGTTTGGATACAAGAAGTGGATTAGGCCCCATCAGTGCTTACCTTCGGAATTTAATCACACAGTACCCAGGGCTTACCTTAGGGGTGACCTATTTGTAATAAAACGGGAACATAAGTCTTGGCAAGGGGGATTAAGTGATAAGTCAACATGGCAGTTTAACACTGCATTCAGGCTGCAGTGGCAGACCTTGGACATGTTTTAAGGTGCTATTTAACTGGGTGGCACAGTAAGTGCTGCAGGCCCACTAGAAGAATTTAATTTACAGACCCTGGGTATGTGGTATACCACTCTACAAGGGACTTAGTAGTAAATTAAATATGCTAATTGGGTGTAAGCCAATTTAATCATGTTTTAGGGGAGGGAGCACAAGCTTTTTAGCACTGCTTAGCAGTGATAAAGTGCACAGAGTCCTAAGGCCAACAGAAATAAGTTCAGTAAAATGGAGGAGAGAGGCAGACAGGTCTAACAGAAACTTTGTCCAAAAAAAATAGTTAACCATTATGTAATGACAAAGAAAATAAATATGTGCATAACTGTAAATACTACCACTCAGGAAGAGCAAAGTCCTTGCATTTCAATATGATTATCTTTGCACGTGAGTGGCTGCAAAATTGTGAAATGCCAGTCAAAGTTCTCTCTCATCAGAGGGACCAAACAATCCAACTCTAATTCATTTTAGGGAGATGCAAGTCATTGTGTAGAATGAGAATGAAGCACAAATCACAGAAGAGTACTTGGAAACGGAAAGCAAAGTGCCAAAGAGCAGTTTGATTTTCAAAAACCAAATGATAAGCTCTATGATCAGTGAGGAATGAATGGCAAACTCTATTGAAACGCCAAACAAATGTAAAACAGTTATCAGAGAGCATGGAAATTGTGGGTATGTTGTAGAACAAGGTTCCAGAACTCACACTCTATCTGCTCCCACACGTTAACGTGAAAAAAACACATGCAAAACCCATTACCGCTTGTGCATGGTATCTGACTGACCACAGGCCCTATGTAGATTCCTGCTCCTTCCTATACAACGTCTTCGGCTTTTTATGTACAAGACAAGTTTTAATTTTATAAATGCTACCACATAGAAACATGATTATGTCTTAGTTACCCCAATGCTTATGCACTATGTGCACGTAATAAACATCAGGACATTTTGAAGGCTGTAAGATATTACCTAAAGGTTTTATCAATCATATTTCAGATACAGAAATGCAGTTATATATGACACAATGTTAGTTATATAATAGTTATAGCTTTAAATGTAGATGTTGAAGACATGACTAAGGAAACTTTCAGAATGATTGTTTAATGACTAAAGACACAGTGGTTTGGCCGGGGGCTGCAAAAGTGTATCAAACGTCTGTGAGTAAAAATCCTGGTAACTCCAGTTAAGCTAGTGTATGAAAGTATTCAACATAACCGTAACAACTCCCTGAATCATGACATCTGTCAGAAAGTATTTCAGACGGCCACCGGGCAAGTAGGCATTACTGGGCCCAACAGTGGTGGTTGAGACCTTTCACCCCTGATGACCCGAGACCCAGCCTACTATGGGCTCTGAGCAACTGGGGCAAGTACCCCTTCAGCACCTGACTCTCAGCAATAGAGTGGGACGAGTCATCCAAGGCTTCTCAGAGAGGAGTTAGGTGTAGGGAGAACACAGGCTCAGAATTCAAAGTACATCCAGCAATCCTAATAATTAATTGTCCAGCCCAATACTTGCTTTTATGAAAGGAGTATATATCTACTAACACAAAGTACAATACGGCACAGAGCAAAACAAACAATATACACAGGGGCAGATTTACAAGCCCCTTGCGCCACTTTTGCTTCATTTTTAACATGGGAAAAATGACGCAAAAGTGGCGCAAGGGGCTTGTAAATCTGCCCCTCAGTCTTTATAAGGTAAGCATGCTAGTATTACTAGTTGCTCTCGAGCCCCACTTTCCCTTTTAGGATCATTGTTATTCCCCATTTAGGTGCGGCAACATCCAAGATAGGGCCTGCTAGTGAGTTCAAGACTCTAAAGTTCTATGATGGCTTTGTGAAAGTCAAAGTTTCCATGTGCTATATTATGCCAGCCAGAACAAGTTCTTCCAGGGCCCCAATGTTCCGGAAGTCAGTCCTACACCCTCTCACTGGTGCAGCGATTAGTACCCTAGGAGCACGCCTGTGACCCAGCAGTGAACAGAAGTCGGGATGCTGCGGTCGAGGGGGCAGATGTCCACAGTGCTCTTCCGGTCATGCAGTAAGTCTCCCTCTGTGCATCCGGTGGCAGGTCTTGGGTGTTCCTGGATTTAGGGAGTTCAATCGTTGTTCTTCAAATCGTGACCCGCTTCTCCTTCATGGTTGCATGCTGGTTCAAGGGGGGAAGGCACTACTACTTCCACTATGGCCCCCTCCTGACATACGGAGTTTGTTTCAGGGCACGCAGGCTGGCGGGCCCTTCCAGGTTGCAGCGCTACCAAGGGCAGCAGCCCTGTTTTCGGTATATCACTGCATCATGGTGATTGTCTTTCCTCTTCACCATGGCCCCCACATGGTATACGTGGGTCACGAGAGGCACATACAAGGTGACAGCTCTCTCCAGGTCATAGCACTGTATTATCTTGACACAGAGCTGCACCAAGGGCGATGACCCTCATTCCTCTCTGCAGTTCCCACCTGGCAAGAGTGGTGTGAATTCTGTACACAGGCAGGTCAATTGGTGGAAAGGTGCATATAAGCACACAGCCTTTTTGGGGTGGTAGACTGACAGACTGGAATCTCACACTTCACACCTGGGATACACTCCGCACGATCCCCCGTAGGTGATCTTCTTCTCCTCACAGGGTCCTCTGGTCTTGAGTCAGGGAGAAGTTGGTGCTCTACGCTCCAAGCAAATGTTCTTGATTAATCTGGGTGATGGCACCTCACCCAGCATGGGAGACTGGCGGAGCCACAGTCCTCAGTCCTGGTCACAACTCATGCTGAGCTTCTCCACGCTGATGCACAGCTTCAGTTTGACAATATGGGAGCCTCAAGTTCCCCTTTTCATAATCTGTTTCTGGACACAAATTTAGTGTCTCTGTCTTTGAGGTTTGTGCTCTGGGGATTGCCCACTTTAAAGTGCCCATTCTTCTGTCTCCCTCTTCATACAGAGAGCAGTCTGTCATAGCAGTGTTTCCAAATTGATAGCCCCAAACACAGGCTATGGGAGTGAAGAGAGGACCACACCTGGATGTCAACTTTAGTCATATGTGCATCAAAGGGTTAAAAGGCCCCACCCTACTCTTTATGATTCCCTTATCCGCCCCATCTCCTTCCGGAGGTATTTCCATTACCCTTGGACCAGTGACCTGTATCAGAATCAAAGAACGATTTTGAAATGTAATGAAAAGCCTGGCTCTAACTTCCTCCTGTGTGTATCCCATCCAGCTCGCAGGAATGCAGATATCCACAAACCTGTCTAGGGTGGCTCCTCCACCTCCACATGTTCCCTCAACAAGCCCTGGGGTGCCCGATATGTTAGCCACAGGCCCTCATGCACTGTACTAGTCACAGGCACGCATGCTTCATTAGCGCTGAATGCGCACACACGTGAAGCCTTTTACGTACTGTATCACTTCCGGGCACATGTACATACCAACGTGATGCCTATAAACATGCATGCGATGTATCCATGTATTGTAGCGTGCACTGGCTCTCATACACACTAACGTGGGGCACTCAAAAATGCATGCACTGTCTCCATGTACTGTAGCATGCACTGGCTCATGTACATACCATTTCGGAGCACTCACGCATGCACGAGCTGCCTTCCCACACCTATACTGATGTAGGCCACGGTTGAGCTGAGCACACACAGCAGAACTTCCTATGACTTGGCCAGTAGGCCCTACTCCCATGGCATAAGTCAGAAGGCCAGGCCATATTACTTGCTTACTCACTATAAAAATGGTATGCTGCCACCACCACACTCATGCTACTCATTTCCTGGTAACTGTGGTAGTCCTGTAGGGCAGTGTGCCCCTCTGGGTGTAACCAGACCCCAGTCTGTAAGAAATACCTAGATCATGTTGCACACATATTATTCATGTTCACTCATGACCAAAGACTTGTTACCAAGGATCCAGATATCTGTGCAAGGGGGGCACTCAGAGCAGGGGTTCGCGTTTACTACCATTTGAGGGGCTTTTCTGTCCCTACATTATCTATATGTTACTTCCATAAACAGATGTGTCTTCTGGAAGTATTAGTAAGCGTCAAAATCATATTCTTTTCCAGGTTTCCCACAAACATAAAGACAAACTTAAGCGTGTAATAAGCCCCCGCCCGCAAAAAAGTAGTCCTTGTTGTAAACACAGAACAAAAATAATTTTTCTAATTTGTTAACAAATCTGCAAACAAAAGATGTAGTGCATACAACAAACTATGAAGACTAAAATAAGGAGGTTCAGCAAATGTCATAGGAATGCCCTGAAAACAGAGGGCAACAGGCCTAAACAGAGTAAGATATTGCTGATACTGGAAGGTACCATAAAGTAAACTGACAAGATGGGAAGGAAAATGGTCATGATTCTTTCTCCCTGTGCTTTTCTGCTCATGCTTTAAGTGTTTAACTCTTTCCAATCAGAGGAAGACAAAACTTGTCCCTTTCCAGGCTCTTTCCTGTTTTGGTGAATATTCTTATATAATGTCTTAACATATGGATGCCAACTTTCTGTACCACAGACCAAGCAGGAATATTATGAAAGTGACAGATTTGCAGTTCCTGCCTCCACCGGTGGCACAAGTGCTTTATAGTTGCCCTGTTAGAAGAGAGCCAAGCGGCTGAAAGGCTCTTCAAAGTCACTAAGTCCCTCAATGTCCCCCTTTCTTTTCATGACCTGCCGCCCTCTCCTGCCTCAACACATCCACTCCTAGCAATACTGGCTCAGCTTGGAATCCCATCAGGCCCATATACTGAACAGGGATGGTGGGTGCAATCCAAATTATGTCCCCACCGCCACATAGGCCATGACTTACTGATTTGGGGTCCAGCAGGCCTTTATATGGTTCTTTGGTGTGAGTCATGATGCAGTCAGCTCTCAACCCCATGGGGCCTACATATTGTTTAGAGGGTGTGAATAGTGATACAATTAGCTCTCCACCACAATGGAGGCTACAAATCCCAGATAAGGGGACCTGGCGGGGGACATAATATGAGGAGACAAAACAGGCTCATTCAGCCTCTACTGAGGGACTTGCTATAACATTTAGTACAAGTGAATGTAGTTTGTCAAATTGTTATTGCTTGACTTGACAATATTCTCAGCAGTCCATTTTGAATCATGGCCCAGTCGATTGCATTGGAGATGATATAAAAAGGTCCTAGGATTACTAAAGAGAACATTTCTTTTTTTTACCGGCTTCAACAACTGAATACCTTCTCATGCTCATTGTAACCTTTGTAACAGTGAAGTGGAATGGCAGGATTTCTTCTAGTGATCAAAGCCTAGGCAGCCAAAGCAAGTAGCATATAAGTAGGAAATCTATGTACACCGGTAAAAAATATCATTTGTGCCTCTGGGGTAAAGCACATCACTTCCCGTTTAAAAGTATTAAACTTTCCAGCCGTGTCTGCCACCTGTGGTTTTATTGAAATGAAGGCAAAGAACTACAGGCCAGATGTACAAACATTTGGAATATCGATTTCCTAATTGCAATTCTTTATGAATAGCAAATATAAAATCGGTATTCCTAATGTATGTAATCTATGTATCACTGTGTTTCATTTAGGGTTTCCTTGTGGGTCACAAATCTACCTACCTCCTGAATATTAATGAGGTAGGTCACAGTTTACGACCCAATAGGAATCGCAGCCATCACAGGGATGGTGGCCTGCTGAGGTCAGCAGATCACTATGTCTGTGATTGCTTTTAAATAAAGCAATAATTTTAAAAAAATGCAGCCCATTTTCCTCAAAAGAAAATGGGATGAATTTACAAAAAAAATGAAACTATAAAGTTTCAATTATTAAAAGTAGACAGTGTCCCTTGGACTACTTACTACCTGCTCTTAAAAAATATTTTTACAACCATTCTCAAAGGGGAAGGCGTCCCTTGGGGACCCCTTCCCATTGGCGAATGGGTTACCACCAACTTTCAATTAGCAGTAAATTTCAAATCTTTTGCTACTGCATTTCGGTTGGAAAACATTTGTACCTACCATTACAATTCGGTATTAGGAAGGGACGCTCTCAAAATGCCCCTTCCAGATACCAAATCACAAGTAACTGAATCGCAAATTGGGATTTGTACATCACAAAAAGCACTTTTGCAGTCGCAATGGGCCGCAAAAATTCATACATGTAGCCCACGATTTGGATCGCATTTTGCATTTTGTACATTTGAAAAAGCATTTTTCTGGTTGCAAATGGCCCAATTCGCCATTTGCGACTGGAAAAATGCTCTGTACATCTGGCCCTATTCGATACTCAGAACTACACAAATTTTTCTCACCCTAGCTGACATTCAATGAACACAAGACCTCTGCACTACCCATAACACGTTCTTCCTTTAAAAAAAAGTGCAAAAACAGCAGAATTCTCCTTGTCAGCACATCCCTCGCCCCTTCAGTGCCTCCTGTCTTCAATATGAGGAACAGCTTGCAGCCTTCAGCACTGCTGAACAGTCCTACTACTTCTACAAAGTTGAGTCCAACTCTGTTGACGTCATCAGTAATCTCACTGGGGGACTTCTAACAGGTTAGAAGAAGGCGTATGATTGTTTAGCTTTATCTCGTAACTAAGCTCATCATATTTACCTTGACTTTGGATTGAAATCAAACAGTCAGTTCACATCCTGCTGTGAAAAATATTGATCTTTAATTCTAGGATCTGTCCTACCATAGCTGAATGACCTTTGGTAGCCATAAGTAAACAAAAGATATAGACTTCTCATTGGTAAGGTCTGAAAATGACATATCCAGCGTATTAGCTGTACCTCTAGATGTAGAAAACAAATATGCAAGGTGCAGCATTTTTATTATTAGTCCATTTCACCAAAATAATGACTTGTGACCTTCACCTCACCAACAAATAGAAGAGCTGCCGAACAGGGGATCAATTATATTTCTACATCTCTTCGTCTCCTCATGACAGCAAGGATATTGTTTCATGGTCTGTGAGAGCTACTAACAAAAAGCAAGTAACAAGCATTGGCAAAGGCAACATGTCTCGCTTTTGCAAGTGTTAGAGCTATTGGCGTTGTAAATGATAATGTATTTTACCCATGTGTCATGGAGTGGAGTGGATATATGTGGTGTGGAGTGGAAATATGTAGGTCGGACTGGAATTGTTAGTTGCGGAATTGTGTAGCATGGAATTGGGTGGTGTGGAGTGGATTTAAGTATTGGAATTATGTGGCATGGCATGCAGTTGAATTATGTGGATAGTAATTATGTGATATTGAGTGTACTGGAATTATGTGGAGTGGGATTGTGTGTATGGAGTGTAATTGTGTTGTTATGTTATGTTATTTAAATTTATAGGGCGCACAGCTACTCCGAGGGGTTTCCAGGCGCCAGCCTGGTAGGTGAGAAAAGGGAACAAGAACATTACAGATTAAACAGCCATGTTTTCAAACATCTGCGAAAATTCCCATAAACGGTTTCCTTACGTAATGAAATGGGGAGAGAGTTCCAAAGGGAGGGTCCTAAGTAAGAAAAGGACCGACCGCGCATTCGCATAAGTTTGATTCTGGGGACAGTAAACTTAGACTGTGCGGTGGAGCGGAGGGGACGTGAGGGTATATAGGGTTGGGTTAAAGATTGCAGATATTGTGGGGCTAGACCGGTATTGAATTTGAACATATAGCTCAGGGCTTTGAGTTTGATACGATTTTCCACCTTTAGCTAATGAAGATCGCGGAGAAAGCCAGAGATATGGGCAGTCTTAGGAACATGGCAGAGCAATCTGGCAGCCGCATTTTGCACCACCTGCAATCTTTGTATCACAGCTTTGTTAGAACCCAAATAGAGGACGTTGCCGTAATCCAGCCTAGATGTAACAAGGGCCTAGACTACTGTTCTCTGAGTGGAGAGGGGTAGCATCCAAAAAAAAATCTTTAACCATTTAAGAATGGTGAAACAAGTTGAAGCCACCTTTGTAACTTGTTGTTTCATTGACAACTGGTCGTCGATGATAAAGCCCAGGTTACGAACCTGATGAACAGGCTGGGGTAAGGCACCCATTTCAGGGGGCCAATGCTGGGGACCCCAGAGATCTTGTTGCTTCCCTAAGATCATAACTTCAGTTTTTTCTCCATTGAGTTTGAGTAGATTATTTTGCATCCACGACGCAATTTTCCTCAAACCAGACTGAGGAGCCGATGATTCCGATTCCTTAGATGAAGAGAGGGAAAAGATTATCTGCGTGTCATCAGCATAGGAAAATAGGGACAACCCCGCCTCTTCGGCAACATCTGCCAGTGGGTGAACGTAAATATTAAACAACAAAGGGCTCAACACAGAGCCTTGAGGCACTCCATAAGGGGACAGATGGGATTTAGAGCTGGCTGTGGAAGAGAAAACCTGAAACGTGGGGTTAGTAAGAAAGGAGTGGAGCCATTGAAGAGCTAAGCCCTCAAGGCCCAAGGATTGCAGAGCTCTCAACAAAACAGTGTGAGACACCGTATCAAATGCGGCACTCAAGTCCAGTAAAATAAGGGCCACCGTGTCGCCAATGTCCAGTCGGTGTCGCAGCATTTCGGTGACTCCTAGTAGAGTAGATTCAGTGGAGAACCCAGTTCTAAAACCTGATTGAGAAATGTGAAGGAAGTTCTGGGACTCAACAAAGGAGGGCAACTGGGAATTCACAAGTTTTTCAAGAATTTTGGAAAAAGCCGGGAGCAGTGACATAGGACGAAAATTGGAAGGCTGAGATGGATCACCGTTGGCCTTTTTTAAGAGAGGGAGTACCATGGCATGTTTCCATTCTGGAGGGACTAAGCCCTCCTGTAGGGAGGCGTTGAGGAGATCCATAATTTGCGTACATATAGGAGAATCAAGCTGCTTCAGCACAGAGATAGGAAGTAAATCACAAGGAGAGACAGATTTAATGCTAGCCAGAAGCTGGTTGAAAGAGCTTGTTTCCAAGAGAGACCAAGTTTCCAGTTTGTTGATGGATTTAGTATTCCTATGAGTCTCAAGCAATGTGGCACTAGTTGCATTAGGGGTGGTATTGGACGGGTGTAAAGTATTAGACAAATTGTCACTAGACAGTGCAGAATATATTTTTTCTTCTTTGCTCACAAAGTAGTGGGCAAGATCCTCACATTGCGTTTCATTGAGGGTGAGAGGGGTAGTCTGACTTTCCGACCCGGATAGTTCTTTAACCACCTTGAACAGGGTCTTGGAACATTTCTGAGCTTGAGATATTTTAAGAGAAACATACTCAGCTCGAGCTGTTTTGCAAAGAGAATGGTAGTACCTTATGGCCTTTTTATAGGCCAATTTGGCATCAGGCATATAGTTCTTTCTCCATTGTCTTTCTAGAGTTTTACATTTAGCGTTTTCATTCGTGAGCCTCTCTGTAAACCAGGGGGCTGGTGGTCGGTGTTGGATAAAGAGAGGCAGGTATCTACTGATTGTAGAATCCAACTTTGGATAGCCCCAAGATGCGCAATTGCCATCTGTTTGATCGCAGGTATGTTGTTGGCTAAAGAATTGTTTAAGGCTCCAACATCAAGCTTTGCCCAATTTCTAACTTTGGACTTTGCTCCCATCAAGGCTACCGGGGGGGCAGCGAGCGAATTTTATCAGAAAGGTAACGGCAGAATGATTCGAGCAGCACAGGGGGAGGGCCGGGGGGCAACAAATATCGGGCAAGTTAGAAAAAATAGGGTCTAGCAGCTGACCTGCCACATGAGTCGAACCTGAATTGCGGAGTTGGATAGTCATTGTGTGAAACAGTATTTTGTGTTGTGGAGTGGTATGTAGTGGAGTTTAATTATGTGGTGTGCTGTTGACATTTGTGGCATGATGTGGAATTCTATGGTGTATATTAGATTCATGTGGTTTGTTGTGTAATTGTGTTGTTGAGTTGAATTATGTGGTTTGGTGCCGCATTATGTGGTGTGCAATTGAAATGTGTGTAGTTGTATTGTGTGGCATGGAACTGTGTGCGTTGTGTGAGAGTATGCTGATTGGAATTAAGTGGCATGGTGTGGAGTGTATTTATGTGGATTGTTGTTATGTGGCATAGAGTGGCTTTATCTGGGGTGTATTCATGTGGTATTGAGTAGAGTGTAATTATGTGTAATTGAATCATGTTGCATTAAATGGTATTATGTGCAGTGTAATTATGTTGGGTGGTGTTGAATTGTGTGGCGGTGAATTGTGTAGTGTGGAGTTGTGTGGTGTTGTGTGTCACACAATTTAAAAGGCTTCTCTGCACCACATACGAGCCATTGCAGTTTTGTTTGGCCTGTTTTGTGTGAGAGGGAAGATGAGGGGTGGGTGTAGACAAGCTCTGTCAAGTTTCAGGGTGTGTGTGTATGCTATGAGGGCTGCTAATCTGAGTGGAAACCTAGCCACAGACACCGTTAGGCCGACTGGAGGCCCCTGGACCCAACTACACACATTTATTAGAGTGCTGCCACACCCCAAACACCCCCCTGGAGCTACGCCCCTGCTTTAATTATGCATATGGGGGGCCATGGATCCAAAAGATAAAACATGCACTTGGAGTAGCTGTGTAAAGAAAGGATGAAAAAATATACACAAAGGCCATTGTATAGCTGTCATCATTCGGGGCAGAAATGAACTATGGAAAGCAACACACAGGAGGAACAAGTAAAGCTTTCATGTTGCGGTCCTCCGCAGTACCGCTTGCCACATTCACATACAAGCATTCTTGATAAATTGTTTCATCCCCATACATTTCACTCGCGTTTGTAACCATCCCTGAACATCAATATTTTACATTTGCTTTTAGATTCCCATTAATTCCTTTTCTGAAAGTTTACTTGTGCTCGGATTGAGCTATAACTCCTACAGCAAAATACATAAATGACAATTTTATTACACTTTAAAACTAATGCGTTACCACATTTGATCATGCATTCCTTTAGTTCTACGTTTTCACTTTGTTGTTCAACTTGTGTATTACAAATACAAAGAAAGCTTGTTATGCAAAACTACGCTGTATATTTTCTATAGGTGTCAATGGTGTATCTGCATAAAACACTGCAACACATATACAAGACACAAGCAAGTAAACATCGAACTGTGTAATGTGAAACAGTTTATGTAGTACGCTATCAGAAAGATGGGTTAACATGAATGAAAATGAGGGACACATGTAGAAAACACATACACTCTTGTACAGAGGTTACAGTTCCACTGGAACCTTAAATGAGCTGCTGCCGGGGAGTATTGGTAAAAACATATGCAGCAAATGAGCACAAAGCAACCAAACACAGTTGAACGCTCAAACCAAGAGTTTACCTAGAGTCGGAAATACATACAGACAATGGGTTATGAGGGGAAGTAAACAATTAAAGGTGTTTAAGAGAGGTGGAATAGGGAGGCGAACTACTAGTTTTTTATTCAATTTCCTCCAAACAGCGCCTCGTCATGGCGCTCTAGAAATACAATGACAGCTTTTGGCAAAAGATACCGTATTTGATAGCATAAAGTGTATCGCTCTTGCACCAATGTACAAACGTGAGCTGCTTGCTGTGTTTGGACCCCCCTGCCCAAGTTTCGGTTTCACCTAGCTCTGTCCAGGCACAGTAGAGAGGCCTCACAGCTAGTGTAACTTGATGATCAGCACGGACGAGTGTGTGGTGTCGGGCCTCAGGCCCACATGACGAGAAATGATCGACACGGACACCTGGAGATAGAGTGTAGTAACTGGCCACGAGCACGTGCACCCGGGCCCTTTTTATTGTCGGGGCCACGTCACGCGTCACACCCGTGATGGATGGGTGGAAGTGCAAGTGTGCCCAGCCCTCAAGAGAGTGGCTGGGAAACTCATATCCTGCCAAAAACTAGAACGTGTCCTGCAGGACACTACATTCCTCCCCAACTTTAATAAAGAACAACAACAAACATTAGATCAACCTGTGGGGACAATCAACAGTCAACTGAACACCACAGGGTCCATCAGCCTTACGAGTCAGGTGGCAAGAGGACGTCAGCGATGGGCTGGTGATTCCGCCTGCTGCAGGGCCATCACGGCGAGCACTCGTAGTTTAACCTGAGGGGTTCAGGACACGACCGCTGGCTTGGAGACGTCCGCTGCATACCATCAGTTCACTGATGATGACATGTCTTGCAGTCCTGCATGGCTCCACTTTGCTGACGTCGGGGATGGTCTGTGGTGAGTTCTAACAGTTCATTCAATGGGATGCGTCATGAGCATGGATGGAGTCCATGGTGAGAGTTCACGGAGGTGTTGCCTGATCAATTGTCTCTGTTGAACCGCTTGGCTGTAACCGACAACCTGTCGGTGGGGCAATGTCTCTTCTCACTCTCCCGCCTGGGGAGGCCCGTTGTCAGGGTTGCTATGGGACTGCAGGAGGGCTGCGCTGGGGCCGCTTGTGTGCCGACTGGGGGCAGCTGCAGGACCACCTACTAGCCGTTACTTAGTCGCACGCACAACCCTCGAGGGTGGATGAGTCTTGGCCAAGACTTGCTCTCGCTGCCGCGATTCAGGTGTAGGCCAGGTTCACAGGTACCCTCTGGTTTCTTTTGTCGGCTGGTATGGCAACAGTGTAGGACTCCAGTCCCTCAGTACTCTGGGAGTGGTGTTGTTTGACGCATGTGTTGAGGGCTGGCGTGATGGTGGTCGCCAGCCATGTGGTGAGTCGGAATGACAGGTGGTGGTGACATGCTGGGAGTGTTGGATGTCAGGAGGGACTTAGAAGCCATGTGTCTCTGCCTTGCTGAGGTTGATCTTCGGTGGCGGCTTGACACGTAGTGTGCGGATCCTCTCTTGCCTGGCTTGGGGCCACTGCCGACTCCATCTTGAGGCGGTGTGAGGAAAGACACTCGGTGCTGATTTTCACCCATGGCATCTGCGGTCAGGAGCTGGGATGCCGTTTGACTTAGACTGCGGACACTCTGGAATGGACGGTCGCCTGGGGAAGCGTTGGGATAAGACGCGGTTTGCGCTTGCTGCGGCTTATGTTCGGTTCTCCCGTGAGGCTGTATCCAGGGACGTCGGTTGACGGTCGCCTGGGGAAGCGTTGGGATGAGACGCGGTTTGCGCTTGCTGCGGCTTATGTACGGTTCTCCCGTGAGGCTGTATCCAGGGACGTCGGTCCGCCTTGGTGGCTGTCTGGTGTGTCAGGGTGTGCTCTGGGCTTGCTGTGCGAGTCCTCGGTCTTCCCCTCTTGTTGGTCTGTTCAGCGCACCTGTGTTCATCCGGTTCTTCGGGGTGACAGGGCTGTCACTCTCTTCTTCCTTCGAGGGCGTTGCGCTTGGACCTCGGGGCGGCGCTGTCGTGGCGCCGGCTTCTGCCTTCGCTCCGGCGTGCTTGTCCGGACTGGTCACTTCGTGTGATGTGCTCCTTGCTTGCTGGGTGATGTGACATCCGGTCACGTGTCGCCTGTTGTCGGAGCGCCTGTTATTGTGGCGGCCTGCCACGTGGAGTGTGCGACTCCTCTCTTGCCTGTCTTGGGTCACCGCCGACTCCGTCTTGAGGCAGTGCGAGGGAGGACACTCTGTCATCTTCGGCCCACTGCGGGGCTTAGCTGGTGCAGTAGAGACTTAGTTGCTCTCTGTGCTGCGTTCAGCAGTGCTTCCTTGTGGAGATGTCTCTATCTCCCGGGCGCCTGCCCGTGTTGTCAGATTCGCTTGCGCGGCCTCCTGCGCATCTGACTTAGTGCGCTCCGTCTTCTTCTTGGGCGCTTTCTTCTGGCACTTGGTGTGCCTGTGGTGTTGCTTGCGGTTGTGCCTGTACGCCAGGAGGAGCAAGTGATGCGATCTCTTCTCCAGCGGTGGCGTTTGGGCAGCCACGTGTGGTGCGCGCTCTGCACCAGTCTTTTCTTACGCTGTCGGTGGGGACAGCTCCCTTGAGACATTGCTGTTCTGGTTGGTCGTCCCCTCTTGCTAGTGGGGGCTTGTGTCGCAGTGTCCTTGCTTGAGGTAGAGTCAAACAGCCACCGGTGGTGCGCGCTTGGCACCAGTTTTCCTTGTGTCTCAAGGTGTGGCAGCTACCTGGAGACTTTGCTGTCTTTGAGGGTGTCCTTGCTGCTCTCACTTGCAGGGTGCAGAGGGCCACTCTCTAAGCATTCCTCTCTGAGGGCACGTCTTGCTGTGCCTGATGCAGTCTGTCTCAACAAATGGGTTTGAGCAGGCAGTCTTTCTCCTAATGGCGGTGCTGCATACTCTGGGACCTGTTGCCTGCTGTTGCCGGCTGGTTAGCGGGGCGTAGTGCTGTGCTCTGGTGCCGCTGGTCTGTAGGTGGCAGTGCAACCACACTTGTCACTGGTCTGCCGCTCTCGCCTGCTGACGTCGGTCGTGGTGAGCAGTCAGTGTGCTTGACCGCTTTGCACTTTCTTCATGCTGATCCTGCCTCTTCCGGCAGGGTGGTGGTGCATCAGGGCCTCTCCTCCGGCCTACCTTGCTGCTTGGGACGACGGTCGTGGGGCACAGCTGGCTATCTGCTCTGGCCAAGCAGTACGTTCGTTCTTCAGTGCGCTCCTTCTGGAGAGCCACCAGGTGGCGCTGCGGTCGTTGCGGGGGCTTGCCATGATTGCTGCAGGTTTTGGGTGCTGGAGGAGCTGGTGCAGGGCTCTGTGCGGTGCTGACATGTGGGCTGCTTGTGTGCGGGCAGATGCGGATTTGGCTTGCAATGTTGGCCACCAGGTGGCGCTGACATCGATGCTGGTGGCAGCGCCAGCTTTACCTTTGTGTGGTGGCCTTGCGCATGGGTGCGCACAGTGTTAGCCAGGCTGCTTGGGGCTTCTCTGGGTTAGTGCCTCGCTGGGCTTCTTGGCACCCTTTCAGCAGTCTCTCCCCATTTCCCCCACAGCCACTGAAGGATGGCCCCCCCGCGAGGCCTGTAGTGCTCTTGCTAGCCCTCTTCTTGTCTATAGTGTTGGCCTACTGCCACTCGGGCGTGTGGTGCACTCGGCACCAGTCCTGGTTGCCTGTCTCGCAGTCTCCTTCTGCCCTTTTCCGTCGTTTAGCAGCTCCGGGTGTGGTGTGGCACTGTGGCCACCAGGTGGCGCTGTTGGGAATTTTCCGAGGGGCTTCAGCAGCTTGGCTCTCGTTGCAGGCCTGTTTTTCGGCCTTGCTGCCGGGTAGATAGGAGTTGCTGGGCTATGGCTCTCTGTCAGGGGCTGCTTGAGGGCAGGCAAAGTGCTCCCACCCACACGGGGGCTGCCGGTGTGGGAATACAGGTGCAGGCTACAGGAAGGAGGCAAATCTGTGAGTACAGGCAGGCTGAGAGGGCCTGCGTGCCTGCTTGCTGTCCCGACGACTTTCCTGTGTGCACTCTCCCCTCTGGTGTGGGCTGCGCCGAGGTGATGCTGGCAGTGCCCCCCAGGGGACCGACAATGCTTGGGGCCCAGCAAGCCTGGATGAAGGTATGAAGGGGGGCGCTGCATACTATTCTACTATTGCCGTACCTCTTTTAAAACTGGAGCAGCATAGGGGGAGGGCTGCGGTGCAGCAGCATGACACAAGGTGGCGCTTCCACCAGTCTTTCTCGGCACAGCAGCCTCCCTGAAGGTGCGGGCTGCGCAGCGCTGAAGAATCCGGTGCCAGGTTAGTGTTTGGTGCGGCGCTGTTTGTTCTTGGTGCCAGATGTGCTTTACTGTGTGAGAGTCCGGCTGTGGAGAGTGGGCTGCTGCAGCTCTCCGGGTTATTCTCGTGCTGTCAAGCTGCGACAGCACTTTGTAGATTGAGAAAAGGGTGCGGGAGTTACCTTCCCATTCTTGCTCCCCTCACTGCAGAATGTGGGGCGCGTGGGGCGCCTTACTCTCGCGGCAGGGATCGCCTTGTGCAAGGGAGTTGCGGTGTTCGTGTTGATCACTGTGGTGCCGTGGCAAAAGTGCGTGGCCCATTGTGCCGGGATGGCGCATCTCTTTACTTACGGGGAGATGACAGCCTTTTCAGCGCTGCAGGCCGTTCCTTTCTTCACAGCGGCTGTGGAAACAGACATGGGGCATGCCGTGCAGGGGCAGTGGACCAGGGCTCGTGCGACCACCCTGCGCTTGCCGGTCGGTGTCGCAGGCTGCTGCCGGTACCATGAACTCGCCACCGCGCTCACAGCAGGTGCAGGGTGCCTTCTATTCAGGCACTCTTCTCCCCTCCACGAGGACCAGTTGTGTGGGAACCATGGTATGTGCGGGGTCAGACCCGCTCGTCGCCAATGTGGTGTCGGGCCTCAGGCCCACATGACGAGAAATGATCGACACGGACACCTGGAGATAGAGTGTAGTAACCGGCCACGAGCACGTGCACCCGGGCCCTTTTTATTGTCGGGGCCACGTCACGCGTGACACCCTTGATGGATGGGTGGAAGTGCAAGTGTGCCCAGCCCTCAAGGGAGTGGCTGGGAAACTCATATCCTGCCAAACACTAGAACGTGTCCTGCAGGACACTACAGAGTGCACGCTTCAGAAATATAACCCCTCGGTCACTGCGGTGCTTTCATGAGAGGAAAGTCCAGTCTGATTATGAAAGGGAGTACTTTACAAGCCAACCGCCTGGGACCTGACTTGCACACACACAGCACCAGAAAAAGTTCCAGCATAACTGTGATACAATGGTTGTAGCTGTCACTGGGGAATACACAGCAATTTTCACCTTTGTGCAAGAAGGTGCCCGATTGTATGCTTCGGTGGATGCAGAGCTATCTCTCGCTAAATCTGGGGTGGAGGCCACCGTGTAACACCGAACAAACTTCAGGTCAGCCAGCTGAGGCAACATAATTCTAGGCCACCCCAAGGCACTCGTGCCTCACTAATATGTGCATTTGGAAAAAAACACCAATGGCGTGATACGGTGTGAGATAATGTATTCAATGAACTAACACATGTGGGCTGTCTCTAAAAGTATAAAAGCCACATACATATAAGATCTAAACATTTGTCTGAAACAGTGTTTTTTTCAAGCGAGAAACTATTTGCCAACACTGTCGGCTTAGCAAAATGAACAAAGGGCATCAAAATAAAAACTGCCTTACTCCATACATGTCCAAGACAAAAACAAATCTTGTACAGTATTAAGGTGAGCTAGGCACAAGTCAGTTTTGTCTATAGTCGCAGAATCCGAAAGCCACCACATGACCCTGCTAGTAAAAACAAGCAGTGACTAGGAGAGAGGGACGGGAGTAGTGGTGAGGGTAGTGAGGGTGGTGGGGCAGGCAAGCAATGATGTGGGAGAGGGTTGCAGAGAATGTTACTAAATAACCAACACTGTCAACCAAAGATAAGCATCCCTCCAAAATCTTCAACTACAGCAGACACGTTTCACCCTGTTTTTGACTGGTCGCTGTTATACTGGGACATGTTTTTAAAGTAATGAACATTGAAGAATTGCTATTAACAAGAAACTTCAGTCACATGCTTTGTAAAATTCACGGGAAGGAGGGGTCAGCCTCCAAGTCGGCTGAGTCACAATCCATAAACCCAACCAATAAACGCAACAGAGTCATCTACATTCACTCCCACAGATCGGCGTCTTCATTTGCATGTAACAGCCATGATATGAAAGCGGGTATTTAGTTAAAAAGTTAGGCATGCAGCCTCCTGAAGTGGCCGCCATGCTGAAACATAATCCGTGGCAGCCGTGAAGCGGGCGCTGCACTGATTAAATAAATGGTGCGTGGCATCTAAAATAAAGTAATTAAACAAAATAAAATCTGTGCCACCTCCAAAATACCACAGGCTACCTCCTTGATAAAAAAAAACATAATATGAAACATGAAACACGACGTCTGTGAAGTGGGTGCTGTGCTGATAACATAATAGCTGTGTGGTCTCCAAAAGAATATAATTAAACAAAGTTTGTTTACACATGCACACACACGCTACCTTCTGGTTGGAAAATGAAAATTCGATCAGCTGAGCGCGTTTCGATTAAAAAGCTCAAAAACACAACATTATGAAAACACGAGTAGAGACCAAAAAAATAAATTGCATGCCGAAGCTAAAATAAATAGACAGGAGGGAATGACTACATGTAATAGGACTAAGCTCCATGAGAGGGAACCAAATACAAAAGGAGGGACAAATAAAACCAGTGCACCACTGAAAAGCCAGAATTTCCGAATGGCTCACAAATGAACAAATTAAAAACGATGGGCATGCTTGAAGCCCACAAAGTAGATACAGCATGTCTCCAAGAGACAGCGCAAGCGCCGCCTAGGTGAGACTTAAAAAGCAGAGGTATAAGAAAGCAGAAGGTACTGTCCCGCTAGATTGCAGGCTTGCCTGGACAAGGCCAACCCTAAAATGGCACAAGACATCAACCGTGCTGAGGAAACCCTGGAAGTTGAAGCGAGTGAATGTCATGGCAGCACTGCATTGTCTGTCCAGCGGAACTAGGTCGGGGTGGTGCACTGCATTACTTAGGTAGGTTGAAAAAGCCAGAGATACTGAAAAGCTGAAGTTTGGAAGAGAGGATAAATGTCAGCCATGTTGAAAGTGGGAAAGTACATGTAAAGAAGAAATAAACTAGCGGTAACAAATTAATTAGGTTCAAAGAACGAAGTAAAAGAAAACAGTACATTTCAATGTACATGTAAAGAGGAAATAAATAAGGAATAATACTAAACAAGATTAATAGACAACAGAACATTTCAATACTTTAGTCTTTATGCTGGAAAGATTTTTTTAAACATAATGTTTTCCTTTATAGGATGGTTTGATTATTGTTGTTTTGCTTGATTTGTTCCCCAACCTGAAAACTTAACTAAGCTTAAGGTGCATTTGAATGAAATTTTTGCAACTAATGACACGTCAGACTTATTTCCTATGCTGCTTTCATGTTTGTATAGCAGTGTTTTGAGGATTTTGCGTTCTATTTTTTTCACATATATTTTTCTGAGGGAAATTTTGGAAGATAAAAGCAGTAACTGGTATCACAGGTGAATGTATATTTGATGTTGAATTTTTAACCAGTGTAAGGGTGTTGTATTTCCAATCCTTTTATGACAGAGCTGCCTTTGACACAATAAAGGCTGGGAAAAGTGTCTAATATGATATTTTCTGCCTTAGTTGCAGGCTACATGCCTTTATGAATCGGCCCCTCTGCTTTTATACCATGAAAACAAAGGAGTTTCTGCTACAACCAGTCATTAATATATTCCAATGGTTGCAGGTGATGGGCTCCAGAACTCATTTTTTGGGGGACCTGGACTTATTTTTTATTAACAGATAATTTTTCATCCCTCCATTAGTAGTAATTTCCATATTCATAAATGCTGTTGTGAATCGACCCTAGCAATTCTGTGTTGGTAGCCTTCGCAAACAGCCACATCTCATTTGCAAGCTTTATGCTCTTGGGACCTCCTTAGTACTTATGTCAGAATATTAAACAATTGTGTGCAATGTTCCCTAAATAAATGCAACAGTCAGGGTTCATACTTTTCAACTAACCAGGATTCATTTCGGAGTCGAAAAGTTGAAGTAGAAAAGTTACAGAGACAGGTCTTTCATATTTAATTGCCCTAGAACGCTCTTAAATAATCAGAAGCAGCCCATGCAGGTAAGAGCAGTGAGGCGTGGGGGTGGTTTGGGGGAGGAGTGTTGACAGACGAGGAGGAGGTAAAGTTAAATAAAAAATAAAATATAAACTTACCTTGCGCTCGCTGCATCACAAGCGCATGGTAAGTGTTTTTCTTTTTTTTACTTTACCTCGTCGTCTTTCGACTCCTACCTTCACCCCGTCCCCCCGCCCCACCGCTCCTACCTGAATGGGACACTCCTGCAAATAATTCTCAAGTGCACAGCCATTTTTCTGCTTATTATAAGATTTTGATAATCAAGTTGTTTAATCATGGCCCACATTACAGGTGGGCCCAGTCCAGGTGTGGGGAAATAACTGGAATGACATGCTTTGAGGGAATAATTTGCAGGAATTAGTGTTTCTGTTCCAATTCCCGGATATTATTCCCTGGAGTTTCACATGGAAATTTTGAGTGTTATGAGCATTCAAAATCAATGCGTGAAAAATAAAAAAAGTATAATTTCGATAAGCCCAGTAACTCCTTGTACGGTGCATGTTAGACTTGGCATCATTGGCGTGGGTCTCCCTTCCATTTTTTTTTGCTGTTGCCTCATGTGTTTTTGCTGGTCTAGATGCTTTGGGCACTTTGCCACTGCTGTTCAGTGCCAAAGTGCAAGTGCTCCCTTTTGTAAATTGTTGTTATGGATTAGTGACTCCATGATTGGTTATTTGATTTACTTGTCAGACCCTAGTACAGTGCACCATGTGTGCCCAGGGCCTGTAAATCAAATGCTGCTGGTGGGCTTGCAGCACTGATTGTGCCACCCACAGAAGCAGCCTGTAAAATGGGACTCAGGCCTGCCATTGCAGAGCCTGTGTGCAGTCTGGTACTGCCATGTCGACTTGGCAAGTGCACACACTTGCCAGTCCCTAAACCTTCCCTTTTGTACATATCATCCACCCCTAAGGTAGGCCCAAGGTACCCCTGTGGGCAGGGTGCATTGTATGTGAAAGGTAGGACATGCCCTGATGTGTGTGGCATGTCCTGATAGTGAAATACTGCCAATTTCGTTTTTCACTATTGCAAGGCTATCTGTTCCCATAGGCCAGAATGGGCAGTTTGTTTATAACATCTTATAAACATAACTGACCCTGGGAACAAGATAGGAAATAAAGTTTAGTATGCCTGAACTCAGAATGTTAAAGTGCATCTTTTAGTGTGGGTGATTTTTACATTCTGTGTTTGAAAGTACCACTTTTAGAAAGTGGGTATTTTGTTGCCAAACCATCCAGTGTGCCTCTGCTAGGTTTGTGCATTGCATGTCTGGCTTTTGGATTACAGGGGGCTGGAGAGGGCTGTGGCTCCAGAAGTCTGATGAGTCAGGGCTGGGCTGAATGGACCTGGGTTGAATTTAGAGTAGGGGGAGGAGATTTCCTTTCACCTGCCTGGGCCAGGTCTGCTTTCAACAATGCTGCCCCCACCTCCTGCCAGGAAGCTGCACCAGTGAGGACAGAACTAGTTTTGGCTGGGTACAGAAACTCTCTGCCTTCAGAGAACAAAGGATAGGTGTGTATAAAAAGGGGGACCCAGACCCCAGAACTTTAGATCACTTCTGGGAAATCAAGAGGAACCTTTGCCAAGGAGAAGAGCCGGAGAAGCTGAGGAAGATTACTGCCCCTGTGCTGGTTGCTGTCTGTCTGGGGTTGGCCTGCAGTGGCTGCTTGCTGCCAAGGAAAGGAGAAAAAGGACTTTGCTGTTTTGCTTTGTCACCTGCTTGAAGAAGAAGATCTCCAAGGGCTTGAAACTGAGCTTGCCTCCTGTTCTGAAGTCTCAGGAACACAAAGACTTCACCCCTTCTGTCTTCCTGCATCTAGAACTGCTGTTTTAGCTGCTACAGAAGGAAATTGCAAAACTGACGCCGGCGAGCGACGCCGTAACCTGCCCGAAGCCGTGAGAGCTGCTCCGACTTGCGACGTAGGCTCACCGCCAGCTGGCGTGCCACATCGACGCCAGCGAGCGATGCCGTAACCTGCCCGAAGCCGTGAGCGCTGCTCCAACTTGCGACGTTGGCCCGACGCCTGCTGCTGTGCCGCATCGACTCCAAAGCCGACTTCATCAACGCGGAGCCGATCCTCGACGTGGGTGACCCCCGAATCCATCGACATCGCGCCATCGTAAGGAACAGTGGTTTCGGAGCCATCGTGACATCACCTCCCCAGCGCAGTAAGGAACCGTCGTCTCGCCTCCCCTGCGCTGCAGTAAGGAACAGAGGCTGCACCTCCCCTGGGGTCGTAAGGAACCGCCGCCGCGCAGCGCCTACGAAGCCGCAGCTCCCCGACGCCGTGAACTGTCGTTGTTTCATCCTTTCCAAGGTACTGTTCTTTGTGTGTCTGCTTGACTCCGGGCCCGACGCCGCGCACCTCGCGGTCGGCGCTGTACTTTGGGATTTCCACCGGTCACGACGTCGTTATAACTCCAAGTGGAGTTATTTGTTGCTACAAGCTTTATTTGAGTGAATAACCTATTTTTAAGGATATCTTGATAACTGTACTGTGGATTTTTGTCGTTTGGTCTTGTTTTGGTTTAGATAAAGATTATTTCTTTTTCTAAACTGATGTGGTGTCCATTTGTAGTGTTTTCACTGTGTTACTGTATGTGTTCACAAATGCTTTACACACTGCCTCTGAGATAAGCCTGTATGCTTGTGCTAAGCTACCAAGGGGGGTGAGCAGGGGTTATTTTAGGAGTGTATCCCCCTTACCCTGACTAGAAGCAAGGGCCCCTATTTGGACAAAGGTACCTACCTCTGCCAACTAGAGACCCCCATTTCTAACAGTGCACATCAGCATTTACAGGCATTTGTAATGAGGGTCGAAGTCTTCAACTGAGCAGCAATCCGGTTAAGAGACACTGCTCAATTCTGGGAGTGAATCTAATTGGGCTTCAATTACAAGTATGATGGTAGGCAATTTCACACATGATATCAGTGATACAAGTATCTTTTGTTTGCTCACAAATTTAGACTACCAGCCAGAAAAAAACGAGGGCCTGAATATTCATTTAATCTAAGCCATCTTTATTAATCACCACATTCCTTTCTGTCCACAATATCAACCCTTGTTGTCCATACGCCTACACTAGCAGTAGACACAAGAAGAAGCGGATGTACAATAAATCTTGCAACCCAGATACATTAACTGATTGTACAAACCTGTCTGTAACAACTGGGCCTGCATTATAGACAAGGTGCTATGTAAAACACTGCAAATTAATACATTGGTTGATCGAGACCAACTGTATTGTGTTCTTTAATTCTTTGATAAGTAAGTAAACCAGGTTTTGCAGTGGCTGTGTGAATGCGCTTGCAGTGTGAAATAAGGTTGACACTGACCTCCTTTCAGTCTTCGGGTGATAGCCACCATATTGGCAAATGGTCAAAGCAAGAATGTCCAGAATTCAGTGTATGTCCCTCAGTGAAAATACAACCAGCCGGAAACAGGGTGGGACAAATGCACAGCGAGAAATGTGCCTATATAGAGTTATGTTATGCCCCAGTGGCTAAATCTCCTGTAATCTGGGGCAACTCACTTAATCTTCACATGCTAAAAAAAAAAATTTTAAATGGCGGAATGTAATTGCATGCGGTGGTGCCACTGGGCCATATACGCGCTATATAAAACTGCTATTTAAAAACTTAGATCAAGAAAGGAAGTGGAAGGAATAGCTCCCTCTATTTCCTCAGTACACCCCGTCATGTTTGTGAGGCACTGGGGCGGCGATCCTCACAGATCCGGGAGACTGTCAACGATTGTTGCTTTTTACAAGCGGAAATAAGACATGCAATGTCGATTACTCTCAACTTCGCCGTAACAAGTGTATTGAGAACACAATTTAAGCAATGGCACAAACAAACCCTAGGGATTTGATGAATAACTAAAAATGAGCTTTATGTAGGCAGCACCGTTGGGGGGTTCTGCAGAAAGACCTGTGCGCAATACCACGGAACAGTTGTTTGACACGAGTAGGAATCATTGCAGTGTCGATGACCAGCTGAAGTGCTGCACTGGAACAGGAACAACATACCGCAATGGAGCTCGAAGCATAGTGAGTGAATGAAAAAAAGAGTTCCGGAAAAATAACACGTACAGACAACAACGTAAAAATATGGGAAGCTAGGCGCTGCTCTGTGGGAGGATACAAATGACAACAAGGCGGGACATTGAAGAAGGATTAAACACTAGCGAGGAAACCTTTTTGAAGGACAATCGAAGTGAGGCATAAAGAGGCAATGGGGGGGCTGTAAGCTCACACAGTAAACACAGCATGTCTCAAAGAGACAGAACATCCGCTGCATCATATGTATCTCATCTCACATTAGCGGTGGCTCCAGGACAATAAAAATGCTATTTTCAAATACATTTTTAAACACTGAAACGGCACTGTGACTGGCTAATATTTGTGGTGCTGAAATGTTTAAACAGTGTTAACCACTGATTTACAGAAATTGGGAAACCCTGAAAAACCTCCATCACAATCTGCAAAAAAACAACACTGAAATCGCAAACCCTGTCTTTATGTAATTTCCTAAGCACACTTATTGCCTTATGGCTAAAGGTTTATAATACTAAAAACTGTTTTAAGAGAGAAAAGAGATGAAGAAATGTACCCACAAAAATTAGTTTACAACAGGTCACCGAGTAGCCAACCTGTAGAGCCAGATTCGGAAAAAAGTCCGAAATTTTCTCCCATAGGGTCCCCTCCTACATTTAGAGTTCATTTTGAATTTTTCGGGTACTTTCAATGGAGTCTAGGATTATGACAGAAAAACTTTGCGAATCACATATTTCCAGGAGTACTTCTTTTATTAATTTAATGTATGAACATTCAAAAGCATTTTTAAATGCAGGAATGTACCTGGTGTAACATATTCCCATATGCATGAGCAAAGGTGATGCTACAGTGCATTTGTACTTTAAAAATATTTCTCTTTTGTCAATGAGGAAAATATTTCTTTATTGCCCTACCAGTTTTGGGATTATTTCAACCCCATCCCCATTCCCACAACGGACAAGAATATACTCCTGCCCTTAAGAAGAAAAAAAATCTGAACAAGTACATGACAGGAATGAGCAATGGAATTGATTGTCAATTCTTAAAGGAAATATATGCAGGTTTATGACATTGCATAGGTAAAATTTGCAAATTTTAGGAGTTCTTTGTCTTAAAGAATACTCCTTGAAACCTGAGACCTGCATATTTCCAGGAGCTTTCCTGGAAAAAGTTTGACATTTTTTAATTATGTGTATGTGAAAAGGCTTTCTGCAAGTACAAATGTACATGTTGTACAAGTGAGCATACAACAAGGGCTAGATAAATGTGCAAGAGTAAATCTATGAACATTGCTAGGGTGGGAATTGGTTGTGGACACATAGCTAAATGCCCAAAAACACGTTTGTTGGTGTCCCCAAACTTTCCATGGCTTGCTCACCTTGAAGCACCCGCTCCCTACACTTGCTGGAAGATATACTCCAGCATATTGTACTAAACGCAGATAAATATAGTGCCCGAGTAAACCACTTTACAAGTGCAACTTAGCCATTTCTAAATTGTAGTTGTAAAACAAACAACATCCACAAGTAGGGGAATAGCACTTGATTCGACCCAAAGTCCTTAATGTGATCGGCTGACTCCAAAGTAAAATTCTACTTTTCGTCGCTTTTGAACTTTTTGTTGAATTTCAAACAGAGGATAGAGAAATGCAATTACATTGAAACTAAAGGCAAATCTGACAAAGCTCTATAAGACACTCTCTGAAATGTTCCCGTGGTCAGCATGAGTCAAAATGCACTTAGAAATAAATACCTCCTCTTTGGAAAATTCCTCTTTGAATTCTTCAATTTTTTCATCCATTTCATCGTCGCTCCACTCCCAGTCGCCATCTTCAGTCTTATGGAGATGACCGCTGGAGCCCGGCAACCTTCTAACCTGCAAAATAAAACAATATTGTCTGTGTCATACATAAGTCCATAGGTACTGTTGTCATGAAATGACTACTCGCCTATGGAGCAGATCAAATGTTGCCTAATCTGAATTAAGCTGGATAGTATATTTCTAGGAAGCTGCTGGGGAAATACTGAACAATGCTTTATTCGTCTTTTCAACCGACCTCTATTAACTTTAGAAGCCCATTTGATCTCTAAGGGAACTCCTGGTAAATCGCTTCCTGGTTCATCTCTGCATGGTGCATAGAGCCGCAGCAAGAGAAATGGATAAAGATCCTGGGGCAGCCTGGATCAAAACACACCAAGTGAGCTAGTGATTTGTACTGTGAAAGCAAGAGCAGTGCTGAGTGTCAGGGATATCTTGGACACTGAACAATTCAGCACACTCTGATTTTTTTGGTCCTGGCCCCTCGGGTTTTTAATTTTAATTTACAATCTGCAGATTAGTTCCCTTTCCTAACTCCCCCCTCTTATCCACAGATGATCACAGACTGGTCCTTGACTATCCCTGACCTGAGTCTAACCAGGAATACCCCTGGTGATTGTTAGGTGAGTGTTTTTCACCCTGTATCCCACGCTATTTATGGCCATTGGAACACACCCCTATTTTAATGCACGTTTTCAACTGATTCTACAGGCTGCCATTCCTTCCCTACCCCAGTCCTGATGAAGACCCGCCGTGATGATTTAATATCGCGCATATAGGGTTGAAACGTCTACGCCACTTTCCGGTCCAGTTCAAGGCCTTGCTCTGAAAAAACTGAAATTGTACAGAGTAGCAGGGTCATTGTGCTCATTCTGGCCTGTTCCAATTATGTATATATTTTAACCACCTTGTACATATTACGCACCTATTGTGTCACTAATTACACTATGTCACTTGATCACAATTCACTTTAATATTCACATCGTTGGCAGTTATGTAAGCAATATAAATTTTCATTTATGGGTAAATATAAATGATGTAATTTGTATAAAATATCTTATTACCCAAAAATTTCGATTATTTGGTTTTTACTGTGTGTTCCTTCCTGTATGTTTTCACATTTATTCTGTGCAACAAATAAGTTGTTTTTGGAAATTGAATTATAATTCTAAAAATATTGTGGTTATACCCGACAGAACCACTGTACTTTTTCAGTACTATAATGAATGTCACTCATTTTAAATTTCACAATTAGCAAAGGATTCATTGGTAAGTCATTACTCTTCATTCGGAAGGTAATTGGTAGCAGGGATTTTGATAAAGAGGAACAACTGATAAAACCCAGCGTAAGTATTAGCGTAGTATGAATGTATGGGCCCAAGTGAGTATCTGGTGTATGAATGCTGTTTGCTAATATCGCGCTGGATCAGTTTTCTGGTAAGCAGAGGATGGTTACTATTTGTTAATTGGGTAATGAGAATTTTTTTTTTATGAACTAACATCCGTATATTCGAAGTTTGTTTTATGTTGTCTAGAATTCCCCGGGGTAAAAAGAATAGCGGATGGTAAGTGGAAGCCATACTGCAGTGAGGTTATCTGCCAGGCAGAAATAGTACTGAAAAGTTAAGCAGGACTATCAGTACTCGTTAGGGACTCTATGCGTGTGAGTAATAGGAAAAGAGTATGCTGGTGAAAATTTGATGTTATATCACCTAGAAAGGGTAACATTGAAGAAGTAACAGGTATTTCTGGAGCTTGTGTGAAGAGTAAACGGAAGGGTTTTACTCGTAGTATATGTTAGTAAACGGAAAGGGTTTTACTAAGTGTGAGAGAAACTATCTTTTCCGAATTTAGAAGAAACTGGCACGATAGCGAATGTTTTATGTTGTTACTGAAATTTAATTAAGATTTATAGAGAAAATAAGTTTGCGTAAGATTTTGTAAAGGGAGGGTCAGCTGCCGGAGAGGGAGCTGACGTCACAAACGCCGCGCTGGGATTGGTTGATACAGCGGGTGTGGAAAGACCCTTGTAAAGGAAGGGTCAGTAGTCAGGAGTAGTACTGACGTCACAGGTACCGCGCTGGGATTGGTTGAAACAGCGAGGGACAGAAAAGCGCAGATTGTAAAGGAGGGGTTGACAGACTAACGTCACAGAAAGGCCGCACTAGGATTGGTTCAGAAATAGAAGAAAGCAGACACTTGATTGGTTGATATTCTAGAAGCTAAAATCTTAGTGGGTAGAGATTGCATGTTAAAATGCGATCCAACTTTAACAGGAACTCGTCCGGATAGGAGATTCCTAGGTTTTGCAGAGTATAATTTTATACACCGAAGATTAGATAGAATGTACGGAGAGAAGAGAAAAATGTCCTTTCTGCAAAAGATTAAGAACTATTTTAAAAAGGATAAACCAATCAAAACTAGGGAAGGAATTATCATTCCACCAGCTAAAACGCCCGCTTCATTCATGATGATGGAGAGAGGTTATCATACTTGTGTATGGATGGAGAATTGGATAGAATATACCAAAAATGATGGAATACTAGCATTTCCCGAGAATGGCACGTTCAATGGGCGAATTCTGCAAAACTTGAGATTGAGGATGAATGACTTAGAACCCAGACCTAGATTAACTCAGTACGAAGCTCTAGAGGAATGGGAAACCGAGGCATTTGAGCGTGACCGATCTAGGAGTAATAGGGGTTATCGAGGATTTTTTCCCAGATATCTACATGAGTCTAGGGACGGTCAGATGAAACAATGGGGAAGGGCAATGATTACAGAAGGGTTATATCCATTGTTAACAGCAGAGGAGAAATTAGGAAGTAAATGCACAGAAAAGACAAAACATTTAATGAGAAATGACGACTCTGAAGACGAATTTATGGAAGAAATGTTAAGAAACCCCCCACCATATCAGGAAGGGGCAAGTGGATCCACCCCAAGTGCACCACCGATAAAAACTCCATTAGTGCCACAGGTAATGCATGAATTCACCCCTCGTAGAATACTTCATGACAAAGAAAGGGAAGCCCTAGAGAAGACCAGAGCAGAATTAATACAGAAAATAACACAGATAAAAGTACATCCTGATTCATTGACCATACCTGTAACAATTGGTCCAGTAGTTCCATTATATGGTACTCAGGGAAACTGTCCTCCACCAATACTTGCACCTACTCCTGTAAGCGCTACAAACCCTGAAGCAGTAGTAATGGTTGAAGATCACTTTAGTGACAGCGAATCCACAATATCATTGATGGATTTACCCATTCGAGATTCTGTCAATATTACTCCCAAGAGAACTACACCTGGGTGTTCAAAAGAGGTAAGTCTAGTAACTTCATCAGGAGCAAAAAGTGCCACAATAGTCACCCCTGAAGATTTAGAAAGGTGGGCACAAGAATCAGTTAAACAGTGCACACCTCCGAAAATAATGGACATTCATAGATTAAAAGTTGAATTAGAAGAAATAATAGCCGGAAATGTAGGACTAGATCGCTTAAACACCTATGATGATGAAGAATTATTGTTCATGTGCAGAAGTATCACAAGAAATGTAAGGTTATTCCATGTAAAATTATCTAATTTAGCACTACAGATGGGAATAGAAATAGGGAGATCAAAAGTACTACAAAAACCCTATAGAGCAGAATTCTCAGACAAAGATTTAGAAAATATGAATGCCTCTGGAAGAAAATTACAAATAAGAGAATTAATGATAGTTTTGCAAAAATGGGGAGACTTGGATAAATGGAGAACTAGGTGGGCCAAGAAAAAGGAAGAAGCACGAACAAGTAGAACAGCATCTGAATATGTGATGAAAGAGACAGGGAAAGCAGACCAAATGTATCCAATGCGAGAAGTTGCGGGAGGAGGATAAGTACATGTCCCATGGAGCAGACAGGATATTTTGTCATTTACGAATGATTTTCCAAAGTTGAGAGAAAAACCAATTGAATGGTACAAGCAGGTTGACAGGTTTGTGAAGGTGTCAAAGGTATTGTTAAAAGACTTAGATGGTTTGTTTGACATAGTGGTACCTGCCGATTTATGGACAGATTGCAAAATCACAGTGGATTGGCCAAGTGACGAGTATCCTAGAGATCCGAAAACAGGTGCCCCGTCAAATGATGTGATGAAAAAGTATCAGCAGGTGATAACTTACCTGAAAGGGAAAATACCACGGAAAGAAACAGATTGGGTGAAAATAGATCGAACTACCCAAGAAGCTAATGAATCGGTACATTCATACTATGAGCGTCTATTGCAGGTATTTAAACAGTATAGTGGATTTGAGGACATTGGAGACAAGAACAAGAGTCAGTTTGTGTATCGATTTGTTTATGGTTTGAAGCCAGAAATTTGTCAGATGATTAAACAGCATATGCTGTGTTGGCAAGGGAAGCCGATTGATGAAATTTTGAAGTATGCAAAATATTGTGGAGATGATATTGAGGATAGACACAAGAAATTTCAGGAAAAAGTGATGTGGGCTCAGGTGAAAATGGCTGAGAAACAGGGAATTAATTTGGAAAATTCGAGTGAAAATCAAGGAAAAGATTCTGGAACGAATGGAGATACTGGAAATGGTGGAAAATTTAGAGGACGAATGAGTAGAGAAGAAGCTAAAAAGAAATTTCCTTGTCATGGATGCGGAAAATTGGGGCATTGGAAGGATGAATGTAAAAAGATCCGGAATAATAATGGCCCAAATCAAAATTTAAATCC
The DNA here is from genome assembly GCA_963921515.1 of Calotriton arnoldi. NCBI lineage: Eukaryota > Metazoa > Chordata > Amphibia > Caudata > Salamandridae > Calotriton > Calotriton arnoldi. The sequence continues at coordinate 1,042,089 of CAWUFW010004012.1, read as the reverse complement.
ACAGACGCAGAATGACTCACCGCAGGGTGTAAACCCTCAGAGTCAGTTGCCACCTGCACCTATTCAGGGTAATGTAAGCAGAGCAAAGCACTGTTCAGACATCGGATATCAAGGAGGAAGTGGTAAGAATGATTATATAACATCACAGTTTCTTTTGCAGGACGATTTCTGTCAATACAGTTCATGACGGTGCCTAGGAGAGGGGGAGAAGGAGTGCGTACTTGGCGCATCCCTACCGGTAGACCAGTCAGGTCCATATGTTGAAGGAAATGTGAAAGGTAATGATATTACTTTTCTTTTGGACACTGGTGCTACCCGGTCTACTGTAAGAACAGCAGACATTCCAGACCTTCCTCTCTCTGGTGAAAATATCCAAGTAGTGGGGGTAGCTAATCAAAGGATTAGAACACCTCTTACCGAACCAATGGAAGTTAAAATTGGAAACTTCAGAGAAATGCATCAATTTGTAGTGTGTGATTCTAGTCCAGTAAACTTATTAGGTAGGGATTTGTTGTGCAAGATGAATTGTACAATTTTCTGCACACCGGATGGTGTGGCAGTTCAGACACCAGATGAAGACCATGTATATAAAATTATGATTGCAAAACAGGGTACAGAAGTAGATGAGATGTTTTCGTTAATAACAAAAGACGAGTTGCCAGAAGAATTAAAAGGTACAGTAAACCCCATAGTTTGGGATTTCACAGGAAAAGAAGTAGGACTTATGGCTAAAATAGACCCAGTTAAAATTACTGTGAAGGAAGGTGCAATTTTCCCAAATACCAGACAGTACAAAATGAGTGCAGAAGTAAAAGCAGGAGTCATTGAAGAAATCGATCGAATGGTTGAACAAAACATACTAAAAGAAGTAATGAGTAGCCCATGTAATTCACCAATAATGGGATTAAAGAAACCTAGTGGAAAATATAGGATTGTTCAGGACCTGAGGAAAATAAATAAGATTGTAGAACCATGTTGTCCCATAGTGCCAAATCCTGCAGTAATCCTATACCAGATTCCGTGGAGTGCAGGATGGTTCACAGTAATCGATTTGTGTCAAGCGTTCTTTTCAATACCATTGCATCCAGATAGCCAGTATCTTTTCTCATTTAAATTTGAGAACAAGGTCTATGTATGGAATCGTGTTCCTCAGGGGTACACAGAAAGTCCTTCCATTTACAATCAGATATTGAAAAAGTGCCTTGAGAAACTAGTGATGCCAGGAAGCTCAGTCCTAGTGCAATATATCGACGACTTATTGGTGGCATCGAACACCAGAGAGGACTGTGTTGTTGATTCCATAGCATTATTAAATCTTTTGGCAGAAGAAGGGCATAAAGTCTCACCTGAAAAGTTGCAGTTTTGTACAACAGCTGTTAAGTATCTGGGACACCAAATTGAGAGGGGAAAAAGAAGAGTAACCTCTGAAAGAGTAAAATTAATAAAGAAAATACAAATGCCTGTAACCCAAAGACAAGTAAGAATGTTCCTAGGAATAGTAGGTTACTGTCGGCAATGGATACCAGGATTTTCCCTACTAGCTAAATCTTTAATTAACATGACGAAAAAGAAAGCAAAGGATCCTGTTGAGTGGGATGATGAAAGTGTAGGAGCTTTTGTAAAATTGAGAAATGCCCTATGTTCAGCACCTGCCTTAGGCATGCCTGATTATAAAAGAGAATTTGCATTATTCTGTCATGAAAGAGAAAATTGTGCACTTTCTGTCCTAACTCAAAGACACGGATTAGACAGACGTCCTATAGCATATTTTTCTGCTACATTGGACCCAGTAGCAGCCGTGTTGCCAGGATGCTTAAAAGCAGTGGCGGCTACTTGTTTGAGCATTCAACAAAGTGAGTCAATTGTGATGGGACATCCTGTAAAAGTGTATGTTCCACATGCGGTTGTAATTCTGTTGACAAGAACTCGAACTCAGCATCTTACTCCTAGTCGGTTGACTAAATACGAAAGAATAATAATGGGTGCGGAAAATGTGACCATGGTAAAGTGAACTATAATAAATCCAGCAACCTTACTACCAGACCCATATCATGAGAATTAAAGATGACGAAGAAGATGAACATAATTGTTTACAGATTACAGAATTATGCACAAAACCACGCACAGATATTGAGGAATAGCCTCTTAAAAACCCAGACAGGGAGCTATTTGTTGATGGTTCATGTCAAAGACATGAAGAAGGTAAACTAACTGCTGCCTATGCGGTATGTGAATTAACTGGAATAGTTGAAGCATCCTATTTACCAGGAGTAAAATCTGCACAAGTAGCTGAATTGATTGCGTTGATAAAAGCCTGCAAAATTGGGAGGAATCAAAAAGTAACTATATTTACCGATAGTCAATATGGTTACGGGGTTGTGCATGATTTTGGCCAATTATGGATGCAGAGGGATTTCATGACTTCTTCAGGATCCCCCATTAAAAATGGACAGTTTGTAAAGGAATTGCTGGAAGCAATACAATCACCAAAAGAATTGGCTGTGGTGAAATGTGCCGCACATCAGTCAGGAGATGACTGGGTGGTAGTCGGCAACAGATACGCAGATCTGGTGGCTCAACATTGTGCCAAAAATAGATTGTCAGTCAATAAGAGGGTGGAAAGAATGGGAATCAGCTGCCAACTTATGCTGTATATGCCGCCTGAAACATGGAATGATGTTAAAAGACTGCAAGATGAAGTGGATGAAAGTGAAAAGAATTTGTGGATCAAAGTAGGTTGTTCCCAGAGACGAGATGATGAAGTGTGGATCAGTGCTGATGGCAGACCAGTCATGCCAGATTGTCTACTCTCACAAATGGCCAGAATGTATCATGGAGACACACACATAGGGAGAGATGCAATGATTAGGCTCTTCAGACAAAACTGGTATAATCCTAAGTTCAGGGCTGTTGCAGAGAGTCTTTGCCAAAGGTGTTTAACTTGCCAGATGCACAATCCAGGGAGGAAGACAATAATTGGGTTTGGAAAAATTGGAAAAGCAGAAGGACCATTTATAAGACTTCAATTCGACTTTATTCAGTTACCACCATGCAGAGGGCTGAAATATGTACTGGTCATAGTATGTCTGTTTTCAAAGTGGGTGGAGGCTTACCCTACCAGGAGAAATGATAGCATTACAGTGGCAAAATTGTTGCTACGAGAGCTCATTCCTAGGTTTGGTTTCCCAGTAACTTTGGAATCAGATAGAGGAAAACATTTTAACAGTGAAGTGATCAAACTAATCTGTGAAGCATTCCAAATCCAACAGAAACTGCACTGTGCATATCGTCCAGAGGCTTCTGGAGTGGTTGAACAATTGAATGGCACTATAAAGTCAAGATTGGGAAAAATGTGTGCGTCAACATCATTAGAATGGCCAGATGCATTGCCACTTGTTTTAATGGGACTCAGAAGCATACCTGACAGAAATACAGGATTGAGCCCCACGAAATAATGATGGGAAGAGCAATGAGACAAACACATGATCCCACAAACAAACTGCTGAATATATCTGATGTTATGGTACTGGACTATTGTAAAGGACTGGCTGACCTAGTGCGTTCTGTCTCTCACCAGGTTGGAGAAGACGCAGTTTCCAGGCAGCCTGAACAGGAACATGATCTGAATCCTGGTGACTGGGTGGTAGTGAAGAATCACACCAGAGAAACGTGTCTATCACCCAGATGGAGCAGTCCTTGTCAGGTCATACTAACCACAAACACAGCAATGAAGTGTGCAGGATTTCCTAATTGGATTCACGTAAGCCACACCAAAAGAGTACCAGATCCTGAAGAAGAAAATCCTCAGACAGCATCAATCACTGAGGAAGCTGAAAGTTGCCCAGCTGAGGAATCTCAGGCTCGAGATTCAAGAGAAGCTGAAGAAGAACAACCGAGCACAAGTCAAGACTGGATACCGGTGGTAGAAGTTTCTGAAGTTTACTACAGAACAAGAAGTCAAACAAAATTGGAAGAAATTGAAGAAAGTCAGATAGGTGAAGAAGAAGCAGCTCAGGCACAAGAAGAAGAGACAATAAGAGAACCTGAGCAAGATCAGATAGGGAAAGGAAACTGGGCTCAAAGCAACGAAGATCTGATAAACTTTGAGCAGGGACAGACAGGTTTAGAAGAATCCGGTCAGGCTGCAGAAGTACAAAGTGCAATAAGCCCTGATCAGAACCAGTTAGATCAAGAAAAATACACAGAAGAAAAAGATCATGAAAATCAAGAACATGAAGAAATAAATCAAGAACAAGATCCCTTATTGGAAACTCACAGTGGAGCTGTTGCAGAGAAACCAATCAGACCTGAAAAAAAGAGCAAACAAGAAACACAGTAATTGAAGAACACGAAACAGTACTAAGCAGTGAAAATAAAAAGATTTCTGAAGACAAAGATAAAGAAACAGTGCAAACAAAGAAAACTAGAAAAGGAGATCATTGGCCGAGTGTCATTAAAAGAGTAAAATACCACATAACAACCAGAAGTGAAGATCCAGATCAAGTGAATGAAGTAACAAGTCAAACTGAACAAGAAAATAAAACTGAGAAAAGAAGAAGTAAAAGACTGAAACTTGTGAATAACAAATTCAAGGGTCCTGATTGGACTTACATCATTCTTGAAGATTACGAAAGCTCAGAGTCAAGTGAGAGTGGTGACGAAGGAACAAGTGCAGAACTGACGTACGAAAAAGAACCAAGACCACCTTGACTAAGCAAAAGAGCAATTTAAAGAAAAGAGGAAATAGATAAGAAGAGCAATCTTCCTTGTCGAAAATGCCTGACGATAGAGTTGCTGGGAGACCAAAACAGAGATGTTGTAGAAGATGCTGTGCAATATGCATATGTAGTCTAGTAATGGTGCTTATAGTATGGTTAGTCCTGATTGTAGCAGTTCCTTACCTTTTGATAATGGATAAAAAGATTAATAATGAAACTAAGGAGAGGACAGCAAACATGAAGGGCAATAGAGTAGAACTAATGGCAGAGAATGAACCAGAAATTCATCATGAAGTAGCTGACAACGACACTAGTTTAAACGTTTTCACAAAGTTATTGTTTCAATATGTAGATACCATGGAAGTTAGTAATTGTTATGTCTGTATGAAGTTACCTGAATCAGTAGCAGAAGGATTAACATACCATCACTTACCACTGACATATCAATCAATCAATCATGTCACTTATAAAGCGCACTACATACCCGCGAGGGTCTCAAGGCGCTGGGGGAAGAGGGGGGTGGTGCTGCTACTGATCGAAGAGCCAGGTCTTGAGGAGTCTTCTGAAGGCCAGTAGGTCTTGGGTCTGTCGGAGGTTGGTGGGGAGGGTGTTCCAGGTCTTGGCGGCGAGGTGGGAGAAGGATCTGCCGCCGGCGGTCGTTTTCCGGATGCGGGGGACTGTGGCGAGGGCGAGGCTGGTCGAGCGGAGCTGGCGGGTGGGGGTGTAGAAGCTGAGTCGTCTGTTGAGGTAGGCTGGTCCGGAGTTGTGGAGTGCTTTGTGTGCGTGGGTGAGGAGCTTGAAGGTTATCCTCTTGTTGACAGGGAGCCAGTGCAGGTCTCTCAGGTGGGGTGTGATGTGGCTGCGTCGGGGATGTCGAGGATAAGACGTGCAGAGGCGTTCTGGATGCGTTCCAGCCGTTTCAGGAGCTTAGCCGTCGTTCCTGCGTAGAGGGCGTTTCCGTAGTCCAGCCTGCTGGTGACGAGGGCCTGGGTGACTGTTTTTCTTGTTTCGGTGGGGATCCACTTGAAGATCCTGCGGAGCATTCGGAGGATGTTGAAGCAGGATGAGGAAACGGTGTTGACCTGCTTAGTCATGGAGAGGGTGGGGTCGAGGATGACCCCTAGGTTGCGTACGTGGTCGGTGGGTGGCGGGGCTGTTCCCAGTGATGTTGGCCACCAGGAGTCGTCCCAGGCTGAAGGGTTGGAACCAAGGATGAGGACCTCCGTCTTGTCTGAGTTCAGCTTCAGGCGGCCGGTCCTCATCCATTCGGCGACGGCCTTCATTCCTTCGTGGAGGTGGGCTTTGGCGGTGTGAGGGTCTTTGGTGAGGGAGAGGATCAGCTGGGTGTCGTCGGCGTAGCAGATGATGTTGAGGTTGTGCTGTCGGGCGACGTGGGCGAGGGGTGCCATGTAGATGTTGAACAGCGTTGGGCTGAGGGAGGAGCCTTGGGGTACGCCGCAGATGATCTTGGTGGCCTTGGATCGGAAGGGGGCGAGGCGGACGCTTTGTGTTCTGCCGGAAAGGAAGGATGTGGTCCAGTCCAGGGCCTTCTCTTGGATCCCGGCGTCGTGAAGGCGTGTTCGTAGTGTGTGGTGGCAGACCGTGTCGAAGGCGGCTGATAGGTCCAGGAGGATGAGGGCTGCTGTTTCTCCGTTGGCATATGACATATGGCATATCATGTAGTGGTTTGTCTAGTTTATTTTATATAACAGGGAGACTTCAGTATTATTATTCGATTGAATAAAATGTGATATTTTCTGAGGTTCCGATTCGCAAGAGTATGAACCCAGTGCTTAGTAGTCAAGACGCACAGTTGATGGGAGAATTTTTCTTAACAATGAAATCAATAGACATAACACATGCACATAGACACAATCTAACATGTTCTTTACATGAAGAAGAAAAGATATTTTTGAACTTAGTGGAAGATAGAAGACAAGATTTTCAAAAGAAAGCTTCTGAGCATAAGGCTCATTTACCACCTTGGCAGAAAAAGAAGGGAGTTACACACCTGGCAAGGCTCAAGCTGCTATGGCTCTGGATTTCGTAAAGACAGGAAAAATTTGTCTTCATAGGTTAGAGACTGATTATAACAATGTTTTCATCGGTACCAGTGAATGTGAACACAATTTCTTAATTCTTGGAGGTTGGGGAATCAAAGGAGGAACAGATTCAGTTTTTCCTGGAATTTATTATGTGTGTGGGAATAAGGCTTACTTTAGGCTTCCTGCACGGTGGTATGGAAGTTGTTATTTTGGAATAGTATTTCCAAAGATATACCACGTAAAAAGAAACACTGGGAGCAGTGAAAACAATAGTGAATTAATACGTAGTAAAAGAGCTAGTTTTTCAGAAATTGTAGGTGATATATTTGGTGCATTGATACCTTCAGTGGGAATAATTCTGAACTCAAGGAAAATATGTAAATTGTCTACAGTGGTTGATCGTTTATCAACGGATACTGCTGGAGGGTTTCTAATGATTAATGCGGAGATGGTTGCGATTAGATCTATGGTGATGCAAAATCGACTTGCTCTTGATATTATATTGGCAAAAGAGGGCGGAGTCTGTAAATTATTGAAGACAAAACACTGTTGCACTTATATTCCTGATAAGAGTGCAGAAATTGGAACGTATATACAGAATATAACTAAACTTGAGAAGGAACTTAAACCACTGGAAGTTGATAGTGTATGGGAAAGATTGACAAATAGTATCTCGTCAATTGGTACCTGGTTTGCTAATATAGGAAAAGTATTTATAGGTCAAATATTAGTACCCTTAGCAGGGATAGCAATAATAATATTGGCAATAACAATATGGTGCAAATGTTGTAGAAAGAGTGGAACATACAAAGTGACAGTTAGAGGAAAGAAGCGAAAAATTGATGAAATAGAACTTGAAGAGTGGAGAAGTGAATTATACAAGAAATTGAAAGGGGATGGCAAAAATGGAAAGTGTAAGAATGAGAATAAAGTAATTTGCTAGAAGTTGGCATCTGATTGTGGGTAGTATTTTGATGGCTCAGAAACGCCATCAGAGAGGGGATTGATGGAGCAAGGTTTCATAACCGAAACTTGCTTGTATACAATCCTCCTCATAGTATTAATTTATTAAACTTGTATTGTTTATAGTAACCTTTGCATACACTACACGAAAGGGAAGGATGCTTGCCTATGTGTTTTACTAATGAATAACGCTTGTCTGTAATCCAAAATGGCCGCTAAAACGCGGGAATATCACTGCGCATGTCGCAACCATATCACATGGTGTGACGTCTTTCTTTGCTTGGTGGGAAATTTCTGCTTCTGCGCAGTGTGCATTAAAATGGCTGCTTGATGTTTTCACATGCTTCAGCTTGCTCTCATGTCATTATTAAAATTGTCGTTTTCTTAACGCTACTAATGCGGGACAGTTTTATAATTAAATGGGTATAGAGTAGAAAAAGTGGGCATACAGTGAAACATTTTATTTGAGATTTTAATATTTTCTTCTTTGACTTTTTATCAGTTTATGAACTTGGGCCTGGGTTGGTGATCTGAAAACTCGAGAGGCAAATGGTTCTGCGCATGTGTCCTGTTTGGCTGGCAAAGCAACACGAATGAAGTCAACCTGGACGTCGTCCAAGGCCACCACCTAATGGCCGAAGATGCTGTACTCTTGCCTTTCCTGTTAAAATTTGATACTTTGTACATGAAGAATGTATAACATTTGTCGTGAGACGGGTGGGAAATAAAGCAAATGTATTAATTTGAATGGGCGGGAGTTTAAAGACAATAGGCTTTACAATTTAGGCCAAATCAATATGGTGAGAGAATCCACCCCCTGTCCATGTCCAATCAGAAATAGTGGTCCCATATTTTAGCAACATTAAGGGGAGGTACATGGGCGTAGAAGGGTATAATAGATATAGAATTAGTTAATTAGTCAGCTCAGACCGCAGAGTGCGCACAGGAGACTAGCGATCTTAGCTCCAGACTGCCAAGCTGATCGATTGCAGACTGAACCGCTGTCCAGAGAGGTCCTGAGGAGGGGGCGGCGGAGTCCATTAGAAGGAAGGCACGGGAGAATCGAGGAGAAGTCGAGTATCAGAGAGGGGAGCGACGCAGGCGTCGTTGTAGAGAGGTCACCGGTCCTGTCCTGATCCTGGAGGAGGTCTTTGCTCTTCATCCTTCCTGGGTCCTATTCTTTCTAACTCCTTGGCCAAGGGGTTTGGTTCTCGCACTTAGGTAAATATAATGCAACCTTTAGTTGCGCTGCTGTCTCTATCCTCTCCTTTCCTGAGGGACCGTCATTGATTAGCAATAATTATTCTATGCTTCATCTTGGGTATTGCGATTAAGTACCATGTGGTTTCTGTAATTTACTCTGCTAAATCTTTAGATAAACATTTTAAAACTTCCTGACTCAGTGGTTATTTCAGGATGATGTACTATAATGAATGTCACTCATTTTAAATTTCCCAATTAGCAAAGGATTCATTGGTAAGTCATTACTCTTCATTCGGAAGGTAATTGGTAGCAGGGATTTTGATAAAGAGTAACAACTGATAAAACCCAGCGTAAGTATTAGCGTAGTATGAATGTATGGGCCCAAGTGAGTATCTGGTGTATGATTGCTGTTTGCTAATATCGCGCTGGATCAATAGTAACGGCCTGTTTACGCCAAACCTGTGTGCCCACCGCCCACCAGATTACGAGTTTGCTTGTGTCTGACGGGCTTGTTTGACGGTCCCACTGCGGTGCCTCTGAAAATTGGCAACACAATGGGAATGCCAAAAAATGTTCCTGCACGGCATGGACTGTAAACTCCATGCCGTGCATGAACACAGGCAACAGCGGGCCCTTTAGGGCCTCCTTTGTTTCAGGACCGCCAACTGTGTCATGGAGTAAAGACCTCCATGACATGCTGGCAGTCCTGAAACTCTTAATATGCATGGTGGTGCCGCAGTGGCACCACCAGCATATTACTGAGGCCCTGACCACCGCACCACCGCCAGGGAACGATGGTTCCCTGGCAGCTGCGGCAGTGCAATGGCGGTCCAACCGCCAAAGTTGTGATATGGGGGTGATGCAAGAAGGATGGACATCTCTTTATTTGTTTCATGTACATTTTTTGTATTGTGTAGTGTCAAGCACTTTTGTACTTTGTGTCCCTTTTCTCACTAAGTCATGTTGTGTTTTTCATTTGTGTGTTTATGAAAGCCATATATGAAGAAAATTGTGCATATAGATATAGGGTCACGCTCCATTTATGTTGTGTGTATTGTTTACTTAACTTTCCAGACCATACATCGATCTGCATACATTGGTGAAATATTCTAGACACCCTTTTTTCACGCAAAGCAATTGCGACACCCGACAGAACTCATTCTTACCAGGTCCAAAGGCATTCTGTAATGTACTTAATTGACTGTTAGTTTCAATAAACTTTTGAAGTTGATAAAAAATCTCATTATCATCATCATCTTCATTATAATTATCATCTTTATTTCGTAGAAATAGTAGCATTTGTGGTATTCTTATTAATCAATTACATTTTTATTTTTGTTTTCTAACATGGCCTGGATCGGAAAGGTTTTATAGCAAAAATAAACTACCTCGGTCACATCATTGCTGTAAACGTCAGTGACAATGGTTCATAAAAGTAATATTGTAATCTACTAAAAATCTACAAAGCACATCATTTAATACAACGGATAATTTTACAAGGTAAATCCACAAATGAAAATGCAGCGAGGAGGCTGGTTAACCCTGAATAATTACTAAAAAAGGTTTTATTCTTTAGTAAAACTCAAGGTACAGCATATAAAACATAGCAACACAATGCACTAATGTTTGGGAAACAATATGGCTTGCACACAAAAGATTCTGCAGGGCAGAGACACATGAATATAACAGCGAGAAGCCGACAGGCACACCCAGCAACTACAACAGGTACTAAATAAAAGGCCAAGTACCCTTCAGCTACCATCTTGCTCTTTTTCAGAATATGGCATCATGCTGCTTTCTTCCAGGGCTCTGCTCAACCTACTTGAGCAAAACAAAATAGCATCAGGCTATTCTTGGAAAAAAACACACTGTAAGCATTTTAACAGAGAGGCAAGAGACTGCAGGCAACCCAGCGTGATAATCATCAGCCGCAACAGAAATTCAGATTGTAATCAGTTCCTCTAACTTCTTTCCAATTATAAAACTACGGCAGAGAAGCAAAAGAGTCCTTAGAGAGCATTTGTCAAATGCCAGAACATTACTTGAATAGAAAATTCACAGAATTTCCAGGACCTGATTGAACAAGACTGTAGTGACCAAGAAAGATGAGGAGACAGTAAATAAAAATAAAAAAGGACCATGAAAGTCAAGTCACTGAAGCAGCTCAGCAATATGAATAGGACATATTAACTTGTTTTGATACAGCAATCCAGCTCCTTCTAAGCACTGGACATGGCAAGTAACACAATTACCTAATTTAAAGGTATTCAATTTGATGTTACTCAATTTTACTCATCTAGGGAGAATGGAAGGCTCTATTGGCTATGCCAGGATTGGAACTTGTGACCTCTATATTGTCATAAAATATATATACATTTTTGTACTCTCAACAATGTAATTTTTTTATTGCAGTGCGAGGGAAAACTTCAATGAAAGTCAAAAACGTTTCAGAAAAAGCAATGGTTGTAAGTTTGCGTCACAAACATTGGCAAAGCCAAAATCAGCAAACAACAATAGCAGAATGGTATTTTTCATCTTCCAAGTTGGATTTTATTATGCTGCTTCTAGATGCCACATTACGGTCATCATGGAAGCATAAAAAATAATACTCCAGTATGACTTTCAAGGTTGCATCTACAGGCATCATAGCAGTCATGTTGATAAGCTTTTGACTTTGCCAAAGCCAGCCATACGATCCAGTAAGCACTATCAAATCCAATACTTGAGCTGTGTACAGATCCTACATTCAGGAAGCTAAGCAAAAGCCCACTCTTTGCATGTGTACAAGCAGAATTAACCAGATTCAGAGCTGAATTCCCATATCGATAAAGAAGTTTAAAAATTATATTATTGAATGACGTTTTGTGAGGATAGTTGTTGCCCGCTACTGCCATTTTTTCTAGGTTGAATTTGAGTCAGTCTTCATCTTACAACAGATTGTGATTGCTAAGGTAGCACATTTTGGAAAAGGGAGATTGCACATGTGTTTGTTTAATTAATCCCTTTCGGAGTCCTGACTCCTGAGCCGACTGATAGGAGTCGTTGATCCCTTGTCCGGAGTGGACTCCCTTGCCCCACCATGCCAGATGAGCAGCACAGAGCGGTTCACTCCCGTACGGATTTATCATGGTGTCGGTATTCATATGCACATAACATGGTGGATCTTAGGGTCCTTCTGCTGGGTTTAATATTTGGTGCTGAGCTTGCGTGTTTCTTCTAGATGACTTATAAATTGCCCTCGTCACTTTGTTAACTTTACAAGCCTCCTCACATGCTTGCCCAGTTGAAGGCTATCTGAAAGGAAGTTTGTCAATGGGATGTCACTGTTGAATGTAGCAGGGACGTGTTAGGCAGATGAGTGAAAGCATACCTGCCAACTTCAAGAACAATCTCACCATGTGAGGAGGGTGCGGGGCCTTGAAGGGGGTGGGGCTTCGAGCTGAGAAGTACCTACAAGACACTTTTGAACCCCACACTGCCCCCAAATCCCCTCCTCCCAAACAAAAAAGCTTGCTGAGGCTGGTGCCAATGTCCTGGGGCATTTTCACACCCCTTAAAGGACGTCAGCAGTTCAAAGCCTCAGAAAACGAGCTGAAACCACTGTGGTTTCAGCTCGTTTTCCGTACCCCCGTGTGATATCAGCTCCTTACCGGGAGACCGTGTGATGGGAGCCGATATCGTGTGTCACAAGGTGGCACCAGGTGAGCTGGCAGGTATGTGAAAGTGTGCGGAATTCTATTCTGTTCAATAATGCAGCCATCTTTCTGATAGTGTGAGTAGTCTGTCGTAATTCCTAATACTGCTCCGTGCATGCTTCTGAGGTGCCGTGTGCTCGAGCACATTATTCCTTGTTGGAGTTCGAGCAAGCACCCCATGCCCTTTTTTATGGATACTGAGGTGTAGTGAAGTGGTTTATTCAGTGCTGACACAATCTCATTAAATCTCACTCAGCTAAAGATGGATTGGCAGCAGGCACACAATAAATACTGCCCAGGTATAAACACCACTGAGGGCTCAGACTTCTTCCCTTGCTGCAGCCCTCCTTCAGGAACGTCTATAACGAAACGCAAGATGGCCAAAGGCAGACTCAGGTATTCAACCATAGCACTGCAAGAGCAAAGACAGCGCTGGAGAAGCAAGTCTAGCACAGCCATGCCAGACGTACACTGCACATTAGCCAGTCCCGATTTTATATTGCTTTCTGTGAGCTGTAGCCATGTATTTATACTGGGAATTGCAGAACTACATGTACTAAAATGCATCAGGCTGGATAAACTTCTCATGCCTGGCATGAAACATTTGAGAGCAGGCAGGGGTAGGGCTAGGTGAAGAGAGCCGCCAGAATCCTCTCTGTACTTGTTCTGCCCCTGATCCTTAAATGCATTGCGTGGGAGGGGTTCAGGGCAGGCATCAGGGACCATCCCAATCCTTCCTGCATATGAATGGAACACAGCAGCAGCCACACAATGAATGAAGATACCCGTCAGAGGATCTGCAAGCTTTTAAAGCCCCTCTCCAACCCCAGGTGCCCCCGCTCCCTAGGGAGCAATGGAATCCTCTACTGGGGGCTCACCCTCCTGATTGTGTACACAGTGGTGGCATCTTCCCTTTCCTGCCCCTCCTCCGCGCCAGAGTGATTGTCTGCAGACAGCACAGGCTTCAAACAAAAAGCCATGAGAACAGCACGCTATGTGAGGTTGTGTTACTATGCACTTATACCAGTTTGTTTACCTATATTATAGCCTTATAGCCCGCCGGAGCGGGGTATACCGGCTATTAGAACATTGGAATGTTGGGAGCTCCATTGAAGACAATGGAGTTGCTCTGGGCTTATAATGGCTGGTATAAGCCCAGCGCTTCAACATTCCAATGTTTGTCTTTTTGTTTCTCCATTTTTAATTAAGAACATTCTACCCTTAGTGGGTGGAATGTTCTAATAGCCTTATAGCCCTTCTGCCTCAGGCTATACCGGCTGTTAAAGGCCCTCTCCCTCGTTATAGGCCCGAGCCGAGGGCCTTTAAAAGCCGGTATAGCCCTCGGCAGCGGGCTATAAGGCTATATTAAAGGCCTGCTCCAGCGTTAAAGGCCCGAGCCGAAGGCGAGGGCCTTTAACAAGGGAGCGGGACTTTAATAGCCGGTATAGCCCAGCTACGAAGGGCTATAAGGCTATTAGAACATTCTGCCACTAGAGGGCAGAATGTTCTAACAAATAAAACAAAGGCTTTAGGGAGCTGGAGGGGATTGAAATCCCCTCAGGCTCCCTGAAGCCTTTGTTCACAGCCACAGCTGTGAACAAAGAAACATTGGAATGTTGGAGCTCCGGGCTTATACCAGTCATTATAAGCCCAGAGCTACTCCATTGTTTTCAATGGAGCTCCCAACATTCCAATGTTCTAATATGCTTTAACATCTTAGACTGCATGTTCATATTATCCTTTGAAATTTAATGTTATGTTGCGCAATGGCGTAGTCCACTTCATGTTGGTGGGTGAAACTGCGAAATTTCACGGAGTTTTTAAGTAACTCTGTGGAATTCTGTGAAATAAAACTCCAGGAGTTCTGCCCACCCCTAGAAAATATCCAAAACTGCAGCTGCAGTGCTCTTTAGAGCTCCAGCAGGGAATTAATAACTCTAGGTTTGAGAGAGAGAATGTACCAGGGGCAGTGGCCAAGCAGTTAGACATGTCTCACTCTAGAAGAGGCACAAGGTATCTTGATTACAGTTAGGAGGTGGAGGTTGGCAAAGAATGGACAGGAGAGTGGCATGAAACTAGCAGGGAGGCTTAGGAAGGGCACTGAAGAGTAGGATACGTTTTTTTGTGCTATGTGTTTAGCAATAAAGTGAACCTCTGTGTCGGATTGATATTGCAGGGTAAATAGAGAGCTTGAACAAAATTAATATTTTTTCCTAAAGGCAAGAGTGTATTTTAGGGAAGCCTGACTAATACTTTATTACTAAGGTCAAGCTTCTCATTACTAGAATACTCAATATGAATTTGCCAATAGGAAAAAACAAAGCTGGCTATTTTTAAATTGTAAATAAATTACATCTAGCCACAATGACAGTGAAGTGAATGAAGGAGTCTCGTTGCATCTGGGGATTAAAGATATCACCAAGGTTCATTAAGTTTTCTTAACTACACACACTGCCCTGCAAACCTCAAACTTCCATGATGGAAACTTCCGAAAGATGCAGGAATCCACAAAATTCCTACCACCCAGCATTACCCCACTTGTTGTGATAAAAACGTAGTGCCAATTGTGTGGCTGGGTCTAGTGCCCGTGATAGGAACTAATCGAACCAGGGGACTCCCACTCTGTCATTGTTAGTTTAATCTGGATGTAATTTGTTTTCCGTCCTTAAGGAAGCCTTAATATGGTTTAATTTTTGCCACTGCCACAATAACGTTTGTTGAAGCTGTGGGACCTATAGACTCCAGTTATGCCTATGTAGGAGTGTCATCCTGTACTAGATTGAAGTTGCAGGTATACTACGTGCAATGTTAGAGTCCTGACATCTACTATTAATGTGCCACTTTGTGCACCACCATCATCTTCTACATCGACCAAAATCTCTGTGGGGATGCAGAAGCTGAATCAGCAGACATGCCCATTTTCTGTGTTTTAGGTTGCATGCCATGGGCATGGATGTTTGAATGTTAAGTTATTCCGCTGATTCACAATTCAAGGTTTCTGTCAAAGCTTCCCACGGCACACTTTTTACTCCAGGTGCTACAGACTGTAATATGTAAGTGGTCTTATAAAGGACAAACAAATTCCAAACATGGTATGTGTTTGCTCTGGAGGTGCAGACTGAACTGGGTGATTGGTGGTACTGGAGCCTGTTGGCCTAGAATTGAGGGAGAGAGGTTGATGGCTGTTTCCCATGTGCACATAGTTGAATTGTAGATCATGAGGTAGCTGGGCCAGCAGGCTGCCCCATGGTCTCTTCCCCTTTCTCAATTTAACTTATCATAAGGAGTAAAAGAAGCATTTGTGAATTCTAAAGATTTAGGGCCTGATTTAGAGTTCGGTGTATGGGTTACTCCTTCATAAAAGTGACCGATATCCCATCTGCTATATTACAAGGGCATTATTTTCAATGGCACTTGTAATACGATGGCAGGAATATTGTCATGATTGTGATGGAGTAACCCGTCCACGGAACTCTAAATCAGGCCATTAGTTTCCTGTGACTCTCTTGCATTGTACATGACTGCCTCTATCACACCACTTCCAGAAACGGGAGGCATTTTATTCTCATTAACAGATTAATATGGTTTGCTGGGGATCCAGTACTATCTACTCTTTCACAGCTGGTACTGGGTGCAGCAGGTGCACAACTACCTCTCATGAAGATTGCAGAGGCTGCAAAACATAAAATAATGCAAAGCATAAACAAAGTTCAGACACATTACAAGACTAGGCATTAGTGTATGTTCTCCTGAAAAAAGGTCCCCTAAAAAGGCACAGTGGCCAAGATTTGTTAAGTATCTAAGCCCAGAAAAAGGAACATTAGAATAGATAGCTATGACTCTTCTAATCAGATACTGTCTGATATGACACACAGCAAAAAAAGATGCACATTTTCATAATCTCCAGAACGCAAAGCACCCACCAGAAAATTGTGAAAAAAGTGTGGGTGTAAACCACAACCTTCCACAGACTCCCATACTCAAATCAGCCTTAGAAAATAATGTTGAGGATACATAAGACACTGGTCCATCCCTCTCCTTCAAAAGTCACCCAAGCCCATAACTCACCATAACCAAAAAAAACCCTCAGAAGATCAAGGATGTTGGGGGCATCCATGCCCCTAGCTCAAACCACACATAGCAAAAAGAAAAATAACCAAAAACTTAAAACAAAATTAGGGATATTGCAGACATATACTTAAGTTTGTACTGAACATATATCAAAGCCTCATCTGTTAATTACTGATGTTTTAAACAAGTTATGAAGATTTTATGAATGTTTTGTGAATTCACGTTTACTTTGTCTGTACATATATGTATAGTGATGTGTGATTAAAAGTGGAATTATAAAGTTTTAAACTACAATAAATAGTGATAACAATCTCATAAAAACAACTGGAGTGCACTAAAATCCCCTTCCACTTCCAGCTTGTCCAGGGCCTGTAATGTTTACAGCCATTGTCTGCTACAGTAACATACAAATAACTAAAAACGGCACACTTTCTGTGATCATCTCATCAGGCAATCTATCAAGAATACACATGAATAGATAACTCAAATTATTATCCACAGAAACTGGAGAAGATAATACAGAAAAAGAATTGTGCATGACCTGGTCGTGCTTTACTCCTAATGCCCAACCCAACAATGACAAGACAGAAGGAGTGAGAGGTAGAGCAAGTTGGAAAAAAAACTGAATGTTGAAAGCCACAAACTGCGAACTTCACAAAACATTGCAGGATTCAAGAATACAGCAAAACACAAGTAACCGCACCCAGCTAAAGGCGCATCTACTAAGACCTTGAACAAAGGTGTTCCTGAAAACTCAAAACAGAATGGAATGGTGCACCAGAAAGGAAAAGTCAACAAATCTTCAAGTCTGTTTATAGAAAAAGTTGTTCCTTTATTTTATTCTACTTTATAATATAAACTCCAGTAAACAAGCAACCAGTTAATGCGTTTCGTTCAAAATTAATTGATCTTCATTAGGGCTCATATGTCTTGTTCTGCATTGATTTTCTTATTCCATGAACTAATATCAATGGTTTCCATATATCGCTGGAAGTCTGCTTTTAAGCATAAAATGGAAATAATTTCTCTCTTTGGCTGCCTTTCGATGGAGTATGAGGTTGTTTGCTTTCTGTTTTGCACCAATTTAGACTATCGTTTGCTGTCAGGAACAGACTATAACTCTATGGCAAACATGGGTGTTAGACCTGGCTTGTCCGGCGGGTTTATACCCATACCTTTTGCTTTTTGGCCTCCTGTCTTGAACCCTGTTTTTGTTGGTTTTATGACTCTGGGCACTTTGCCACTGCTGATCAGTGCTAAAGTGCATCTGCTCTCCCTATAAATTTACCCCGGGCAGATTAATCCGCCCCGCCAGTGGAGTTTACGGAGTTTTTCCTACTCCACGCTCCGTTGAGAACGCGGAGTTAAGGCAAAACTTTGACTCTGCAGCAGAGCGGAGTTAGCCGGCCACTCCACCCTCCCTAATTTGATTATAACAAAATAAAGGCACTTACCTGCTGTGGCGTCTCTGGGCTGCCCTCCTCCTCACCGTGGTCTTTCTCTCCTCCTCGTCCTCACCCACGCAGACCCACGCAACCCACACAAACCCCTACGTTGTACGTCTTGCGCGTACAACGTAGGGGTTTCTGTGGACAAGGACGGCGAGGACGAGAGAGAGACCACGGCGAGGAGGAGGGCAGTCCTGGGATGCCACAGCAGGTAAGTGCCATTTTGTTATAATTAAATTAGGGAGGGTGGAGGGGAGTGGAGCGGAATTCCACAGAGTTTTTTTCCAACTCCGCGGAACTCCGCGTAGTGGCACTCCGCCAACTCTGCCCGGGCTTACTGTAAATTGTGTTTATGGATTGGTGATTCCATGATTGCCATATTTGATATTCTAGTCAGTCCCTAGTACAGTGCACTGTGTGTGCCCAGGGCCTGTAAATCAAATGCTGCTAGTGGGCCTGCAGTACTGATTGTGCCACCCACGTAAGCAGCCTGTAAATGTAACTCAGACCTGCCACTGCAGTGTCTGTGCGCAGTTTGGTACTGCCATATCGATCTGGCAAGTGCACCCACTTGCCAGCCCCTAACCTTCACTTTTCTTACATGTAAGACACCCCTTGGTAGGCCTAAGGTAGCCCCCTCGGCAGGGTGCAGTGTATGTGAAAGGTAGGACTTGTACTGAAGTGTGTGACATGTCCTGATAGTGAAATACAGTGTATTTTGTTTTTCACTATTGAAAGGCTATCTGTCCCATAGGATAGAATGGGAGTTTATTTATAACATCTTATAAACATAACTTCCCATTGGGACAAGATCAGAAGGTAAAGTTGTGTATGCCTGAACTCAGAATATAAAGATGCATCTTTTAGTAAGGATGATTTTTACATTCTGTGTTTGAAAAAAAACACTTTTATAAAGTGGGTATTTTCCTGCTTAGCCATCCTGTGTGCCTCTGCTGGTTTGTGTATTGACCCTCTGGCTTTGGAGTGGCAGGGGCTGGGGATGTGCATTCTCTCAGACGGCCACCTGGGGGAGGGGTGGGGGGCGGTTGATGTGTGTCCTGCCTTGTCCAGGGCCTGTAATGTTTACAGCCATTGTCTGCTACAGTAACATACAAATAACTAAAAACGGCACACCTTCTGTGATCAACTCATCAGGCAATCTATCAAGAATACACATGAATAGATAACTCACATTATTATCCACAGAAACTGGAGGAGATAATACAGAAAAAGAATTGTGCAGGACCCTGTCATGCTTTACTCCTAATGCCCAACCCAACAATGACATGACAGAAGGAGTGAGAGGTAGAGCAAGTTCGAAAAAAACTGAATGTTGAAAGCCACAAACCTCGAACTTCACAAAACATTGCAGGATTGAAGAATACAGCAAAACACAAGTAACCCCACCCAGCTAAAGGCCCATCTACTAAGACCTTGAATAAAGGTGTTCCAGAAAACTCAAAACAGAATGGAATGGTGCACCAGAAAGGAAAAGTCAACAAATCTTCAAGTCTGTTTATAGAAAAAGTTGTTCCTTTATTTTATTCTACTTTAAAAATATAAACTCCAGTAAACAAGCATCCAGTTAACGCGTTTCATTCAAAATTAATTGATCTTCATCAGGGCTCATATGTCTTGTTCTGCATTGATTTTCTTATTCCATGAACTACTATCAATGGTTTCCATATATCGCTGGAAGTCTGCTTATAAGCATAAAATGGAAATAATTTCTCTCTTTGGCTGCCTTTCAATGGAGTATGAGGTTGTTTGCGTTCTGTTTTGCACCAATTTAGACTATCGTTTGCTGTCAGGAATAGAACATATCTCTATAGCAAACGTGGGTGTTAGACCTGGCTTGTCCGGCTGGTTTAAAAACAGACTTTTTGCTTTTTGGCTTCCTGTCTTGAACCCTGTTTTTGTTGGTTTTATAACTCTGGGCACTTTACTACTGCTGATCAGTGCTAAAGTGCATCTGCTCTCCCTGTAAACTAACTCCGGGCAGAGAACTCCACCCCGCCAGCGGAGTTTGAGGAGTTTTGCCTACTCCGCACTCGGTTGAGTACGCGGAGTTCAGGCAAAACTCCGACTCCGCAGCAGAGCGGAGTTAGCCGGCCACTCCACCCTCCCTAATTTGATTGTAACAAAATAAAGGCACTTACTTGCTGTGGCGTCTCTGGTCTGCCCTCCTCCTCGCCGTGGTCTCTCTCTCCTCCTCATCCTCGCCATCCTCGTCCACGCAAATCCACGCAACCCACACAAACCCCTACATTGTACGTCTTGCGGGTACAACGTAGGGGTTTCTGTGGACGAGGACGGATAGGACGAAGAGGAGAGAGAGACCACGGTGAGGAGGAGGGTAGCCCGGAGATGCCACAGCAGGTAAGTGCCTTTTTTTTGTTATAATTAAATTAGGGAAGGTGGAGCGGAGCGGAGCCGAGTTCCACAGATTTTTTTTCCAACTCCGCGGAACTCCGCGTAGTGGCACTCCACCAACTCCGCACGGGCTTACTGTAAATTGTGTTTATGGATTGGCGATTCCATGATTGCCATATTTGATATTCTAGTCAGTCCCTAGTACAGTGCACTGTGTGTGCCCAGGGCCTGTAAATCAAATGCTGCTAGTGGGCCTGCAGTACTGATTGTGCCACCCACATAAGCAGCCTGTAAATGTAACTCAGACCTGCCACTGCAGTGTCTGTGCGCAGTTTGGTACTGCCATATCGACCTGGCAAGTGCACCCACTTGCCAGCCCCTAACCATCACTTTTCTTACATGTAAGATACCCCTTGGTAGGCCCAAGGTAGCCCCCTCGGCAGGGTGCAGTGCATGTAAAGGTAGGACATGTACTGAGGTGTGTGACATGTCCTGATAGTGAAATACAGTGTATTTCATTTTTCACTATTGAAAGGCTATCTGTCCCATAGGATAGAATGGGAGTTTATTTATAACATGTTATAAATATAACTTCCCATTGGGACAAAATAAGAAGGTAAAGTTTTGTATGCCTGAACTCAGAAAATAAAGATGCATCTTTCAGTAAGGATGATTTTTACATTCTGTGTTTGAAAAAAAACACTTTTAGAAAGTGGGTATTTTCCTGCTTAGCCATCCTGTGTGCCTCTGCTGGTTAGTGTATTGACTCTCTGGCTTTGGAGTGGCAGGGGCTGGGGATGTGCATTCTCTCAGATGGCCACCTGGGGGGGGGGGTTGATGTGTGTCCTGCCTTTCCTGAATGAGTCAGGGCTGGGCTGAATAGACCTGGGCTGCATTCAGAGTAGGGGGAGGAGTTCTCACTAGCACCTGAATAGGCCCGGTCTACATTTAGAGTGGTGGGAGGTGATTTCCCTTGCACCTGAATAGGCCCTGTCTGCCTTACACAATGCTGTCTCCACCTTCTGCCAGTCAGCTCCACCAGAGAGGACAGAACTGGTTTTGGCTAGGCAAAGAGCTTCTCTGCCACCAGACAACAAAGGAATTTGTGCTATAAAATGTGGGGCTCAGACCCCTGAACTTCAGATTACTGCTGAACTAAGGAACATGCCAGGAAGAATAACCGGGAAAGCTGGAGGAGGAGTACTACCCTTGTGCTGTGTGCTGTTGGGGTTGGCCTGCAGTGGTTGCTTCTGTTTTGGGCAGGGAAAGGACTGGACTGTGCTTTCATCATCCTGCTGTTAGAGTTTTCTCCAAGGGCTTGAAGTAGAGCTTGCCTCTTGTTGGAAGTCTCAGCTATAGAAAAGACTTCAAAGATTACTTCTGGGAATCAAGAGGAACCTTTGCCAAGGAGAAGAGCTGGAGAAACTGAGGAGGAATACTGCCCCTGTGCTGCTTGCTGAGGTTGGCCTGCAGTGGCTACTTTCTGCCAAGGAAAGGAGAAGGACTTTGCTGTGTGCTGTGTCCCTTGCTTGAGGAAGATCTCCAAGGGCTTGAAATTGAGCTTGCCTCCTGTTCTGAAGTCTCAGGGACACAAAGACGTCACCCCCAGACCCCCCTAAACTCCTTTGCTGGGAGTTCTGGCCTGCTGAGAGGTGCCTGCCAGTGTTCTGGACCTCGGGAGGTTGTTCTGGGACTGGAAACTGCAAGAACTGTGACAATTGACACATCACCTGTTTCCGACGCATCACAGCAGTGCGGGAAGAATTTTCCGATGCATCGCCGCCACTGAAGAATCGAAGCAGCGCCTGCTTGTGGCTGAAGTGTCTGCCGTGCGACTAATCCTGTGCACCGATCTTCGATGTCCGAGATCACCGCACCGATTCTGACGCAGCTCTGTTGTAGAAGAACCGACGAATCAAGGGGACGCGGATGAAATCATTGCAGCGCATCCTGGGTCTTCGTGGGTCTCCTCGTACCAGATTGTCAAGCATTGCATCGAAGCGTCAAGACTGTCGCATCGTTGGGGGACACTGTAAGAAACCAATGCATCACGTCCCCATGCAGTAAGAAACCGACGCATCACCTCCTCTCCAGTAAGGAACCGAAGCATCACCCCCCCTGCGCAGCAGTAAGGAACCAAAGCATCACCTCCCCCAGAGCAAGGAACTGACGCATCACCTTCCCTGAGTGTAAGGAACCGACGCATCACCTTCCCTGTGACCCTTTTTGCTTGCATTTTTCGACGCATCCAAAGTACTTTGTGTAAAAGTGTCACATCCAACATTTTCTTGGAACAGAACTGTTTCTACCTTTTAGGAATTATATTTTAGTACTGTATTGTGGATTTTTGTCGTTTTGGCCTTGTTTTGGTTTAGATAAAGATTACTTATTTTTTTAAACTGGTGTGGTGTCCATTTGTAGTGTTTTCACTGTATTACTGTATGTGTGCACAAATACTTTACACACTGCCTCTGAGGTAAGCCTGTCTGCTCTTGCCAAGCTACCAAGGGGGTGAGTAGGGGTTATTTTGGAAGTGTATCCCCCTTACCCTGACTAGGAAGAAGGGTCCCTAATTGGACAAAGGTGCAAACCTTTGCCAACTAGAGACCCTCATTTCTAACAGTGGGCATCTGCCAATATCAGTTACAGTCACGTCTTGGGATACTGACGTTCAAGCTGCGTAGAAATGCCTCTTAAACAATGAAAAAATTCTCAGCAGAGTCAAGCGTGCATCATTTGTTATCTTACATTTTATTTTGCCAAAATCCACTTTAAACATCACCTTGGTTCCCGAAAGGTGTACTTCAAACTGTCCATGACTGGAACACAGCGTGTTGAGGTGTCAATAAGTTAAATCATCCTCTGCGCCAGTGTGAAGTTGTATAAAATGGTTGGAGGCCCGTGTTTTATAGGATAAAGGTCTTCATTTCATGACACCCCAGCCTCAGCCTTCATCATGGTCGCAATCTACATCATCTCCCACAACTCTACCTTCAAGATCTAATAACCTTATAATCATATGGTTCTATGTTTAACTGAAGGGTGTAGAAGGAAGATAAAACACTTGGGTCAATCCATATAATTTGGGGAGGTTGGGGGAGGGAGAGAGAGGCATTGAGTGTGCATTAGGACATTGTAATGTTGAGAACAGCTGGCCTATTTCAGGTCTTATAGGCTGCTGCTACTCCATTGTTCTCAATGGAGAGCTCAACATTCCAATGTTCTAAAAAGGTTATTAGAGCACTGGAATGCTGGGGCCTCTATTGAAGACAATAAAGTGGCTCAGGGTTAATAATGGCTGGTAGAAGCCTTCTGCTCCAACATTCTAATGCCTGTCTTTTTATTTCTCCCTTTTTAATATAGCCTTATAGCCCGCCGTAGCGGGCTATACCGGCTATTAAAGGCCCGCTCCAGCGTTGGGACTTTAATAGCCGGTATAGCACAGCTACGAAGGGCTATAAGGCTATTAGAACATTCTGCCACTAGAGGGCAGAATGTTCTAACAAATAAAACAAAGGCCTCTCGGAGTTCGAGGGGGTTTAAATCCCCTCGGGCTCCGAGAGGCCTTTGTGAAAACAACATTGGAATGTTGCTTTGCTGGCCTTTACCGGCCCGTAGAAGCACGGAGCACTCCATTGTCTTCAATGGAGTGCTCCACATTCCAAAGTTCTAATCTAGAACATTCCACCCTGAGAGGGTCTAATGTTCTAATACCTGTACAGCCCTTGTGTCTCAGGCTATACCGGTTGCTTAAGCCCTTCTCCCTTGTTATAGGCTCTCATTCTACAGCTCGTGCCTATAACTCAGTTCAGGGCATTTAACAACAGGTATAGCACTCGGCAATGGGCTATAAGTATATAGTGTGTTCCAGCCCTCTCCAGCTGATTGTTTATCATTCAGTACAGAGATATACTTGCATCACAATGTGGAAGACATGCTCTCTGGTATGCATCAGTGCAAAATATTTAAAAGGTTAAAGATGAAAGTACGCTCAGAAAATGTGATGATAAACCAAGAATCAGGATATAATCTGCTTTCTGGATTAAACATTCTGAACACTGAATTCAAAAATGACAAATATGATGGTCTCATTTAATGGATGAGGAGCAGCGCTGTAATACCAATAAAAATGAGCGAGGCAGTTCCTCTTAAAAAGTCTTTCCCTCTTTCTTGACGTTAACATTTTATTTTATGATCAAAAAAGTCCACAGGCAATTGAAATTCTATTTTAAGAGTAAAAGGCAATTGCTAATCACGACTGTGTGACTCTAAGGGATCATACACTATTTCCAAGGACGGTGGATTAATTTCGAAATCAAGCTTGTGAAAAATTGATAAAGGGTGCTGCACAAAGAGATGCTCAGCATACTCCAACTTCCAGATTTGTTAAGAAATTAGCACCAAAAATAACCTTTAGCGCTTTGTTTAGCTGATAAAACCTTACAGCTGATCAAAGGAAACCAGGACTGTGGGGTGTAGCAGAGGATTACTATAAGCCTGCAATGTGTATGTTCCCCAAAAAGCACATCAAGAATTTCAGGTTCTGCTCTGACCTTTCGAATACACCAGAAAGGGGCTTGTTCCATTTCCCATGGTGGCCTTTAACCTTTTCAAACGTCCAATACCCAAGATGATCACGAGCATCTGTTCTCTGTCTATAACATCTCAACAAAAGACAATATTAAAACAATATAATATAAAACCCTCAAACATTTGGGATTGGGACAAAGTGTAAGTGATACTGGACCTTCACGGCCATAAATTTGGGATCTGATATCCTAGAGTGCAGCCAGGCAGGACTGGACTCAAGAAAAGTCGCAGCTTTCCTGGAAGACTGCTACAGTATTCGCTTGTTCCGCTACTTCTGAATATTTCAGAGGAGTTGAAGACATTCCAGGGCTAATTTTAGTTCTCAGCCCAGCACACGTCTTAAAAATGGAAATGACTTGCATGGTGACTAATTAATTATCAGAAGACTGCAAAACTAGGCTTCTTCTGTATAGTTTGTGGTGCGTGGGTGCTTCAGTCAGCTGTGGTTAAACAGAAGCGATGACATTTCTCTGGAAATTGTTCAGTGTTACTATTATGCAAAGTCAAAATGATGGCTCTGCTTATCAGACGTGCAAGAATATGGCATATTGGGTATTTTGTTAATATGGTGGGTGGTGGATTCAATTGTGGTGTGATTTTTTTCACTGTTCTTTGATGCTACATCTGTTTTCTACTAGAATGCCACTGCCACTACAAAAGGAAAAGGATAAACAAAATACCTTTCAGTTTTTCTACGACAAGGCCGAGGCAATAATTCCCTTGTCTTTTTTAAATCTGCTGTTGTGGAAACACCCTATTACTGTGACTTTAATACTGGATTCTAAAATTCGGTATAATTCACCAGTGGCAATAAATTGCAATGGTCCCAAATTACTACCACCCCGCCGCCTTCTAGTCAAGACATAATTAAAAAACATGTCAGTTTCCTACATCCTCCCAGTGTTCCGTGACACGCAGCAGCAAGAAAGATGTGTTATAGCCAGGCAGCTGGCAACATACGTCATGTTGACTGCTTTGATTACAGTCACTCTACAGTGTCAGTGAACCTGTTCAATGAATCAAGGGTTTGTATGAACTGCGCAGTGACAGGCAGGCTGTCGGCGCGTCCGTCTAACACACCAGATATGTATAAAGGAACGTGAAAAGGTTGATCCAGAGACAACCCCCTTGAACAGAGATACAAATGAAAACAGAAGAGGCAAGACAAGCAAAGAAATGGAGGACAGTGCAAAGAAAGAGGAAAGAGAGACCTGCGTTAGAAAATGAACAGCATGGGTTCTTGCAAGCGGCATGTGACTGCGTGGCTCTAGTTCTGCCAGTGTTGTCTTGATGGAACTACGCAGGGGTCATTTTGGGAGTCATCTAAGATGGTCGATATTCACTGTGCAGTTAATGACGTGTGTTCACAGACCAATAGTCGTTTAGACACCACACTCACCTTCTAGCTAGTCGGGAAAAAATACCAATTCACTAGAGGTGGAGCAACAAATGGGAACAGGAAAAAATGAGGAAACGTGACAGGAAAACGTGGAATAACTGGAATACATGGCGAGAGTCAGGCAGAAGAAATCTAGAAAGAGAATTTTTTTTTTTAGGTCAAAGCGTACCAGACAACACAGCTGCCTGGTTTGCTAACAACATCTTGGGGACATTCAGAAAGCTTCTTTGGGAATGCATTCCTCTCATTGCTTACCCCTGACTTTGTGACAGTAGCTGACAGTTGCTTGCTTTCTATTTGCTGGCTTTATCTGTTGTTGGCTTTCCAGCTTGAGTTTGACACTTCTGTGGCCCATACCTAATTTACTGTATCCTTCCAAAGGCTACCTTTCTGTAAACATGCCTTTAAATCTTGTTCTTATCTTGTCACATTTGCTGTGCCTTCAGAGACAGAGGCCAAATGTCAGGCTCTGTCTTCTAGGGAGCTTGGTGTTTACTTTTCTTTCTCTGACTTCAAAGTGAAAGGTTTTATGTGACAATCATGCTGGCTACTGGAGTGTGCAGGAGGAAGGCTGTTCTACCACAAAACAAAATGTAAATGTGTGTAAATGAACTGTGCAGATATTTCAGAATAAATCAGAATTAGGAAAGCACAAACAAAGCAAATTTTTGGGTAATTCTGCAATGTGGTGTGTAGTGAGGTAAAAGGCCCTGGGCCTAGTTCACTGTGCGGGACAAAGCACACGGTGAGAACGGTATTACATTTAGTGGGCCAATGACCCCAAGCGATCATTGGGCAGATTATGTATAGCCTCGGGCCACGCCTGGCCCGAGGGTGCAGGTGCAACATTTCCGGCTTCACCCCGGGGAAATGACAGGACCGCTGACCTGTCACATCACATCTTAGCCAAGTTCTTTTTTGTAATCTGCCGGTGGATCATCGTATAGCATGCAAAGTCTTTGAGCCGAGAGCTTGGGGGGGGTGGGGGTTTCTCCCGCAGGCGATATCTGGTGTGTCGACTTCGGTCACCAAGGCCCACGTCTGCCCCTGCGGGCGTTGTGACAGGCATTGGGGTGGCTTCAACCGGTGTTGGGGGTTGGCCACCCACCTGGGCATCCAGTCGGATGTTACCGTTGTCCCACGGCTCGCTTTCTTCTCCTGCGACTTCGCTCTCTCTGGCCGGGGTTGGGGTACTCCTTCGACTTCCTTCAACCAGGAGATGTTTCTGGTCACAGTCTCTCTATCCTTCTCTGCTGTCACCATGGTCACCATGACTCCCATCACTGTCCAGTGACCAGGTTCGTAAGCCGTCCGGAACGTTCCGCCAGGCATCCTGTCCTTGGTTATTACTTGGTCCATTGGTTGCAGGTCCCGGTGCTAGGCCCTTCTCTTGTGGCTGGCGGCCAGGTTCTGCCGCTCTCGCCACTCTTGGGCCTCCTCCTCATTGTATCTGGGCGGGGTCCAGCCAGGGCACACGGTGATGGTGTCCCGTCATGGCCTGTTGAGCATGAGCGTTCAGGGCGCTTGTTGGGTGGTGCTGTGGGGCGTGCCTCTATCGTCCCGGAGGAACAGCTGCAGTTGGCGTTCTGGGTCCGTGCTTTCCGCAACCGCAATTCGCAATGTTTTGTTGAGTGTCCGCATAAATCTTTCGATTTCGCTATTTGCTTGCGGCTATTGTGGGTTAATTCGGTGGTGTCATACTCCTTGGAGTTGCATGAACTCCCGAAACTCCCCTCCTTGAAAGGGGGGCCCGTTGTCGCTCTTGATCTCTGTGGGGCATCCAAACATTGCGAATATCTTCTCCAGCAAAGGGGCTACTCGGGTCTAAGTGCTGGAGCTGATGACCTCAACTACGGGGTATTTCGAATAGTTGCCCATCATGACCAGTGTCGTCCTGCCGTCTGGGAAACTCCCAAAATCTATGCTTACTTTCTACCAGGGTGCCTTTCTGGGCTCTTCCGTCTGGACAGGCGCAGACCATTCTGGTGCACTGGTCAGCTGGCAAGATGGACACCTTCTCACGGTCTCCTCCACTTGTTCCTCCAGTCCTGGGAACCAAACTTTCTACCGCATTCTTGCCTTCATCTTCATGGCCCCTTGGTGTCCTCCGTGGGCCAGTTGGGTGACATGGTAGTGCAGGGCCACTGGTACCAAAATGCAGGACCCCCGCAGTAAGATGCCCTCCTGGGTCATGCTCAGCTCATTTCGCACTCTCCACATCTTGGTTAGGTACTCCCTGTCCTGACCAGGCGTTGGCATCCCGTAGGAAGTGTTGCCACTCTCCCCCTTGGACGGCGCTGCATATTTTTGATGAAGACTATGTCTGCTTTGGCTGCTTCAGTGATGTCTGCCAGGGTTAGGGCCTTAGGGCAAGCGGTCGCTGAGTTCATGTTGATATGCACTTCTTTTGCTTCAGTCTCCTGAATCTCCTACTGAACTGCCCTTGGTGCCGGGTGGCGGGAGAGAAAATCTGCCGGGTTCTGAGCGTTCGGTCGATAGATCACTTCCATCTGGTACTGCTGTAGTCCAACTGCCCAGCGCTCGATCCGGGGAGGCGGGTGAGGCGCCGACCCTCTGAAGAGGGGAACCAGTGGCAGTTGGTCCGTGACGACCTTGAATGGATAGCCGCAGATGTAGAGGTGGAAATGCCGGCATGCCCACCTTTATCTCCAGAGCCTCCCCCTCAATTTGGGCATATCGTGCTTCAGTGGGTGAGAGGGACCTGCTGGTGAAGTCCAGGGCAGCCCATCTTCCTGGTTCTTGCTCCTGTGCTAGTACCGCTCCCAGGCCCACCGGCTGGCATCCACGAGGGGTCCGTGTGCTTAGCGGGGTCGAAGTACACCAGAGTGGTATTGTCGAGGAGAGTGCTCTTGATTTTCTGGAATGCTGCCTCCTCTTGCTGTTCCCACTGCCACTTGGTGTCTGACCCGGTGAAAGTTCTTAGTGGCTCTGCGATGGTGGCTCGGTCTGGGATGAACCGGCCACAGTATGTGGCCATCCCAAGGAAACTCTGCACTTCCGACACTGTCGTGGGGGGTGGTGTATCCTTTATTGCTTGGGACTTTCGTGGGTCCACCTGGATCCCCTCCTGGTTAAAATTGTATCAAAAGAACTCTATTTCTCCTTGGAAGAACAGGCACTTCTCCCAGTGCAGGGGGACTCCATGGTTTTGGAGGCGTTTTATTGTGGCTCGGAGGTGCTTGTAGTGCTCGTCAGCGGTAGTGGAGTGGATGAGGATGTCGTCACTGACGTTCAATACACCTGGCAGTCCTGTCAGAATTTTGTGTATTGAGTTCTTGAACACCTCTGCTGCTGATGATATCCCAAAATTAAGGTGCTTGTAGCACCGCAGCCCCAGATGAGTACTGAATATTGTGATATATCTACTCTCCTCTGCCAGGACCAGTTGGTGGTATCCGACATTCAGGTCCAGCTTTGAAAACCACCGGGATCCGTTGACGTCAGCCACGATTTCATCCATTGTTGGTATGATGTGGCGGTCTCTCCGGATGGCCTTGTTGGGGTGGCGCATATCGATGCACAGTCTGATTTTCCCTGGTTGTTGCGGCTTCTCCGTGATGACCATGGGGGACACCCAGGGAGTTGGTCCTTTTTCTCGATTACCCCCTGATCCTCCAGTTTCTGCAACTCCCGCTCCACCAGTGGCCGGGGGCTGGTGTCACCAAGGGGTCGATGTGCAGCTTCACAGGGGGCCGTTTGATGCCCCCCAAACCTTTGAAATGGCTTGCAAATTGTTCCAGCAGTTTGTCTGTTTGATTATCTCGGACACTTCTCACGAAGGTCATCAGGCACAAGGCTTCCGCTGCATGGCTGCTGAGTAGTGTGTCTGCCACCTGATTGATGACATGAACGGTCATCTTTTCTTGTAGGGGCAGGGGTGAGAGACTGCCATAGGCGAAGATTTTAGTCTTTGAGGGTGCGGGTCTGGGCCGTAGCCTGTTGTATTGTTGGACCCCCATGACGTTCACAGAGGCTCATGTGTCAATGACACGTTCACTTCCGACCCGGCTATCCTCACGGTGCACGCAGGTTGCGGCCTTCTTCGCTACTTCAGCCCTTGTGTGAATGAGACCAGCAACGTCTCGACTTCATCATTGTCTTCTGTTGATGTGTCTTCTACTCGATAGGTGGCCTGCACGGCTCCTTTTGCGCTGCCTCCCGATGCGAGGGTGTTGTTCGACAGTTGGCGCACCATTTTCCTTACTGGCTTGTCGTCTCTGTTGTATCTTTGTTGGTTCTTCTTCCGGCACACCGATGCAAAGTGATTCGGGATCCCGCAGTGGGAGCACGTTCGGCCTTGTGCCGGGCACACTTGGATTGGGTGCTCTTCCCACCTGCAGTATTCGCACTTTCCTTTCGGGGGCTGAGGTGGACGACTTCGGGCCCTACTTCCTCTCTCTCATCCCCTCACTGCATCGGCTCGCTCGCTCTTGACGACCACGCTTCTCTCTGGTGCACGTGTCAGTCTAAGACTAGAAATGTTTCTGCTTATGCATTATCCTATGTAAGTTAGCATTTGCGGCACCAATTTCTATTCTATTTCTATTCTATTTTGAATCATGTTCGAAACTAATCCTTTGCTATTTCTGAGAAAAGGCTTCTACTAGGTTTCATTTCTCCAAGGTTGGGTTTTGCTTCGCTAATGAATAGACTGTTCTTATAACGCATACCTTTCTCACTAGATAGAGGCCTTCTCCTACTTGTCTGGTGACGGGCCCGACTGGAGCAATCTTGGACTTTGCTATTTTGTAAGAGATATGAGCCCTGAGATTGTTTTTCTCTCTTTTCCATTGCCTTGAGGCACCTGCCTGGAAAATTCCATTATGGGCGTGTTCTAGCCCAGTTATAAAATGTACTAAATGATTCTTTATGCTTGCTGATTTCAGTCCCTCTGCAGCATTCATAGTGACTGGGCAGACTGGGCTCCACTCTGAGTGTATTCTGAACAAACAATTATTGGTTTGTATTCTCTACTGTCTGGCCGACTCTTCATTTGGTATGGAAGGCTGAGAGGTGGTCATTAGTGACCCGAGTGACCCGAAACGGCCACTTCCTTCAACAGTGCTAGGTCCATTTCATCCGCCCTTGCTGCAGAGAGGTCATGCTTTCTAGCAAGGACCAGTAGTTCTTCCAGGGCTATGTTTGGTTGCCTCAGGATTAACCCGGATAGCATCTTGCTGTGGCAGCCTTGGATGAATTGTGCACAAATTTCTTTGGCCTGGTCGTCGGCTGTGCAGGTGCTTGCAAGTTCTTGCAGCCTCGCATAAAAGGCATCAATTGATTCACCCTCTTTCTGCCGGGCCTGACACAGTTTGAATCTTTTTCGAAATCTGGATTTAACTGCAGATCGAAATGAGCGTTAAGCGTCGTCACTGCAACATCATAATCAGTGGGTGCTCCTGTATTCGGTAGGTGTTTGAACAGGAGGTAGACTTCCTCTCCTGCATCGTGGAGGAGTAATGATCTTTTCACTGCGCCCTCCGTCTCCCTTGTTGCCACAAAGTAATTCTCTAGGTGTCCTAGCCATGTCTTCCACCTTGGAAACGCCGTGGCGGGGTCGGCCAATTTGCTGAATGGGGGTAGGACACCAGTGAGGGCATGTTGCATGACAGTGTTGCTGGGCTGCATTGTCCTCTTCCCCCATAATGCTGGTGTGTGTATCCTTCTCTAGGTGGTGTGCCTTCCTCCTAAATTTTTCTTCTGCTTTGGCCTCCTATTGTTATGTTCTTTCACTGTGTCCCAGTTTCTTCTTTGGCCCTTTTCGCTATTTCTTCCTTTATTCTCCTTTACTTTACTTGTTAATCTGTTTTCTCTGTCCCCTTTTATGTTCTTTATTGCCACTCCTTGTGCACTATTCTCTATCACCCTCCTGCGGGGCACGGTGCCCCCTGCTGGGATCAGGCGGGCTTCAGCCAGTGTTCTGGGCCTGGCCGCGTGGGAGGTGTGGCGCCCTGCCGGGTGTGTCGTTTCGTACCTGGGGCTGGGCCGCTGCTGAGTCGGGACGCTCAATGCAGATGTGCACTTCACATGCACGTGTCAGGGGAGGCTCTTCGGCTGGCAGCGCAGTGAAGCTGCAATCGGCGCGCAGGGCCGATCCTACCTGCTCCGTAGCTGGAGGTTGTGCCGCTCCACGTGGTGCCGATGTGCCTCAGGTGCAGAGAGGCTCACGGTCGGGCGTTTCACGCGGGTGATTTGCCGGTGCTGCCAGGCTGGGAACTTCGCTGGAGGTGCTTCGGCGTTGATGCCGACAAGTGAGCTCGTTTCCGCCTCGTCGCCAGTGTAGTGAGGTAAAAGGGCCTGGGCCTAGCTCGCTGTGTTCGACAAAGCACATGGTGACAACGGTATTACATTTGGTGGGCCAATGACCCCGAGCGATCATTGGGCAGTTTCTTTATAGCCTCCGGCCATGCCTGGCCTGAAGGTGCGAGTGCAACATTTCCGGCTTCATGCCGGGCAAAAGACAGGACTGCTGACCTGTCACGCGGTGGAAACAATTTTTTTCATACGATAAAAACAAATCAATACAATAGGTGCTGACATTTCCACACAGTGTTTGTGCACTGCATACTTTTATCAGTAAAACTGTATGTCTGTGCAACTGTAATAGTCATTTCAATTGAAGAGATGTTGTCTGTAAAAGCAGCGTGCTACCGCACCATGCATACTCCACTTTACCCCACTCCACTCTACTTTGCACCACTCCACACTATGCCAGTCCACTCTACGCCACTCCACACTGCATCACTGCACTCTACTCTGCACCACTCCACTCTACGCCTCTCTACTCTACTCTGCACCACTCTACTCAGGGCCAATGTACTCTACCCCACTCTACTCTACACCACTTAAGTCTACGCCACTTCACTCTACTCAGCAACACTTCACTTTACTCTGCAACATTGCACTCTATGCTACTGCATTCTACGCCAATGAACTCTACTCTGTACCACTCCACTGTACGCCAGTGTTCTCTATGCCTATCCACTATACGCCAGTCTAATGTACTCTGCACCACTGCATTCTAAGCCACTCTATTCTATGTCACTGCACTCTACACTGCACTACTCCACTCTACGCCAGTTCATTCTACTCTGAAACAATCTACGCTATGCCACTGCACTCAGTGCCACTCCACTCTACTCTACACCACTGCAACCTATGCTGCACCACTGCACTCTACACCACTATACTTTACTCTGCAACACTCTACTCCACTGCACTCTACACCATTGTATTCTGCGTCACTGCACTCTACAGCACTTTTTCTTCTCTGCACCACTGTACTCTATGCCACTGCCCTCTATGCCACTCTACTCTGCACCACTTTACTATACGCCACTGAACTCTATGTCGCTGCACTCTACGCCATTCTGCTATACACCACTAAACTCTACGACAATTTACTCTGCAACACGGCACTCTCTGCCACTGAACTCTAGGTCACTCTACTGTATGCCACTACACTTTATTCTACTGCACTTTATGCCAGTGCACTATATGCCACTGCACTCTACACCACTCTGCTCGACACAAATGCACTCTACGCCACTGCACACTACCTTGCACTCTCCACTCTGCCCCACTCCACTTTAGCCATTTCACTCTACGCTACTGTATTCTGTAACACTCTACTTCACTATATGCAATTCCATCTATGCCCCTCTACTCTACACCTCTCCACTCTACTCTATGTCTTACCACTCTATGACACTTGACTCCCTCCACTGCACTCCGCAACACTCTACACCACTCCATGACAGTCCACTTTAGTCCACACCACTTAATTCCAAGCCACACCACGCCACTCCGTGACTCTCTACTCCACTCAATAACACTCCACTCTACTCCAGGACACTCTACTTTGCAACTCTCCACTCCATTCTATGGCTAACTTTTAGCCACGCTGACATATTGGCAAAGTCAATAGCTCTTGCATAGGCAAGAACTATTGGCTTTGCCAGTGCTTGTTTATACTGAGAGTAGAGGGCTATTCATAGGGTGGGATCGCGAAAGCACAAAAGGCAAGTGAATAACGTGTTTCCATTTGTTAATTGATCATAATTGTTTCTGAGAACCAACAAAATAGAAACATTTCAACATACGGGGAACATATTTCAAGCAATCAAACAAAGGTGAAATCAACGCTACTTAGTATTTGCTCTGTTGTGTGGGAGGCAAACACGACTTACAGCCACCAAAAACATCATAATGACAACTTTCACCCTGCTTGGCAAAGCAAAGTGCGCCTTAAAAACATGTACTTGAGGTGACTAAGCGCAGGACTTGTACAGTATGTTTACAGCGGCACCTCGGTCACGAGCCTCAAGCTGCGCCGCATATTGTTTCTACACAAGCTGCATTCAGCTGCAGATGGCAAGCCGGCGCCAAGCCGGGCACAGCTGCAGAAAGCTGACATACAAATATCACGAGGAAAAGCCATTTGGAATTGTTTGTGAAGGTTTTAATGAAAACCTAAAACACTATAAAACTGCCTGGGTGGAGATGAAAATGAAGGCCGGTGCTTAAAGAATTGTTACGCTGGTAAACATGGTGGAATGATTGGCAACAGTAAAATGTTCTCAAACAATGGATTATTAGCCTGGGACAATGCATAGTTATTTTAATTTAGGTTAAAAACAAGAGGGCATATTTATCAAATTTACATGCAACGCAGCAAACCACCTTGCTGCCTTGTGCTGCATGAAAGGGAGAGGGCAGGAATGCGTCATTTTTAACATTATATATTATACCTGCTCTCTTCCCGCGCTGGCCCACAAACTGCTGCCTAGTTCCAACGCCGGCACCCTTGCACCATTCATGGTGCAAGGGTGCCTGCATTGTAGCCCGGATTGTTTTTGTGCAGGAAGGGGCACCTTTCCGAACAAAAACAATCCTCAAAAGCATGTTCCTCTTTCTACGTGTGCTGCATAATGCAGCACACTTAGAAAGGGGAAACAGACAGGAGAAATAAACATATTTCTCCTTCTTATGCCAGCCCTGGGGAGGCGTAGCATTTTGACGAATCCCCAGGTGCACCACTAATGGTAAATCTGGGTATGCGCCACAATATATGGGCACATACGTGGGAACACCCATGCTCCACCCATGGATTGACTCCCTGGGGCAGAGTGATGCAAGGCAATGATTTGCGCTGCCTTGCTTTACTCCACATTTAACAAAATACGCAGGGTCACGCAAGGGGGGCCCCTGATGACTTGGTAAATATCATTCAAGGTTTTGCGTCACCCTCGTGCCCCCTTGCGAGGCCCAAGGGCAACGCAAACCCATGATAAATATGGGCCCATGTGACAGAGACTAGTGTTGTTTCTAGTGCAGTTGGCAAGCTGCTGCCTTCATGCCAGGTGATCACAAAAGGTCCGTTTGAGACCTGCAGCTATGATCAAATAAACCAGATCTGTTAAAAACCAGTGCTTTAAAAGAAAAAACAATATCTAAAACTCTGGAAAACACCGGAATGAAGGGATTTTTTATCATGGTTTTCCCACATCAGAGTTGCAAGCATTGGAATGGGAATTTGATTTCAGGGAGTGTGGATAAAATAAATCACAGGAAACTCTAATGCTCTGTTTTGCTGCATGTCTAAGCAAAGCAAAAGAAGAAAAGACATTGGATATTGAGCAATCCAGTAATTCAGGTGGTCGTTGCCTGTAGTAACTTCGGGGCCATTTGGAGTTTGGCAGATCCAAGGTATCAACAATCAGAAAAACAATGAATGATCCGTGTGCCAACCTTGCAGTTCCACCACCCCATTTAGAGGTGGAGGAACCACTATGACCCGAAGTTCTGTCCAACAAAAAACCCGAGTCACAGTGGCAACTGGGCAAAACTATTAGGTGACCATTACTGATTTTCCCTTCCAGGGAAGGCAATGAAAGCACAATATTAAAATGTCCCAGACAAACAGGACAAAAAAGTCCATCTGCAAAAGGGTGATTGTTAATTACTTTCCAGAAACAAAACCATGCTTTAAGGGTCTGTTTCTGATATGCAAAAGAGAGTGCCAAGTCGACAAAAAAGCTTGACAGCAAGCCTGACATTCAAGTGTGATGAAAGTGCAGCCATGAACTCGGTGCATGCATTTTTTTATCACAGAAAGCCCCATCAAGCTGGAGGGGGGGTCTTAAGAAATGGTGGGCTGTTATCAGCTACTGGGCTTGTGGCCATTGCATGGCTGTCCAACCTCGGAGCTTTAAATACGCTTGTTAGATAAAGTATGTCCTTTCCAATATTTTTTACTTATGCTGCAGGTTTGCGTGTGTTAGAAAGGGGGGCTCTAGTTGGCAGTGATATGCACCCTGTCCAAGTAGGAACCTTTCCTTCTAGTCAGGATAGAGATTACACACCCAAGATAACCCCTGCTCATCCCCCTTGGTAGCTTGGCACAAGCAGTCAGGCCTATCTCAGAGGCAATGTGTAAAGTATTTGTACATACACACAGTAACACAGTGAAAACAGTACAAATGGACACCACAACAGTTTACAAAAATAAAGTATCTTTATCTAAATCAAAACCACAAAAATCCACCATACACAACTCAAAATATGACATGACTTTTAAAAGTTTTAAAGCAATTCTGTCCATAGAACTCTATGGATGTGGTTATTTTACACAAAGTACCTCAAATGCATCAGAATCCACAAGGCAAAACAGCCGCAGAGGAAGGAAGTGTCAGAAAACACAGCGCTGCGTCGGTTACTGAGTCCACGGGGAGGCGATGCGTTGCATTCAATCCGGACTGTAGGGGGAAGCGATGCATCGAAATACAAGACAGTTCTGCTCTGCGGATGGTGTCGGAAAAACTGTCGCACATGTGCAATGCATGGAAATCTGGACACACTGGAGATCTATGCGGCAGTGGCCAACAGGCACTGCGTTGGTTTCTTCAGCCGCATTCCCACAATGTGTCGATTCTTTTAGCCACACAGCAGGGCCTGCATC
Organism: Calotriton arnoldi; assembly: GCA_963921515.1. Lineage (NCBI taxonomy): Eukaryota > Metazoa > Chordata > Amphibia > Caudata > Salamandridae > Calotriton > Calotriton arnoldi. The sequence continues at coordinate 1,004,603 of CAWUFW010004012.1, read as the reverse complement.
AGAGTCAGTGCAGGGGTCTCGGACTACGGACACACAGTGCGCTGTACTCGGGCTGTGGCTGTTTCTCCGGCTGCTGACAGCCACTGGGTCAATTTCTTTGGCCGCACGGTGGCAGTGCATGGAAATTTCTCCTGCACGGCGGTGCTGCGTCAAAAACAGGTGCTGGAAGGGCGATGCGTCAATTTTGATGTCTTCTTAATGCTTTTTGCAGCAGGAACAACCTCCACGGGCCCAGAATTGAATTGGCAACACAAGGCAGGTCAGAACTCCCAGCAGTGGAGTTCAAGGATGCTGCAGGTGAATTCTTTGTGTCCCTGAGACTTCTTTACAGGAGGCAAGCTCTACTTTAAGCCCTTGGAGAATCTTTACAAACAGGATACAGCAAAGAAAACGTCCAGTCCACTGCCCACTGACAGAAGCAGCAACTGCAGGCCAACCCAGCAAAGCAACACACAGCAAAGGGGCTGTGCTCCTCCTGACAGCTCTTTCTGCTCTTCTTCTTGGCAGGGTCCTCTTGATCCAGAAGTGTTCTAAAAGTCTGGGGTTTTAGGCCCAATACTTATACCGCTTTTGGCCTTTGAAGTCTATTTTGTTTGAAAGTTCCTGTCTTGCCTGGCCTTGGCTTCAGACACCCAGGGGGGTGGAGACAGCATTGGAGAGGACAGGCAGAGCCAGATTCGGGTCCAGGTGACAGCTCCTCCCACCACTCTGGAAGACCCATCCTTCTGCTGATGGGTAATCAGGATTTGCAGGCACACCTCAACTCCCTTTGTGTGACCGTCTAGAGTGAATGCATAAACTGGCCCCTGCCAGTCTAAACCAGGCGTTGATTCCACAGGCAGGCAGAGGCACACAGGATGGTTAAACAAGAAAATGCCCACTTTCTAAAAGTAGCATTTCCAAACACACAATTTAAAAACAAATTTACTAAAAGATGTGTTTTTAAATTCTGAGCTCAAAGAGCCTAAACTCCAAATCTCTAGCTTTTCCCAATTTAAAGTTACAATTGTAAAATGTTACAAGATAGCTTCAATGATATCCTATGAGAGAGCTAGTCCTTGCAATAGTGAAAAATTGAAATTGGCAGTTTTCACTATCAGGTCATATAAAACACATCACTACATGTCATACCATTCACATGCACCACAAACTGCCCATGGGGGTACCTTGGGCTTACCTGAGGGGTGCCTTACATGTAGTAAAGGAAAAGGTTAGAGCCTAGCAAGTGGGTGCACGTGCAGGTTGACATGGCAGTTTAAAACTGCACTCACAGACACTGCAATGGCAGGCCTGAGACAAGTTACAGGACTACTCATGTGGCCGGCACAACCAGTGCTGCAGGACCACTAGTAGCATATAATTTACAGGGCCTGGACACACCAAGTGTACTTTGCTAGGGACTTGCCAGTAAATCAAATATGCCAATCAGGGATAACCTTTAAGAATTACAATTTACACAGGGAGCACTTACCCTTTAGCACTGATCAGCAGTTGTAAAGTGCCCAGAGTACCTAAACCAGCAAAAACAAAGTCCAGCACACGTCAAAAATAAAGGAGATAGAGGCAAAAATACATGGGAAACCACGCCAAGGATGCAAGTCTAACACAGTGTTCAAAATGCAAAAATATTTGAATAAAAATCAGAGAAAAATGTACATGTAACATGGTGACCTTTTTCATTAATCCATCCGTGCACAGCTGAATTTTCCAATTTTGCTCACATATTCAGTCAGGCCTCATAGGTTGAGTGTCTTTACTGTGACATTCAGGTTCTCGAAGAGATGTTTATCTTGCAATCTTACATAATGTTCACTTGAGTGTTCTTACACAAGATGTTATGTTTAGAGTTAATGCTTTCTTACAGAAGAGTTGTTATCCTAAGGAACTAAAGCAAGCCACAGCATGTCTCCTCATTAATAAAATCCCCCTCGTACGAGCCTGTCCATGTCCCCCTGCATGGTAAGATTCAGGTCCCCGCCTATGACAGTGAAAGCTTGTGCAATCTGCACCAGCCATGTCCCCAGTCTCTGAAGCATCTGTATCTGCATACCTGGCGGAAAGTACCATGACACCAGTACTACTAGTTCCCCGCGAGAAACAGCGTTTACAACGCTGTCATTACATCGCGTAACACTTACAACGCGGTTGTTACAACGACCGCGTTGTTAGAACGCGATACCTTTACATTGCAAGTCATTAGATCGACTTGCTGTAGGGGGCGCTCTAACCTAAGGAATAGTATTATTTACTATTCCAACACCTTCCCTACTTTTGCGCACGCTGGATTTGGAATAGTAAATTATACTATTCCTAAATGCAGCGCGCCCCCTACAGCAAGTCGATCTAATGACTTGCGATGTAAAGGTATCGCGTTCTAACAACGCGGTCGTTGTAACGACCGCGTTGTAATAGAATGCGAAGTAAAAGCATGTGTTGTAACATGCTATATTCTTCCCCGCTCCATCCTTCCCCTCAAGTGCCACGAATCACCCGCACGAGTCAGCCCATGCCTTCGTAACTTTGAGTGGGATAGACTTCTTCACCAGTATGCCCGCTCCCAGGGAGCCAGAGGTGAACACTGTGTGCACCAGGGCAGTATAACGACCCCTACCTAAGAAGGCACAGATGCGTCTCTTGTAGTAATACAATGTCTAGGTTGTGTCAAAGGAAGAAGCGGGAGACCACCCCTCTTCTAAGTCTGTTACCCAACCTATTCACATTCCAGGAAAGAATTCTTGGCCCCTGTCAACTGGTGTCGGAACCCGTCGCCATGTGTGTAGCACATGATCTAATCTCGGATTGTCCTGCACTGTATCTACCGCATGTATCTGCTGAAGTGTCTCAAATCCCCCTAATTCCCCCACCACACTCCCCTAGGCTGTAAGTTTAGAGCTACTTGTCTCCCCATTGCCTGTGGTGTCTGTCGCCCTCCCATCCCCAAATAATAAACTGTTTAACTCTTGGTGTTCACCAGTCTTTTACGCCAGGTGAGAGGGAGTACCAGGATCTGGTAAGGTCCAATTGCCTCAGGTCCAGCCCTGTCCCAGACTTCTGCCGCTGCAGTCATGGCTCCACATGTTAGTGCCCTGTAGCTGTTACAATGTCTCTGGTCCTGTCTCTGTTCTGGGTGGAGTTCCCGCCTAGGTCCCCCATTGTCTTTCGTCACACGTGAGTCCCCCCCATCTCGTCTTCCTTACCTGGAGCCATCCCTCCAGGAAGTCCCAAGCCTCTTCCAGGAACGAACAGTACAGGGACATCCCATTATCGAAGATCATAGTTTGGGCAGAAATTGCATTGAATATTGCAGGTTCCATTTCCAGAGCTCCTATTTGACATTATCAAAAGAACATCTTTGCACTTGAATCTCTTGGGTAAAGTCAGGGAACATCATGACTTTGATTTTTGAACAATAGTGGACCTTTCTGCCTTGCCGCCCGCAGAACCGCATCTCGGTCTTTAAAGTGCAGGAATCCGATAGGCACTTACAACTGCAAAGTGCGAGAACAAATAATTGGCGGACAACTTGGAGATTGGTGGACAAGTCGCATGTTATTACAGCGATCTGCCCTCCGCATCCTCAGCATGCAGGTGCAGTTGCCTGGTTATGTCTTTGAGACGGTGCACCTCCGCAGTGAGCAATTTAATGGACACAGTATGGTCTTTCAGAGACACCTCCACCGTGGTTACATGATCCGTGTTCTTGCCCATGTCTGCTCGGATTAGAATGACATTGAGTGCCATGGCATCTATTTTAGTTTCCAGTGCCACCCATAAGTCCTAGATGGCTTGAAGCAGCTCTGTAAGTCTAGGGTCCTGGTCCGGTGCCCTGGCTCCTTCCACCTCTGGTGGGAGGTTCCTGTCTTAGACCCTTGTAAAGGTTCAGTATGTATATTTATGTGGGTGTTTTACCTGAGCCTTTTTGTGTCCCTTCTCACGGACTATGATGTCTTGCTTTGTTGGCAGTCGGTTGATGTCCCTGTGGAATTTGCGACAGCAAGGGGCTGGGGGAGGAAAGTGAGGGCCACTAGCCTATCGATGCATGCCCTCTATATGTTAGTCTGGTGCTCTGTTATCTGCCCAGGAAGCACTATGGATGGTGAGTGGGGGGGTCACCAGCCACATGTTGCGTGCCTTATGTATAGCGCCTTGCCTCCTTGTTGTCCCTCAGCCATGCCCCCACCGGGACTCACTGCAGGTGTGGAAGAGGCAGGCCAGCAAGGAGTTTGATGCATGCCCCCACGTAGCATCACAGCTGCACCCACCAGAGCCTGCAGCTCTCTCCAGGGGTTCTACTCAGACCTGAACTGCTGCCCAGCTTCCGCATCCTCACCTACTCTCTGAACATTCTTCTTAGGTTTGGCCCGTTGTAGGGGTGGTGGCCAGCTCCCTCACCAGGGATGCAGGCCTACTGCACTCTGCAGTTCTCCAGAGACTTCAACACTACGGCCGATCGGAGCCGGTCGCAGTCTTGCCGTCACAGGACCATCACCGCTTTGGCGTCAATCTGGATGGGATGTACAGATTCCGAGCTATCTGATACACCAACCGCTGCACTACACCCTCTGCAGCCGGTCAGTGGCCTTTTCAAGCCCTGGAAGCTCTGGATATACGCCACGAGCGGGACTCAGTGGCTGGATTCTACTCATCAGGTGCCATGTTCCCTAGGTATCCTGACTATGCCCCACAGGCTCACACATTTAACGCTATTTGCACAAGTGCTATTTGCCTACCCTGATATAAAATTCCATGCATGTTCAGTGGTGAATAATTTGGCATTGTGTACTGATTGTCAACAAGATTCTCACCAGGCTTCTCCAGCCAAAACTTGTGGGCATGTACTTTAGGGTGGGCTATATTCACATGGGTAGACTGCACATGTGCAGTTAGCACATTGGCAAATACCAGCCGACCTGAGAGTTTGCACTTGAAATGGGTTTGGCACCAACAATGTAATGAGGGCCCATAAGTAAACTAATTGTGTAAAATACATCTAAAGTGTGCTGTCTAGTACTGTCTGAGACTGCCTAAATGCAAACTCCAGATTTGGGGGAATTCTTGGGATAATGTAAAACTATTGGCCAATCCAACATTGCATGGTAGGCTGACTTCTATTGATTGCTGTTGCCAAAGGTGTTTCCACCTCGTCTATATCAAAAGCACATTTAATTAAAAATGGCTCAGAGACCAATGACGAAGTGATAAAGCCAGCACGTTGCAGCTGGCCTTACCAGTAAGTCTCCTGGGTAATTGAATACATGATCCCAGGAAAGCTTATCCTCATTTTCTAAAGCACTCAGAGCTGGAGCAGTATGCTGTTCAGCTGGAGTGCGAGGGACCCTTGTGGTTGGTCCTTTGGATGCATTTTGTGGCATGTATCGTTTTTAAGAAAGACTCAAATACATGTTTATGTTTGTTTTGAATACAAAATGTATTTAAAATATTCGTGACAATTATGATTATGCATTGCCATGTGTGGTGGATTCTGGTTATTGGTACATTTTTTATGGTGACTTTTTGATAAAGCCAATAGGGCTGCCTTTTATATTTTGGTGCTTTGACCCTTTGACCAAGCCAATAGGTCTGCCTTACTTAAAAAAAAAAACATTATAGCCTTAATTTTATTTTTTTAAACCTCAGAAATTCACTGAAAAAAACAATGGTTAAAGTGAAGTTATATTTAGGTGAAAATATCAGTTAAATGTTTTAAACTCTAAATACCACTGAAATTCACCAGTTAGAGTTAACTGAAGTAACTGTAACTCACGCCCTCGCCATCCAATGCTTATGACCCCACATATTACATCACTCATGAAATGTTCTATGACATCATTGATAACATCACTAATGACATCTGAAATTACATCATTAATGGCAACACTGTGCATGGCAGTGGTGCGAGTTATAGTTACTTCAGTTAAAAATAAACTGGTGAATTTCATGCTATCACCTGATTTTGCATGCCTCGATAAATTTCACTGGCTTTACAACCAGAGCGAAACGTGTCAGCTAAGAATAACAGTATTCTTACATACAGGACCAGTCCACACACATGAATTTCATTTGGATGACTGTCAGAACCCCTTTCAGAGGGTCGCGGGGCTACTGGGCCGAACCGTGGTGGCTAAAGCATTTTAGTCCTGATGTCCTGGGGCCCGACTTACTATGAGCTCTGAGCAACTGGGACAAGTACCCCTTGAGCACTTGACTCCCAGTGGTAGCGCGGGTCGAGTAGCCCAGTGCTTCTTTAGGAGATAGGTGTAGAGCGAAGAAAGGCTCACAACTGAAAATACATCTAGCAATCCTGAATAAATTAATGATCAGTCAAATACTTGCTTTTATTTAAAAGGCAGTATTTATGTACAAACACAAATTACAATACATTACAACACAAATAATACACACAGTCTTTTCAAGGCAGGTCCGTTAGGGTTCCCGGGGTAAGCTTCTCAAGTCCCACCTTCCCATCTAAGGTTTGTTGTTAGTTTCCCAGTTACGAAAGGTGACATCCAAGCTAGGTCCTGCTAGCGAGATCAAGTCTTAGTAGTTCCACAATGTATTGGCAAAAGTCAAAGTGTCCCTGTGCCATAGCACATAAGTCAGAGCAAGTTCCCCGATGCCCAGGGACCCAGTATTCAGTCTTACCCACTCTCGCTGGAATATCGGGATGGAGTGTCTGAGAGTGCACCTGTGGCCGGGCGATGCGCAGAGATAGGGATCTTGCGGTCGGGGAGGCCAGCTTCCGCGGCGCATCTCTGGTCACACAGTAAGTCTTCCTTAATCCAAAGGCAGGTCTTGGCGTGCTCCTAGATTTGGGTAGCTGAACCACTGTTTTCCTTCCGCAGATCATGGTCCGCTCCTTCTTCACAGCTGCACAGTGCCTGCCTCAGGGTGACAGCCCTTTCGCTTCACTATTGCACCCCTCCTATCATACAGGGGATCACAAACAGTGGCACACAGGGTGACGGCGCCATCAGATCTCAGCACTGCACAGGGCGACTTCCCTCCTCTCATCACAGCGATCCATAAGGGTGATGACCCTCAATATTGTCTGTGGCACCCCACCTGGCCCACGGGGGTCGCAAACAGTAACCAATAAGGGGGTAGCAATGGTGCATACGGGAAGGTAGCCTGATCGGTCTGCTGGTCCTACTGGACCTAAATCTCACACTCCGCTCCCAGGATTCACTCACCAGGAACCCTACTGGACCTCGCTCCTTCCAGGTGATCTCCTTTTCCTCACATGGTGGTTGGTCTTGGTCAGGAAGAAGCTGGTTCTCCAGGTAAGTGTTCTTAATTCTCCTGGATGATGCTCCTTAACCCAGTTTGGGATACTGGAAGACCCTTAGTCCCATTCCCAATCACAACAGGCAGGACTTGTGCTGAGTTTCTCCACGCTGATGTGAAGCTTCACATTTGCAATGTGGGATTATCAAGCTCCCTTTTTTATAATCCATTTCCAGGCGCAAATCTGATTTAGTTTCTCTGCCTTTGAAGTTCATGTTCTGGGGGTCGGCCACCTTGAAGTCTATCCCAGCAGGACATTCTCCAATCTTGTTAACCCCAAACGCAGGTCATGGGACTGACTAGAGGTTCACACCTAGATGTCAACCTCAGTGATAGGTCCATCAAACATTTACCAAAGAGCTTAAGCCCTATTCTTTATAATTCTCTTAACAGCCCTATCTCCTTTTTATGATGTGGCCAGGCCCCCCAGGGCCAGTGAACTCTTTCAGAATCAAAGAATTCCTTTTGAAGTATACTGACAAGCCTGGTTCTTCCTTTATCCAGTGTATATACGTCCTACCCAGCTCATAGGAAAGCTGCAATTCACAAATCTGTTTGAGATGAATTCTCTACTTCCACTTGTTCCTCCAGCCAGTCCTGGTGTTCCCAATCTGGACCCATGAACCTCATGCACTTTACCACTCTCAGGCACCCGTGCATCCTTAGCACTTAGCATGTGTAGCTTTCCATATACTGCTGCCATAGGCACACATAAATATCAGCGCACCGTTTAAAGACATGTGCGCAAACCTCCATGCACTGTTGCCACAGGCACACATACAAAACACCCCGTTGTGTAATGTACCCACTTTTCTGTCCCTCCATCCATCCTGAAGGAGGCCAAAGGCAAGCTAAGCACACAACAATGGAACATCAGTTGAGTGGGCCAGTAGGCCTCAATCCCATGGCACAGCTGGCCTGGCCATAATACTGATTACTTATTAAACAAGCATTGGTAATACATCGGTTTCGCCTATGTAATGAATAAAGAGCTGTTTTTATCAATCATCGTCCGGGAGATGGAAAGAGCTCTCTGACAGATAACACGGGAGTGAAGAGGATGTGGTGCAGTGGCCAGAGCTGCTGACTTGAGAACTGGGAATCCCGGTTCAAGTCTCGACAGTGCTGCGCATCATCCTGTGATTCAATGCAAAACACTTAATCTCTCCGGGTGATAAACTGTTATAAAAATATGCTGCATTAGTAAAATGCAAAACTTTATGAAAATATAGTTCCACCAAAGTGGATGTTAACAGCATTGCGGCGGCGGGAAACTGATAAGAGAAGCAGACAAGGAACAAGCCTTGGTAAATGCAGGAAAAAAATGCTACAGCCAATAGAAATGGAGGAAAGGTAAGTGGCATGCACAGGAACCAATGAGAAGCCAGGAAAGAGAAGAGGCGGGATGTAAGTCCCTTTTAAGTTTATATTAAAACAATAGATTTCTCAAGCACAGCGCAAGCGCTGTGCAGGTGATACCTAAAAAACCAACGACCTGACATGCAGCCATATCAAAGTCAGGCTGTCAGTGCGATGAAGCAGAAACGGACAAGGCACATGTAGTTAGTATGAAAGGGGGGGCGCGTTGTGAGCATGAAATGCTTCCAGCCAGTCGCTGTCAATGGATGCTCTAATGCTTCTGTGCAGGTAAAAAGCAGAAAGAGGCAAAACTTTATGAAAAAAGAGTTCCACCTAAGCGGATGTTAAAAGTATTTCAGCTACGGGAAACTGATAAGAGAAGCAGACCAGGAACAAGCATTGGTAACTGCAGGAAAATATACTACAGCCAAAAGAAATGGAGGAAAAGTAAGTGGCCATCACAGGAACCAATGAAAAGCCAGGATAGTTACGGGGCGGGATGTGAGCCTCTTTTAAGATTTATATTATAAACAATAGATTTGACGCAGGCAAAATCTAAAAATGGTATGCTGCCACCACTGTGCTCAGGCACTTAGCTTTTGGTAAAGGCTGTAGCCCTGCACCACTTTGAGGGTAGTGCATTGTGCATCCCTCCTGGACTAACCAGACTGCAATCCCTGAGACAGGCCTAGATCATGGTGCACAAGCATGATCCATGTTTGCTCATGGCAACAATTTGTTAACAAGGATCTAGATATCACCACAGGTGGAGCACTCTGGATGTGTGTAGTGATAGTGTACATTCGATACAGGGTGAACTAGGTGTTGGAAGTGGAGCTTTTACAGTACATTTGGTGATGTGTTGAAGGTTGTGGGTGGTTTAGAGTGGAAGATGTAGTTTGTGCAACCTGAAAAGCAAGGGTGAGGTGGCTGTAGCAGGTGTACATGAAGGGTGTATGTGCATGGTTGTGGTAGAGGTATTGGCATAGGCTTAAGTTTATAGTCCCACTTTAGGACGCATTGGGGGGTGTAGTTGTTGGTGAATTACCAATATGGTTGTGTGGTGTGTAGGTGCTGGTTTAGGATGTAAGGTATATGTGTACTGGGCCTAGTTAAAAGACAGCAGTGTAGGATTAGTGTAGTTAGTAATCTGTGAGAGTAAAGAGAAGGAAGCCAAACAGGTTAAGGATGTGGATGTTGATGTATGACATAATGTAGGGAGAGTGTAGGTGGGTTGTAGGTTATGAGGGGTGTCTTTTGGGAAGGTTGTGGTGTAGGGAATAATGAGAGTCTGGTGCAATTGTGAACTGTGTACAGTGTAACATATTGGATGGTGTATGGCCTGGGTATTGTAGGGGGCAGAGAGCGGTGCAGATTGTGTGCTGTAAGAACTTATGTTTAGCTACATGGCATAGGGTACTTATTTATATAGCGTGAACAAGACCCGAAGATATTAGGTATCAGAGCGCTTTACATGAGCACCAGTTTCGTTACAAAAGGACACATTCCATATATATGGACAGAGAGAGAGAGAGAGATTTAAATGTAGTAAAATAGAAGGGTTTGGATAATACCAGACAAAAAAAGTTACAAACAACAAGTGAATTTGTATTTGAAAAAGAATACGATAAACATGCATTATGCATATTCTGAAACCAAAGTCGGGATTCAACACTTTGTAAGCTTTTTATATTGACAACGTAAATAATATAAACTTGCATTGCAGCAAACAGGTGAGCACAAACCAAGCCCCGTTCTAGCCAGGCTTAACAATTCATATCACAATATATGAAATGGAAACCATGGACTATTACGTTTGCTATGAAAAACCAAAATCAAAGACAGTTGGGTTCTACGTGCAAAAACTGTATTGAAGCTACAAGTAACTGTAACCAGTTTTTGGCTGACATTCTGCATGAAGACACTGCGTGTTTCTGAACCACCCGTTTTGAAAGAAGTCTGTCTATGACCTGCTGTGCCTCCCATTTTCATTTCTGCTCTCATCTCTTAACTCCTGCTGAGCAGTTTCATGCTGTTCAGTGCCCGACCTAATCTCTTTGATTGACAGCTCATGTCATGCGCCTTGTCTCTTCAAGTACACATATGGAAGTAGGATCTAAGGGAAGATCTACTACACAGATATTCAACTGAAATCTACCAACTTCAGCATCCAAGTCTAGGTAGATAGATAGATAGATAGATAGATAGATAGATAGATAGATAGATAGATAGATAGATAGATTAAAAAGACAGTAATGCTTGCTATTTGTACACTATACTTTTCTGATAGTATTCATCAGCAAAACACAGGACAAATACAATACTTGATTCAATATCATTTAGAGTTTGGTGCTAGTGAAAAAACTCGCACAAACAAGTGGCCTTCCTTTGACCACAAGTACTGATTCCAAGTTCAGCACTAGTTGCTTTCACTCCTTTTTAGCACTGCTTTACCACCTGAGCAGTCAGAACAACATAGCGATATATTTCTAAATGCAGTAATAATGGGTACAAAAACAACCTTGGACACTTATTCCCAGCTTTTACAATAAAATAATAACTTGTGCGGAAAAATCAAGGATTAAACGATGCAATGTTATTTGCAGGAGGTTTTACTTCTCACTTCATTCTTGGTCACTTGTGGGCCGCTTATTCCTTTTAAAGAGCAAAATCCATTCAATTCCAAAACAGGATTAAAAGTTAGGACAAACCGTCCCACGAAGGTCTTTACCTATATTGTATTGTATTGCAATATTTATATAGTGCTTGCTACCTCTAGGTGGGGCGCTGAAGCACTTGCCTACATGAGTAGCACGCTACACGGAGTAGGGTGTGTAGTTGGAAAAATGTTGTCTTTTTTTTTAGTGTTTCCATATCGTTCGTGATAACCACCGAGGTGCTGTTACCGTGTTGTGGGACGCAATGCGTAGCAGTGTGTTGGATGATGAAGTGAGAGGAACAGATGCGCAGTTTGATGGTTTTCAGTATACTGGTAAATTTGAACAGCTCTGTATGTCAATTTATGGTATTTCATATGATATAGTCTGCTTAGCTGGTTACTGCACTGGGCTGTCCAATCTGAGATTATCTGTATAGTCATGGTCCTGAGCTGACATGGTTGGAGGGAGAGAGAAGTGGAGGGATCTGTTGGGATGGATATTTTTATTATCATACCATACCTGAGTGCCTTTGTGAGATGTAAAGTAGTTAAACTCCAAAGAAAAGGAGAGTCACACTATATTGCCAAAAGGGACAGGGTAGTATACACATAAACAATCACAGATCCCTTTTGTGCACCCTAATTACCAAAAACCCACTATTGACTCTTCTGAAATAAAGATGGAAATGAAAATGCACTGAAGGCTTTTTCAAAACGTGTATAGGTAAACTCTGTCACACTAACATTATTTAAAAATTCCTTTGTTTCATTTATTGTTTATCTTAGCATTCATATATACGATATAAATATAAGAACACACTCACAAATTAAAAAAGCTATTGCTTATTCAGCATATAACTGCAAAGCTTTGGATTTCACAATAATACACAGAAGATTAAAAATGACAATATAAAAATCTGTCACCATTCACAATGATACATAATACATTAAGAATATAAAACAAAATCTGTCATGTGAATGCAAAATTACATTTAAAAACAAGGAACAAACTCTACTGGGGGCACCGAGCATCCCTTACATCTAGGCGATTATAGCAGTGTAATCCTAGTGTGTAGTATGACTGCAAGATCAGTGTTCTGGAGGGGGCTAGGAACAGCAATGAAGAATTAGAAAAGAAGCAGAGGGGAACCGTGGCATGTTTTTTCGCTAGGGCATGCTTGGGGACATGCAGTAGCAACAAGACTACATTGCTTTATTTTTAAACTGTAACTGTTGAGCATTCATGTGCTGCAAGTGGTTGCTTGTACTGCTACCGTGAGCTTGTCCCCCCTTTTGTCCAAAAATTATTAAATATTAAATGTCTTTATATGTTCCTCCTCTGCTAGAGAACAGGTGAAAGTAAGCATACAGGCACAAAGTGAATGCACAGCTGTTCATTTTTTGTCCCATTAATGGAACTATAAGGGAACACAATCTGCCATTGGTATGACATAGCAGCCATGTCTGTAGTAGGGGCATGGTTTTCTAGATTTCTAAACTGCAGACTAAAGTCTGACTGATTATTGGGGCCTGAGGTTTAGTAGTATATCTTTTAATGAGTTTTTTATTGTTTCATGGATGCGACCGGACTGCTAAACCAAACTACCTGTATTGTTACTCGACTGGTACAGGCCCAGCAAATGTAAGTGCACTGTAAGGAGCCAACAGCAATTGCTTAAATTATATTTTACAACGATTACAAGATGGATATTGGCATATTTTTTTTACATGACTAATAATGTATTTTACATATATGCGTCTTTAGTATCAGTTTCATAGGAAGAAGCAAGAAGTTAAGGGTCTCATTCCAAAATTGGTGGATCCTCCATCTGCCAATATCATGGTTCCCATGTTCTGTTTAAAGGTGGGAAAGCCGGCATGTTTCCACTGGAGGAGCTTCAGCTGGCTCTGCACCAGCTGGCTCTGGAAGCCTTTGACCTGGCAGCCCATATGCCACTGGGGAAACAGATCACAATGACCGCAGCACCACTCTACTTAGGATATCCATGTCCAGTCTGCCATTTTGTCCTGAACACGGAAATGGCCATAACACCCAGGGAACAACTCCCTGTGCCTCAAGGCCAATCATTTTTTAACAAGCTATTGCTTGCTCAGCAAACTCAACTGCCTTCCATGAACCAGCCGAACTAGCAAAGCTACAGAGATCCCCACCAGGCCGGTGGGTCTCCGCCAGGAAAACAGTGGCCAATGTCTCTGCCGAGCGGATGGTCCACCTTCCATAGTTTAAATGAGTCCCCAAGTACTCTGTGATCTCTAGTTGGCCATGGAACTTCATGATGACTGGCTTATAAGTACGATACGAGATACCTTGTCTATTTTATGAATTTATCTATTTCAGGTAAAGACAATGAGGTGTTGACTTTAGAAAAGCAGACTGCCAAAATACATTTTAAAAGTTTTCACTAAGCAGAAATTAGACATAGAGCGGTTCTGACATGTTACAAAATATAACAGCAGCTTTATTACTCCGCGCTCAGTAGGCACCCTTGGACATACAATGGTATTTATTTTATGTGAACAGAAATTGCATTCTGCTTCTGCTGAGGGCAGTGGTGCTGGAACAATTTTCAGTCTGTGGGTGCTGCCATCAATGTTACATCTCTGAACTCCACGGGTGTCGTGAAAATTTCAAGCATCACACAAAAGAACCACATCCATTCAGCAAGAGAGTGGCAAGGGTATAGTCTGTAGCTGCATTCAGGAGCAAACTGTCACAAATGTTTTACTAAATCATAGTGTGATAGCCCTCGGTCATTTACAAACAGCACATTTTCAATTGAAATGACCATTAAATTTGCACAGATGTACAGTTTTACTGATAAAACTATACAGGGCACGTGTGGAAACTGGGGTTTGGAGAATAATTATCATGGGTGCATCACCAAGTAAAGTGCCTTGATTTCTTTTGACCTATTAAAATCTTTGTTTCCATTACACTTCGGAATTACAAAAAAGCGCTTAATTTATGTTTTCCTAGCTGCTTACTTATTTTGAAATATTTGAATAGTTCATTTATAAGTATTTCAATTTTGTGGTGTGTTAGAAAAGAAATTCATCCTACAACCTTTCCTTTCACACCAGCAACATTATCACAGATCACTTCAGAAAATGCTCTCACTTTGTATTCAGAGAATAGGCAGTAATTTGTCAGAAGTCTAGCCAGAAATGTGATCTCTGTCTCTGAACACACAGCAAATGGGACAAGTTAAAATCAAAATGTAATGTCATATTTAATGCTCGTTCACCTTCGGAATTCCTGCATTGTTATTGTGGGGGCCGCAGCACCCTCCACACCCCTACTTCCAGCGCCGATGGCTGAGGGTCACACCTTCGCACTCGTGAGGGCTACTTTGCCTTACCAGGGAGCTTGGAATATTTTAGGTCTCCCATACACATTCAGGAGACATCTAATCATAGCGGAGGCACTCTCTGCATTCCAGCTGTGAGTCCAGTTCAAGCAAACTCGATTTATGTTTTTTCGAACTTCCCATGTGCAGTAGCTCTCCACACACCCCAAACTAGTTTTCCATCTGGAAAGTAGATATGATCAGGCTTTGCTTCTGTTTTTTTCAACATGCGATGTAACATGTTAACATATATAGCACTTGAATGAAAATTCCTTTCTGTTTTTTACTTTTTGCTGACATTAGTATTTGCGTGGCCAGCTATAGATTAGACTGTAGGTGCGCATTTTAATGAAACAGCAAGTGCCATGAAGCATGGTCGATATTTCCAGGATCGGAAGAGAGGTCAATGCTTCGATACAGGTATATTTGGGCCCCAAAATCTCTTTATATGTGTAATATCGGCTCTAAAGGGCAGGATCTGCCCAGACTTCCTCATCTTCCCCCATCCAAAAAGTATTATAGCCGGATCCCCGCACTCCCCAAACTCACCATCACTAGCTGTTGCACTTTAAAATAGAAGAGGGTTGGATACACTTCAACAAAACTTTCGGAGTTGCTCAGTGAGTTTTCCTCCACGTTCACTGATCTGAGTAGCTGCCTAGTGGCCCAATGTAAAACCTTCACCCATTTCAGACCTTTTTGCCTTACAGCAATTTATACTTTGGAACTTGTAGAGTCATACCTACAAAGGAAAAATCTACTGTGTGCCTAAAGATCCGGACTGATGGAAGTCATCCCACACATCATGGAGAGACTTGGAAGCCAAGCCTGCCCATAACCAGGTGGTCCAGTGTTTAAATTCTGCCCAAGCTAACCCACCCTTTCATCCTCATGAGCTTGATACTAGAAATGGCATGGGTACAAATATTGTTTATTAAACTGGGAAGAGCCAATTCAGCTTGTTTTAGGATAAAAGGTTAAATAAACAATGGGCCCTATTACGATGTCGGTCAGTGAGCCTCCGACCGACATCGCAGGTTTAAAGTCCGACTGCCTAATTGCAATGTAGGTGGTTGGAGTTTAAAACGGCCGGTTGGACCGACTGGCTTCCGAAAGGCTCAAGGAGCCCGTCGGCCAGTCGGAGGCTACACATAATCCCCTATGAACGTTGTTATCGCCGTGTGGATTATGATGTCGGTTTCCAACAGGCTTTTCATGTCTGGCTTTCTGACATGAAAAGCCTGCCGGAAAGCAATTTTAGGGGCCCCTAGCAGGGCCCCCATGCCTCAGCAGCCTCCAGTTGGGGGCCTAGGGGGCAACTATGGCGTCCCCCTGTTAATCCATGCACCATGTGGCAGGCACCGTAATTAAGGTGTCGAGTCCTCAGACCAACATCGTAATGAGCCCCATAGTGTTCTTCCTCACCCTTGGCCAGAGGGAGCTAGGAAGGCTACGACATGTTATTGAGATGATGAGACCATTTAAAATTACTAAAGAATAGGTCTGGGAAATGAACAATACATGGAGGCTTGGTTGAATACCAGAAGCGCAGAAGGGCAGTAGATGAGATCCTGGCGAGCCCTGGGGGCCGTGAATTGGGAAACCAGGGAAAGAATGTCCTACAAAAATAAAAAACCTTACCCTCACATCCCCAATGTTAGATTTGTGTTTTTTCAGCATTTTGTATTAGGGCATGAAATTTTATAAGTGTGATTTGAGAAAATGCAAGCATGTCCGTATCAGCCTGAATATACCCATTTTCGTAGCTTTGAAAGTATTTTTTGTGTTCAGCAAAAGAGATTAGCATAAACCTAATTACATATAAACATGACTATATTTGACATTAAGGAATATGTATAATAGGCTTAGGGTTTAGAAGAGAGGACTAATCATTTGAACGGTAATGCTAGCAGTGTGTGCTTGTAGGCCATATTTTTGTTGAGAAGCTCCATGTTTTTACACCATTCAGACTAACAGTGTAGAGAAAAAAATCTTTTCACTGTTTTTGTAGTCGTGTAGCAACCGCAGCTACAAGGAAAGATGACCTTGTAAAAATCGCTTGAAAGGAAGGATAGATAACTTGCTTCCTTATGCTTCTCCAATGGGTATTTTTTTTACATATTTCTGTAGCAAAGCAGCAGCACCTACGAGTTATTCCTTCCCTTGCACCATTGTTGATAAAGGTACCGGTGCTGGGGAGGGGGTGGTAAGACACATGGACTGCTTGCTAAGGGGAGAGGCTGAAAGACTGAATTTCTACTGCCGAACCAAAGACAAGCTAAGGTACATGGAGAAACTATACCCATCTTAGCATAATTAGGAGTTAGCAAACCAATGCAGCCCTACATCTTATATGGCTGACAATAGTTAAATGAGACAGAGGATAGACCAGCAGGATGGGGATGCGTAAATTAAAAGTGATCAGAATTACCTCGCATTCACCCTTATATGCATATTATCTGTTTAGTTGTTTATAATAATGACACCTACCAGAACAAGGTGTGATCCCCTATGGGGTGAAGACAACAATATAATGCATAAAAAGTTAATTCAGCTCTGTTTCGTTTTGCATTCTGAGTTTTATGCCATTATGAGGCAGGTACAGCGGGTCCACCATGCAGCATAAAATGGGGGCTTAGTCTCACATAGCCCATGGGTCATTTGGCAGTGATATCTGTAGGTGCATTTGAAGCAAGTTATGAAAGGTGACCAAGATGTTGACTGAGAGCAGTCGGGAGACTTTAAGGGTTGGACATATCAGGTGGGAAATCAGCTAGAAATGCCGGTTTGGGCACCTCCGACTGGGTGAAACGAGCAATTAGTGCATGAATCCCAATTCTGAACTTTGCAAATTGAAATCAGGCCCAAATTGCGCACCTGCTAACTGTACAGTACGGTAATTTTTGGGTGCACAATTTGCGCCCATGATCATGCATAGCTTGTAATAAGGCCTGTAGTTATGATGTATAAATGAGGCCCGAAGTGATTTAAAAAAATATGCAAATTTCGCCCTAGCGCAATCGTCTTCAATGGTCATTGGCTTCTGTGCTTTTCCGTGCGGTAAAAAGTCCGGTAACCTACACCATACATAATTAACAAATACATAAATAAAAGTGCCAATTTTCTCTCGGATCTGCAATTGGCTGGAGTCCCCAGTGCAGACGTGGCCCTGACCCTTAATAACGTCAATTCTGTAACCCAGGGCTTTTTGAAGATCAAACTATAATACTCCAGCAGAGCAGAAGGACCCGCAGTGAGCTGTCTGCTGCTTCTGGCAAATATATTCTCACTGTGGCTTTCAGCCTTCAAAATCTCTCTTTTGTAGAGAGCCGCACTGAAAGAAATGTTAACTATATCTGCGGGGCTTATTTCAGCCTTGAGACAAAATGTCTGACAAAGAAAACCACGAACCCAACAGTAAAGTTAGATCAGATGCTGCGTCACTGGTGGAGGTCCCGGGTGTGCAGAATTTTCGACTGTTGCTGACTCCAAAATAGCTTCAGGATGTTTTTCTCCCCCCAAGCTGTAGTTACATCTTAATGCCTGCCTGGCTCGCCGTGGCGGCGCTAATTAAATCTCTCTCCTGTGGTTGCCGCTTTGTACCTGTTTCCCACCTCCTACAGTCGCTGAGGAAGCAGCAGTGAGCTGGTTAAATGATGGATGCTAGGCAGATTAAAAGCAGTTTCCAATCACGCTTTCTGATAACCAAATGCACCTTTCGTTCAAATGCCCCCATCCTCACAAGCAGTGCAAGTGATCCAAACAGCCTCCTCGCTCATTAAACATCGACGGCCTTCGAAGCACTGATGAACATGAGCGATGTGGGGTTGAGTAGGTGATTAATGCAGACACTGACAGAGTGCCATTGCGAAATTAATCTCCACTAGGGGAATTCATTAATGATGTAGGCCAGTTCTGGGGAAGCCACTTTCTGAAGGTGTGACACTGGTGGGGGCGCGGGTGGTCACTATATCATATGCAATATATTGCATGACAATAATCTTGTATCCCCTGCATCGATCTACCACTACATTGAAATGCAATTATATCAGTACTGTTCTTAATTCCACATATAGTTGCCTGCCAAGGTAACCATGAGTGGAGTTATTAGTAAATATATGCTCGATGAAGTGGAAGCAATATTATTGTAGATCGAGATTAACGACCTTCATTTAACGTCATATAACCAAAGCAGATGTATTGATTGAAAGTTACAAGGGAAACAAACCAAGTATTTATCTCATATGTTTCCCCATGTACACCATACGTAGTAAAAGATGCAGGATTGGAACAAACTGTCAGAAACTATGACACAGGAGGTGTCAGTGCTTGATGGCACTGAAGGTAGCCACCCTGTAAAACTGCTCCACCGACACATCTGTAAAGTTGAAGAAAGGGCATCAGCAGTTTCGAAATCTAATTTGGGCCTAATTGAGATAGGCAACATGGGGGGCCCTGTAGGACCACCTTTGTTTCAGGATCGCCACCCATTTCATAGAGGAAAGACCTCCATTACACCGCTGGCAGTCCTGAAACTCATAATATGCATGGTGGTGCCGCAGCGGCACCACCAGCAAATTACTGAGGCCCTGTCCCCTGAGCCATCACCAGGGAACGGCGGTTCCCTGGCGGCTGTGGTGGTGCAATGGCGGTCCGACCTCCCAACTCGTAATGGGACGGTCAGACCACCAGTGCGGCGGTGTCTGGACTGCCAGCGCCACGCCCCCGCAAGTCTGGCTGTCCTCGGACTGCCAGACTCATAATTAGGCTCTTGGTGTAACAGAGAAAGTGATCAGGGTCATGGAGATAATGATAGGAACGGGCAAAGTCCTGTGGAAAATGAAATGCATGTTCACAGCAGTACTGAGTACCCCTACTCATCCCTCACCCACAATGCACACAACATGAGGCAGCATTAGAGACACCATGGAACGAGAGCGGCCGACCGTGATCCGATAAGAAGAAAGGTTCCCGACCCAGAAGTTCATAACAATATCTAATCTTGGCTGCAGCCCAGGCGCAGGTGGGAGGGTGAGGTTGGGATGAGGTGCTATTACCAGCAGTGCTGGGAGTGGGACAGGAGAATGCACGCAAAGCAATGGTGTGATGCTAGAGTGAATGCAACAATGACTAGGAGGAGCGGCAGCAATCAGACACTAAACCCAACACTGGGTCATGAAGTGACCAAGTGTGAAAGGCTATAAACTTTGGGTAGTGATACACCCTCAACAACTGCTTGTGATAGACCCTTCTGCTTAACAAAGAGGGAAAACCGCGTAATGCACTAATACTCTGCGGCCCTCACTATGCCCAGACATCAGGGGAGATGAGCGGACAATTAATCTTTTCATTGAGATGTGACCTTAATGAAAGACACGTAGAAGAGTCTCATTAAACTTGAATAAAGTGCAACAAACAGATCCCATGAGCAGTGAGGATGGACAATCATAGTTGGTTTTGCAAAGAGTCACTGATCCATGTGCTGATTTTGGAGGCAGAATTAGTAATGGATTGGCAATTGAAGACACTCGCGAGGACTCTGCCTACGCACATAAACAAATGGACATCCTTAGTTCTCAGTAGTATAAGCTATGTCAGACCATCGAGAACAAATGCTCTGGGCATTCATTTGAACTGGGAGTAGGAAATAGAAGTATAGATGTTAACCCCTACATACTCCTCTCAGTGAATGACCTAAATCACTGGAACACTGTCATTTCTAACATTATAATAAACTGATAAATATCCAGTGGCACACCGAGCCGATATTTGGTGAGACCAAACCTGCCCATTTACTACTGCTTTCCAAAGCACTAATGTCTGGCAAGAAAACACCCACTAAACCCGCGGCAACCATGCCAGATCCGACTTTGAACAATATCCTCAAAGAAATTGTAGCACTTGGCATTACGATGGGAAACATGAATACTAAAATCACTGAGATGTTGTCTGAAATCAAAAAGATAGGAACTGACATATCTCTTTTTGTACACATTTGCAAAGATACTAGCAGTGCAAGACAGAATGAACAAGAGCCCAGACTGGATGCAGAAATATGGTACCTATGCCACACAGAGTTACATGGCCGCCCAATGGCAAGACAATGAAATGTATGGTGCTCCAGAAGTGATGAAGAAAGGTGATGCACCCAGCTTTTTAATGGACCCGATACCTAGAATGTTGTGGAGTACTCAGAGGAAACAAATATAAAGACTAAAAAGTTTCAAGCCCTCCAGCCACGCCTAAGGAAAACAGAAGTCAGATTCAGAATAATGGAGCCAGCTACCATGTTAGTGAACAGGGAGACTTCGGCCATGGACACGCATATGGGGCATACTGGAAAGAAAGACCGAGTTTTGGACATGGCCCTTTTTGCAGGGTCATGCCAGCTTTTTGCCATCTGTTGCTAACCCCATTTTTGTTGTCATTAGGACTCTCCATACTTGTTAACCTGCTAACCAATGGTAAAGTGCTTGTGCACTCACCGTAAAACATGGCGTGGCATATGCCTGATTGATGCATTTAATATACATGTAAGTCACTAGTACATGGTATTTCATGTACCCATGGCCTGTAAATTAAATGCTACTAGCAGGTTGGCGCACTCTATGTTCTACCCACTAAAGTAGCCCTGTAAAACATGTTTTAGGCCTACCAGTGAAGCCTGTGAGGGAAGTTTTTAACTGCCATTTTGACCTAGCAAAATAACCCTTTTGCCAGGCCTAAACTTTCCTTTTCAATACTTATAAGTCACCCCTGAGGTCGGCTCTAAAGGATCATAGGGCATGGTGCACAGTATTTCAAAGGTAGGCTATATGTGTGACGCTTTACATGTCTAAGCAGTGAAAAACTCCTAAAGTCATTTTTCACTATTATAAGACCTGTCTTTCCCATTGACTAACACTGGGTTATCTTATTACATTTAATAAGTGCTAACTTCAGATAGGGATATTTTGTTTACACTCAAATGAATTGTCAAGTCAAGAAATTCTTTATTTCGGCCTAACAAGGCCATAAAAGCACAATTAAAAAGAAGTACAACACAATTCATGCGGTTCAAATTTTCCATTAGTGAAATCCATGTGCATTAAAATGTTGTTGGAAAATTCCTAAGGAAGTATAAAAGTACATATTTGTGACACTTAAGATATAATAAAATCGGATTTGTAAAACAATCAATCACAATGGTGGAGTAGGGTGATTTAATTGGGCGGGCCCTAACTTTAAAATAGCTCGGCGTGCGCACCACATTAAAAACAGATAGCGAGAAACTGAGTACGCAATGGGCATACTAGAATCATATTTTAATATCCTAAAAGCCTGTGCGCAATGAGTTGTTCCGAGGTTTCTGCACAACTGCAGTAACCATCGGTGTCTCGCTTTCTTGTATGCCGGGCAAAAGACTAATACATGTTGGTCCGTCTCCGGTGTATTATTACATATCGGGCAGCCCTGGGTTGAAGTACCCCCCCAATTATTTGTAAAAACACGTAGGGGAAGTGTACCGTGCCTAAACTGCAGATATAACTTTTTAGCAAGGGCTGGCTGTATATCATAGATAACGGGTTCTAACCTATATTGTAGTTTTAACTCTAAGAAGGTTGCAGTCAATACACCAGTCGCGGAACTCCCCTGTAATAAGGTAAGATTGTATTCCTTGTAATTCTTTGACAGGGCCTTCCTAGGTGTTGACGGGCAACTATCTTCGGCACTAGCCCATAAATCACCCATTCCCATAGCAGTTAGAGAGTTTTTAATATGGGCCAACCATGAAATTTTACTTGCTCCCTGTAAATTTACCACTTCCCTCAATTCCTCTCTGTAGACAGATAATTCTGGGGTGCTCCATAGGCGTCGCCAGTATAACAGGGGTCTAAGGGCGACCTCCACTGCTATGGGGCCGACCCCAAGATCCATTCGAAGCGGCGTGAGCGGTGTACTTTTGGGGAGACCCAGGAGTTGTCTAGCAAAGGAATTCTCGATCTTAGAAAGAAGGTCAGATGGCCGATAGCCCCAAATTTCTGCCCCATACAAAGCAGCCCCTCTAGCTTGTGCCTTATAAATTTCCAACACCGGCCCAATCGTTTTATATGTGCGCTTCCTCTGCATCTTTGCTAACCCCCCCGTTGTCTGGGCCAACTTTAAGCTTGCCTTCTTTATTTATACACCCCACTCCATTTTCTCGGTGAGTGACAATCCCAAGTATTCACAAACAGACACTTTCTCTAATAATTTCCCATCTAACTGGAGATTGGGTCGTGTAGAGTACCCTACATTAAAAGCCATGTATTTGGTTTTCTGAGTATTTATCTCCAGGCCCCTACTCTTACAGAATAAATGGAAAGTATTAAAAGCCCTCTGTATTCCCATGGGGGACTTTGACAGCAGGAGGGTATCGTCGGCGAACATCAAGGCTGGTACCTTGCGGTTCGCCAACCTTGGAGCATCTATGTCCCTCCCTGCTAT
The DNA here is from genome assembly GCA_963921515.1 of Calotriton arnoldi. Lineage (NCBI taxonomy): Eukaryota > Metazoa > Chordata > Amphibia > Caudata > Salamandridae > Calotriton > Calotriton arnoldi. Next base: position 981,467 of record CAWUFW010004012.1, on the reverse strand, counting down.
CAAGGCCTCCACTAAGCCATTAATAAATAAACAAAAGAGGGTCGGGGCCAATACGCACCCTTGTCGAACCACCTCTATCTATAGGTATGCGATCGGTAAGCTCTCCATTTTTCCCAAACCTAATTTGGGCGAAGTTATGTTCATGTAGTCGTTTCAAATGGTGGCAGAGATACGGGGGGGCACCCAGGTCTAGTAAGATGGCCCATAATTTCTTCCTAGGGACCAAATCGAATGCCGATTTTAAGTCCACAAAGATCATATAGAGGCTGCCACCCTCCAAGATCACTGTCTTCCAGTGCAGTAATTGCAACCTGAAGATTTGGTCAATAGTGGACATTTTTGCTCTAAAACCGGCCTGATATGGGCTAAGAATAGTATGCTCCTCCATCCAGTTCTGTAATCGGCCCAGCAGCACTCGTGCGTATATTTTCTGAGTGACATCAATGAGACTGATGGGGCGATGATTTGCAGGGTGGAGGGGTGAGCCCTTTTTATAGATCGGGATGATGTCCGCCCCAACCAAGTCGTAGGGATCGCCATTCCCTGGAAAATAGCATTAAATAGGGTCCATAAGTACGGGGCCGAAATACTAGGCTCAGTACGAAAGAGATCACCAGGGATCTTATCTAGACCTGGGGCCTTTGCAGGAATTACCCGATTTAAAGCATCCGTTATCTCTTTTAGGGAGATTTCTGGAGCATCGGAGCAAGATAACTGTGGGTAGGGACACTCATTTGTAGCTTGCCCTACAGCACCCTCTGCCCTAGCATATAAGGACTGAAAGTGGGCCTTCCAAACTGCTGCCCCTAGATTAGGTTCTTTTGCAGATTTACCTTCTATGCAACCAGTATTTATTAAGTTCCAAAAAGTCCTCATGTCCCTGGTGCTTAATGCACTTCTCAGGCTCTCCCATTTGTCTTCTTCCCAATTTCTTTTAGCCAGTTTAACAATGTTTTTGTAGGCTAACCGCTTAGCCTTAATTTGCAGCTTGTCATTAGATTTAATAGCTGAAACAAGGGTTTGCTTAGCCTTGCGGCAATTGCCATCATACCAGGGGTGCCCAGGTACCCCCTTTTCCTTTGTTCGTATGTTAGGAAAAAAAATATTGGCTAGGACAGTTACTAGACCTCGATGATTTTCCGCAATTTCAGTGAATGAGCTAGAGGAATCAACAGTCCCACTCAATTGTTTTGCAACCTTCAGAAATGGGATAACAGTTTGATAGAGGGAGGCTAGCTTTTCCTGGGAATGAATTGTAATTTAAAATCTTCTTTAATGGTAAAGTCAGATTTTAAGTCAGAATTCTGAAAATGCTACATTTAGGAAGTTGGCATTTTCTTGCCCCAGCCAACTGTGCCTTTCTGCAACTCTTTTAGGTCACATAAATGGCTCTGCTGTTGGGGTTTGTGTATTGCTCCCAGACAGTGAGGCAAAGGGAGTTTACGTGTGGACAGGTTTGGCCATTTTAACAGAATGGCTGGAGAGGAGCTGTACCCAACCTCACCTAGACTTCAAAGTTCTTTGCCTACAGCATACACAAAGGAACCTGATCCCAGGCTTGCCCTATATTTTGTCACATCAGACAGTTTAGTGCATTGACCAGGGAAAGAACTTTCCAGACCCTTTTGTGGGGAATTGGACAAAGAGTCCCCACCACCCAAAGGCTGGCGCCAGGTATAAATATGGGACAGCCACTTATTAGAACACTCCTGGACCTGTGGAAGATTCAGAAGAACTGCTCTGCTGCCAGAGAACTACCCTACTGCTTGAAGTACTGCCTTGCTGTCTGAACAAGGAAGACTGGACCTGCTTACCTTGCCCCCAGGCTACTCAGAGTGTCTCCAAGGGCCAGTTTGCTGACCTTCTCTGTGAGCTACTGGGACACAACAAGCTTCAGAGGCCTCTCCGGAACTGCCCAGGTGACCTGCTACAACTGGACTTGCCTGAGCCCTCCTGCTCGCCTCTGCTGGAGTGAGTCCTGATCCTCAAAAGGCTCCTCATGACCGCAAACGGCCTGTTCACACAGAGAGTCCGATGCCCGCGATGACCGCAAACACAAAGCTAGAATGCGCTGCCTGCAACGGCTGATATGGTCTTAACGCTACAGTGATAACATCAAGTGATACTCAGCCTACACCTCATGGCCTCCTCCAATGCAAATGGAACTTTTCGCGCCAGACTTAAGAAGGTAACTTTTCAGTAAGGCTAACCAGATGACCACGAGTGACACTTTGTACTTTTAGGTGTTATTTTCACTAACAACATTTAAATTGAATATCTGCAGTTCTACTGATTGGATTTTTGTCGAGCTGGTATTATTTTATTTATTAAAATCTACTCTATTTTTCTAAATTTAGTTTGGGATTTTTCTTGTGTTTTCCCTTTATTACCGTTTGAGTGCTGCATAAATACTTTACACATTGCCTGACTGGTTTTGTGCCAAACTACCAGAGCATTAAGGTAATTTTGTGTTGTCCACTCAGGCAAGGATTGTGGTTGTGGCCTGAGTGGGGCTTCCACCCCCTCAACCAATAAACCAATTTCTTACACAGAGACTGGAATAATTTCAACACTCAATATCAGAAGCTGGGGGAAGATGAGGATAATTGATGACACAGAGGAAGCTCAGACAGAGATGGATTACATCAGAATATAGAGAGACAGAGACAAGACCTGTTCATCGTTAAAGCCACCCACTGTGGACAAAGGTATCATGGGAAGGCCTGACAAGTGCCACCATTCACTGTTCACCATGTCGCAAGTGGCAGTAGATCATTGATATCCTTTTTTGAACTACTAGGCAGGAGTCCAGGGAGAAGGGGGTTACAAGATCATTGCCGGCCTCACTGACACAGTTGTCATTATTGATGCTAGTCTTTGCAAGCTATTTGATACTGTATTTTGAAACGCCCTTCTTAAAACAGACAATCATCCAATTCTCTTACTTATACATATATTTACTTCTGTGTCAAGACCCTTCTACCAAGACTTAATGTTCTTCGTCTTACTGAGGATTTCCTTTTCTATCCCCTTTCTTTTTTTTCATTATGTTCTTCTTCCTCTTTATCTCTATATCATTCATAGTGCCAATTTCCACTAGACAGCCACTTCTTGTAACTCTCTGCTCAATCCTCCCTGTGGTTTGATTGGTAGCTGACTCACATAGTGTTAGACCTGGCATCCTTGGCGTGGTTTTCCCTGACTTTTTGCCTCTACCTCCTGTGTTGTTGATGCTGTGCTGGATTTCGTTTTTGCTGGCTTAGATGCTTTGGGCACTTTGCCACTGCTGATCAGTGTCAAAGTGCAAGTGTTCCCTGTGTAAATTGGTATTGTGATTGGTTCTCCCTGATTGGCATATTTGATTTACCAGTAGGTCCCTAGTAAAGTGCACTGAGTGTGCCAGGGCTGGCAAATCAAATGTTACTAGTGGGCCTGCAGCACTGATTGTGCCACCCACATGAGTAGCCCTGAAGAGGTCTCAGGCCTGCCACCGTAGTGCCTGTGCGCAGTTTTTAACTGCCATGTCGACTTGGCAAGTCCAGCCACTTGCCAGGCCCTACCCTTCCCTTCGCTTACACATAGGACACCCCTATGGTATGCCCGAGGTACCCCCCTGGGCAGAGTGCAGTGTATGTGAAAGGTAGGACATGTACTGGTGTGTGTAACATGTCCTGATAGTGAAATACTGCCAATTTCGCTTTTCACTATTGAAAGGCTATCTTGCCCCATAGGACAGAATGGGGAATGTTTTGTAACATCTTACAAGCATATCTTCCCATAGGGATAAGATAGAAAAATGGAGTTTGGTATCCCTGAACTCAGTATTTAATAACACATCTTTTAGTAAAGATGGTTTTTAAATGGTGTGTTTGAAAATAGCACTTTTAGAAAGTGGCTATTTTCTTGTTCAACCATCCTGTGTACCTCTGCCTGTTTGTGGATTGACTGTCTGGTTTCAGTGTGACAGAGACAGAGGATGTGCGTTCCCTGTATATAGCCTCAGGGGGGGTTGAGGTGTGCCTGGCCCTACATGGATGACTCAGCCCTGAGCCGAATAGACCTTGGCTACATATAAAGTGGTGGGAGGAGCTTTACCTTGCACCTGAATGGAGCCTGTCTCTCTTGCACAATGCTGTCTCCATCTCCTGTGGTCATGCTGCACCAGTGAAGGCAGAACTGGTTTGAACTGGACTCAGAGCCCCCTGCACAAAGAGAACAAAGACATTTTGGGGTATAAGTATTAGACCTAAAACCCCTGAACTTTAGACTACTTCTGGAATCAAGAGGAACCTTTGCCAAGGAGAAGAGCTGGAGAAACTGAAGAGAAGTACTGCCCTTGCTGTGTGTCTCGGGTTGGCCTGCAGTTGCTGTTTCTGCCAAGGAAAGGAGAAGGACTTTGCTGTGTGCTGTGTCCCCTGCTTGAGGAAAGTCTCCAAGGGCTTGTGTAGAGCTTGCCTCCCGTTTTGAAGTCTCAGGGACACAACAACTTCACCACCAGCTCCCCTGAACCTCCTTGCTGGGAGTTCTGACCTGCCAAGAGGTGCTTGTGACTGTGTTGGGCCTCTGGAGGGGGTTCCTGCTGTTGGGAGCTGGAAGAAACCTAAGAGAAGTAAGAAAACCTGTTTTTGACGCCGTCAGCGATGCCGCTGTGACGCCGCGACCTGCACCGAGGCCCGGGGCACCGCTCGTGAAGTGAACAACGCACTGCCCGGCCTTCTCCACAGCCCCGACGACCTTTGTTGCCCGCTGACGCCTGCAGTTATTGGCCGTGCCCGACGCCAGCACTCACACCGACTCCTTCATCGCCAGCGCCTGCATCTTGTTATCGCAGCGCCGATAACCGCCGAGGGTGACTCCACGAACTCGCAGACTTCGCATCGTCAGTGCAACCGATGCCTCACCGCCGACGCAACCGCGTTCCCTTGTCCTGGACACGACACGTCGCCTCCTCGCGGACACGACGCCTCGCATCCGCCGTGGTAGCCAGGGAGTCGGCCTCGACATCGACACCGACGCCTCACTTCCTCGACGCCGTGCATCGTCACAGACTTCGTTTCCAAGGTACTGTTTGGGGGTCTGTGTGACTCTGTGCCCGATGCTGTGCTCCTCACGGTCGGCGCCGTACTTTGGATTTATTGCTGTCACGATGTCGCAGTAGCCCCAGTTGGTGCTATTTGTTTCTACAAGCTTGATTTTTGCAATATCCTTTTGAAAGTCATTTTTCTTAATACTTGTATGTTGGATTTTTGTCGTTTTGGTCTTGTTTAGTTTAGATAAAGATACTTTATTTTTCTAAACTGGTGAAGGGTCCTTTTGTGGTGTTTTCACTGTGTTACTGTGAGTGTTGATACAAATACTTTACACATTGCCTTTGGGATAAGCCTGTCTGCTCGTGCCAAGCTACCAAGGGGGTGAGCATGGGTTATCTAAAGTGTGTATCCCCCTTACCCTGACTAGAAGCAAGGGTCCCTATTTGGACAAAGGTACCTACCTCTGCCAACCAGAGACCCCCCTTTCTAACACAAAGGAGGACTGATTATCAACGAGAAGTAGGAAGTGATGCCCCTAGAAGCACAACACTCCAGACCTGTACAAAAAGTCTCCATGAATGTCAAAGGGATGACCCATTATATATAAACATAAAAAAGTTGAACATTATCTCAGAGGGAAAGGGACTGACATTGAAATAATACAGGAGACTCATGTATCCAAATTGGAATTGAATAACCTTAATAGAGGCTGTGAAGGAAGACCTAGTAGTAGTAGTTACACTTCTCCCTCAACCAAAAATGTGGCAGACATGCCAAAATACCCCAGAAAGTGTGGTGATTTTAATTAGACAATTTCTACCAACAGAATACTCAAAAACATTAAATGATCCAGAGGGTAGATATGGCATTACTAAAAATAAAACACTGAATTCCACTTTTATAGTGGGAACAATGTATGCACCCAACAAAAGCAAACTTTCTTCATCGCACACTCCCCTAATAGTGCGAGGAGGTTGGAAAATAGCTACTCACACAATTACTGACCTAACAGGATTTATTGACAGACACAACAAGGTGGATAGGGCACTTCTCCAAGATCTCGTGATGGATCATGGATTAAGGGACATTTGGCACATTTCCACTTCACTAAACTGGACTACACCTTTTACTCACTGGTACACATTTCGGCCCCACGCACTACTTACTCACTCAAGCGAGGAGCCCTATACAGAGAGGTAGTCCATACTGTAATCGTAGTAGGAGAATTGACTGACCACTTGCAAATTCTACTAGTACTGGACATACGTCTTAGAAATCTACCCCAGATGTACTGGAGGTTACCAGTCATCAGAAATAAAAGCCCAGATATTTAAAAGGAATTAAAGGGCTTGGATTCATCCACTCAAAGGTTCTGGGCAACAGGAAGAGCATCTATCAGAGGCTCCCTGATGCAAGACACCACAGTGGCCAAGAGGAAGGCCATTCTTACAAAGGTACCAACTAGAGACCGACATTCAGACACTCACTCTAGCATACAATAGAAAGCCAGTCCATCTAGTATGTCAAAAACTGGAAGTTAACAAACTCAAGTTTAATACCATTACAAGACCTCAAACTGCAAAGAAAACCATTGATGAACTTTAGGAAAATAAACTCTGAATCAGGAGAAAAGGTGGTGAGGCTTCTCACTGTTCAATTAAGACAAATGGAGGCACAAATGGCGACACCCGCCATCCACAAATCTGATGGGACCGTAGTGCTGCACCCAACAAATATTTCAGAAATATTTGCCAGGTTTCATGAAACATTATACAACTCACACAATGCTGACACCATTGCATGTGAGGAAGCCTTTCTGAATAATGTAAGCCATCCAACACTCTGACAAGAGGGTAGGAAGCTTCAATAGAGTGGAATATCAGTAGAAACAATAGTGGATGTTATAAAGTGTCTGCCCATTTTGAAGGATTCGGGTGAAGATGGCTTTCTGGGAGAGTATTACAAATTTGATCAGCTATTGTTAGTCCCAATGCTTCATGCAGCTTTCAAGGAAGTCAAAGCTACAAGCCAGCTAGGGCCCATATCCAATAAAGTCATAATTTTGCTTAATCCAAAGGAGGGTAAGTAGCCAATGGACTTTGGTTGCTACCGCCTTATTTCTTTGATCAACCTGAATGTGAATAAGGAGATAAATGCTCCATCATTGAGACTGAGCAAAGTGATTCAAGTACGTATTTACTTCCATCTAATAGGGCTTGTACACCACACAGTAGAAATTAATTGTAGAGACTATCTGTCAAAGCACACAGCTTTCCAAAGAGGCACACACCAAAGATGTCAACTGTCCCCCTGTCTTTTTGTATTGTCCTTTGAACCTCTGGCATCAGCATTAAACAGTTCATCAGTGGAACATGGAATAGACACAACAAAAAGAGATAAGTTAAATATTCTCAGTGTGCAAATGATATTACTATTTACTTTATTAAACTCAGAGACCTCTCTTTTACGATAACATTCTCACTGGCAGAATCTTTTAAAAATGTCAGTGGCTGCAAAGTGAACTAGAGCAATAGTGAGGTTCTACTCATGTCTGCACACATGACCATATCAAGTATCTGTGGATACAATATAAAATAAGTACCCAAAGGCTTAAAGTGGTTTAGAATCCTCATCAATTGGAGACTGGAAGAGATGATGGGCAAGAATCAGAGTCCACTCATTAACAAGATAATAAGCTACTTCGCAATGTGGGCACAATTGGATCTGTCCTTATGGGACCAGGTGCACGCCATTAAAGTGGTTGAAACATCTCACCTTAATTATGTTTTTGCCATCTTACTGCTTTAGTTATGTAGACATGTTCTGAGGAATATTATGGCTAACATCAAGAATATTCTGTGGGGGAAGCTTCATTCAAGATTCAAGGTAGACAGGTTGCATATTAACATTAACACACTGCTGGGGGAAATGGGTTGCCCAACAATGGGCCTTGTTACGAGTGGCCTCTTAATTCTGATGGGGACAGTAACAGCAATTAGCGCCCCCATCCGAATTATGAGATCGATGGAAACACCGCCGATTTCTTAACTTTCATTTCTAGATTTCAGCAGCTAAAGCAGGAAAAATATCAATGTAAGTATCCACCCCAAAATTAAGAATTAATGGGGGAATTGGACCTGGGATTACCAATTTCCCTGGTAATTCCTAATTTTTCAGTGAACCATAAGGGTCCAAATTGTAATGGGCGGGATATTACCCATCACTGGAGTTAGAGATACCGGGGGTACCAGTAGCTCAGGGGGTGGGAAAAACCAGTCCACTTGCAGGGCCACTCATAATGAGGGCCATAGAATCTTATTATCAAGTGCACCAACTATCGCAACTGGTAAACTTTCTGATACCATCAAAGCACAGACTAATATGGGTGGGATTAGAGCAGCACTTATTCAACATTACCAGTCTACAAAATTCAGTCTACCAATGCCATAATCAAAGCAATGGGAGAGACGTGGAAACTGGTACATGAGATGTTAGGACTGAGTCCATGACTACATTTGTTGGCCCCTTAATTGGCACAATTTAGGGCTCATCATAGATGGAGCCATGGTATTCTAGAAGGCGTGGAAAGACAGAAGAGTGATAATATAGAAGAGATTGGGTCTATTAAATCCTTCTTTTTGATGAATTTGGAATGGAATCTCACCCTGAATCACATAAGGCAGATTCCACAACTAGTGCATTGTATTCGGTGTCAACTGGAGGCCAACAAAAAATCGAATGAAATGCCCATTCTTAAAATACTTAGAGATTAGGCATCAATAAAAGGAACTGGAATTGTACCTCTGTAGGGCACTTATAGAGAACTACTTCGACAAAGGCGCATAGAAAAATACTGGATTACACTGTCTACACTATTGTCCTCTATAAGGTATCTGCTTGTTAGGTGCATGAAAGAATGCAGAGATTCTCCTTACGGCTAACCTATTGCCCCACGCCGCGTGCTGGAGATGCGTACAAAGTAGATGTCAATTGATTCATATCCTATGACATTGGCCGATCATCACGACATATTGGACGACAGTCTAGAATATATTGACAACTGTTAGTTAGGTCAACATTCCAAAAGGGCCCACTTAGTTAGTCACCACACAATTCTTACAGTTGGAGGAACGAGTCACACTTATAGATGGTTAGCTTTAGCTAAAACATGCACACTGCTTGGAGCGTTGAGTGAGCAAAACCCGCAAACTCTGCCGGTGGAGCGGAGTTTACCACCCACCCCTATGTTTTTGTAAACAATGTTTAAGATATGATGTTTCTGTCAGAAAAACTCTGTTAACCGCCTCGTGGTGTAAACTTTCTTCCATGCGGCTTGCCAACATTAAGTTGGTGAGCACGAATGAGGAAATCCGGTGCTAGACCGCCTTCCAGTGTGATTTCTCAACGCTGGCGGTTGCAGTAGGTCGCTACCGTTTGTTTTGAGAAAGCTGCCGCTCGCGTTGAGAAAGCTGCAGCTCGAGTAGAAAATCTACTTGAGTGGCAGAAAGAAGCAGTGTCCTCTGGCCTTCCGCATGTTGCTGTTCGTGCTGATTTTACAGAACGGGAGCAGCTCAAACACTAAAAATCGGCACGAGCAGCACGATGTAAAGAACTCCGCCACTCACAAAACTCTGCAGAATCCCATGGAGTTTTTAGGTAACTATGCGGAATTCTGCAGAGTGAAACTCTAAGAGTTCCGACCTCCCCTACTAAAATACTGCCCATTGGAGTTATTAATAAAAAATCTACACCCAATGGGAAGATATTTTTCTAAACTATATTTTGGACACAATGTTTCTCTCAGACAATATTTTTTCTAAACAATCTTGCATACAAATATTTTGAGCACAAACGTTTAAACCCAAAATGGAATCAATCTTGTAATATTCTGTGATGTTTGTTAGTCATTTCATATTCTGTGTTATGACATCTTGTATATTATTGTATTATCCTTTTAATGTAATGTCCTGGTTCTTTTTGGAATGTCTATGGTTGCTAGAGAACATTAGAATGTACATAGCGTACTATTGAGATGGTTTCTGTTGGAGCTGGTGGTTTTCTAGCTGGCTCCGCTTCCATGTAGCCTTTGAATAAATCTTCTCAAGACAACTTCTGTCTCTGACATCATTACTACATTTTATTGGCGACGATCGTGGCTACATGGACCTACCCAACGTGCAAGGCATATCAAGACAGATGGCTACCTGCAATCAAGCGTAAGCCTTCTAACCATTTCAAGCCAATCCTGCTTTCTACATGTCTACCTCGTCTCACTAGTTCCTGTCAGTGGTTGTACACGAGCCACGTTACATCTCAGCGTAGAATTTGGAGAAGAACAGCTCTGCACAATCGGTTGCCCACCAGCGGACTCTTCATTACAATCAACACGGTAGGGCGCTTTTATTTCCCCATTTATTGCCACCGCGCCCTTCCTTATTTTTTTTAAGGCCAATTCTCAATTTTTAGAAACTTTAAAAAATAAACATTGACTCAACGTCTGTGTCCCGCGCTCGCATTATTCAAATTCTGCCTCGAGCGTGCTTTCTGCCCTCACCTGGCAACCATTCACGCTGTGTCCTCGCTATACTGCATCTCTCGTGGCCATCGAACTCTGCGCCTCTCTTGGTTACCCACTTTGTGCTGCTGACTCTGCATACAAATTGTGACACGCTCGTCATTCAGGGTGCCAATGACGTCATCACGCCATGCCACACTCAGCGGCCATCTTGAAACAGGATTCGTTCTCGTTACAGTGTGCATCGTACGGTGATGCACTCACCAGTCAGTTTCTCCAACAGCTGTTCGCTGCATCGCTTTGTCGTGTGTTTCATGCGGTGATACACACACCTAACAAGTATTATATATACCTTTCGCTACAAGGCCTTTCATGTATTCATGATTTGTTCTCCTTATATATCTGCAGTTTTCTCTTCTCAAAAAAAAGAGAAGGAAAAAAAAACTTTATTGTTCATCACTTCAAGTCCACTTTTCATCTAACGTTTGCCACACACCATTGGTGCCCATCACGGTGATGTGCACACCTCTTCTGTTTATTGTTGTTTTCGTTTCTTTGCTCATTTTGCTCATTACGCTGTGATGTGCACACCTTGACTTCCTACGCGACCTACACAGTTGGCATTTCGGTCCATGTTGGTGCCCATCACGGTGATGTGCACACCTCTACTGTTTATTGTTGTGTTCGCCAATTTACTCATTTTGCTCATCATGCGTTGATGCACACACCTTGACTTTCTACATTATCTACACAGTTGGAATCTCAGTCTATGCATATCACGGTGATGTGCACACCACCAGTTTTCTTATATCTATAATTTTCCTGTGGTTTCACTGTTACATATCACCTTCCTCTCCGTGTTATTCACTATTTGGTGTCCATTTCTTTTTGTTGCAACTATGTGTACATTACAATCTGTCAATCCTCCTCCTGCGTTCCTCGACACGCCTGGAGAGCCTACTATCAGATGGGAAGTTTGGCATGACGCCTTCGAAACTTATCTGGGTGCCATTGGTGCATCTAGATTTAGTGCTGATAGAAAAAAATGTTTACTTTTACATTCTCTTGGGTTTGAGTGGAGGTCTATTTTTAAACACTTACCTGATTTACCACAAGAGGAAGGTGTACCTAATGATGAGTATAGTGAAACTGTACATAAGCTCAAACTTTGTTTTGACAAACAGCCAAGCCTTATGGTCCTCAGGCATAAGTTTTTCAAGAGGAAACAGTCTGAAATGAAGATGTTTCCGTCTTACGCAGATTAGCAGCGGATTGCAGATTTGAAAACTTTACGGACCAGCTCATTAGAGATCAATTCGTCTGTCATTGTAAGGACAAAAATATTAGACAGAAACTTCTCACTATGGGTGATCCATCTCTAGATGATACTATTAAACTTGCTAAGAGCATTGAGATTTCCATGGTTTCATTGAAAGAATTGGATGGGAAGATACTAGAACCTGTCAACGCCATTAACCTGAATTCTTCTGTGAAACCACACAAGAAATCATTTAAAGGGAATGTTAATGCTCTCACCAAGTCAACCAAGCCCGGAATTTCAAGTAATGTGGGATCAAACATATGTTTGAGGTGTGGCAACCTTCTTCACTCTAAGGGATCATGTTGCCCTGCATATAATGTTACCTGCAACTATTGTAAAAAGGTAGGGCATTTTGCCAAAATCTGTTTAAAGAGGAAAGGTCAAAAGAAACCTGTTGTGTGTCTGATCGACTCTGATTCCTCTTCCGACTCAGAGGTAGTCTCAGTTGTTACAGACACAAACATCAGTACTTCCTCTGTTTCACATGATGTTATTCAAGGTGATCCAACGTCGTGTTTTGATCCTATTGTTGACATTACTGTGGGAAGCAAGAGCGTTAAACTCTTAGTTGACTCTGGCGCTAACATAACGATGATTACTCAAAAATTGTTAGATGAAACTTGGAAAGGTTGTCAGCCTCTATCTCCTCCCGATCGCTCTCCCGTGTCATATGAGGGTCGTAAAATTGATCTATTGGGATTCTTTGAGGAGGAGATGTGTTTCAAGGGGAGGAAAATAAAAGGAAAAATCTACGTTGCGTTGAAAGGACTTAACATATTGGGTTGGTTCCATCAAGGCCTCTTTAGCATGATCCTCAGACCAGGAACCAAGGAGCAAGTACTTGTGGTGGGATGTCCTGATGAAATTCAAACATTGAAAGATAAATTTCCCTCTGTTTTTGGTAGTGACTTAGGTAAAATTTGAGGGTTTAAATACAGAATAATTGTCAAAGAGGGCTCGGTCCCTGTAAAACATAAACTTAGAGGCGTGCCTTAAAGTGTGAGGGACGATCTAGAAAAAGAATTGTTGCAACTGTGTGATAAAGGTGTTATTGAGCCCGCAGAGTCTTCTCTGTGGCTTTCTCCTTTGGTGGTTGCCAGGAAGAGATGTGGTCAGCTCAGGGTCTGTGTTGACTTAAGGTCTCTCAACAGGGAGATCTGGGTTGACTCACATCCTCTTCCTAAAATCAATGATCTTTTTGCTTCCACCAAAGGGGCTACATTTTTTACCAAGCTCGACCTTGCCAGCGCCTACCACCAGGTCGAGCTACATCCGGATTCCCGCCACCTTACCGCCTTTGTTTCCCCTCTGGGTAAGTTTCAATACCGACGTATGCCTTTCGGCCTTGCGTCGGCATTCCAGAGGGTGATGAACAACATACTTAAGGGGGTCGACGGTGTATTGGTTTTCCAAGATGATGTGCTCATCTTTGCAAAGGATGCGGCTTCACATGATCGTACCCTGCACAAAGTCCTAAGTTTGTTTCAACAGCATGGCGTTGTGTTAAAACTTGAAAAATGCAAAAACAATTGTACTGAAGTGGAATACTTAGGTCATGTGCTCACTCATTAAGGTGTTAGGCCCAGACCGGGTCTTCTTGAAGCTATCACCAATGCATCCACTCCCACTGACAAGACTGGAGTTAAATCTCTGCTGGGGTTGTGTGAATATTACTCGAGATTCATCCCTCACTATGCCACCATTGTGCGCCCCATCAGTAACCTCCTTAAGAAAGGGACCAAATTTGTATGGAGCGATGAGTGTTCGTCCGCTTTTAGTGAAGTTAAGGTTCTTCTGGGCAAAAGCACTGTCCTCAAGCCTTTTGACCCCCGTTTGTCGTGTTGTTTAACTGTTGATGCTAGCCAGGTGGGCCTAGGTGCCACCTTAACACAAGTGGAGGATGGAGTGGAAAACACGATTGGATTTGCGTCCAGAGTTCTAAGGGCGGCTGAGTTGCAATACTCGGTTATTGAGAAGGAGCTTTTAGCTTGCTCCCGGGCTATTGAAAAGTTCCGTCCATACATCTGGGGAAAACGGTTCTTACTTCAAACGGATCATAAGCCTTTAGTCAATATCTTGGGTGGCAGCTTAAGTAAATGTTGTACTCCCAGGATTATGAGGATGGTCACTAAGCTCCTCCAGTATCAATTTGATGTTAGGCACATTTCTGGTGGGAGGAATGGTAGGGCAGACTTTCTCTCCCGGTTTCCTGCCATAGAAATTCATGATGATGAAATTTCCTTTTCAGATCTCATCGATGAGGATTGCGAGGATTGTCTGGTTGCAGGTGTGGATATACCAGAACTTAAGTTCTTTTCCGAAGAGGAATGGAGATCAGCTTTTTCCAATGATTGTATTCTCCAAGAAGTTTGTACCCTTGTTAGGAATGGATGGCCAAGGGAGAAAGTTCTTTCTCCTTCACTGCAACCTTTCTCTAAAATTGAGAGTGAGATCTCTTTAGAGGACGGTATCTTGTTGCGTGGTGACAAACTCATTCCTCCACATGTATTCAAGAAAGGGATCATTGAGAGGGCCCATGAAGGACATTTAGGTTCTTCTTTCACTAAACGTCGTGTTCGTGATGCATTTTTTGTGGCCTAGCATGGATTCTGAGATTGATGATCTTGTTGCCAACTGTTGTGTTTGCAGGTCATCTGATAAAGCTCTTAAAATTTCTGTTCCCCCTCTTATGCCCATTGAGTGTCCGGATGGTCCTTGGGCTAAACTTGGTGTGGATGCTATGGGACCGTATGAGATGCTTTCTGGAGGTTCTAAATTTATTATAGTTCTCATCGACTATGCCTCAAAGTGGCCTGAGTTTAAACTTGTCAGAGAGGCCAACACTAAAAGTGTTGTTGATTTTTTGAGTGATGTCTGGTCGAGAGAGGGGTTTCCTGAGATCCTTGTTTCGGACAATGGGAAGCAGTTTGTCAGCAAACAGTTTGAATCATTTTTGTCTGCTTCTGGAGTAAGACATGTGAAGAGTTCCCTTTATCATCCACAAGGGAACGGACTTGTGGAAAGGATGAATCGGGTTGTCGGTGATTGCGTGAAGTGGGCTAAAGCTGGCAACCATGATGTTTTGAGTGCTCTAAACAGTATGATTTGGTTTTATAGAACCACCCCCCACTCTTCCACTAAGGTGTCTCCCTTTGAATTAATGAGGGGAAGGAAAGCCAACACATCTTTCCGACCTGGGTGGATGTCCAAGTGGATGAATTCGGTGTCGGATGTCTCAAGGTTGATGTCCATTGTTAAAGAGAATGTCTCTTTCACTCAGTCTAATCAAAAGGCCTGTTTCGACTCAAAGAAGGGTTCCAAGACCTCAACTTTGAGTGTTGGGGATATTGTTAAAATAAAGAAGTCATACCACGTTAACAAAGGTGAGAGTAAATTTGGCCCACCTGTTAGAGTGATTAAGTTGGTGGGAAATGCCGTCCAGGTGGATGGGGGTTTTGGTGGAACCTTAGCAAGGTTGCCAAAGTTCGATGTGATGTTCCTAAATTTTCTTCTGTCCAACGGAGTTCCCTTCCCGTCAAAACAGAATCAGTCCAGGGGAATGCGAGAAGGAGCTCCCGTGTTATTACCAAACCTGCAAGATATAGAGTCTAACTTAATGTATTAGAGATTAACCTTTTGGTTTTTTTTTTTTAGAGGAAGGGAAGGTAATGTAATATTCTGTGATGTTTGTTAGTCATTGCATATTCTGTGTTATGACATCTTGTATATTATTGTGTTATTCTTTTAATGTAATGTCCTGGTTCTTTTTGGAATGTCTATGGTTGCTAGAGAACATTAGAATGTACATAGCGTACTATTGAGATGGTTTATGTTGGAGCTGGTGGTTTTCTAGCTGGCTCCGCTTCCATGTAGCCTTTGAATAAATCTTCTGAAGACAACTTCTGTCTCTGACATCATTACTACAAATCTCTTATTTAAAATTAAGGCCTTGACTTCCTTGGACTTTCGTAAACTGAATCGAAAGGGTGTGATTGAAGATGTTTTCCTTGAAAAGCCTTTCCCAATAGCTTAGTGCCTTTACATTACTGCTCTGTTGGCTACAGTGAGTTCAAATAGTCTAGCTTGAAGAGCCTGGTGACTTTAATAACATAGACTCTATATTTGGCTTTCTGATATGGGTGATGTTTTCGCAGTAGAATATGGTAATTACAGGGTTTTATGACTGCTGATGCTTATTTTTTTAAGTGGAACGTTGTGTTCAAACTAAAAACCTAAGTTTGACCACAAGATCCCACATGAGAATTAGGGATAAGTCATTGGTGGTGGGCATAGCACAGTGGGCAATCAAAAGGAGACGTTCCAAAGTTCGCTGACTCCATCACCACAATATCAGTCGCTTTCTCATTCAGGGCCAGCATGCTCTGCCTCTTCCATGAACAGGTGCTGTTGAGGAATTATTAAATGGAATCTGTCATCCAATCTCCATCTGCATCACAAGCATTGGCCGTGTGACACCAGCTTTTTCTTCCCAGCAAGTACTGCAACCAGATTCCCTTTGCCAACCAAAACCAAGACTATTATGAATCACTAGTATGTAAGGCACTAGAATGGGGTGATATGAAACTTGGTTAGAAGTGGTGTATCCACACCTCCCTAAAGGTCCAAAGAAACATGTACAAATTTCAAAGACTAATTGATGGCTGAGGAGACTATTAACATGGCCATTGTCTTCTGGGAGTCCTTGTTTTCCACTAACTCTTGTGGCGCATCGATTATAACAATATTAAGGCACCCAACACTTTATCCATGACTTGTTTGAAACTTTAGTTGTTGAAACTTTAGTGAGGAGTGTACAACCACATGAAGCGGGTTACAAATCCATTACTTAACAGCTGTGTTCCTAATTATCAATGCAGTTCCTGGCAATGCCAAATACGTTTAGGAGTCACATATTTAGATAATTGTCTAATTTCTCCAACAACCAAATTTTTAAAGACTAAACACTGTGGTTGATTCACAGAGGGAAACAAAAAGGCATGTAAACTAGAACATGCATTGTTCACATACAGGCATAATTGTAATTTAGAAGAATTTCAAGAATTCATGTTATGTTACTTTTTATGCATGGCTAAATTATGCATAGCAGTTTAGCTGTGAATCTGGGCGGTATTCTTATACATTACTATGGTTTTGTTTGAGTTCATCATTGTGTTTTATCTTGACCAATATTGAGTACTGCATTTTACACGTGCTAATACTAACAGCTAATATATAACGTAAAAAGGTACCTCTAAATCACTCATTAGTTTACCTCTCTCAAAAACATTATGCTATAACCTTCTTGTTTTGCTTTGGAGTGCCATGGCATAAAAGGGCATAGATGTCTTCGGCATGAGTTATTATTGATTTATTGATTTTTCCCTGAATACCCTCTACAACACTGTAACAATATCTCCAATGTTACAAAACACTATTTGCCATCACAAAGATGCTTGCCAGAATTGGGAAAACACTCCCCATAGGCATGTATTTTTCTCTGTCATAATGATGGCCTCTGCAGATGCTGGGAATCAAGGAAGGGTCAGGGGTAAGACTGCCTTTTCAAAAAAAGTTGATTGCAAGCATTGATTTCCATAAGAGCAATAGGGAATAAGTCTATGTTAATAAACTGAGCAGGCATGGTGACTATTCCGACGTCTTATGTTTTTTGTGGGGAAATATTTTGGAGCAACTGTATTGGTTCATGAGATGTACATTTACATAAAAACCACATCACAGAACATGAAAAGTAAATGGATGCCTCAGTGGGTGAATTTAAAGTTAGGAAATGGGTGCAGTAATGTGCTACTGCAATACACACATTACACACATAATACTAGGCAGAGCATTGGCAGTCAAAACCACTTGTTAAAGATGGCCTTTTTGTTTACACAGCAATGTATTCATTATGATCCAGGCAGATCAGCAAAAGGATCAGTGAGAAGGAGAAGTCAGTGAGTAAAGGAGGGGGTGGGAAGAGGCATAGAAAAGCCTCTTATCTTGATAATCCCCTTATCCTCAACATCTACATGGCCCCCCTCACCGCCATCGTCAGACAGCATGTACTCAGCATAGTATCATACGCCGACGACACCCAGCTCATCCACTCCCTCACTAAGGATCCCCTCACCACCAGACTCAGCTTCCAGGAAGGAATGAAGGACGTCGCATCCTGGATGAGCAGCAGCTGCCTGAAGCTTAACTCAGAAAAGACAGAAGTCCTCATCCTCGCACCCTCCCCCTCTGCATGGGACAACACCTGGTGGCCCACCACCTTAGGCAGGCCCCTCACCCCCACGGTCCACGCCTGGAACCGCGGCATCATTCTCGACTCCTCCCTCACCATGACCCGACAGATCAACGCCGTCGCCTACACCTGCTTCAACACCATCTGCATCCTCCGCAAGACCTTCAAATGGATCCCCCCCGAATCAAGAAAGACCGTCACCCACGCACTCATAACCAGCAGACTGGACTACGGAAACGCCGTCTACGCTGGGATCAACAGATCCCTGCTCCGCAAGCTCCAGACCATACAGAACACCGCAGCCAGACTCGTCCTCGGCATCCCTCGACACGAACACATCACCCAACACCTGCGAGACCTACACTGGCTTCCTGCTGAGAAGAGAGTAACCTTCAAGATACTCACCCACGCCTACAAATGCCTCCACAACACCGGGCCCCAATATCTCAACGAACAAATCTCCTTCCACGTACCCAAGAGAAACTGCTGATCCGCTGACCTCGCCCTCGCCGAAACGCCGCTCATCTGCAGAGCCAGAACGGGTGGAAGAGCCTTCTCCTACATCACGTCAAAGACCTGGAACGAGCTCCCAATCAACATCAGATGCGCCCCCACTCTTCACATCTTCAGGAAGACCATCAAGACCTGGCTCTTCGCCTGACCGGAGCTGCACCCCCCCAGCGCCTTGAGACCCCTACGGGTGAGTAGCACGCTTCACAATTCCCTGATTGATTGATTGTCTTTTTGAAGGGGAGGGAGGATCAATCAATCAGGTGACCAAAGGTGGGGCCTAATGCTAAGATGGGTGGGCGCCCCACACTATTCCCTTTTTGCACTCTAATGCTTGGGGCCTGATTCACAAAGGTAAACTTAGACTTTTGTGTGAGTTTACAATTGTTTGCTACTCACAAAAGTATTTTGCTAGCAGTATCTTTCAACTGCAGAATCTCCGCACATAAAAAGATAGGACAGTCCTCAGCAGAGACTCTGCAGTCGTAAAGATACTATTAGTAAAATATCTTTGTGGGTAGCAAACAATTGTAAACTTACACGAAAGGCCCAAAGTGTCTAGTGAGATTTCCGCCTCCACAAAATAGGAACATTGGAGATGAACCTTTCCATACCTCCTTAATGGATCATAAAGACCGTCTTGTGCCAGGAATGAAGCTGCAGCCCAGTGTCAGGACATGAAAGCTCAGAACCCATTTCATTTCTTACTTTGTTTTCTGGTAGTCAGGTGGGCTTTCTGATCTCCTGGTATGGGCAGGCAAGGAACAAACCACTCAATCTGAATACCCAGGTCAGCTAGACCCAAGGCCACCAGAACAAAAACAATTAAAAAATGTTTAGGGTGGAGAGCCACTTGGTCCTAGAATTGGTCAGCCTGCTAAGTCCCCAGGCCCTGGACAGTCTTTATGTCCCCCTCGGGGCAGGCTGATTAGGGGGAGGGGGGGGGGCATTAACCACCAATCTGCCCTCCAGAACACCAAAGAAAAAAATGAGAAAAGGGGTGGGGTGATGGCCTGGCATCAGCCCCCACTCTTGGGCACCAGGCAGTGTTTCTGCTCCAAGAAGTAGGCATTTATGCCCCTCTCTGCTGGCCTGTCTGTCAAAACTACACCCAGAGAATCCCAATTTCCTCTTTCTTGTCATGGTGGATGGTTACAATATTTTCTGGTTCAGCCAGTACAGAGGGAACCCTACAAAGCCTGGGCATCTCTAAAAACTGGACACCAAAGAAAATCTACGTTAGCGTGACTTGCTTGATCCCCAGCATATTTTCTTTCCCATAATGCCCTGCTAATGTCAAAACTATGTCCAAAAACACCCAATTTCCTCTCTCTGGCAGCAGCATGTGGCCCAGGGTAGAGCAGCAATGACAGAACTCTACCATCCCAGGGCATTCTTTAAAACTAGAGGCCCAAGGGAAATTATTTTGGTGTGGATTCCATGCTAGGAGCTGAGGAAGTGACCTGACGCACCATGTCAGTGAATGTCATCACAGGCTGATCCCTTTTCTTATTCTTAGCTTGGCAGCAGTCTCCAATTTGTTATTGTGGGGACAGAGATGGGCAAATATAAGAAACTACTGGAAGAAAAACAGGCAATGTTTGTGTTACTGCTACTGCCTGTATGACCCCAGAAAGCAAGGGTTCCAATTATAAGTAAGACATAGCAAAGTGCTAGCCTAGGGTAGCAACTGCTACCCCTGGTAACTCCTTATTGACATCCATATCCTTCTTGTAAATCAGTGATTTGATGCATCTGCTGGAGAGTTTACATGTTTAAATCCTGGTAGTGGGGACTCTGCTTTACATCTTTCAGAGGTTTATGAAATGAGCACACTTGGTTAACAGTGATTTAGGTTATTTACCACTATGGATGTTGGACTGTTCCATGTCATAAGGGGAAAACATCCAGCAGAGAAGCCTTTCCCTTTCAAGTTCTGTTTGATAATCTGCACTCAGCGATAGCCAGATCACACAGAATAGAAGACAACTTGTCGTTGATCCTTGCTTTTATCCTGTCACCTCCTTGGTGTTTCACCTGGGCTTTCAATGACAGAGGCCTTTCAGGGAATTTCCAAAGACACCTGTAGGCCTGTCTGTCTCTGCACTCCACTCGCAGTGCCTCTACTGCACCGCCAAGCTCACTCGCTGCACCCTGCTGAGGTGTTCGTCCTTCCTTTCCTCCACTCACTCCTCCTGATCCTTGAGGAGTTTCTACCTTAGCTCCTATGTTCAAAATGACTAACACATGAACAGACCTGCCAATGCATGGGGTCACAGCTGGGACAAAATAAAGGCAGCCTAATTAATGGCATCAAGCTGATCTCATTAAGTTAAAGTGCACCTTAGTGTGAAATGTGATAACACACCAGGGCTCGGTGTTATTTGTGAGATAATTAAACTGTGAGACAACTATCAGATTTGAGTTCATTTCATACCTCACCACATGCTCGTTTTCACCCACAATAAGGCTCATCGGGGAAGCCATTACATATAGGATTAACTTCATCCAAGGAGGTTCAGATTGACAACAACTTTGAAAAAACGTGCATCTTTCACCCGCTCAAAACAAAGTGGTGTTATATACTGCTGCACACAACATACCTTGCTGTGCTGAAAGGAGGTGCCCTACACCCCCTCGTTTCTACATGTCGCGTGCTTGACTGAAGCTGAACATTTGCTTCTGTTGCTCTGCAGAGCCCTTCCCTCCCTGCACAGCTCTCCAGGCAGCATAACACACGCGCCTGACAGAGATGTTGCTTCGATTTTGACCTTTTGAACTTTTGTGGCTTTGCGGGCTTTAAAGAATTTATGTTTTAGAACATGAGGAAAGGAACACTTCTAAATATAAAATGGTGTTCTGAAGAGTTGCACGAGGAACATTATCTTCCACCGCCATTTTGAAGCACCAAGCTTCAGGTGGCATAGTATAGTCCATTGGATTCGGAAACTCAGTTTAAATGCTTACAATGTGCGTAAAACACAATTTGCCACCGGGCAGTGATCATATTTTTTGCAAAATGCAGGGTTTGCATTTACAAAGGACAATCAGTAGTATTTTATCTATTTATATATTTAGAGAAAGCAACAAGACATTTCTACCATAAATACTTCTACGACACTTTTTTTTACCAATATTAATGAGGATGCAGTAAAAATCGCAAATAAGTGTGCAGGGCAGTCTTTGAACTGCGCCTGCCTGGGAATTCAGCCACAGAAATGGACAGGATGAAGGAAAGGGAGAACTTTTCATAACATGCATTGCTTTAAATGGAAACACAGGTACTGGCACTCTATTCAGAGTACCTTTTTGCTACTGAGAACTGCCAGTACTCTTCCATGTACTGCAGCAAGGCTTAAAAGTGCAGACACTCTCCTTTTCAAATTAAAGAAGTGCTGGAACTCAGTACCGGACAGTGGCTGCCTATTTAGAGCACTAATACAATGGTAGCAGAAGCCCAGGAAACCACTGGGCCCCATAAAGAAAGAAAGGTTTTAGAACAGGAATGAACTTCTGACTGAACTCAGCTTTTTCTGAGTTGCACAGTATTTGAATTTTACCGAAATTCAGCAAGGCGGTGAAGACTGCTTCATTTCACAAAAGGAGCTCTTCAGACACTGAACTGTGAGAGAAGTTCAAGCAGGAGAATGCTCGAAAAGGGAAAAAATCGAAACAGCATTTTATTCTCTACACACACGGAGTCTCATAGGCATGTAAGAAAGTCTGGTCGTGGCAAGGGGCCAAATCTTTTGTGATATTTCTCTTGCGTTTCTGAAACAAGAAGCAGCTCAGAGTCAGGCAGACTGGTACTCTAGGGGAAGTGCAAACATGATATGAGGCACCACTTGGCGATGTTGCTGTGTTAGCTGCACTAGGAAGGAACAAGTCAGGCCAGCTGTTTTATTATTAAAAAGATGTTGCGATGGGAGAGTGGAACTACAAAATGTGTGGTGCTCGGGGCAAAGAGCCCTGGCTGCACACCCCTTGTGACAACTCTTGTGCCACAGATAAACATGAGCTAGATTCATTCCTACAGTCTGCATAGGATGTTTATTTGCTTTATTCATATGTATATTGTCTTATAAAGCACAGACTCTACCCAACTGGGTTTCAGACTGCGCTATAGTCATACATTGACAGACCAAGCCAGCTAATATGCTATAATTACAACAGGACGCGTGGGATAGGAACTGTAGCATTTGAAAGTGGTTTGAAGCAGGGTATCAAAGCGGTAAGAGGTACAATAAATTTATGGAAATAGCATAGAGATCACATCTTGGTCGAAAGTAGTGGCAGGCTGACGAAGGAAGGTGTTCAACAACAGAAAGAAGGCTTTGCTCTCATTGACATTAAAGAGACATATACTATGACTATGGGGAGTGAAGTAGGATTGAAAGTAAAGTAGATGAAGTAAGGAACATCTTTGTAGAAGCAGTGATAAATATAAAGTGAGGGAGTGGTCTAAAAGATTTAAAGGAGAGTGACAAGGAACCAGGCCCACCCAGAGTTTGGAGTACAGAGAATTGGTGCACATAATTAAACAGACAGGGGTAGCTGTTTCCCAAGGAACATGTTCTTTAGAAGAGATTTAAACACTGAAAAGGATGGAACATTCATGATTTGAAGGCCTCACCTGTTCCAGATTTTAGGAGCATTCCCACATGAGGATTTTCCAAGCATTTTTTTTTTTTGTGGAATACAGAGAGTTATCCTGCCTCTGCAGCCTAGAGTGTAAGACATTTCAGATATGGATAGCTTCTGGGAGAGCTACTTGGGCAGTATGCATTAACCAGCATGCTTCGATCTGGAACCATTTAAAGATGGGCAAGTGCAGGAGTGATGTAGTTCACTTCTTGTCTGAAACCTAGCAGCAGTATTTACAACAGCTTTACGTGCTGCAAGTCTATTTTTTGGGAAGTTGGAGAGGAAGGCAGCACCATAATCAGGTCACAGGTCTACCAGGGCCTCACCTGAAGGCTTCAGATCCTAGGGCGATTTTAGGAAAATAGGATCTGCTTTCATGGTTACCACCACTTTTTGCTGTTGTTCAACTGTTTTCTGACTAGTCTGACTGGGATCCTGCTAACCAGGACCCCAGTCACTGTGCTTCCTCCCTAAAATGGTTATGGTAAGTACCTTGGTACATTCCTATTTCGCGACTGGGGCACCCTGGTAAGTCCCTAGTATATGGTACTAAGGTACCAAGGGCATGGGTACCCCAGAGGTCCCCTATAGGCTGCAGCATTTATTATGCCACCCAGGGGGGACCCTCCAAACTACCACTACAGGCCTGCCATTGCAGCCTGTGTGAGTTGGAGCATGCACCACTCACGAGAGATATACGTTTCCTTATATCTCCCACTCACTGCACTTGAGACCCATAAGTTAACCCTCTAGCAGGCCTTCCAGTCCTGAAGGCAGGGTGCTTGGTCCTAAGTGTGATCGTGCCCCTGCATGAGCCAGACACCCCTACAGCCTACGGAGCCCATTCTCCTGGGTTGTAAGTGCATCAGCCATATAACATATAGAGGGGCATCGCGTCGTTATGCGATGACCATCTCTAAACTGGCTGGAACTAACCTGGGCATATTTGGTATCAAACATGTTGGAATCGTACCCCAACACCATATCTGGTTTTGGAGGTATGATTCCATCCACGGTAAGGCCCCTCCGGGAGGCCCTCCATGTTCCCAGGACCGATCTAACAGAGCCTGACAGAAACCTAGGGCTGCTGCCGACCACAGACATGATTCTGCCTTCCTGCTGCTGGGCCAAGCAGGGAAAGGTAGGACAATAAGTTTCCTGTCGCAGGGAGGTGTGACCACCTCCCAGACAGGACTTAGTGTATTGGGCCATGGCAGGAGCGCTTGCCAGTGCTACATAGTCTGCTAGAAGGGCACGTGTGTTGCCCTCCTTACATACTCCAGTTCAAACCAGATCAGGGAGCAGTTGGCTCCCCGCTCTGGCGCGAAACTGGACAAAGGACATGGGAGTATCCTCCCCACTGCCCGACCCCTCCTCTGGGAGAGACACCTGAATCGTCCCAACCCTCACCTTAGGATACTTAAGGGCTTACCTGTGGTTGGGTCCCTAGATTCGTCATGGGATTCGATTCAGATCCAACTCCACTTCTTTGACTGTCTGGACATCTTGGCCGAGTCGTGCTGACCGTGCCGAACTGATCGCACCGTCCTTTTGCTTCTGGGCCAAGACTGCAACGGAGAAGACTCTGTCGACTCCTGACCTCGTCGTCCTGCAAGCTCGCTGCACCATCAGTGTCTGTGTCCCATACAGGTTCCGTCCTGGGCCTGTGGACATCTAAAGACATCCGAAGGAATCTCCCTTGGAGTGAAGGAGTCACTCCCCTGCATCCGCAGATACCACAACAAGATCAACTGGTGTGCGAACCTGGGCTCCCAGAGACTCCACAAGGATCTGCAACCCAGGTGGTGGTTCTGCGTTCCCTCGAGGACCAAGCTGCCCTCTCATCGAGTTGAGGCCAGCATCCTTCGTAGAATGCCTTGGGACCAAACTCCTGTGCACCATGTCGCTGCATCGCATCAATCACCCGGTGACCGCAATGGTTACCCCGATCGACTCATGCAAACAGAGTCAGTCGCATCAAGAGGTTCTGTTGACAAGTCTTTCCCCGCTATAACTGACCTGTGCCGACGCGGTTGGTTGAACGGACCGATTCTGTTATCTTCAGCATCCTGGTGGCTCAGGCAGAGCTACCGCTTCAGTGTACCCAAGCTTGAAGCCTCTTCACTTAACTTGTTTTCTTGAACTCGAGTGGTCTTCATCTTCCATGCCTCCTGGACGTCCCGGTGTGGCATAGACTCTGTCCCCTTTGCTTTCAGGTACTCTTTGACTCAAACTCACTTCTGAGTTCCAACAGACTCTGTTGTCCTTCTGTGGTAAGACTGTAACCGCAACGTACCCACTGATCAATATTGAGTACACAGTTGGGTATTCCTTCTCACGCGACCATTGGGGGGTTCCACGACTCTCACCTTGGGTGGTTCCTTGGGTCCCCGCCTCTTTTATGTCTCCTGGGTCCAGTCTCGACTTAGGACATGGTTCATTTCCCATTAATTTGATATATGTCTGTCTCCCCTCTGGGGACCACTGTGTATTGGTGCTAAAGGCTGTTCTATGTCCAAAGTATTGTGTGCATTGTGAATATCTCCGGGTAGGAGATATTGTAACGTGTTAGTGAGTGATTGTAATAAATATCTATTTTTATAAGTACACTGTGTGGTTCTTTTTCATTTAGCCTATACTAAAAGATTAGACACTGGTAAACCAAGCTGCTTTGCACTCCTCCTAGATTAAGCCTGAAGGTTGCTCTCCACAGCTGCCACTAAGAGAACTTTCTATGGTTATCTAAACCCCTAAAATCACCATAAGGGTCGCCTGGGTTAGTGCAGGGTGCTACACTTACATTAGTGAGCACCATATACTGACCCGGCGTCTCACAGCGAGGGGATCTGCTTTAATCTTGTAACTTTATGAAGATTGGATCTGGACGGGGTTAGTATTGCTTAGACATGCCTTTTGAGGTTTAGGCTTGAATCAAGAACGAAACTCAAGGATTTCACAGTAGTAGCCAATTTGGGATTGATACCTGCAAATTGTAAAGATTAAGAACTAATAAGATTAGTTGTTTAGTCAATACATGGCGAAGGAGAAAAAAATTCTTAAAAGCATTGCATTTTAGATACTTTTGTTCGACCTTTTGTGAATGCTATGCATTGTGGTTTGTATCTACTAGATGTATTCAGGAGAGTTAAATTTGAAATAATCCTGAAATAAATTTGGTGTCATCAGAATATTGATGAAAGGAGGTGTCAAGATTTTCAAGACACTCATACAAAGGTTCAAAATAGAGACTGGATATAATGGGTGGTGAGATGAAAACTGAGGGACACTACAGAAGAAGAGGGTGGGATTGGAAAATAAATTAGCAATTTTCATCAGGTGGGAGTATTTTTTGAGATAAGAATAAAACTATGTCTATACTGCGCTTTTCATGCCCATCACATTTTTTCATCCTGGTGTCCAGAGGAAATTAGAAGTTTACATTGTTGAACACCCTGGTTAAATACAATAGGCAGGGGTGGCCTTCATCAAAGATATTGAGAATATCATTGATCACTATTAATGTTGATTATTCAGTACTGAGATCTGCCAAGGATTCAAATGAAAACATATCCAGATGTCATTCTCCAGTTACATATTCTTTGGGGACTTCTCAGTGCTGGTCAGGAGGCCCACTCATTCTGTGGAGAGCGACAGCATTTTTTAAGATGAGCTTCTGCATTCTGCTAATATAGGTGAAGGTTGGGAATGGAGATATGAAGGATTGGAATATATGCCACAGGGGACAGCCTTTGACGGGTGAGAGCAATGCAGTTACTCTGTAATTTTAGAAAATTAACCAGAAAAATGCTCCTCAGACATTCACACTAAATCACAAATTCAGAGATTCATTGTTTTCTTCAAAGGATGAGAAAAGCAAGTGTTCTTTCCAAGCATCCTATCTCTTGCTCCTCAAGTTACAATAACAATGAAGAGTGCAGAGCCAGCTATAAGGGAGTTCAAATTCTGGAACCCAGCACAGGTCTAGGAATGGGCTCTCTGTTTTCAATCTACCTATTTCCAGTCAGCCTCTCTAACATTGTTGTATTAAAAGCTGAGCTTGATCACACCCAGTAGATTTCAGTTGGCCCACAGGTAGTACTAGTGTGCCAACTTTACACTTGGAAAGGGTAAAACAGACCAGTGTCCTATGAACCTTTCCCCAAACAAACCTGAAAATTAATTCACAATAAGAAAAGACAAACCTGTCAGAGACAACAGGAATATTTTACTGGGTTCCTTCCACTCTTTCCTCAGAGACAGCACACAAACAAGGCATGTGGAGTAGTGTTATTAATAGAGCGTTTCATTATAACCCAAGATAGTGCAGAACAAAGGCAAAATCATAGTATCAAATATCACTGTTGCACTGGCAATAGAGAATATGCAGAACATAAATATTATGGGGGCTGTTCACAAAAGTATGTTTAGACATGACTAAATCTAAGAATGTAAAGTTACTTTCACACTTTTAGGTCGCAATATATGAGTGTAATGTTACTCAATAGTATAGACTCACATGCTCCATCTTACTACTATCAGTAGCTACAACCACATTTGATGTTCCACACAATTAGTAGAGATTTCCGTATTTTAATGAATACGGAAATTAATAAAGGTGTATTAATGTTTTGCATATTAAATTTTAATGTTAAATATTTTATACATGCATTTTAAATTTAGAATGATATTTTGGAAATGTTACTGCAGTATTAACTAAGTTCAAATTTGTTGGAAATGATCCTTTCTGCAGGGTTACCCCCAAATATTTTGCCTTCCTCCTCCCTTTTTTTCCTGAACTCGTTTTTGTTGGCTTTTTGACTCTGGGCACTTTAACACAGCTAACCAGTGCTAAAGTGCATGTGCTCTCTTTCTAAAATATGATCCAATTGGTTTACAGCTGTTTGGAACATTTCATTTACTTATAAGTCCCTAGTAAAGTGCACCACATGTGCCCAAGGCCTGCAAATTAAATGCTAATAGTGGGCCTGCAGCACTGATTATGCCACCCACTTTAGTAGCCCCTTAAACATGTCTGAGGCATTCCATTGCAGAGCCAGTGTGTGTTTTAAACTGCCATGTCGACCTGGCAAGTTAACCCTCTTGCATTGCCCAAGCGTTCCTTTTTAATACATATACGTCACCCCTAAGATAGGCCCTAGACAGCCCCAAGGGCAGGGTGCAGTGTATTTAACATTTAGAACATGTACTTTTAAGGTTCGTATGTCCTAGTAGTGTAAAACTATTAAATTTGTTTTTGACTACTGCAAGCCTTATTTCTCCCATAGGTTAACATTGGGATTTTCCTCATCACATTTTATAAGTGTAATTCCCAATTGGGAAAAGATAGATATTTTGAGTTTGGTGTCTCTGGACTCACAATTTAAAATCACAACTAAGTCGGATTGTAAGTTGTGAGCCTGAAAATGCCACTTTTAGAAACTGGAGTTTTCCTACTTTTTTTTTATTTTTTATAAATCTGTTTATTGATAAAAGGAACAGAAATATAACAAGATAAAATAAAATAAAATAGTGCATAGGTACTATAGCAGCATTCAAATACCATTACTGTCCGACAGCTCCATTACAACACAGATCATCAATTATAACATCTTGATCAATACAATCACGGAGTCATGGTCTCTTGCAGCGGGGCATCTAGAAACGGTTCACACAACATTCCCCTCGATTTATTCCAGCTACCCCAGATCTTGGTCCACTTCTGCAGACAGCCTCTCCCTTCATAAACCACTCTCTCCGTCTGCATACACCAGTCCATATCCGTTTCCCAATCTCGGGGTTTGGGTGTCCTGTCGCCCTTCCAAGTTCTGGCTATGTTACGTTTCGCAACAACATTCCCAAGAGAAACCCAGACCCTTTCTTTGGCCATCATGTCAGTCGCATCCCATATATTCAAGAGACAGAGCCGGGGGGTGACCTCCATTCCTTTCCCACTGACCTCCCACATTTTTGCGGTTACTTTCCTCCAATACTGTCCTATACATGGACATTCCCACCGTTGGAACGATATTCGAGGAAGGGCTGTGCCGTGTAGAAGACGTTGTTCGTTGCAAATTGAAGATATGCACTATCGCTTTAAGGAGATTACGGACCCGTGTATTTCGGTCGAATAACAAAAATAAAAAACAGATCGATGTGACAAGACTGTACAGGAAGTCCCTTTATATATTCCTTGGCGAGGTTGAGTGAAGGATTCGTCGTACCATTGTTATGTATTGGGCGATCCTACCACGGATGATTGATTTTTGGCAAGAGACATGATGAAAATATAGCCTTTCGAATAATATGTCCTGCTTTTAAACAATAAAAGGGAGATTTTTTAAGTATTCTTCGCAAATCTAATCCTCGTTCGATTATCATTGACTGATCAGGCTTGAACTACACCACATTTAGGTGCTATGAGAGACAAATTATTAATTGTGTCCTGATGAAGGTGGTCGTATAATCTGTCTGTTACCACTGAAACGCGTCGACGCCATACTTATCAAGGTTATATCCAAGGAACTCGGATGGCCCAACTTAACTAGTGCACAGGGGACCATTGTCATTGATTCCAGATGGAATAACCAGCTAATGATGTTTTTTTAATATTTCACATGCAAATTGTCTCTCCCAATTTTTGTGTTATTGTGTATGTAATGATTTTTTGTATTATGGTATAAATCGATTGAAGATGTTTTAAAACGGATCCAGTAAGGATTTTTATGGTCTATTGATATAATGATATATTGTTTTCAATAATAAAATAACGCTGTTTTAACTTATTGTCGTGTAGATACATGCCCATACTATCGTCTTTGGGGTTCATGAGGTTTGGAATATAGGGATGCCTGTATTATTGATAAAAGAATATTTGTGAGTGCAAGTTATGAATATAGGTTTCTATTAGATCCAAGAGAATTTGTTTTGATTATTACTTGTAGGTATGTTCCCACCTGTCCACATCCCCGGGGACACAACGGAGAGCCCAAAACACCCATCCTGGCCAGTGTAACGCCGGTATAATAAACTCTGTGGAGGAGTTTAAGTTGGACCAATTTAAATCTAGAGCGCACCGCCACCTGGAGTTTTCCTACTTTAAACATTCTGTGCCTCTTCCCGTCTCAGAATACATGCCTGGGGTGGGTGACAGCTGGGCTTTGTGCATTCCTTCTAGACAGTCATCCACAAAGGGAGCTTAGGTGTGCCTGATGAGCCATTCACATCCTGATGGGCCATTAACATCCTGATGGGTCATCCTGGGGAGGATGGGAGGGAGAAGCTGACACTTGCACCTGAATGGGCTGTGCCTGTCCCCACTCAAAGACCTGCATACCCCCTGTAGTGAGTTAGGAGCCAGGGAAGAAGGGCAGGGACTTTGTGCACTTCAGTGCCTCTCTTTGAAGTCTCCCCCACTTCAAAGGCACAACTGGGTATAAGTATTGGACCCCTGACACCACTAATTCAGTGCACTTCTGGACCTGAGGACATTGTGCCAGGAAGAAGGACTGCTGTGCTGCTGAAAGGACTGTCACTCTGCTGGACTTTGCTGGACTTCTGCTTTGCTGTGCCTGCCCTGCTACCTGCTGCCCTCTTTCCCTGGAATTGAGGACTGGACCTTCATCTCTACAACTGCTGAACCAAGTCACTCCAAGGGTTTGTTGGCTTGCTCCTGTTTTCAAGTCTCGGGGACATCAAAGACTTTCAACAACCCTGCTAGAGCCTCTGGCTCTGGACTCTGCCAACTTTGAGTCCTGCCCTGCCAAGTGGGGCACATACAGTTCTGGGCCCTCGGAAGTGGGTTTTCTGGCTGTCTGCTGCTAAAATCCATGCATCACTGTCATTGCGCCAGTAGGAGCCGAAGCATCTCACCTCGACAATTCGCCGCTGCCTATGCAGACGAGTATACTGCATCGCCGGCTCAGAGGCCCAACATCGATGCATCAGCTTCATTGAGAGGGGTTTGACGACGACACATCTCTGACTGCAAGGATCGGAACCGATACATCGCCTGCATCCGAAGGGATTTACGCCAACGCATCGCCTCCTCTGCTCCTTGCTTTGGAGCTTTGACGTCGCCGCCTTTCCTCCATCCAAGGTACTTTTGCAGAGGGACAAGGTTGGTCCCAGTATCTGACCCACACTCCATCGCGGTCGGCCTGAACTTTCAAATTTGACCCGGTGAAGCGCGACCAGATAGCCTCAGTTGGCACTTTATGTTTCTAAGCACTATATTTGCAGATATTCTTTTCAAATTCATAACTCTGGTTCTACTTATTGGATTTTTGTCGTTTTGGTCTTGTTTTGTTCATTAAATTAAGCTCTATGTTTCTAACCTGGTGTGGATTATTTTTGTGTGCTGTTTACACAGTTTTACTGTAATAAGTGTAGCACAAATACTTTACACATTGCCTCTTAAGTTAAGACTGACTGTTCTGTGCCGAACTACCAGAGGGTGAACACAGGTTCACTTAAGTGTGTATCTGACTTATCCTGACTAGGATTGTGGTTCCTGCTTGGACAGGGTGCACACCTCTGAAAACCAGAAAACCAACTTCTAACAAAATTACATTACGGTAAATTTACTTTTAAACTGAAAAGAGGTCATTAAATTATTTTAAAATAAAATATTATCCCCTCTGGGAAGGCGCATGAAGAGGTACTGCGCTACTACACAACTCAAAGCCATGCATTCATACAGAGTGACAACACTATAGGTGGATGCAACCAGGTTTTGATAGAGCACCAAAGTGCAAAATGACACTCCAAACAGAAGCGCAGCAATCAGAGACACCTACAAACAAAGTGATACAAGAAACAGTAATTTGCTTACCAGTACAGAGAGCCATCATACCACAGCGCTGAAAGGAGTGACCAGAGAGAAAGCACGCGGGGTTGTGCTTGCAGAGCTGTCCATATCCCAAACAGCACCCCATCTAAGCTGCTGAGTAAGGCTCAGAACAACTCCAAAGGTTTCCAAAGTGCAGAAAGCCGACAGCAGCATTTGTAATTGTGACAGTTTGCTTCTCCAATGGAGACTAAGATAGGCGACCCGTTTCTTATCATTATCAAAGATGATCCAGAGGCCATCCCATTGTGAGGCCTCAGAGATGATTTGCATAAACAAGATCACCAAGCAGCATCGAAGAGAACTATATTTTCCATGTCAGTAAGTTCCATCAATTGTTACAATGCTACTGCCTTCTTGAAACCTCCACCATTTAATACAGCCAAAAAGTTGAATATTGGCAACAGAAGGACTGCCTGGATAGAGACATTTGATGATTTCATTGATGTGATTGAAGAAGCAGATAACAAGAAGATTATCAAGTACCTTAAGAATCTTGCTGGTTGAAGGTGTAAAAGAAGTCATAAAGAAAATGCTGCGAGCTGATGAAATTACAAACAGTCAAATCAAAGCAGCCATGAATCTCAAGTTCAATCCAATGTCAAATGTAGATTATGAAAGGTACATCTTCAGTCAAGAATGACAGAATGCCGGTCAGACCATCGAAGAAATTGTTGAGAGACTGGATACACTTATCAGACACTGTAAGTTCAATAAATGTAATGATAAGGAAGCTATACGCCTCCGAGTGATTGAGGGGTGCTTGTCAGATTCGTTCAGACAACAAATGCTGAGAGAATCTCTTAGGAGCTTATTACTAGTACGGCGGTTCTTGGCACGCCGTACTCGCAGTGGCAGTCTTTATTTATTTATTTGAAAAGTGTTATATAGCGCTGGCTAGACCCGGAGGTATCAGAGCGCTTTACATGAGGACTAACATTGTTTCAGAGCATAGTTACAAGTTACATGAGTTACTGGAGCGAAGTTACATGCGTTAAAAACATAGATGTAAGAAAAAAAAACAGGCAAGGGGGAGAGATTCAGGGGAGAGAGGAAAGGAGCAGGGGAGGTAGACCAAGAATGAGAGAGGGAAAGAAGAGGGGGATGTCCGGAGTGCTGTGATCCCAGAGGAAGAGGTATCATTCCCACACCTCCGCTGTGTGTGGTTCCCTTTGCACTGTGGACTCTCTCAGAGGGGTCTCTGAAACTCCAAGGCATGAATACTGGATCCCTCCCCAACAAGGGGAGAAGGAGTGCTTTGGCAAGGGCGCCATTCCCACACCTCCGCTGTGTGTGGCTCCTTGACGCTGTGGACTCTCTCAGGGGGTCTCTGAGACTCCTGGGTATAAATGCTGGATCCCCTCCCCAACAAGGGGAGAATGAGTGCTTTGGTAAAGGGCACACAAAATGGTGGTAAATTTAGGGATAATGATGTATTGCATGGTATAACAGTTTTAGAATCTGCCCAAGGGGCATCGTCATTTTCAGTCCAGGCAGGAACAGTAGAGAACTGGTAGGATCCAGCAGGATAGACAAGCAGGGACGAGTGGGTCTGAATGAGCCAAGGGTTCAGATCACATCACCTTGTGCATGGACGCCATTTTGGGGTCAGGCAGAGCCCTGTGAGGATTCGGTACATCGACGTTACCCACTTCAGACCACAACAATCGATGGGCTCCTTGGTAGGGAGAATAATAACCTAAGGGCTGCCCGATGTACATAGCGGAGCCGCTGTTGTTTTTGTAAGCCCTTTTAAGCTGAATGGATTTCTTTTATTCAGATACAGCTGCCATTTTCAGGTCAGGCAAGTCGATAAACGGAGCAGCCTCCTGAGAAAAGAAAGCACAAACCTTCCACATACCTCCGGGGTAGAAACGGTGAGCGGGTGGAAAGCGGAGTTCTCTGAAGAGCCTTGTATAGTAGCGCTTCACTCCCGGTTCAATTACCACTGCCGATGTTTCCGATGCTGCGAGGGACCGGCTGCCATTTTGAGAAGCAGAGACCTGAGGCAATCGATAACGATGTAAAATGCCTCAAATAGCATGCAAGTCTTGATCCAGCTCACGGAACAGCTCATCGGTAGGTTCATCTGTTGTTTGGGGGCACTGTCTGCTGGGTAAATGGAGGTCGATGTCATCGCGGAGCACCTCCCTCGGCCACCAGGTTTAGTCTCGCAGCTCCCCAGGCGCCATCTTGTCATAGTGACTGGCAGGGACGTCGGGGCTCAGTTCTCCGGGATGCAAGGTCGGAGAAAGCCGATTTCAGGCTTCAGGTGATCAGCCTGCATTCCGGTTTCGGAATCGCTGTTCTGGATGGGACAACAGCGCGTCGGAGCGCCGCTCAGGAAGCTGGTGAGA
Organism: Calotriton arnoldi; assembly: GCA_963921515.1. Taxonomy (NCBI): domain Eukaryota; kingdom Metazoa; phylum Chordata; class Amphibia; order Caudata; family Salamandridae; genus Calotriton; species Calotriton arnoldi. The sequence continues at coordinate 946,998 of CAWUFW010004012.1, read as the reverse complement.
GGGTTCACTACGGAGCATCAGCTCCGAGCGACCATCGTCATGAGGCTCCTCCCTCAGTCTCCTCCCTCAGTCTGACCACCGTGCTCCGCCTGCCATATTGGGAGTGCTGTGGTTGGACCGCCAGCAGCCTACTACAACACCGCTGGCACCACCAGGATCCTGGATACTGTGGTCAAGGCAGTGTTAAAAGTGGGGAGGTATGGAGGCGGTGCCGATCCAGGCACTGCCGTCCGTATTACGACTTGCCCTTCCGCAAACCTTTTCATGGTGGTGATCTGGCATGAAAAAGCTGGTGGAAAGGCAAGGAGGGGGCCCCCGGGCATATCTGCCTATGGAGGTGGGTGCGGGGGGCACATGTTGTGCCCCCTACAATTGCACTTTTATGCATGAAATTATTTAATGTATTTCATGCATGAAATTACTTCCCACCCTTTACCCCTATAAAATCCACAACCTGCACCTAAAATTAATTGCACAATTTCCATAATTAATTTACAATCAATTAATTAATATAAATTAACTAATTATTAATTAAACATAAATTACTTCCCACCCTTTACCCCTATAAACCCCACAACCAACACGTAAAATTAATTACACAATTTCCATAATTAAATTTCAATCAACTAATTAATATAAATTAACAACTAATCAAAAACAAATTACTCAACACCCTTTACCTCTATAAACCCCACAACCCGCACCTAAAAATAATCACACAATTACCATAATTAATTACCAATTAATTAATTAATATTAATTAACAGCCAATTAATAATTAATTACAAATAAATTACTTCCCAAAATTAACACTATAAAAGCTCAATTAAATAAATAATAAATAACAAATAATCATTAATTTATTATAATTTAATTACTTCCCACCCTATTCCCCTATAAACCCACACCCTGCTACGGAGCTAAAAAACGCAAAATGTAATTGAAATAAAAAATGATAACTACTAAAAATGTAACATATATATTAAAAAACAAACAATACTTATACAAAAAAACATACATCACATACATTTAAAATATAAACTTAAATACATAACACTAATTAAAAAAAAATCGATATTTTAAACTATATTTTTGCAAACTATATTAATGCCTTCTATATTTTTTAAAACAATATTTCTTACCTTAACTTTGATATTCTGGACCACGATATTCTTGCTGTTGATATTACTGTGTCATGATATTTCCAACTTGATATTTGTGGAAGTCGACATTTCCAACTCGATATTCTGTCTGAATACCGGTGATTCAATACCTTTCATTATTGATAGTGGTGCGTCAATAAATATTATGCTAAGGAGAAATATAATGAACTGTCTCCATTGCCCTGACTCACATGAATGTGACCAAAGCTTCCAGAAAATCAAGCAAGCTATTCAGAACGCTACTGAAATGGCATATTTTAATCTAAAGCTTCATACAGATGTTGTTGTTGATCGAAGACGTATTGTGGCGTATGCAAGCCAAAATCTGTCTCAAACCGAACGTGCTTATTCACCTGAGAAAAAAAACTTAGAAGTGGTGTGTGTGAACATTTCCATGTATTCTTGTATGGGAAGCATTTCACGCTGGTGACCAAACAGCAAGCATTGTTGACTATCTTTGGCAATCCAAAAGCAAAAATGCCTCCTCGCAATTAACGTTAGGGTCTGCGATTACAAGAGTACAACTATACCATGGTGCATCGTCCAGGGAAAGATCAGAATCCTGCCGACTTCTTCTCATGAGTGCCTCTACAATGCCTTGCACCTCTTCTGAGATGGCTGAAGCTTACATAAATTTCATCGTGAAATCAAGCACCCTAGCTGCCATTTCGTTGGAACAGATTGTCACTGCCACAAGTCAAGATAGTGACATGCTGAAACCGAAGACATTATTACACATCAGCCCTGGTGCCAGCACCCTCGACCTCTAACCAGTGACAGTGAATATAAAAAGTTTAAGAATGTCAAAGAGGAACTGTCAGCTACTCAGGAAGGCATTATCCTGAGAGGTTCGAGAATTATCATTCCAGAGAGTCTGTGACAACAGATAATTGAAGTGGCCCATGAAGGACATCGTGGAATTGTTGCCACCAAACGAGATCTCCAAGACTGAGTCTGGTTTCCACATCTCGATGAGAGAGTTGGAAGAGAATTAAAGGACTGTTATCAATTCAATTTCCTGTCATCGAAAACTACTCAACACCCGTTAAACATGTCAGAGTTGCCAAAGCATGCATGGGACAGAATTGCAGTGTACTTCTTTGGTCCTCTTGACAACGGACATCACCTGATGCTGATTGTTGATGAATACTCCCATTTTCCATTAATCGAAGATCTCTCATCTATCCCTCAAGAACGTGTCATTGAGAGATTAAACAGTATTTTCGCGACCTGGGTTGTTCCTGCGGTCTTAAAGTCTGACAACGGCCCACCTTTAAACAGTCGAAAATTCTGGGACTTTCTCAGTTAGGTTAATGTGAAGCATCAGAAGGGCACCCATCTTTGGCCACAGGCCAATGGCCTTGTTGAACGTTTCATGTGTGCAGTACAGAAAGCTGTCAAGCGTGCTGTAGTAGAGAAGCTCGACCTTAAAACTGTCTTAAATTTACCACTAGACTCCTCACTCAGTCACAGGTGAAAGCCCTGCAACCTTGATGTTCGGGAGAGCCATGAAGACCAAGTTACCTCAACAGGCCAACAGAAGAGCAAATACCGAGAAAGAAACACGCATGAAAGACTTGGATCGTAAGAGGAAAATGAAAGCCTATGGGTACAAGCGTTGATATGCAAAAGATGTCACGTTCACTAAAGGAGATCGAGTGTTTGTTTGTCAGCATAGAAAATTAAAGCCTGATGCTCCTTTCGATGCTGAACCGTTTTTATATTGTGACCAACAAAGGACACATGGTGACTGCCCGATGTCCTGGGAAGTCCACTACGCAAGACTCCTCACATTTTCCACATGTAGCTCATCGCTCGTCAGGCACTGATGTCATTGTAAAGACTGGGTCTGAAAGGGCAAGTCAAGAACCCCTGACAGCTGCTGTTTCTCCATCCCCAAAGCCAGTCATGGACATTTCTACTGCCTGTACCCAGTTTTCGAAGACACGGCTGGGACATGTGATCCAAGCTCCACGAAAGCTCATTCTTTTAAAAAAAGAATTGGAGAGTTTTATATAGCGCAAACTTGACGCAAAGATATCAGGTATCAGAGGGCTTTACATGAGCACTCGTTGCGTTACAGACAGCCACATTCATTTTGTTAGGCATGGGGAGATTAAGTGATTTGCTCAGAATCACAGGATTCTGAGCGTCTTTGCCAAGACTCGAACCCAGTTTCCCAGCTTCGAGGCCGACCGCTGTAGCCGTTAGGCCATATCCTCTCCCCAGAGCTCTAACTGTATATATTTGGAAAAATATATATTTTTTATTTAACAGAGGGGGACATGTAGTGTTGTGTGAGTTTGAAATGAAGAAACCCTTATGGCTCCTGATGGACTCTGTATAACTGTGATGTAAGCGCTAGAGTATAGTGAGTGAATGCAGGTTTAGAATGTTGAGTTTGCGGTTACCCGCAGAAGAATAAAGACGTTTTATACTAAGCTTCATGTGTGGCATACTCATTACCGAATACCCCGGCTGGGCAGGACGTTACATATGGGTGCTAGTCATTAGCACTCAAATACATCTGACCAGATATTCCAGTAAGTGAGAGTCCTTAAGACTCACTCACAGGAGAGATTCCAAAGCCGGGTGGTCCAAATGCAAAAAATCTACGGCTCATAAATGGGTCACAATTCCGTTCCTCACAGTCTGATTGAGGGTTTTTGATTTTTTATTCCTGCGGATTTTCAGGAAATTGTGGGATTTTCCTCTATTGTATTATGCAGGCAAATGTATTACCTGGTGTGAATCCCAGCAAGCAAATACAAAAATGGGATGAAAGGCAGCAAGAGTAAGACATGCTGGGTTCATACTTTGGCTTTTTCAATATTAGTGACTCACGAAAAGGGTCACAATACAAAACTAGATTACCAAGCTGCCTTCACGGAAGAAGGCAGCAGTCCAAATAATAGCTATCCCCATAAAGCCATCTCCAAGAGATAAATTGGAAGCTGTCCAATTTGTATTCTAGTGGTCTCCACGTGTATCTAAAAGCATTGCCCAAGCATCGATTTCACTGACAGACGTAATAGGAGGTCCGGTCCATTTTAGGTTGAGCCTAGTGGCAGCGCGCATGCGCTGCTCGCTCTGCGAGGCATGCTGTATTAGGGTATGCACTAGCAGCCACGCCCACTCTCCACCCATATTTGTCATTGGCATTGTGTCATTGTCCTTCTTAAATGGTGGCTTCTGATTCGTAAATAGGCTTGTTAGTCCCGCCTTGATACCGCCTTGTCTGCATTTGTTACCGCCCATAACGACTGGACCTTTTACTTAATTTGTTACACGGTCGGCATTATCTAGTGGGTGAGCACTATTTTGTTTATGGACACTGATGGGGACAATGGCGGCAGCTTTTTTTTTTGTATTTGCATGATGAGCGCGGTGCCCGCTTCAGGGACACCGCACTCTGTTTAGTTTTTTTATTTAATGCTGAGCGCGGCGCCCGCTCCAGGGACACCGCGCTCGGTTTCAGTTTTTTAAAATTTTTTTACTTTAATACTGAGCGCTGCGCTTGCTTCAGGGACACCGCGCTCGGTTTCACTTTTTTTTTAACCTCAGTAATGAGCGCGGCGCCTGCTTCAGGGACACCGCGCTCTTTCTTTCACAATAGCTACCCCCACATCCGCTATCAAGCGGCAACAGAGGATCAGCTAGTAGGCCTACTGCAGTCGATAGGTAACATTGTGACTAACATTTAGATGGGCTTCCTGTCATCCTCTAATTGAACACATCTCATTTCCCTTCCCTCCCCTTCAAACCTCCCTCCTCCTCTCTGTCATTCGGTCACAAGCTGTAGGCTTAATGTTGTTTCCGCGGGGTAGAGCAGACACAGCTGAGAAATCCAGGGCAAAATTAACTTAATGCTCGGAGTCTCCGGCCTCACATCAGGGAGACATCTTCCCATTACAAGGACCTGCAAGTTGTAGTTTGCATCAGATATGTTTAGCTCAGCTGCAACAAGCGTAACACCCTTATACTCCATGTCAGGGCTATGCGCGTTTCTGAGCAAAATATAATGCTTGGTCCACTTAGAGCCCCAGTGGACTGACAACAGAAATGTGTCTTCATCTCTATTGTGCTTCTTGTGGGAGATAGAGGTCACCCCAGTGACTTAAACCTGCCTGCACAGGTGCACGGGACATAGTACAATAAATTGATTATCTACCAAAATAAAATGCTTGGCTGCACAAACTTTGAGGCAGGTAAACTGAAATTTCTTGAACTGCTCTGAATTCTTGCATATCTCCCAGGGTCACATCATGCACTTAATTATTAGGGGATCATATTTGTCTTTTAGGATTGCCAACTTTTGCATACAAAATAAACCTTTACTAATGCATATATTTCTTCTTCATACGGTTAAATTTGTCTCCAATATCAATTGCTAATCCTAAAAACTTAGTACCAATTTTTGTCTATATAAATAAACAGATGCAAAAGGCGTATTTTCCACACTAGGGCAAGAAATCAAGTTTTGGAAAATAAAGATTGACAAATAGTACTTTTCTGTCCCATAATTTCCAGCTATCTAAAGAAGACATCGAATTTATAGGTTATCATTCATGGAAATTAAAGACGAATACTGCTTCAGCACCTAAAATATGAACGCTGTTGGTAAATATTGAATATCATATACAGATATCTTGACAGTCTATGACATAAAAAGGTCAATTTAGCAACACATTATGACTTTCATTATTGAAACTTCCCATGCGAGTGATAAAATGTATTGTCTCGCAGTTAAAGTGAGTGAAAAGGTGTGGGACTTGGCCCTTTTGGCTAAAGTTCCCTAAACTTTTTGCTTTTCCCCTAGACCTTTTTTCTGACATTGTTTTGCCAACTTAGATGCTTTGGACACTTTGCCACTGCTAAACAGTGTTAAAGTGCAAGTGCTCCCTGTATAAAGTGTAATGGTAATTGGTTGTCCATGATTGGTATGTTTGCCTTACTAGTAAAGTCCCTAGTAAAGTGCACTATGTGTGCCAGGGCTGGTAATGCAAATGCTACTAGTGGGTCTGCAGCACTATTGGTGCCACCCACACAAGTAGCTTTGAAAAGGGAACTCAGGCCTGCCATTGCAGTGCCTGCGCGCAGTTTGTTAAACTGCCATGTTATTCTGACAAGTGCACCCACTTGCCAGACCTTACCCTTCCCTTTCCATGCACATCAGACACCCCTATGGTAGATCCAAGCTACCCCTGGGCAGGGTGCAATGTATGTGAAAGGTAGGACATGTACCAAGGTGTGTACCATGTCCTGACAGCGAAATAATTTCCATTTCGTTTTTCACTGTTGAAAGGCCATCTTGCCCATAGGACAGAATGGGTAGGCTGTGTAATATGTTTTCCAGCCTATCTTCCCAAAGGCTTAAGATGGAGAGGTGACGTTTAGTATGCCTGAACTCACAGTGTAATAACACATCTTTTTATGAAGGTGGTTTTTGCATTGTCTGTTTAGAAGCCACTCTTTTAGAAGTGGCTGGGTTTTTGTGCTCTAACATTTCTGTGTGTCTCTGCCTGGTTGTGGATTGACTGTCTGGATTTCAAAGTGATAGGCTCTGGGGAATGTCTTGACCCAGGGGAGGAGGTGAGACAGCAACAGGCTGACCTGCATCTGGAGTGTAGGGGGAGGAGTAGCCCCTAGAGGTGAAGAGGCCGGGGCTGCAGCCATAAACCAATGGCTCCGGCCCCTGCTGAGTGATTGAGGATCCAGACCCCCACTATCAAAGGAATAAAGGTGTCACTGGCAGGGAAGCACCCAGAACTGGTTTGAACAGGGGTCAGTGCCCCCTGAACACAAAGACTTCAAAACCATTGAGGGGTATAACTATGAGAGCTGAAGCCCCTGAACTTTGGAGAATGGCTTGATCATGATTGAACAAGACTGGAGCTACTTCGTGGTCAAAAGGAACCTTTGCCAAGGAAGAAACAACTGAAGAGACTGAAGGATAGGACTGACCCTTGCTGTGTGTTCTGGGGCTGGCCTGCAGTTTGCTGTTTTAACCAAGGAAAGGCTAAAGGGACTTTGCTGTGTGCTGTGTCCCCCTGGTTGAAAGGACTTTGCTGTGCTGTGTCCTGAAGTAACTTATCCCCAAGGGCCCGAGGTGAGCTGGCTCCCTGTTGCGGAAACTCAGGAACACAAACGTTTCCAGGAGAGTCTCAGCGACGCTGTGTGCGTGTGCTTGTTGCAGCCTGAGACCCTCGTAAGAAGTGCCCTGTGAGCGTGGGCACCTGGAGTCCAAGCGAGGATCAGCGATGCTGTGTGCGTGTGCTTTTTGCGGCCTGAACCCTTTATGAGGATTGTCCAGTTATCGTGTGCACCGGAATCCAAGTGAGTCTCATCAACGCTGTGTCCGTGTGCTTTGTGCAGCGTGAGACCTTCGTGAGGATTGCCTTGTTATCGTGCACACCCGGAATCCAAGTGAGTCTCATCGACGCTGTGTGCGTGTGCTTTGTGCAGCTTGAGACCTTCATGAGGATTGCCTTGTTATCGTGCACCCGGAGTCCAAGTGAGTCTCATCGATGCTGTGTGTGTGTGCTTTGTGCAGCGTGAGACCTTCGTGAGGATTGCCTTGTTAACGTGCACCCGGAGTTAAAGTGAGTCTCAGAGACGCTGTGCGCGTGTTCTTCGTGCAGCCTGAGACCTTCGTGTGGAGTGCCCGGTGATCATGCACCCGAAGCTCAAGGGAGTCTCAGCGACGAAGTGTGCGTGTGCCCTGTGGCAGCCTGAGATCTTCGTAGCAGTAGCGGCCCGGACCGGCAGCCTCGGAGGAGCTGAGCCGCCGGCCCGTGCCCGCCGTTGCCCATTCACAAAGATTGCATCGGAGGCCCAAGTCGTTGGAAGAGGAGAGGAGAGTGGGTTCGCGCCCCCCAGGTAACGTGTGTCGACGCCTGGGGCGGGGTGCAGGCTCGGAGGGAGACGCTCTCGGCCTCTCTCTCATTTCAGCAGCGCGAGCCTCTGCTTCAGTTCGTATCGCGGCCTGTATTGCCAAAGGAGTGGCAGTACCGGGGCCGGAGTGCGGAGCTGCACTTTTTGTTACACCATACCTGTGTTGGGGGCAACTGTTGACAGAGGCTGACTGCGAGTCAGAAGGAGTGGCGGAGGGACCGCCTAAGGCACCGTGATCGGTGCCGGAGTGTATTACGCATTATCTTATTTCTGCATAACGAACTACCTGATTGTCATATTACACATTGCATCATTTCTGCATAACGAACTACCTGATTGTCGTATGACGCATTGCATTGTTTCTGCATAACGAACTACCTGATTAGCGTAGTACGCATTGCATTATTCCTGCATACCGAACTACCTGATTAGTGTATTATGCATTGCCTTATTTCTGATTAACGACGTACCTGGTGGTTGTATTACGCATTGCATTATTTTTACATTGCAAAGTGCCTGATTGTTGCGTTACGCATTGCATTATTCTTACATTGCAAAGTGCCTGATTGTCGCGTTACGCATTGCATTATTTTTACATTGCACAAGTGCCTGATTCTAGCATTACGAACTGCATAACCTGGTATTAGGATTACAGTGGAATGTGTAGAAGTGCTCATTAATATTGTCAGAACTTACAAGGGCTGGCTGGCCTAACAACCAGCCAGGAGAAATATTACACATACTCATATGTTGGATTTATATCGTGTGGTCTTATCGTATATCTTTTTATATTAAAATGTATACTTGTTTTTATAAAACTTGTGTGGAGTCTATTTGTGGTGTCATCATTGGGTTGCTGTGAGCATGGTTGCAAATACTTTACACATCTGCCTTGAAGATAAGCCTGGCTGCTTGTGCCAAGCTACCAAGGGGGTGAGCGGGGGCTATCTCAGAAGGTGACCTTCCTTTCCCTGACGTGGAAACGCGGGTCCCTATTTGGCCTAAGGTACCTACCTCAGCCAACCAGGGATCCCGGGTCTAACATTTGGTGGTCAGCGGTGTGGGATTGAAACGTGTATTTGCAAATTCATTCACAGTAATTGGTGTACATCACAAGTTTAGAGCAGACCACGACGCAACCACATATTGTGTTCTTGATTTGTTGGTTCTAGTTGGTTTTATTTTTGAGCAACCTTTAAGCCACACATCATGTCTCAGAGGAGTCAAGTAGCCAGTGAGGCTGCAGAATTAGACGTCGACATTGAGGCATTGCTTACCTACAAAGTTGATCAATTGAGGCAATTCTGCAGAGCTCTGGGATGCCCCATGAAAAGTAGCGCCAAGAAGGAGGAGCTGCAAATGGCCTTGAGGGTCTGGTGGGAAGCCAAAGGGGCTCAGGAGACGGGTGATGTTGAGGTGGATGAGGATGACCCAGGGAATGGATTTGGTCCACAGGATTTGCCAGTGGAGGGACCAGTCTTAGGGGCTGGTAGTAGCCATTCAGGGAGGAGCTTTTCACCAGAGGAGCTGGAGGAAAACCAAAGGGTCAGAGAGCATGAGTTGGAGGTTTTAAAACTTAAAGCTCAAGCAGAAGAGAAGAAGCTGCTCATTGAAAGTGAAAAGCTAGCAGAGTAGAGCAGGAACGCTCTCGCCTTGGAAGAGAAAAAGATTCTCTTGGCTCATGAGTTAAGCATGAGGGAACTGGAAATGAAGGTTAAACAGGCCGAGTCCAGTTCAAATGGTGGCAGCGTACAGCCAGTGCCAAGTGTGGATGAGTACAAGCGTGCACTGGATGACTGGGTGTTGGTGAGCATGGCAAATGATTTGAAGGGGTTGCTAAACTTTTCCCCTAGGGAGCCTAGGCTCAGTAATTGTTTCCCAGGATTGCGCCAACCCGTGTTAGGGTGCGAGCTCTTTGATTCCCGGGAGCTGGCGCAAGAGCCGGACCCCTGGTCATGGGTCCAAAGGTCTGAAAAGGCCCTAGAGAGGGAAGAGAGGCGAAGTAGAACCGTTAGGTCCCAGAGTAATGGGGGGGGCATGCGGGCTAGCGCCCTGTCTCAAAGGAGAGGGAGGGAGTGTGAGCAGCGTCCCCAGGGGTTCCCCACCCCACCCCAGAAACTGGAGGGTTCCTTACAGGAGCACCAGGTGGGAGGCCTAGCGCCTACTTGCCAGCTGTGCGAGGGAGAACACCTGGCATCAGGAGGGCATGGGGTGTCTGTCCCCAGAGCTCCCGTGGTCCTGAAGTTTGTGGGTGCCATTCCTAAATGGCAGGCACAGAAATCTAAATGGAAGGTTAAGGGAGGAAGGTGTCTCCCCGTGGGAAAACCCGTGGGTCAGTGTCCAGCTAGTAGAGCTGGATCCCCTAGGAGTGACCAGGGTACACCCACATCTAACCTGGAGGACAGGATAACTGGCAACAGTGTCCTGACTGATGGGTCTTCCAGGGACAACGCTCTAGGTGGGGGTTGGCAAGGGGCCAGCACCCCTAGAGAGGCCCCAACTGTCTGGAAGTACCCATGGAGCGGCATAGTTGGCCCAGGGAGTAGTGACCAAGAGAATCCCCTGGGGTCAGGAAGGCATAGAACCGGAGGGTATCCCTGTGGTAGCAGGCCTGCGTCCGTGTTCTATCGCCCTAAGCAGGGAAGTCCATCAAGGTAGCTGATTGGTCTACCCTGGCTTTTGGCTGGGAGGGGGTTGTGTGGGACTTGGCCCTTTTGGCTAAAGTTCCATAAACTTTTTGCTTTTCCCCTAGACCTTTTTTTCTGACATTGCTTTGCCAACTTAGATGCTTTGTACACTTTGCCACTGCTAAACAGTGTTAAAGTGCAAGTGCTCCCTGTATAAAGTGTAATGGTAATTGGTTGTCCATGATTGGTATGTTTGCCTTACTAGTAAAGTCCTTAGTAAAGTGCACTATGTGTGCCAGGGCTGGTAATGCAAATGCTACTAGTGGGCCTGCAGCACTATTGGTGCCACCCACACAAGTAGCTTTGAAAAGGGAACTCAGGCCTGCCATTGCAGTGCCTGCGCGCAGTTTGTTAAACTGTCATGTTATTCTGACAAGTGCACCCACTTGCCAGACCTTACCCTTCCCTTTCTATCCACATCAGACACCCCTATGGTAGGTCCAAGGTACCCCCTGGGCAGGGTGCAGTGTATGTGAAAGGTAGGACATGTACTAAGGTGTGTACCATGTCCCGACAGTGAAATAATCTCCATTTCGTTTTTCACTGTTGAAAGGCCATCTTGCCCATTGGACAGAATGGGGAGGCTGTGTAATATGTTTTCCAGCCTTTCTTCCCAAAGGCTTAAGATGGAGAGGTGACGTTTAGTATGCCTGAACTCACAGTGTAATAACACATCTTTTTATGAAGGTGGTTTTTGCATTGTCTGTTTAGAAGCCACTCTTTTAGAAGTGGCTGGGTTTTTGTGCTCTAACATTTCTGTGTGTCTCTGCCTGGTTGTGGATTGACTGTCTGGATTTCAAAGTGATAGGATCTGGGGAATGTATTGACCCAGGGGAGGAGGTGAGACAGCAACAGGCTGTCCTGCATCTGGAGTGTAGGGGGAGGTGTAGCCCCAAGAGGTGAAGAGGCCTGGGCTGCAGCCATAAACCAATGGCTCCGGCCCCTGCTGAGTGATTGAGGATCCAGACCCCCACTATCAAAGGAATAAAGGTGTCACTGGCAGGGAGGCACCCAAAACTGGTTTGAACAGGGGTCAGTGCCCCCTGAACACAAAGACTTCAAAGCCATTGAGGGGTATAACTATGAGAGCTGAAGCCCCTGAACTTTGGAGAATGGCTTGATCAAGATTGAACAAGACTGGAGCTACTTCGTGGTCAAGAGGAACCTTTGCCAAGGAAGAAACAACTGAAGAGACTGAAGGATATGACTGACCCTTGCTGTGTGTTCTGGGGCTGGGCTGCAGTTTGCTGTTTTAACCAAGGAAAGGCTAAAGGGACTTTGCTGTGTGCTGTGTCCCCCTGGTTGAAATGACTTTGCTGTGCTGTGTCCTGAAGTAACTTATCCCCAAGGGCCCGAGGTGAGCTGGCTCCCTGTTGCGGAAACTCAGGAACACAAACGTTTCCAGGAGAGTCTCAGCGACGCTGTGTGCGTGTGCTTGTTGCAGCCTGAGACCCTCGTAAGAAGTGCCCTGTGAGCGTGGGCACCTGGAGTCCAAGCGAGGATCAGCGACGCTGTGTGCGTGTGCTTTTTGCGGCCTGAACCCTTTATGAGGATTGTCCAGTTATCGTGTGCACCGGAATCCAAGTGAGTCTCATCGACGCTGTGTCCGTGTGCTTTGTGCAGCGTGAGACCTTCGTGAGGATTGCCTTGTTATCGTGCACACCCGGAATCCAAGTGAGTCTCATCGACGCTGTGTGCGTGTGCTTTGTGCAGCGTGAGACCTTCGTGAGGATTGCCTTGTTAACGTGCACCCGGAGTTAAAGTGAGTCTCAGCGACGCTGTGCGCGTGTTCTTCGTGCAGCCTGAGACCTTTGTGTGGAGTGCCCGGTGATCGTGCACCCGAAGCTCAAGGGAGTCTCAGCGACGCTGTGTGCGTGTGCCCTGTGGCAGCCTGAGATCTTCGTAGCAGTAGCGGCCTGGACCGGCAGCCTCGGAGGAGCTGAGCCGCCGCCCCGAGCCCGCCATTGCCCATTCACAAAGATTGCATCGGAGGCCCAAGTCATTGGAAGAGGAGAGTAGGTTCGCGCCCCCCAGGTAACGTGTGTCGACGCCTGGGGCGGGGTGCGGGCTCGGAGGGAGACGCACTCGGCCTCTCTCTCATTTCAGCAGCGCGAGCCTCTGCTTCGGCTCGTATCGCGGCCCGTATTGCCAAAGGAGTGGCAGTACCGGGGCCGGAGTGCGGAGCTGCACTTTTTGTTACACCATACCCGTGTTGGGGGCAACTGTTGATAGAGGCTGACTGCGAGTCAGAAGGAGTGGCGGAGAGACCGCCTAACGCACCGTGATCGGTGCCGGAGTGCATTACGCATTATCTTATTTCTGCATAACGAACTACCTGATTGTCGTATTACACATTGCATCATTTCTGCATAACAAACTACCTGATTGTCGTATGACGCATTGCATTCTTTCTGCATAATGAACTACCTGATTAGCGTATTACGCATTGCATTATACCTGCATAACGAACTACCTGATTAGTGTATTACGCATTGCCTTATTTCTGCATAACGACGTACCTGGTGGTTGTATTACGCATTGCATTATTTTTACATTGCAAAGTGCCTGATTGTTGCGTTACGCATTGCATTATTCTTACATTGCAAAGTGCCTGATTGTCGCGTTACGCATTGCATTATTTTTACATTGCACAAGTGCCTGATTCTAGCATTACGAACTGCATAACCTGGTATTAGGATTACAGTGGAATGTGTAGAAGTGCTCATTAATATCGTCAGAACTTACAAGGGCTGGCTGGCCTAACAACCAGCCAGGAGAAATATTACACATACTCATATGTTGGATTTATATTGTGTGGTCTTATCGTATATCTTTTTATATAAAATGTATACACGTTTTTATAAAACTCGTGTGGAGTCTATTTGTGGTGTCATCATTGGGTTGCTGTGAGCGTGGTTGCAAATACTTTACACATCTGCCTTGAAGATAAGCCTGGCTGCTCGTGCCAAGCTACCAAGGGGGTGAGCGGGGGCTATCTCAGAAGGGGACCTTCCTTTCCCTGACGTGGAAACGCGGGTCCCTATTTGGCCTAAGGTACCTACCTCAGCCAACCAGGGATCCCGGGTCTAACAAAAGGGATTACAATAAACAAATCCTCTCTTTCCACATGGGCAGTATAATGTGCCGTTCGGTCTAGGCTTGATGGCAAGCTTTGTGATGCACACTGCAATTATCTAAATCTCATCACCAATGTCGAACGGCAGGGACTTTAACAGTGGCATATTCTGCTCTTCTCACACTCAGAAGGATTAACTTGGGCCCATGGTTTGGCGTAATTGGCTTGGAAAGTATGGCGTATTTGTGCTGGAAAGACAATGTGTGAACTGGACAAGGCATCTATATTAAGCTAACTCCCCCTGAACCATTTCTCTCTGTCAGCGGCTGGAGTATTGGAAAACTAGTATTGTTCCAACACCTGTGCTGTTTGACAGTCCTGGAGGACCAGTAACTCTTGTAGCACTAACCACTTATCATTTCCTCTCTACTACTGCCTAGTGGTCACTACTTGTGCACTGTTGTGTGTTAATATGCTGTCCCTTGGAATGTGCGTGCTACTGAGTTCATCAAGGTGTTCATGCTAGGCCCTAACAGTGCTCCATCTCCATTGGCTACTATCAAAAAATTGGCCCCCTACAGCTCTTCTTTTTGTCAGGAGGCTGAGTATTGATTTTGCATTAGGTCACTGTCCCTGGCCTTAATTAACCATCACTACTATTACCACACCTGGTTGCCAGGCTAACACTTCTGGCAGTTGACCTGCAAACGCTCCAGCAAATCAATCAGAGCTTGGGATTCACATCCGGGCTCCTGCGCATGCGCTTCAAATGAAACAATGCTTACTGAGCAGTTTCAAGTACCGTCAAAGGCCTAACCACTGCCTCGTATAAATGGACATAGCTATTTGAATGTACTCATAGTACTTTCTTGCATGCAATGCATTATGGGTAGGGTGGATTTACCATATCTTCTGCAGGGTGCAGTACCATATGTGACCAAAAGAGGTCTGCAGTGCTGGTGCCTTGCTCACTAGGGACCTCTTGGAGCAGCTTGCGGTACTGCAACGAGACATGCAGTGCTGGTGCCTTGCTCACTACGGACCTCTAGGAGCAGTTTGCGGTACTGCACCGAGACATGCAGTGCTGGTGCCTTGCTCACTAGGAACCTCTTGGAGCAGCTTGCGGTACTGTACCTAGACATGCAGGGCTTGTGCCTTGCTCACTCGGGACTTTTAGGAGCAGCTTGCGGTACTGCACCGAGACATGCAGTGCTGGTGCCTTGCTCACTAGGGACCTCTAGGAGCAGCTTGCGATACTGCACTGAGGCATACAATGCTGGTTCCTGGCTCACTATGCAAGCATTTGCAATGCACTAGGTCTCGCATTACTGAAAGTATGAGCTATTGGTGTTGCATTATTATTTGCAACGCCAATACATCAAACTATCAGTAATGCGAGACCTATTGCATGTCAAATGCTTGTTTTCCTTAGAAATCCTAGTCATATTGACACCATTGTGATTCACAATGAACAATATGAAAAACAATGGGATCTAAAAATGTTTACCTTCATTTAAAGATGCTCTATAAATCTCCAATAATACATTGAGTTGGAAATTACGGCCCAGATTTACTAAGCCTTTGCACTATCCTTGCATCACACAAGGTGAACCAAAGACAACTCAAAGGCTTCATTAAAATGTGCAAAGCCACATAAGGGACTATTTGTGAGAGTTTGTTAAGAAATGTAATGCAAAACTGTGGCTTGCAATGCGTTGCGTTACATTTCAAGCTGGAAGACATTCCGTGGGTGGAGCATGGGCGTTCCTGTGCCTTAACCCATGGATTTGACCCAATTCCAGATTTACAAAGGTTTGTAAACGTAGGATTGTGTTCACCCTCCTGTTTATTCACATTGCGGATTCCTATAGTTTTAACTTAATGTTATTTTTGCCTTTTATTGATGTTCCCCTATACTCCACGAACCTTGTAAAGCATTCCCTCCCTTCCCTAGTTGCCACCTATATTTTGATATTAATTTTATTGCTATCACCGTGAAGTTCTCTGCAAATCTGTAAAGCTGTAAAGTGCTCTGATACACGCAAGGGTCAAGTTTGCACTATAAGAAAAGATCTAAATAAATAAATAAATAAATAGGTATGCCTCCCAGAGGATGGCGTAACAAGGAGAAAAATCTTTTTTTCCTGCTTATTATTTGCTCTTTCTATGTGTAATGCATTTTGAATCATGCATAGAAAAAGTAAAATGTCTCTTTAGATTGTTTTTGTGCAGAAAGGTAAGCTTTCCTAAACAAAACAATCCTGCCTGTCACACTGGCACCCTTACAGTATGGCTCAACACAAAGGGGCATATTTACTGGAATATTGGCGTACCTTGCTGTGTTGCCCTGCGTCACAGGGAAAGGGCAGGAATGCACTGTATTTATCCAATATGGTGCATTTCTGTCCATTTCCCCTGCACTGGTGCTGTTTCGGGAGCCTAGCACCAACGAAGGCAACCTTGCAACATGGTGCAAGGGTGCCTGCGTTACAGGGGCAACTTCGTGCACAAAAACAATCCATAGAGGCACTTTCCTTTATTTATGTGTGCCGCACTATGCAGCACACATAGAAAGAGGAAAAAACAAGGAGAAATAAAGATATTTCTCCTCGTTACGCCTCAAATGGGGAGACGTAGGATTTTGACACATTCCCAGGTTTACAAGTCCTTGTAAATCTGGGAATGGCCAAAAGCCATGGAAGTTGTATGGGAACATCCACCGCAATGCCCATGGAAGGCCTCCTTTGTGCAGAGTAAGGCACCGCAGTGATTTGCGCTGTGTTGCATCACTCCCTATTCGTGAAGCTATTCAAAGCCATGCAAAGCGGCTTTGCATGGCTTCATAAATATGAAAGATTTGTGTTGTGCATGTAGTACGTTGTGTGGTACAAGAATGATGCAAAGGCCTCATAAATATGACCCAAAGTGCACGAGCACAAGCAAAGAGCAGAAGTGTGCCATAGCATAGTAAATATGGTGCATATCAGCTCTCCCCGTTTCCCACAACACAGCAGAGCAACTTTACTTGCTTCCCTAAGCGGTGTGAAAATTGGTAAATATGCCCCAAAATTCCCACACGTAGGGGCATATTTACAAGGGCATTTTGCCACCGAAGCATCACTTTTTACGGCACTCCAGTGGCGCAATGCCCTGCTCCATATTTACAATGTGGCACTAAGCCACTTTGCCTGGCTTAACGCTGCATTGTAAATATCGTACCCTTTCATGCAGTGTTCTGCGTCAAAGGGGTGTGCAATAGGTGTTGCTGTAGGCGTTCCACCGCAGCACCCATTGCTTTTTGGCACTACCCCAGATTTACAAAGATCTGTAAATCTGAGGCAGCGCCAAAAACTTGCCCTTGAAAAGCAGGAGTTAGAGTGGCACAACAAGGAGAAATACTTTTATTTCTCCCTGTTTTTTGCTCTTTCTATGTGTGTTGCATTCTGAAGCACACATAGAAGGAGCAAATCACCTTTAATAATCGTTTATGAGCAGGAAGGTGTCCCTTCCTGCACATAAACAATCATCCCTGCAACACAGGCACCCTTGCACCATGGAGCAAGGGTGTCTGCGTTGGCGCTTGGCAGCTTTTTCACAAGGGTGCGCCGTATTCACATGAACACGGCGCATCCCTGCGTTTTTGAACTGACGAAGCACGGCACTGCTAAACTGCTTGCAGCGCCATACTGCTTAATTTCTTTGTAAATATGCACCATAGGGCCTCATTTACGAGGAATTGGCATAGGGCAGCGCTGCAAGTCTTCTTGCTGCATTGCCCTATGCCAATGTGAAAGGGCAGGAATGCACTGCATTTATGAAATATGGTGCATTCCTGTCCTTTTCCCTTGGGCTTGCGTACAATTTGCTGCCTAGCGCCAACATAGGCACCCATGCACCATGGTGCAAGGGTGCCTCCTTTGCAGGCAGGATTGTTTTTGTGAAAGGAAAGTGTCCCTTCCTGCACAAAAACAATCCTGCCTGCGCAAAAACAATCTCTAGTGGTGTTTTCCTCGTTCTATGTATCTGCAGCACACATGGAAAGAGGAGAAATGAAAACATTTCTTCTCATTACGCCTGCTCTGGGGAGGCGTAAGATTTTGGCACTGCCCTAGGTTTACATGATTTTGTAAATTTGGGGCAGCATCACAATCCACGGGTGTTGCGTGGGAATACCCACCGCAACGCCCATGGAACGCCTCCTTGATGCACAGTAAGGCAACGCAGAGCTTTGCGCTGCTATCCCTTACTCCATATCTATAAGCTGGCCGCGCCTTACCGCCTCACTACAACATCTATGAGGCCATGCATAGCCATGCAAGGTGGCTTTGAGTCGCCTCATAAATATGATTGAGAGGCTTGTGCCACCAGAGCGTTAAAAAAAGTGAGTCTCTGGCAGTGCAGGCCTCTTGTAAATAAGCCCCACAGTATGCATAGTATTACTGTGCACATAGACTTAAATGTGAAATTACTTTTTTGCTGTAAAGCTTTTCCTAGTGCTTAAGGGCACATCTTTACCGTGCTGTAATACCATTTCACGTTTAATTTATAATGTAGACCACATTATTTTAAATAGGAAGACATTAAACCTTCGGTAATCTAATTGCAGAACATTCCTGACTATTGGTCTTTTCTCACGGGATAGAGTTCAATCACAGTAAAATGAACTCACTGACGTCGTCACTCGTATCGTCGTATGGCAAAGGGCTCTGCACATCTGGCCTGGTCGTGAAAGCACTCTACTTAATAGGACCAGATAACTGAAATTAAACACGCTTAAAGCAAATGCGCCTTCTGTAAATTACAAAAAAGTAAATACCACTATAGTTTCTTAATTGGATCCTCAAATTCAGAGACGGAGTGTATTTACGAATTCTTTGTGAATTATATGATATTGCAGTAGGCTTCCTTGTTTTCGACTTTTATAATTAATGTATTTTAACAGCTCAGTGTGGTCCAATACTGCCATCTACTGGACAGGATTTGTATTTTGTCTTTAAAAAATACAACTCGAATTATATTCTAGATCAGGCGCTCCAAAGAGTAGCTCGTGAGCTAGTAGAAAGTAGCTCTTCAGCCAAATGTAAGTAGTTCTCCTGAGTGCAGCCCAACCTACTAAATTAGAAGATGTTGCTTGCCTGAGCTATTATATGTAAATTAAAATTGAGAGTTTGTATTCAAGATGAAAATGTGTTTATTTTTCGGAACTCGCAAGCTCATGTTTGGAAAAAAATGGCTACGTTTCTAAAATGCATTGAAAGTTGATATTTGAGTGATAAATCATGTGGCAATGTGAGCCATATTATTAGTACCATAGGGGCACTGGGTTATACATTATCCATTTAAAGGCATTTGAAACTGACGAAACCTTTTCACACTGCTAGCAGCCACTAATGTATTCTTGCCTGGTGCGGCCACCAGTACAACACCAATAATATTAGTTTCTCCTTATCAATTTCATTGTAAATAAGTAGCTCTTGTTCCAGAAAAGGTTGGAGACCCTCTGTTCTAGATTCTGCTTGAGCCTAGGCTTTATATCGTCCTATGATTTAAATGCCACAGCACACAGTTGACATTAGTGAGAAACTTAGTGCTAGAATAGTTTAAAGACAAGTAAACACTTCTAAACAAGCTTGGGCGGAGCCAGGACATCACAAGAATAGAACCAAAGAAATAAATAAGAAATACATATCTCAAAACAGGCCTTCTCCATCCAGCCTCACATCTAGAAGATGGAGCAAATCCAACTTTCACATATAGGGCTCAAACCTTCACTCACAGTTCACAAACTTCTACAAATACCTGGAGCTGTAGGTATCATGAACAGCTGCGTTTGGTCAGAGCACAGCACCTGGTTTTATGTGCTTGAGCTAGTGATAGTGCAATCTATTAACCCGATGATTCTCCGAGTTAGAGCATGGCTTTCAGGTAGCACAGCTTGAATATAAAAAGAAGCATCCCGACTCATGGTATAGTCAGTAGCGGTCCGTGGTAGGAGTGCCGGCCGGACGGTGACGTGGTGCGGGGGAGGGGCAGGGTGGGGGGTAGTAAACCACGGATTACGGCCGAATACAGGTAAGTAAACATTTAAATAAATAAAACGAATTTCGTTGCGCGCACTGCATCGCATTGGATTCAAGATAGCCTGGCTGATGACGGCTGTAAGCCAGAAACCGGTCCCAGGGAAGACATGGCTTGGCAGTTCGGGCTGGACTGTTCCCATGAGGCACAGGGTCAGACTGATTTGCATATGGCCATGTCTGAACTGGGGTGGTGGAGTGAGCTAAAGAATGATGATGGATTAAACCCAGATCAGTTGACTGGGGGTGAGTGTTTGATTTGCTCTAATGCTCCGTCCATCATCCCCTTTGGTATCACAATATTAAAACAAGCATTTGCAATGCAATCGGTCTCGCCTTTGGGACCTTATAAGTATTTAGCTATGCAGCACATTATTGTAGGTACAGCAACATTACTGTTGTACTGTGCACGAAGCAGTGAAAGGGTGCAGTACCACAGGTTGTCACTAGGTGCCCCTTGAAACATCTTTTTGGCCACATAAGGCACTGCACCCTGCAACATGGCTAGAGACTGCCAGCCAGAGCGAAAATTGATTGTGTTCAATTGAGTATGAAGAGTGAATTATCCTTGCATGTGAAGAAAGGGCGCGCCTGTCAGGCTGTGATGTGCAAGAGCACCCCTTAAGCAAGGCAGTTTACATAACAGCTTCTACTATACAGGGCCGTCTAAAAAACTAGATGCCCTGTTTTCTTGCATGTCATTAACACACATCCATGCAATAAAGTGCAAAATGAACTGAATCTCTGTTCCTGAGAAAGAGGGAACTCTTTCTGTAGGTTCGATCACCAAATACCAGGGTAGCGGAGGTGATGTCATGCACTTATTATCTTCCTTGTCCCTGCCTTGCAATTGTCTCCTGTTTACTGCTGAGGTACTGCAGGAAGTACCTAGAGTGGAATCAAGAGAGTAAGTAAACACGGCTCTTCGAAGTTTGCTTTCTTTCTGCTTTTGCCAGTCCCTTCAGGCCCCCACCCTCCGAGACCAGGGGCAGAAAGGGCATTGTTAAAGTACTACATGGCTAGCAGCTGCTACGCCTGATGACCCCCCAATTTCCCTCCATGACGATCATTCACATGTCAAGGTGGGCAGAGACATAAATGGTCCATTGATGCCACACCTCTTCTACAAGGTACCATGATCCAGGAATAAACATGTGCCAATCAACTGAGCTAGCTGTGCACTGGAGGAAACTGCACCACCTATGGCAATTCAAAGAATGAGAAAAACTGCAAACGCCTCAACATAAATGAAAGCTAATAATTTAAAATAAGGATAAGAAATCAATGCAGCGATCTCGGAGGTGGGGGCAGGCAAGGAGTGTTGTGCAAGGGTGGCAGCAGGGAGGAGATTAAATGAGGGCACTACACTGCAAATCATGCGAAACTTAATCAAACGGGATGGAGGGAGGAGTTAGCAAAACGAGCAGTGGCCTCGATGGAGTAGTGGGGGCCTGCGAGCAGTGTTGTGGGAGGGGTGAGGGGTGAGGGGGGGAGGCATGGGGAGATTAAGGGATGGCAAGCAAATGAAGCGGACCGAAGTTTCATTGCTCCAGTAAACAGAACACTTAACGAGCAAAGACGCTGGCCAACTAAAAAAAAGAGTTCTCTTAAAGTATAAATACCCTGAACAGTAAGAACACACGTAACAGGGCAGTCCTAATGGGTGCATACAAAATTCCAAAAGGAGGGACTACTAAGTGTATTCACCAAAGAAAAGCCAACATTTCTAAAGGACAGCAAGAGGAACCAATGAAAAAGATGGGCTTTGGATGAAGCCCATATCCTAGATACAGCATGTCTCTTTAAGACAGCACATGCGCTGCCTAGGCGAGATCTAAAAATAGCAAATGTTACTGTCCAGTAGCTGTCCCTAGCCTTCTCAGCTCAAACTCATGCTGCTTTTATGACACCACAGGGCGAATCCTGCAGCAAATCACACAAATGGAAGAACAGTGTCTTTTGGAAGCTGCACCAGCAAGCAGGGAGCCACACAAACTGTAAATTTTTGTAAGCACAGCATACATGTGTGAATGTACAGTGGGGAGCAGGCGCAGGGTATACAGGAGCCAAGGGAAACCCACATACCTATCCAATGGCATGATTCCTAACAAGCGGTTCACTTCCTATATCATGTGTTGAAAGTTCAGCTCGAGTGGCGGTTGTTACTGGGGTGGGTGCCGCAAAATGCCCTTTTGCAGCATCACCACCACCATCCAGCACGCATGAGCTCACAGTCCTTTGGAGACCGGTGATGTGTGTGTTTGTGTAGTCGTAAGGATGATGAAAGACATTCATTTACCTCATCCCTTGTCAATGAGGAGGCAGACAAATGCTGGCATGAACTGTCACTAAACAAAGGGCTGAAGACAGCCTACCCATTCCCACCTCTATGTCTATGCTGTCCAGTGGGGTGACAAAAAAAAGGCAATGACTGACTGAGTAATGGCTGAACGAGGCCGACACAGAGTCCAAGTGTGCACAATTATTTTGTTTTATTATAAGAATCTGTTAGGCAACTAAATCCATCTTTGGGCCAGACCTAAAAAAAACAAAAGCATTGGCATATGCAAGAGCTATTGGCTTTGCAAATGTGTTTTAGCCATGTTGTACATCAGCAAGGCTGCTGTTCAGCATGGCTAAAAGTTAGGGGCTTGGAGGAGAGTCTTGTAGAGTGTCAGAGAGAAATTTGGAGTGGCATATTGTGGAGTCGCGCAGAGTGGCATAGAAAGGACTGGTGTAGAGTGTTGCAGCGTATAGTGGCGCAGAGTGCAGTGGCATTGAGTGCAGTGGCATTAAATTCAGTGGCATAGAATGCAGCATTGTAGAATGCAGTGGCGTAGATTAGAGTGGTGCATAGTAGAGTGGAGTGGCGTAGAGTGGAGCGACGCAGAGTGGAGTCGAGTGGCATAGAGTGCAGTGGCGTAGACTGCAGAGTACAGTCAAGTGGCATAGAGTGCAGTGGAGTAGAATAGTAAGTACAGTGTAGCGTAGCACAGAGTGGTGCAGAGTAGAGTATAGTGCAGTGGGATAGAGTGCAGTGGAGTGGAGTAGTGCAGAGTAGAGTGGCGTAGAGTGCAGTTGTGCAGAGTAGAGTGGCGTACAAAATAGTGGCGTAGAGTACAGTGATGCAGAGTAGAGTGCAGTGGAATAGAGGAGAGTGGCGTAGAGTGCAGTGGCATAGAGTAGGTTTCAGACTAGAGTGAAGTGGAGTGGTGCAGGGTAGACTGCAGTTCCATAGAGTGGCTTAGAGTGTAATGGCGTAAAGTGGGTAGAGTGCAGTGGCGCAGAGTAGATTAGAGTGGCGTACAGTGGACTGGCGTAGAGTGCAGGGACATAGAGTGGAGTTTTACTGAGTAAAGTGCATTGACGTAGAGTGTATTGGCATAGAGTGCAGTGTTGCAGAGTGGTGTCGAGTGGCGAAGAGTGCATTGGCATAGAGTAGAGTGGGACAGGGTAGAGTAGAGAGGCGTAGTGTGAAGTGGCATAGAGAGCAATGGCGTAGAGTGGAGTAGTGCAGAGTAGAATGCAGTGGTGAAGAGTGGTGCACACTAGAGTGGCGTAGAGCAGAGAATGCATGCCATGGCAACACTCTGCCATTGCAGACGACACATTTTCACTTGAAACGACCATTACATTTGTACACACATACAGTTTTACTAATAAAACTATACAGTGCACTAACAAAAATGTGTGGAAATTGTATAACCTAGTGTTTTCATTTGTTTTGATCATATTAAAGTATTTGCTTTCAACGCACTTCAGAAATAACAAAAAAGTGCTTTGTTTGTGTTCCTAATATTGATATATTCTGAAATACTTACACAGTTCATTTAAATGTTGGTGTGTGCTAGAAAAAACCTCTTTCAAACCCTCAGTATCCAGCAAGATTGTCACATAAATCCTCTCAATTTGAAGTCAGAGAAATAAAAGTAAACAAGTGCCCTTGGAAGACAGCACCTGAAATTTGAATGCATAGCAAATGTGACAAGATAAGAACAAGGTTTAAAAGCCTGTTTACAGAAAGGGAGTTTGTGGAAGAATACAGTAAACACAGTTCAGGCAGCAGAGGGATGAACTGAACCTGGAGAGCCTAAAGCAAATAAAGCCAAGAAATAGAAAGCCAGAAAATGTGACTTACAAAACAAAGCCAATGGTAATCAATTGGAGGAATGCATTTCTATGTCAGCTTTCTAAAAGTCCCCAAGATGTCTTTAGAAAATGAGACAGCTGCGCTGTCTGATAGGCTGCAACCTAAAAAGAATACATTTCACCACGAAATGGTGGCAATGGAAAAACACTATGAATCATGAATCATGCCTACAATGACCAACAAATGATCAATAAGTGAGTGACTGAAGGTTCTAAGTCTTGGCCTGTCTCTCTTTAAAGATAGTAATGGTTCTGTGAGACCAGTAAAGATTTTAATCTAGCTCATTAGAATAAATTTACCTGGGTGTAGAAAAAGGTTTTGTTCAATTCAAGGCTAAGAGTAGATAGAGGGAACTGCTATACTTTTGTGTAGAATCACCAGCTCCTATATACACTTTAACACTGTTTTAATTTGCTGTGGAGTAGAAAACATCGGCACAACTACCAAACTCTCTGAAGCAAGTCTTAAGAGTACAATATCATACTAAAAACTGCACAGCTGCTGAATAAAACCTGCACAGTTAGAACAAACACCCCAACCTGCTCCATGGTATGAAAGACACTGTATGGACAGGGGGCTCGAAGCACAGCTGAGGAGGTAGAAAATGCAGCAGGGGCCAGGACGATAGAGGGCTATGCCAGTGCTGCATTTCTTGCCCTGTGAGAAGGCAAATGACGAGGGAGTTAAGACGTGTTGCATCGTCTAACCAGTTTAGGTACAGATACTAAGAAACTCTACACCCTGATGACCAATCCAAGGTAGAATGGGCAGCTTTCCACAGTTCAAGCTAAACAGTAGGATTAGGAAAGGGGGATATGAGAAATTACGGAATAAGTCATTTCAGAATATTCAGGAAGCTCAAACCTTCAAGAAATACTTTAAAAATTACTAAATCTAGCAAATAAGTAATTCTGAGGTTAGCTTTTACAGACAGTAAACGCCACCGAAAGAGATTAACTAGTGCAGTTGGTACGAAATGACTAACAAAATCTTCCCAAAACAACTACCAGAGGACAGCTGCAAATGTGCCAGGACCTGTGCCACTGACGAAAGAATAGGCAATGAATAAAGTACGACAACGAGTCCAAAAATGATACAACAGGAGGGACAAATAAATTAATGTACAACTTAGAAGGAGAGAAGGGGCAGAGGCATATCCCACCGAGGAGTTCAATCAAATCCAAAGAAACGTGGCCAGCCAGAGCCCTACAAAGTAAGGGAAGATGAGAGGAGGTACATCCAGGGGGAAAACAGCATGTGGAGCAGTGTGTCACGACTCACGTGGTGCCTGGGGGGTTAGAGCAAGTAGTAGCAGATAGGCAAAGGAACTGCTCTGAATTATTGAGCTGTAGATGGTTTAGGGTCGGGGTACTTTGTATGAATCGGAAACAAGGAGAGAGCGAGGGAAAGAAGGGGTGCGTCCTTGTCCCCAATTCAATGCTAGGCTAAACAATGTGGACGAACCCATTGAATGGATGTGTGTTAATCACTGTTGTAGTGAGCACAAGAAACCCTTAGGTTTGCTTAAAAGACCCCTCACACACCAACCTAGTTGGTGTCATGCTTCATCATAGGGGTCCCAACCGGGTGGCCGAATGCCCCCCGGTTGTGCTACGACGCCTGGTTACAGCGGAGCTGGTGTGGTGTGATTTGTGTGAAGTGTTGTGATTTAAAAATATCTCTGAGAATCCTTGCCTTTAGTTTTTATTAATGACGGCCCAGGATATAGTTAAAAATATGTGATGCGACTATTGGGGAGATGTTATTGCTCCTCGTTGTCTGATGATGTGGTCTACATGTTTCAACCCGATAAGGTAGATGGGTGGGCTTTCTTCAGGACCAGGGGGGTGAAAATTGTGAGTGGCAAAAGTGAAAACGCCACGTGAAATTGTGAAATGCCTACACACGCGCTAAGGTGTGTGGCTAAGGTGTCGGCGTACTCACAGACACTCTGTCAATAAAAACCTGTAGGGAGAAGAAGGACAAAACGAGACATATAAGGTAGCAACATAAAATGCAATCTTAAATTTGTGCCGCTGTTGTTGTCTCAAGTAGGTGCTCACAACAGTGATGTAATACATAGCCGTAAATATATGGCGGTGCATGCTGCTAATGATTCCAAATATGCGAGGCGCCTACAATGCAGCATGCAGTGGTAGGTCTCCAGGCTAGTGGGTAAATAGTTATGGCGGCGCGTAGTCATGGAGGATTTTAAGTGCAAGTAAGAAAAAACGATAAAAACAGGGCTGACGTGTCACCCTGTGAGACCCTTGGTGAGTGGTGGCGCATTATGCTCAGCAAGGGGTGACCACTCATGATAAATATCATGCGGTCACATTGAAGTGATGTGCAGTTTAAAAATACTTAGATTGCTAACATGCGAAATGTTAAGCTGGGCTCATAATTACACTAAATTAAGGTGTTAGGCAGAGAATCGAGGCTCGGGAGGGGTATCATCTGTGGTCCCATTCTATGGAGAGAATCGAAGGAGACATCGTGAGCAAGGATATCCATGGGTGCTCCAATGTTAGGGAACAAGCGGCGGAGGCGCAACCTTACTTGGTATAGATGAATTTCCCGTTAGTAACCTGATGTGGTCTTCCGTAGTCCCGGCTGGTAATGACTTCGCTAGTGCCGGTGGTTTTTATGCAGCAGGACATGGTTAGTTACGTGCAGGATTGCGCGACCTCAGGTTGAATGGGGATGGATGGTGCGCATGCGTGCGCATGCGTGGGAGCCCATTAGGCGGATGGCAGTGTGCTACGCTAAGCGCGAGTGTAAAACGTTGCGGCCATCTTGGGAGGGTGATGTTTATCCAGCTCGTGAAGAGAATGGAATTAAAATGATAAATGGGCTAATGAGATCCGGCGCTGGTGTTATCGGATCTGATGTAATTCTAGATGGTAATGTACTTTAGGCGCTGTGATTGTAGTTGATAGTCTACCTAATCCGGTACCACTGGGCTGGTAAGGAGGTGAGGCATGAGGAGAACTTATGTATTAGTCTCATGAGACTACCAACAATGTGCTGTTATCATGTTGTCCTCAAGGTGCGCAGTGCGAGTAACAGTTAGGAACCTTATGGGACTGCCAGCAATGTGCTGTTGAGAGGTTTTCACAAAGTACGCAGTGGGAGTGTCAGTTACGATCCTCATGGGGGTTTCCTGAGGCTGTTCCAAGGGATATTATCATTGAGGCCTGTCACATGACTTGACAGGTGATAAATCCATCTCTGCTCTTTCTCTAAGAGGCAACTCTGTATGTTGGGTTGATTAGGGTCTAGTGTTTCAATAACAACCCATCGCATGTAGTTGGTGGTATGGCCTACTTCCAAGAAGTGGTTAGTCATTCGTGTGGTATTCTTCTTACATCTGATGGTACTGCGATGTTCACAGATCCGGGTCTTTACCTTACGATGTGTCATCCCGATGTATGTCAACTTGCCGGGGCATATAATGCGATAGATGACGTGCGCTGTATTGCAGTTCGTGTGTTGCCTTAATTGCCACGTTTTCCAAGGTTCCAAATTCAGGCTTTTGGTTGTTTCAGTGATGTGGCAAACGCTGCAGTTGCCGCATGGGAAGTGGCCAATAATGCTCGGGAGCCCCCAGGCATTGAGAACTGTGTTAGTGGGTTGTAGTGGAGGAGCTGGACGTGAAGGATACTAAAGTGTCTTTTATGGACCTTGCTCTTTTGTGTGAGAGAAGTGGTGGTTCCCATTTTAGGTTGCCAGTCTGGAGTATCTTCCAGTGCTTTTTGATAATGTGCGATACTTTGTTCGAGACTGCGTTGAAAGTGGTTACGCATGTAAGAGGTGTAGTGGTTGGTTCACGTTGTGATGTTTCTAATAGACGTTCACGGTTTTGGTTCCGTGCGCGTTTCTCCATGCCACTGGAGTCAAGCTATCCTGGCTGATGAGGGGTGAAACCCCGAAACCGGTCCTAGGAAGCTTGTTTCCAGTCCAGGGAGGACCTGGCCTGGCAGTTCGGGCTGAACTGTTCCCATTGGGCACAGGGTCAAGACTGATTTGCATATGGCTGGGTTCAAACTGGAACGGCATGGTGAGCAAAAAAACGATGGATTTAGGCCCAGATCTCTGTACTGGGGTGAATGTATGACATTGTTCTGCATTCTGTCCATCAATTGTTGTTTTTGCATTCGTCACCCCGAGTGGGACGGGTATGCCCAGACGTGGGTCCCGTACTCTCCATGCCACTGGAGTCAAGCTATCCTGGCTGATGAGGGGTGAAACCCCGAAACCGGTCCTAGGAAGCTTGTTTCCAGTCCAGGGAGGACCTGGCCTGGCAGTTCGGGCTGGACTGTTCCCATTGGGCACAGGGTCAAGACAGATTTGCATATGGCTGGATTCAAACTGGAACGGCATGGTGAGCAAAAAAACGATGGATTTAGGCCCAGATCTCTGTACTGGGGTGAATGTATGACATTGTTCTGCATTCTGTCCATCAAATGTTGTTTTTGCATCCGATCGGTGCAGCAATCATCTCCTCACACCTCGCTACTGAGATCCTCCCTACTGGGATCCAATCGCCAGGATTCCCACTGGACCTCGCTCCCTCCAACGCTCTCCTGTTCCTCACAGGGCAAACTGGTCTTGGCAAGCAGGCAGGCTCTGGTGCTCCAGGTGCAGGTGGTCTTGGATTTCCTGAGGGAAGTCCCCTCACGGGGATGGGAGACGGGCAGGCCTTGGGCAGTAGTCCTGGTCACAGGCAGAAGTCTTCTCCTCATTGAACAGCCCAACTGGCTCCTTGACAGTTGACAATTTTGGGTGCCTCAAGCTCCCTTTCTTATAATCCATTTCCAGACATCAAATGTGATTTTGAGTCTGAGTCTTTGAAGTTTATATTGGGGGTCTGCTTCCTTTTGAAGTGCCCTCTCCTCTACCCTGCCCTTCCTCCAGAAAGCATTCTGTCACAACAGGAGAGACTTCAAATCTGATAGCTCCACATCACAGGCCATGGGAGTAACTAGAGGTTCAAACCTGGATGTCAGCCACAGGTATATGTGTATCAAACGTTTACCATAGGGCATCTATGCTCTTTATGATTCTCTTGTCACCCCATCATTTTCTTAAGACGTGCCCAAGCCCCTTCCCAGTGACCTCTCTCTGAATCAAACAGCACTCTTTGAAGTCTACAGAAAAGTCCAGCTCTCCCTTCCTCCAGTGTATCCCACCCAGTTCACAGGAATGCAGCAATCCAAAAATCTGTCTGGGGGGATTCTTCTGCCTCCTCATGTTGCTCCAGTTAGCCTCCGGTCTCCCAAAACGGAACCCAGAATCTTCCATGCATTGTACCATTCACTGGTACTATATGCCCAGCACCTGTGTAACACACACGCACTGTGCAGCACTACACACCAGAAAGATGTAGGGCAAGGGTGAGTTAAGCACACAGCAGTGGAACTTTAAAATGTGGAGGGAGCTTGAAGGCTACACTCCAGTGACACAGGGTAAAAAGACCTGTTCACACCTACTGATCACTACACAGTAGAACTGCCACCGCTGCGCCTGTGCTGCTTAACTCCGGGCAAAGACAGCAGCCTTTCACCACTATGAGGGTAGTGCTAGTGCTTTGGGTGACCCTCCCGGTCCAAAAAGATTGCAATCCAGGAGACAGGCCTATGTCATGGTGCACACACATGATCCATGTCCGTCCAAGACAACAAAAATCAGCATCATGGATCCAGATATCATTATTGTTGGGGAACTCAGGGCAGGGGTACACATCCATCACCATGCGAGAGACTTTTCCATCCCAACCACAGGTAAAGGAGTTCAAAAGGGAGAAAGTTTACTAATAAGGTTGTATATGTGAACAAAGTTGATGATTATATATGAATGTATTATTTATCACCTATGGGTATTCATATAACTGAACCTGTCAAGCATGCAATCATAAGTCTACATTTTTATGTTAAATAAATGTGAAAATATACTACTTTGAGTTTGTGTTTCACAAAACCCAAACTAAATATGGATAAACGCAGATAAAATTAGCAAATAATATTGGTAAATACATACTGAAATGTCAAGAAACTAAAAACCATAAACCCAAGAGCCCTAATTATACAATACAATGCAATACAAATGTGCCTGGATTTGGCACATGTCACAGCATGCACTGCCACCTTCCTACTCAGGATGTCACTGTGTGATGACTACTGGGGCAAAGGTGCAATGCCCACTCTCCTACAGTCCCAGTATACTACTGAGCAGCATCAATTGGCACCGGTGGCTTTGCTACTATATGGGCACTCACAGCCTGACAGCTGCTGCTGCGAGCTAGGAACAACTGCTCAGCTGGTGATGACCGGACCTACCCACTGACAGCTGCCCAGCAAAACAACCAGAGGAAGTCGCAGTAAAGGTATGATCCGGGCTTGTCTTCTTCCTAATTGACTGTATTTGTCATTCAGTCAGGAGACTAGCTGAAGCACGGAATACTTTCGCCCAGTGAGCCTGGAAGTCGGACACTTTCTATACTTTTAACCCTTAATGTTACAGTGTTGTTGTTTTTCTCTGCTCTGCCCATGCATGTACCATTTTCAAGGGTGGTGTTTAGCACAGCAGCTCTATAATGTGATTCCAGTGACCAATCCCATGGGCTAGATGGCTTTTTGGGGTTGAGAATGTTTATCAGGCAACTGAGCAGTAACGATCTTATATGATTCTAGGCTCATCCGGACTAACCCGAAGATGGAAATGCATTACCCTTTTTTGGAATAAATACGTGTACAGTAATGTCAAAGCTTTGGTGTTCGAGCATCATTGATACATCACTGCTAGAAGGAAAGGAACACTAAAGAGAGCACATTAATTCCCTCAAGTGTAGCCAACACTGCCAAGGCTGTGTGGTCCAGGCTGTGTTGCATGTCCTAAGACCCTTGTAAGTCGTATGTTGTTACAGGCTGCTCACTATTCCACAACTTTATATGTCATCTCACAGTTTCCATCTAGCTCGATTCATATGTTTTGCTCATTATTGTTATTAAATGCCGTGATTCCGACGCCGTGAGGGAAACGGCCAGCAAAGCAGCATTAGGCGCCCTCGGTCCCAACGCCGTGAGGGGAACAGCTGAAAAGGTGAACTACCGGCCCCAGGCACCCCTGCCTCGGCACCGCCACCGACGAGCACATCCCACGCCCGGAAGCGCGATAAGAGGTGCGGCGGGCTCCCGCAGCGCGGGACGCGCCCGGGCGTGCCCGGGCCAAGGGCGGGCCCGTCTGCGACCGGAGGAGGCCGAGCTGGGCCAGAAACCTTGGTTGTTTGATTCTGGATCCTACAAACCGTACTTTGGGCATCGGACGGAAACCAGTCACCAAATTAAGGTACTTTTTAGCTATCTCATTAGCCCTGAGTAACACAGTATTTCGTTGAGACACAATACGGGGACATTAGGTTTTTTAGATTCAGTGTCTCACAAATGGGTAAAAGGAAAACAACCGCTTCGCAAGGGGGGGCCTCGGGAGTCTGTATGGCTGGAAAAATTGATTCCTTTTTGACCAAAGCCGCACGTACAATTACACAGGAGATAGCCCTGACTGAAAGAAGGTTATCATTAGAGGTCGGAAAATGTTCTCAGAAACACACTGACAGAGAGGAGGGGGAACAAGGGAAATTGGCATCTGCTGTGGGTCTTTCACAAGGCTCATTGAGCGTAATAGCCTCCGTATCACCATGTCAAACACTCCCCCCGGACAAATTGGACATGTCATCAAATATTCTAGCTGACAAAATAATAGAGGGGAATGAAGTGGCCTCAGACCTACCTCCGCCCAAGAGAAAACAAACTGTTTGTAATAAGTCTTCGAGGAAATCTCCACGGATACAGACACAATCATCTTTACAATCGGGTCTGAATTTAGAACAGTCACTGGACATTCTATTTGTAAAACTGGAGTCAATGACAAAGGCTCTCTTAGCTCCAATAATGCCAAAAGTGGCAAAAATTGAGAAACTAGTTTGTGACCAAATTGTCAATAAATGTGCCATGTTAAAACTAACGGAGGAAGGGGCGGCAAGCCCATCACAGAACCTGAACCTAATTCAATCTGGCCCATCTGGTCTATGTTTAAATGTAAATGTTCCAGGGACCGAGGGAATATTTAGTGGCCCTAGTCAGTCAAATATAACCGAGGCAATAGGATCTGCAGCTGAGAGCGCAGAGGCTGCTCAGGTGAGCAGACCTCTGAACTCTGAGAGGGCTCATCCATCTATACGTAGCCAATCTACTCACGTTACTCCCAAAGTCATGAACCAAAGTATACTTGATTTACCCCCTGCATCTGCCCCTTTAGTAGCAGTTTTACTGGAGGTCCCCCCTCTTTCTCAAGAAATTAGGGAACCCGCTCAGGACTTAATACGTAAAGTGTCTCATTGGTGTAATAAAAATTTCATAAACGGCCTGAGTATATCATCTGACATTATTATGGCCCAAAGAGTGGGGTGGATAGGACGTCAAACAAAAAAGATTGGTACAGGAGACTGCATTGTTGTCAATTTTAGGGACCCGGTGAACACAAAGAGGCTAATAGGCTGTGCACATCAGAGTAGTTCAAACTCCTCTATTAGAGTAGTCTCACTACAACATTTTTATCCTCCTAGCCAGTACAGATGCCCTACGCTAGGACAATGGCAGATACCCCGAAATCCAGGTAGGCCGTTTAATAAAACTAATACAGACATTAACTTACCAATGAGCAATCGGTTCCAACCCCTAGCTAGACTCCAGAACCTGGATGAAAATGACTGACTAAAACTAGAGGATAAAACATATCAGGGTACACCTCCAGTTAACATGCCTCAAAATGCACATACATTACCAATCTTGAATAATGTTGAATTAAATACTACATCCCCAGGAACTTCCCCCATTCTAACTCCCATTACGGCTACTTATGAAAGGATCCTTTCATGGAACATAGCGGGAATAAGATCAAAAAAAGAAAACCCGCTCTGGGAAAACTTTCTTTCTATGTATCATATCATTGCTCTCCAGGAAACTTGGGAAACAATTGACTGTTTTTATTTAGATGGTTTTATTTCATTTAATAAAAACGCTGTTCCATCAAATATGGGTAGAGCTAGAGGGGTTTACTCCTAATGTTTTCTTTGAAGCTCTCTTGTAGGACACGTTTGGTTGATTGTAAATCCCAAAATGTTTTGGCTGTAGAATTGTCTTTTAAAAATCGTGCCACCATGTTAGTGATACATTTTTATAATTCTTTTCTAGAGGGCATGAGCTGGAACATCTACATGATTTAAAGGAGTTTTTGGAATATTATGAGGCGACTAAACAATCTTACTATGAAGTTATAATCCTAGGGGATTTTAATATTCATCAATGCTACTTAAATTGTTTTACAAATCAGGATCAGGGTGAGTTTCCTCTCCACTTAGTCATTTTGAGCATACACCCTCAGGTATTTTGCTTGAAGGCATCCTTCAAATCAAAATCTATGTTGCCTTCAGCAAATAGATAGTTCGGCGCCAGTGCCAACTTATGTGGGGAATGGAAGGACAAGCACCATTGACTATATTTTACTGTCGGCTCCGTTATTTTTGTTTACTGAGGACCTAATTGTTACCTGGTCAGGCTTTAGCGACCACAATCCCCTTACTGTCGCTATATCACTCTCAATTATAGAAACTGGAGAACCTACCATTTGCTTGACAAATAAAGATATTAGCACCAAAGATCAGGCCCGTAGACTAAAGTGGGAAAAAATAGTACCAGATAACTTTTTGGAAAATTTGTATACAGTCTGTGCCCCGGAAATTGAGTCCTGTTTGGACCCAGATACACAGGGCAGTTCTATTCTGATAGACTTCAGAAAATTAACAAAACAAATACAATCTGACCTCACGGTTATGGGTGGGGTCAGACGGCCGAAGGCTGAAAGGTGGTTTGACAGTGCATGCTCAATGACCCATAAGGAGCTTGTACAGGCTCTAAAATCCACCCCCAGAGACAAAACAGAAATTAGGGATAAAAGAAAGGCCTATAGGCTAGCAGTTCAGAATAGGAAGAAGGAGTTAAAAGAACAGGCATGGGATGCCCTACAACAGGCTAGTATACTGAAAAACAGTTCCCAATTTTAGTTGGTAGTTAATAGTCATTTCCTCACAGAAACCCCTAATTCTAACACTGATTGTTTAATCCCAGCAGATAAATGGGTATCACATTTTGGAAATATTTTCAGTGATGCAAACTTGGGTGAAGCAAATGGGTATAGAAAAGGTGGACAAACTAGTATGCCACTGCACTTCAGTGTAGAGGAGGTCCATGAAGCAATTACATCCACAGCTGGGGGAAAGGCCCCGGGCCCAGACGGGGTCCCGGCCGATCTATACAAAGCTGACCCAGATGTGTGGGCTAGTATTTTGGCAAATGTTTTTAATGCTGCATGTTTACAGGGATACCCAGTATCCTGGGGGAAGGCAGTTATTGTTCCCATTTTTAAAAAGGGTGTGAGAGATGAGCCCACATGTTATAGGCCGATCTCACTCTTAGATTCCGCAGCCAAAATAATGGGTAAAGTTGTATTAAATCGCCTAACTACATGGCTGGACCACCGAAATGTCATTTCCAACTTGCAATATGGTTTTAGGTCAGGTAAAGGGACCCTGGACCAATGTTTAAATCTACATTTAACAATAGGGAAGTATACCATAGCCAAAAAGGGTATAATACATTTGGCGTTTATGGACCTGACACAAGCTTTTGACTGTGTCAATAGATCAAAATTGTGGTCAATCTTAAGTGATATGGGTCTCGAACCGGAGCTTGTGAATTTCTTATATGCTATTCATGAGAATAATACAGCTGCTGTTAGATATAACAGTTGTGGAGATCTGACATCCCCTTGGGATGTTAAGAGAGGGGTACGTCAAGGTTGTATCCTGGCTCCCCTCTTATTCACACTATACATAAACAAGTTGGGGGATTTTCTAATAACCAGTTGTAAAGACATCCCTAGGTTTGGTGAAATGATGATCCCCGCACTTTTATACGCGGATGACACAGTCATATTAGCTAGAACTGCAGTGCGCCTTCAATCACTTTTAGATGCTTTTATAGTTTTTATGGACTCCCTAGATCTTTCAACAAATTTTAAGAAATCCCATACTATGTCCATTGGCCCTGGAAAGTCCCAAAAAAGACTAAATTTTATTGTAAATGGGTTGAGTTAACAAAGGTCCCAACTTTCCCCTATTTGGGGGTACTTTTTGATGAGCGTGTGTCATGGTGCCCACAAATTACGCAAAAAAAGAATACTCTCATTAAAGCAACGGGGGCAACATTACATTTTGCAAAGAGATTAGGATCTAAACCCATTCCGGCCCTGATGAAGATATATAAGGAAAAATGTATCCCCATGGTAACCTATGGCAGTGACATCTGGGGACTTAAGGATGGAAAAGACATCCAACATGAGGAAGACAAGTTTTACGTAAGATTTTGGCAGTCCCGCACTCTACCCCTGCATACATATTACATGAAGAAATAGGGGTGGGATATATATCAGACCAGATAGCAGTAGCACCCTTAATGCGCTGGCTGAGAATTTGGGCAAGCCCTATCATAAATCTAAACCAAATAATAATTACTGATTGTCTAGCGTTAGACAGGGCTGATTGCATCCCCTGGTTAAAGTACCTAAGGGAACTAACAAAATGGTTAGGTTGCCCTGATTTATTTCTAAGCCCTAAACCCTTGGACAAATTCAAAATTAGAAATATTAGATAGCAGTTTATGATTAAGCGCCAGGGACTAAGAGAAGAAAAGGAGTTGGTAAAACCAACGGTGAGAGGTTATGCCACATTATCTATGCATAACCAAGTCCAACCTTACCTGTTAATCATCGGCAACCCCTTTCATCATTTTGTTTTAACGAGATTCCGTTTGCAAATGGTTCCCTGGCTTTTGTCGGTTCCCCAAGGCTTTTCAAAACCTGGCACTTTAAAACCTTGTCCTTGTGACAATTTCTCTGAACAGGATACCCTTCATTTTATATTTTTTGCGACTATTACATTTCATTACGTAAGAAGTTTATCCTGCCACTACTCAGAGTCTGCCATTTTTCCCAAGTAAGGCCAGCCTTACTGTACCTCCAAATGTTATCTTCCCCACTGGTTTGTTTTGGGGTTGCAAGTTTTTTAACTGGAGCCATTAGGTGCAGAAAAAAGCTGGTTTTTTAATAGTTATTATGTCTTGATTTTTACATGTTTTTATTTCTAGGCCCACTATGAGTCATAAACTGGGACTACAATACTTGATCGAGTTTACTTCCTCGCACTTTGCACTTTATAAAATGCTTTTACATTGTATGCACCTTAGATCTCGGTCATCCGGTTCGATATCAGGAATGCCATCAACGAGGACTTTTTCTATCTGATTGAGTTGCTCTTTCGCACTTTGCACTTTATAAAATGTTTTGTATTGTATTATATACTAGGTTTCGGTCTACTGGTTTGATATCAGGAATATTACAAATGGGGATCCTTTTGGTATTCGATTGAGCTGGCTTTCTTGCATCTGGTATTTTATAATAACGTTTTTTGTACTGTATTACACCTTAGGACCCGGTTCTCTGGTGGATATTAGGAATGTTAAAAACAGGGACTATTTGTATTTAAATGAATTTGCTCATTTGCACATTGTATTTTATATAATGTTTCTCTATCATATTGTATTTTTAGGTTGTGGTCTCAGGGTTGATATCAGGAATGCTTTGGTTTTCTTATTTTAAATTGTGTTAATGAAATGTATTGTCGTATGATATGATCACTTTTATGACATTAAGTTGTCGAATAAAGCATTCTTGACTGACTGTCTGTAATTATCTGTTCAAAATCTGATATAGTGTCTGCTTGCTACAGTACTTTTGGTATACTGGGTAATCGTCTCCAATGAGATGTGTTATTTATTTATTTGCAAATCAGGGCTTTCCCTGAGTTTCATGTATGTCTGTACCTGCCTGTCTCTGAATCCAGTTTATGGCCACTGTGGTGTCGGGCCTCAGGCCCACATTATGGAAATGATGGACATAGACACCAGGTGATTGTAGTGCAGTAACTGGCCACGAGCACGTGCACCCGGGCCCTTTTATTGTCGGGGCCACGTCACTCGTGACACCCGTGATGGATGGGTGGAAGTGCGAGTGTGCCCAGCCCTCAAGGGAGTGGCTGGGAATGTCATAGCCTGCCAAACACTAGAACGTGTCCTGCAGGACACTACAGCCACGTACTCCGCACGTTCTGTGTGAGGAAGTTGTGATCCTTCCTGTTATAGTTGCTAGGCAATATGTTGTATTCTGTATTAGAATGTCATTACTGGTTGGAGCACTGTACTTGAAGGTGCAAGTACTATTCGCCGTGGATACAGACAATAAAGATTTGTGCATTTATAAACCAAGTTGTCTTGTATACTTAACAAACTTGGTGACGAGTGTCTGGAGCCGACCCACGCAAGTATGCCTGTGGAGATTCAAATGGGAGTGGAGTTCGGCCCTCTGGAAAAACGCTGAATTGTAGTGTTCTGTTTTGAGGGGAACACACCCTACAAGGATGGCTGTGGTGCTATGAGGAAGAGAGCACACACGTCAAGGAGGACACCAGTAGCTGCATTTTGGATATTCAAGTTATTTTTGGATGGAGCCGGAGTAACGTTCAGGTTTAACACACGTTGGACAAATGTGGCTGTACAAAAGAATTGAAGGACACCGTAAAGTATCATGATCGAAGCGGGTGAAGCGAGCATTCAGTAACTGTGAGTTTTTAATTAAAGTTGACATTTAAGTTGCCGAGCGTTAACATTGTTTACCTTCAACGCTCAAGCAATGTTCACCTCCATCGTCGCATGCAGTGTTGTTTTTCTTCGAAGGAACTGGCACGTTCGAAGAGATCCAAGCTCCTTCACCATTCTCTTGATCGGATGAAAAGTGTTGAGTCGGAAGGTGAACATCACAGTGTTGTGCCATGAGGGACATTTTGGAATCGTAAGAACGAAAAGTGTTGTAAGAGATTTATTTTGGTGTCCGGGTGTTGACGAGGAAGTAGAGAGATTTGTGAGAAGTTGTACTAATTGTGTTGTTGCAGACAAAACGCTACATACATTGCGCCCACCCATGTTAGAAAGTTATCCTCCAAAATGTCCTTGGTACTCAGTTGCCATCGATTTGTTTGGTCCTGTTGGCATTGATCAAAAATATGTTACTTTATTTTCAAGGTGGCCAATAGTGAAAGTTGTTGAAGAAATTAATACTACCACGGTACTCAAATTTCTGGATTAAGCCTTTGCGTCGGAGGG
The DNA here is from genome assembly GCA_963921515.1 of Calotriton arnoldi. NCBI lineage: Eukaryota > Metazoa > Chordata > Amphibia > Caudata > Salamandridae > Calotriton > Calotriton arnoldi. The sequence continues at coordinate 908,621 of CAWUFW010004012.1, read as the reverse complement.
GTTACCCAATTCCATTCTAAGTGATAAGGGAGTACAATTCACGTTGAATGCTGCCATGGATTATTTTAAGAATATAGGGGTAATTCATAGAACTACGGCCCTGCACAATCCTAGCAGGAATTGAGTTGTTAAAAAGTTTAAGCGAGTAATTAAAGGCGTCATTCAGTCAGCTTGTTGTAACAAGCTTGATTGGGAAGTACAATGGGACATGGCTATCTGGGCGTACAGAGTGACAAGGAGTGAGTGTACTGGGTTGTCCCCTTTTGTGATAATGAGAGGGAGGAAACCTAGGCCCAAGTTTAATCCTGTTTGGTTATATTATTCTGGAGTTCAACACTGGTCCTTAGAGACTGATGGAACGACAGACGGAAATATTATGATGCAAAGCATGGTGTGAAGCCAGTCAGTGTTGCTGTGGGAAATTGGGTTCGTATTAAGAAACCTTGTAAAGTAAAAAAAGGTAAGAGTCAATTTTTTGAGCCAGAGGAAGTAGTGGAAATACTCCACAATGCTGTCAGAGTGAGGAGAGGAAAAGTTTGGAATATGCAGCGTGTAGCTCTGGGCTCTAAGGAGTTGCGAGAAAAAATCCCCACATCAGGTTTTGATGAAGATTTGCAATGTTTGGATTCGGATTCAGATACTAGGGTGAGTGAAGAGAATTTGTGTGGATATAGGTTGTGTGGAGAGATGGTTGATGGTGGAGGTGAAGGGGTGATGGACAACCAAGTGGAAGATAATGATCCAGTAATGGATAGTGGGTTGGCAAGTGTGGAAAGATTGTGGATGACATTAACAGTCGGAGTGTTGGTGTGGAAGGACAGGAGGAAGTACCTAGGTATGGTATGGAGGGTAAGATGTCGAAGACGAGAAGACCACCGAAATGGTTGGAGGATTATGTACATGAGGGTATAAGTGCCTTAAACTCTAAATAAGGGGTGATGTTTTGAGTATACTGAATTGTTAACCTTTGTTTTATATTTTTGTTCACATTAGTTATAAGTTTCCTTTGGTTTTTGTATTGTGTAAGGAAGGGGATGTGTTGTGTTCCTTCCTGTTATAGTTGCTAGGCAATATGTTGTATTCTGTATTGGAATGTCATTACTGATTGGAGCACTGTACTTGAAGGTGCAAGGACGTGTTCGATGTGGCTCCAGACAATAAAGAATTGTGCATTTACAAACCAAGTTATCTTGTATTCCTCACAAACGAGTTTTCTAATTTTTTAGTTTTTTATTTATTTGAGTTTGTGAGCTCTGGGTGCATGCGTGAGAGGGGATGTGAAGGTGTAGTGTGGGTTGAAACTTGTATGGAATGTGAATGAGTACTATGACCCACAGTCAGTGCTTAATTTGGAAAAAAATAAGTGCTGGGGCCCTCGTGATGAGGCCACCGCAGTTTGCACCACACATTGCCACTGCCAGCGCTGCAAATGACAGAACTTACACAACTACTAACCATCACAATGCGACAAGTGTGACAATTCAGACTGTTCGAGGTCCCCAAAGCTTTAAGGATGGTTTGGGTGGCAGGTATTAGTAGTTTTAAACGTGTATTAAATGAATAAACAACTGTTTTTCTGCTCATTTTTGAATGAGCAGTTGTCCTAAGTGCCGGTGCTGGCAATTAAGTGCAGGTGGCGAGCACCGGAAACCACAGGCTCAAATTAAGCACTGCCCATAGTACAGTACAGCGAGGCAGGAATGCAATCAGGATGACAGCCTGACTCTGGAGTAGAAGTCTTCAAACTGGGGGGCGGGCCCCCAAGGGGTGCCTCAAGTGATCCCAGGGGGAGTGGAGGGGTGTGGGGGCGAAGCTGGGGAGGGGGTGCCAGGCTCTGGCCAAAAGAAGCAGCATGCTGATAACAGTGCTTTGTTTTAAGCGGAAAAAAATTGGCGGCTGTAAGCCGCTCTGCAATGGGCCATCACTAACATATTTTGGGGCATATGTATCACAAATCCGTTTTGCGAGTCCTTAATAGCGATTTTTTGCGAATCGCTATTAAGGACTAGCAAAATTAAATGTATGTAGGAATCGCAATATTAATTGCGATTCCTACGTATTCCTTAATTGCGAATCGCAAATTACGATTCGCAATTGAGGAATACCTTCCCATTCATTCCTATGGGCCTAGAGGCCCATAGGAATGAATGGGAAGATATCGCAATTTGCGAGTACTCATTAGGTACTCGCAAATTGCGATATACATTCATGGAGTGCAAGGGTGTCAAAAGGACACCCTATTGCACCCCTGAAATATGTATGTGTGCACATGTGGCGCACGCCACAGGCCACTTTGAAAAATGCAAAAAAGTGCACTTTTCAAAGAAATCGCAAATTACCACCAACTTGAAGTTGGTGGTAATTTGCGATTTCTTAGGGCAAAATCGCACAACTTGGGTGCTTCCTGCATTGCATTTAAGGAATCGCAATTTGCGATTCCTTAAATGCAGTCGCAAAATAGGAAATCGCAAATTTTGCGATTCCCTATATTGCGAGGGCCTTTTGGGATGATACATCCCAAAGGCTTTCCAGTTCACAAACGGGCCGATTCTGAGAATCGGCCCGTTTGCGAACGGGAAAATGGCTTCATATATATGCCCCTTTGTTATTTATATCCTAGCTCAGAGTATGTGTCAAAAAGGAAGGGGCTAAACCCCCACCCCATTTCTAATAATCACACTGTGGATACTTTTACACTTAAGGCCTGACTGACCAGAATAGTATGTTTGGCAATCATGTATTTGATTGCATTTTTAAAACTGTAACAGAAATTAATTGCAATGTTTAAATAGGTCTAGACATATATAAACATTGCCAATTTAATAGAAGAATTGTGATAAAATCTGAGGGGGAACCCTGATGATTTTTTTTCCACTAGTGGGCCGCGGCATTAAAAGGTTTGAAGCTCACTGCTCTTGAGCCATCTGTACTGTGGTGTGCAGTTCAGAATCTTCACTAAAAATATATTCAAAGTGAGCGAATTCGTGATAGGTCTCCTTAATTATTAAAATTATATTTGAGCAGACCATCCCCATGATACAGCCAGACTTCTGCTGTTATTTCTATTTCTGCGAAGAGGTATGCCTTGCGGCATTTCGAGACTGCAATGAACTGCAAGCCATTCATTTTAATCCTAGACAGGGCTTCAGGCTTTAATCTTTCTGAGGTTAATAATTTGAGTATTAATGCATTGGTTAATATAAACAGCGGTCATTCACAGCACTTTAAATTTGAAACTGCATAACTGTGGTGCTAGGCGCTATTTGCACAAGCTCTGACAAAGCCATTATTTTTATTTTTGAAGAGTGCATGGACATATGCATTCAGACACATAAAATTCATGTGCACAGTGGCAAAAACAACACCTGCATACAAATTTGAAGAAGAAGCAACATACCATGCGAGTGCACACCAGCCAAGCACATAAATCAACAAACAATTATGCAGAAAAACTTATAGGAAACGACTGTCTGACATACAGTCCACCATTACACACAGACTGATAAATAAGTGGTTGAGAGTATACCACTGTATGCTGCCCTAAGACCATCTCAAAGAAGTAGATTAAAGCAGAGCAGAGATCGAGACAGAAGAACACAGAGAGAGCGGTATAGGAAAAAGCCTTGTGACAAGTATGATCTGTAGTTCTTTGCCTACCTTTGGCTGGTTGAAGAAGAGGAAGCAGGAGACGAACATAAGCTGCTGGAGAGGGGAGTGGGGAACAGGAGATGGTAGAAGGTATACACCACGAGGGGTGGCAAACACTGTTAGCAATAGGAGCCTCACATAGGGTTAAGTATGTCGGGCAACTAGAGAGTGCAAGGTCAGTCCAGTGAGAGGCCGAAACATATAGACAACATACACACAGACACACATGTTATTCCCCATGATACTGATACAGTCAAACAGCACAAAAGCAGGCCCATGCAAAGGGAAATTGGGACGAGGTGACAGAAAGAAAGCTCCACTTAATCTTTGGGCACTTTGCAAATGAAATTTAATATAAGGTAGAGGAAGTATTGGTGTCAATGCCCCATTAACACCCGGGGCACTCACAACTGCCCAAACTGAAACATACCCGGCGAACTTAGGGCGAGTATGAAAAAGACACAATTGATGGACAGAATGCGGAACAAATCAAACATTCACTGGAGTCAAGCTAGCCTGGCTGATGAGGGGTGATACCCGAACCCGGTCCTAGTATGCTTGGCAAGTTAACCTACTTGTCAGGGCCAAGCCTTCGATTTTATTACATGCAGGTCACCTCTAAAGGTAGGCCCTAGGTAGCCCCATGGGCAGGATGCAATGTACTTAAAAAGTAGGATTACCGTGAACTGGTCCTGCTGGGGCTGGGGACTGCGACAGATATAATAGACTCTGAAATCAGGCCTTATGAAGCACAGGAAAAGCAAACGTCTTAAATGAAGAATGAGCACGTTTATAATATATATCTATCTCCTACATTTACAACTGACTTATATGATTGCATTGGATTCTTTTTGCTGGAAAGTTATGTTTGTAATACACATTAGAATTGAAAACGTATGTATGCATTCCCAAAATAATGATGTAAACATGATAAAGACTTCAGTGATGGAAGGCATGCCAATAAAATTTGTTATTAAAAAAAAAGTAGGACATGTACTTTTAAGTTTTACATGTCCTGGTAGTGAAATACCCTTAAATTAGTTTTTCACTTCTGCAAGGCCTATCTCCCCCATAGGTTGGGGTTGTCTTAAACATCTTTTAAGTGTAACTTCCAATTGGGAGTAGATTGAAATTTGGAGTTTGGTGTCTCTGGGCTCACAATTTAAAATCACAACTTATGGTGAAGTCGGATTTTAAATTGTAAGTCTCAAAATGCCACTCTTAGAAAGTTGCCTTTTTCTTGCTTTAACCATTCTGTGCCTCTGCCTGTCTCTGAATACACGTCTGGGTTGGGTCACAGCTGGGCTTTGTGCATTCCCTCTAGACAGTCACACATAAAGGGAGCTGGGATGTGACATTTGCATCCTGATGGTCCATCACCAAGCTGATGGGCCTTCCTGAGGTAGATTGGGAGGGAGGAGCTGACACTTCCACCTGAATAGGGCTGTGCATGATCCCACACAAAGAGCTGCATACACCTCTGTAGTGAATCTGGAGCCCAGACAGGAAAGTCAGGGACCTTGTGATCTTCAAAGGCCTTTTTGAAGTTTCCCCCACTTCAATGGCACTTTTAGGTATAAGCACGGGGTCTCTGATCCCCTCAAATCAGTTCACTTTTGGGTCCTAAGGAGCCTGTGCCAAGAATAGTAGTTGCGCTGTAGGAGGCACTGCCACTTGCTAACTGCTTTGCTGTGCTGGCCTGCTGCCTGCAGAGTGCTTTGCTGCCAGGAGGGACTGCCACTTTGCAACTTGCTCTGCTGTGTTGGCCTGCTGCCTCTTGCCTGCCAGTGAGGGGGACTGAACCTACTCTCAACCACCTTTTAAATGCTAAGTAACTCCATGGGCTTGCCCCTGTTCAAGAAGTCTCAGGATCATCAAAGAATTCGCCCCCCTGTAGTGGAACTCTGCATCCCGTGAGTCCAGCAGCAGGACTTTACAAAGATCAGCCTGTGCCTGATCGCCAACTCGATTTTGCTAAGAGACCAGCGCTTCTCCTTGATGAAGGATCAAGCACTCCATTTTGCCCACGAACAGCGCTTCAAACTAGACACATGCTGCTCTCTTCCCAAGGTGTGTGTACTGATCAGAACAAGTGCCTTTTTCGATCGCTGCAGTGCCACTCTGTGCGGCTTTCCAGCGGCACATTGCCCGGGTGACCAGGGGCGGGCCAGAAATGCGAGTCTCGTCAGCCTGGCTTCTCCCACAGGACCACTGCGGGGTGCTCTATGTCTACAACCCCTTTCCAGGAAGCTATAAAGCAAAACGATGCAGGCTCTGCTTCCAAGGCTACCCGACACCCACTCATATCGAGTACTGCATCGGTACCTGTTAGACTTGGCATCGTTGGCGTGGTGTCCCCTGACTTTTTGCCTCTACCTCCTGTATTTTTGATGCTGTGCTGGATTTCGTGTTTTTGTTGGCTTAGATCCTTTGGACACTTTGTGTCAAAGTGCAGGTGGTCCCTACGTAATTTGTTATTACAATTGGTTCTCCCTGATTGGCATATTTGATTTACTCGTAAGTCCCTAATAAGGTGCACTCAGTGTGCCAGGGCTTGTAAATCAAATGCTACTAGTAGGCCTGCAACACTGATTGTGCCACCCACATGAGTAACTGTGAAAAGGTATCTCAGACCTGCCCCTGCAGTGTCTGTGCGCAGTTTTCAACTGCCATGTCGACCTGGCAAGTGCTCCCACTTGCCAGGCCCTAACCTTCCCTTTTCTTACATGCAAGACACCCCTATGGTAGGCCCAAGATACCCCCATGGGCAGGGTGCAATATATGTGAAAGATAGGACATGTACTGGGGTGTGTGACATGTCCTGATAGTAAAATACTGCCAATTTCGTTTTTCCCTATTGAAAGCTATCTGCCCCGTAGGATAGAATGGGAGATACCTTGTAACATCTTACAATTATAACTTCCCATTGGGACAGGATAGAGAAATAAAGTTTAGGTTCTCTGAACTCAGAATTAAATAACACATCTTTTAGTAAAGATGGTTTTTAAATTGTGTGTTTGTAAATGCCACTTTTAGTAAGTAATCAGGTATTAGTTCCTTCAAAGGATTCTTTTGAAAATTGATATCATAACAGAATTAACCAAAGAATTATCTCAAAGCCCCGATTGATCAATTAAAGATGTGAAAAATAGAAAGGTGAGACACCCGGGATGTGAAAAAGATGGAAACTGTGATCATTCATCTGAGAAAGAAAACAAGAAAATGTGACCTTATTTCAATTTTAATGAGCTAATATATGACTGCATTCATAGTCATTGATATTGTGACAACTTTGTGTGAGGAATCCAATGCCACAATAGTTCATAATTGCTTAATATTCAGTTACCTTAGATCAGCAAATCTAAACTATAAACAAACACATAGTAATGACAGATTCTGTTTGAAGAACATTGAAGTAAATAATGCTCCCATTCTCACTGTAGATTCTTGATGTGCTCCAAAAATAGCTCATCTACAGCAGTCCACTATAAGTCTGGACCTTACGATTAGGTTCCCAATTTACCAGTAAGTGACTTCAATGATTCACTTTGAGCATTGTGCTGGTGAAGGGATAGGGATTTCAATTTTTTTACGCTATCACTTTCCACCAAATAATCTGGTCACATTTTCATGTTTTCTTTCTCAGATGAATGATCACAGTTTCCATCTTTTTCACATCCCGGGTGTCTCACTTCTCTATTTTTCACATGTACAATTCTTTGGATTATTCCATTTTTGTAGGGGTCATCAGTACACAAAAGAACTTACGTCCTGAAGATGGTCTTACAGATCTTTTCACAATAAAGACCACAACGTCGACAATCAAACCCATTTTCTTTGTCATTTGTGTCTCGGGAAAGTTTCATTGTATAGTCAATGATGTTGTCCCTATTTAATATGTGAAATGGGTTATGGCTTAAGTATTCATGATAGCAAGATCTCTAGGATAGAATGTTCTTTTCAGTTGCTTTTGCGTTTTTGTGAATTGTAGTACCCTTTTATATAACACAACTTTTTGTATAAATCTTGACTTTTTGAAGTAGACACCCGTGCAGTATTGTCCTTTGACTGAATGTATCTCCGTTTTGAGATTGATTCGTTGTCTAAATCAAACAATCTATTTCTAACATTTGTTTGTATCGAGCCACCAATCGGGGCTTTGAGATAATTCATTTGGTTAATTCTGTTATATCAATTTTTAAAAAGAATCCTTTGAAGGCACTATTACCTGATTGTTTAGATTACCCAAGCCTCCAAGGGTCTATTGGGTTACCCATTTTTGTTCACTTTTAGAAAGTAGGCATTTTCTTGTTTAACCATTCTGTGTGCCTCTGCCTGTTTGTGGATTGGCTATTTGGTTTTGGAGTGACATGGGCTGGAGATGTGCATTCACTGTAAACAGCCACTGTGGGGGGGAGAGGGTTGACTCAGAGATGAGCTGAATGTGGCTTGGCTGCATTTAGAGTAGTGGGAGGAGATTTCTAGCACCTGAATAGGGCCTGTCTCCCTTGCACAATGCTGTCTTTACCCCCTGTGGTCATACTGCAGCAGTGAGGACAGAACTGGTTTGGACTGGGCTCAGAGACCCTTGCACAAAGAGAACAAAGACAAAATGGGGTATAAGTAGTAGACCTTAAACCCCAGAACTTAAAATCACTTCTGTACTCAAGAGGAACATTTGCTAAGGAGAAGAGCTGAAGAGCTGTGAGGAGGAGTACTGCCCCTTTGCTGTGTGCTGTGTGGGGATGGCCTGCAGTTGCTGTTTCTGCCAAGGAAAGGACAAAGACAGGAACTTTGCTGTGAAAATGCTTGAAAAAGAATCGCCAAGGGCCTGAGTGTGCTGGCCTCCTGTTCTGAAGTCTCAGGGACCCAAGGACTCCCCCCCCCTAGCTCCCCTGAACTCTAATGCTGAAAGTTCTGACCTGCCAGGAGATGCCTATTCCAGCTTTGAGCCTCTGGAGGTTGTTCCTGCTGTTGGGAGCTGGAAGAAACCTAAGAGAAAGAAGAAAACCTGTCTCTGACGCCGTCAGCAACACCACTGTTATGCCGCGACCTGCACCAAGGCCAGGGGCACCGCTCGTGAAATGAACGACGCACCGCCCGGCCTGCACCGCAGCTTCGCTGCCCTTTGACGCCTGCAGTTATGGACATTTCCCAACGCCAGCGCTCGCACCGACTCCGTCATTGCCAGCACCTGCAACCTGTTATCGCGGCGCCGATAAAAGCCAAGGGTGACTCCACAAACTTGCCGACTTCTCATCGTCAACGCAACCGACGTCTCACCGCTGATGCAGCATACTTCCCCTGTTCTGGATTCGACACGTCGCCTCCTTGCGGACACTATGCCTCGCCTCCCCCTTGGCAGCAAGGGAGCCGGCCTCGACCTCGGCACTGACGCCTCACCTCCACGATGCCGTGGGTCTTCATAGACTTCGTTTCCAGGGTACTGTTTGTTTGGGGGTCCGTGTGCCTCCATGCCCGACACCGCGCTCCTCGCGGTCAGCGCCGTACTTTGGATTTATTGCTGTCACGACGTCGCAATAGCCCCAGGTGGAGCTATTTATTTCCTACAAGCTTTATTTTTGCAATAACTGTTCTGAAGTCATATCTTATTACCTGTATGTGTCTGCAGCTGTTTGGCCTTGTGAATTTTGTTGCATCTACAGGCACTTTGTGGGAAATCACGCATCCATAGTTTTCCATGGACCAAGTTGTTTGAAACCTTTGAAAAGTCATATTCTTATTACATATATGTTGGATCTTTGTCGTTTTGGTCTTGTTGAGTTTAGATAAAGATAATTTATTTTTCCTAAACTGGTGTGGTGTCCATTTGTGGTGTTTTCACTGCTCCAGAGGAAATGGAGGAGAGACGATGGGCCAGGGATCATGAGTTGGAGGTCTTGAGGCTCCAGACCAAGGAAGAGGGGAGCAAGAATGCTCGAGCCTTGGAGGAAAAGAAATTGATCTTAGCACATGAGTTGAGCATGAGAGAACTGGACATCAAGGCCAAACAGGCGGAGTCCAGTACAAATAATGGCAGCGGACAGCCAGTGCAAGGGGGCAAGGTTTACATTCCCAAGGACCTAGTACAGAATTTCCAGAAGGGGGAGGATATTTATGCTTGGTTTGCATCTTATGAGGCAGTACTGCGTATGCATGAGGCCCCTGAGAAGAATTGGGGGGCGGGTCTGTTGGGACACTTTGAGGCCAATGGGAGGAACACCCTGACACCTTTGGAGGAGGCGGGTGCTCTGACCTACCCCAATATGAAGGAGGCTTTATGCCTCAGGTATGTCCTCACACCGGAGCAGTACCGGGAAAAGTTTAGGTCTTTTTAAGAAGCTTTATTACAATATGTGGGTTGAGTGTGTGAACCTTTACTGCAGAGCACTGGATGGTTGGATAAAGGGCAGCAAGGTAACTGATTACCAGGGGTTGTACAATCTGATTGGTTGGGAGCACTTGAGTAGTCTTTGTGTTCCAGGGCTGTGCCAGCATCTGATGGATAGTAAGCTGACTGACCCCAGGAAGTTTGCTCACTAGGCGGACCACTGGACAAGTACCTGGGTCCACAAGGGGTATGTGGGAAACCCAGTCAAAGGTGGGCAGGGTACCCAGCAGAAGAGTGAGGGAGGCAAGGGTAACCAAAAGAAGTTCCCTAATGGGCCCCAAAATAATTTCCAGGGTAAAGATTCCCAGCCCCCCAGTTCTAAGAAGCCATGGTCCCCTAAGGGTAGGCACGACAACCGGGGTCCCCACAAGTGTTATGCATGTGGTCAGGAGGGTCACATGCAGAATGATCCCAAGGGCCGCAAGGCACCACCAGCACCCACTGGTGCACCATCACCGGGGTTAGTTAGTGTAGTGCTGGGGGTGGAGTTGGTTCCTAGTGAGGGAGGGGAGCCAGCTGTAATGACCCTTATCTCATTAGGAGATAGAGAGATGGTCCAGGAAACCTGTCTGCCGGATAACACCAAAAAGTACCTGCAGTGGGTAATCATCAATGGAAGGAGAGTGGAGGCTCTGAGAGACACAGGAGCCAGTGTGACATCTGTCAGGTGTCAATGGGTGTCTGAAGAGCAGGTCATGCCCATTGTACTTCACCCTGTCGTTGCTGCAGACAACTCTGAGAGCCTGTGTAAGGTGGCGCATGCTCCCTTTGAGTGGGGTGGGGGGTATCAGGTTCCTTGAAGGTCATTGTAAGTCCGTCCATGCCTGTTGACTGTCTGCTTGGCAATGATCTGGAGAGTTCCCCTTGGAAGGAGGTGTTGCGCGAGGCTCATTTAAAGATGTTGGGTCTGCCTGAATGGGCTTGTGTGACCACTCGGTCAATGGCAGCTAGTAGGGGTACTCAAGAGGACCTGGAGCTTGAAACAGTGGCCCAGGTACCTGCCAGAATGAGAAGGGGCAGGGGGCTTGGTAAACCCACCCCAAAAGTTCTTACGGTTCAGGAGGAGGCAGACCCTGAGTGGGATGCCCTGGAACCTACAGGGGAGCAAGTGGCCGAACTGGGAGACCTGCCTGAGCTGACCCATTGGCAGCAGGAAGGAGGTCCCACCAGGGAGGAGTCCTGCAAGGTGCAGATGGAGTGCCCCAGTCTTGTTGGTTTGCAGCAGCAGGCTGCAGACCAGGCAGCAGGAGGTCCGTCTGGATCACATTTGATTTATTGGGAGAATGGTCTCCTCTATAGTGAGCCTCAGCTTGCTGAGCCTGGAGCAGCCCGTGTGCTGGTGGTACCCACGTGCTACAGGACCTTCCTACTGGGTCTGGCTCATGACGTGCCTTTGGCAGGACAATTGGGGTGAAACAAGACCTATCACAGGCTTGTTACCCACTTTTACTGGCCCCAAATGCAGAGGCACATTGGCACACATTGTAGATCTTGTCAGACTTGCCAGGCAAGAGTGGAGGGAAGTGTAAGGCTCCCCTCCAAGCCTTTCCTGTGGTGAGCACCCCTTTCGAACGGGTGGGCATTGACATTGTGGGGCAACTGGAACCCAAAACAGCCTTGGGCAACACGTTTGTCTTGGTCTTGGTGGACAATGCCACCCGGTACCCGGAAGCTATACCTCTCAGGACAATCGCGGCCCCTGTGGTGAGCCGTGCATTGATGGGTATCTTTTCCCGTGTGTGGTTCCCCAGAGAGGTGGTCTCTGGCCGTGGTGCCAACTTCATATCTAGGTATATGAAGTAATTGTGGGAGGAGTGCGGTGTAATGTAAAAATTCTCCACTCCTTATCATCCCCAAGAAAATGGGGTGGTTGAGAGAGATTCAACTGAACCCTGAAAGGCATAATAAAGGGTCTTGCAGAACCCATGAGACGTAAGTGGGACGTTTTCCTATCATGCCTGTTGTTGGCCAACAGGGAGGTACCGCAGAAATCCTTAGGGTTCAGTCCCTTTGAATTGCTGTATGGGCACCCTGTGAAAGGACCTCTGAGTCTGGTGAAGGAGGGCTGGGAGAAAACTCTTGGTAAGACCCCCCAAGATGAGTTCAGCTACATGCTGGCCTTCAGGAACCAGACTCTGTGCTTCAGGAAAATCGCTCAGGCGAACCTGGAAGACAGCCAGGAGGAGATGAAACGTTGGTATGACCAGAATACCACTCTGGTTGAGTTTGACCCTGGCCAAAAAGTGTGGGTGATGGCACTAGTGGAGCCTTGTGCGCTTCAAGACAAGTGGACTGGTCCATTTGAGGTGGTGGAGCGCAAGAGTGAAGTAACCTACCAGGTTAACTTTCTGACTCCCAGGAATCCTTTGAGGGTCCTGCACGTGAACCGCCTCAAACCTCACTTTGAGAGGTCTGAAGTGACAATGCTCCTAGCTACAGATGATGGAATGGAAGAGGAGAGTGACCTCCTGTCAGCCAAGGAACATGATGGGTCAGTGGATGTAGTGAACCTCTCTCCCATCTTGACCCCAGATCAGCAGAGGAATAGGCCACGTTACAAAGCATGCGATACATCGCATGCCATTACAACGCTGTGACCGCGTTGTTACATCGCATACCATTACAATGCAAGTCATTGCAACGACTTGCTGTAGGGGGCGCTGGATGTTGGAATAGTATAATTTACTATTCCAACTCCAGTCTGTGCAACATTAGGGAAGGTGTTGGATTTTAAATCTAACACCTTCTGTCCCCTACAGCAGGTCGTTGTAACGACTTGCCTTGTAATGGTTAGCGATGTAACAACGCGGTCATTGTAACGACCACGTTGTAATGGCATGCGATGTATCGCATGCGATGTTAACGATGTTTCCCCAGCAGAGGGACTGTCGCCAGGTGCTGGGACAGTTTGTCTCCCTGTTCTCCCTGACTCCAGAAATCACCAATTGGTGTGTCCATGATGTGGACACTGGGGACAGTTTACCTGTGAGGTTTCCAAGATGTTGGCATTAGGGGTGATAGATCCCTCAGTCCCTGGCCTAACCCAGTGGTCTTGGTTACGAAAGCTGATGCACCCGGTGCCACTCCTGAACTCCGGTTCTGTGTGGACTACTGTGGTCTCAATGCCGTCACCAGGACTGACACGCACCCCATCCCCAGAGCTGATGAGCTCATTGATCGGCTGGGAGCTGCCCGGTACCTTATTACGTTTGATCTAATGTCAGGGTACTGGCAGACTGCCTTGGCTGATGGGGCAAGAGAGAGGTCTGCGTCTTCAATGCCAGAGGGGCACTATCAGTTCCGTGTCATGTCCTTTGCATTGAAGAACGCCCCGGCCACATTCCAGAGACTGGTCAACCAGGTACTGTCTGGGCTGGAGGAATTCAGCACCGCCTACCTGGATGACATTGCTGTGTTCAGCTCCAGCTGGTAGGAACACTTGCAACACCTCTGTGAAGTGTTGAAGGCTCTGCAGAAGGCAGGCCTCACTATTAAGGCCAGTAAGTGCCAGATAGGGCAGGGATCTGTGGTGTACTTAGGGCACCAGGTAGGAAGTGGCCAGGTGGTGCCCCAACAGCCTAAGATCAACACCATTCTGGCTTGGGAGCCCCCAAGACCAAGACAGAGGTGAGAACCTTTTTAGGTCTCACTGAGTACTACAGACGGTTTGTCAAGGGATATGGCACCATTGTTGCCCCCTTGACAGAGCTGACTTCAAGGAAGCAGCCAAGGAATGTGATCTGTACCGATGCCTGTCAGACCGCTTTTGATGCCCTGAAATCTGCCATGTGCACAGCACTCGTGCTCAATGCACCCAACTTCTCCCAAGAATTTGTTGTGCAGACAGATCCTTCAGAGAATGGTGTGGAAGCAGTACTCTCACAATTGAATGATGAGGGCCTGAGGCTTTCATTAGTAGAAGGCTACTTCCCAGGGAACAGAGGTGGAGTGCAATTAAGAGAGAAGCTTTTGCTGTGTTCTGGGCGCTGTGTTCTGGGCGCCGAAGAAGCTAAGACCCTACTTGTTTGGGACTCACTTCCGGGTTCAGACAGACCGCAGGCCCTTCAGATGGTTGATGCAAATGAGGGGTGATAACCCAAAACTGTTGAGGTGGTCCATCTCCCTACAGGGAATGGACTTTACGGTGGAACACCGCCCTGGTACAAAACACGTCAATGCTGATGGTCTGTCCAGATTCTTCCACCTTAGTGATGAGAACTCCCAAGAGGGTGGGTAGTTCTCCCCACCTTTCAGCTGGAGGGGACACCTGTTAGACTTGGCATCTTTGGCAGGGTTTACCCTGACTTTTTGCCTCTACCTCCTGTATTTTTGATGCTGTGCTGGATTTCATTTTTGTTGGCTTAGATCCTTTGGGCACTTTCCCACTGCTGTTCAGTGTCAAAGTGCAAGTGGTCCCTGCATAAATTGTTTTTACAAATGGTTCTCCCTCATTGGCATATTTGATTTACTGGTAAGTCCCTAGTTAAGTGCACTGAGTGTGCCAGGGTCTGTAAATCAAATGCTACTAGTGGGCCTGCAGCACTGATTGTGCCACCCACATGAGAAGCCCTGAAAAGGTATCTCAGACCTGCCCCTGCAGTGTCTGTGCGCAGTTTTGAACTGCCATGTCGACCTGGCAAGTGCACCTATTTGCCAGACCCTAACCCTCCCTTTTCTTACATGCAAGACACCCCTATTTTCTTTTAAATATATTTTTATTAATATTTTCTGTTACATCAAATGCATATATAATTAGGCATCTTGATACAATGTCAAGCCATTAGTAGGCATATTGTTTTACAGATGTTACAAAGTTTCATTCGAGTTGCCTGAGCAGTTACATTCTAATCGATCACATTATTAATATAATTGTATCACCGGGGCCCAATTGTCACCAAGTTTTGTAAGGGAGTTTAGTATGATATCCTTAATTTGATATTTCAATATATTATAATTAAACATTTTAAACAACAATTACATGTAGAACTTTTGAGCAGCGGGAGCACTCAGGAATTCTTTATGAAATTACTCAAGCAGCTGCTAAACACTTCATAATAACTGGTGTTCTATACTATGGATCGGGGTCTGTCTATCACCAGAGTCAAGTCAGGGGGGATAAAATACTTTCAGAGGGATCATTCCTCTCCTCATGCTGTACTCATATGTGGGTAGATGAGGGTAGGTGTCCTAATTCTGTGGGTTACATGATGTCAGAAGGGCCCTCTCCCCCGTCTGCTCCCCTGGCATCCCACTCCCGCAACACTTCAGACCACAGGTCTGCTATGAGGCGGCGTCTCACGCCTCTGTTGTCTTCCTCAATCAGTGCCCGCTCTTCCACCCTAGCCCAGGCTGTGACATCTTTTTCCCAATCGGATATTTTGGGACCTGTTGAAGACTGCCATCGTAAAGCGATATGCCTTTTTGCCAGCACCAAGGCTAGGTCTAGAAATCTAGTACACACTTTTTTGGCCCTAGGCCTTGGGAACAAGCCTAGCAAACAGGCCTCTGCTGTTAGAGGAAGGGTGAGTGCCAGAACACCATGTAAGGACACCGTGATCTTACGCCAATAGCCTTGCAGGGCCGGGCAGTCCCACATCATGTGTGCGAAACCCACATCTAGGGTCGCGCATCTTGGACATTGCTTGTCGGTGGTTCCTAGCATTATGTTGAGTCTGTGTGGGGTGAGGTAGGTCATATGGAGTATATTGAACTGGGTATATTTAAAGTTGGAGTTTCTAGAGATCTTCTTTGCCAAACTTAGAGCTCTATTCCATTCTGTCTCTGTGATTTCTCTATCTAGTAGGTACACCCATTTCCGTTGTAATGCGAGCTGCAGCTTATCTGTCATTTCCCTCATAGCCCTGTATAACCATTTTACAAGAAGTCTTGCCGAGCCCAGTGTTACCATCGCTTGCAACAGTGTGTGTGTGCCTGGTTCTTGGCTTCCACCTCCCAAGAGTGTACTAAAAACTTTCTGTAAACCATGGTACGTCAAAAATTGCCCTGACGGCAGGTCGTACTGAGTGATTAGGTCAGCTAGTGGGATCAATTCACCCTCCAGGTAGCAGCCACTGGTTGTCTGGATACCCGCGACAGTCCATTCCCTCAGTTGGGCTTCAGTAAAGAAGGAGGAGGTGTCGCCGCGTGGGAGGCCCACCAAAGGAAGGTCAGGCGCGTATAATGGAGTCCCTGTTGCCCGCTGGATACTTCTGAGCCAACATTTCAATGCAACTGTAAATAGGGTACCCTGGAGTTGGATCCGTACCTTGGGACACAGCAGTACGGCGAGTAGTCTCCCCTTCTGGTCTGTATGTGTTGGGATAACCAAAGTCTCTAACCCTATCCCATCTAACCATTGGGCCAACCACTGGAGTTGAGCTGCCAAGTAGTACGCTTCGAAGTCCGGCACTCCCAGTCATCCTCCTGTTGGGGATCTCTGCATAGTAGTCAGTGACACCCTATGATGGCCCCTATCCCAAATCAGTTCTCTCAGCAATGAGTATAGTTCCCTAAACCATCTCTTTGGGATTACTACCGGAAGATTTACAAAATAGTATAATAGTCTTGGCAATACCACCATTTTTTATAGAGCCACCCTGGACAAAGTGGGAAGTTTAAGGGAGCGCCAGAACGAAATGTTTGATTTAAGGGAGCGTAGTGCTCGCCCTAGGTTGCCTCCAGAAGGTCTTTTTGCTCATGATACACCTGTATTCTCAAGTATTTAAATGAGGGAGGAGCCCAGTTGGTGTCAGAAGGAAATGTTGGTGGGCAGCGGGTTGATGGAGTGAGTGGAAAGACGTGTTTTAGATGTATTTACCCGCAGACCCGTCAGGTTGGTATATTCCTTCAGTATGATCAAGGCACTCTTGACCCCCTGGCCGCTATCTCGTAGGTATAGGAGAATGTCATCTACATATAGGGATATCATAAACTCCCTCCCATCTAGTAATCAACCATGCCTCCCTCCTGCCTAAACCGTTCTGCCAGTGGTTCTATGGCTAAGTCAAACAGGATGGGGGACAATGGGCAGCCCTGTTTGGTTCCTCTATAAATATTATATGGAGCCGAGACTATTCCACCTGTTCTAACCCTGGCCATGGGGCAGGTATAGAGCAACTTTACCCATTTGATCCACCCCTCTCCCAATCCCATCTTTTGCATTACGTGCATCAAGAAGTCCCACCGCAGGGAATCAAAGGCTTTTTCTAGGTCCACTGCCATTACCACTGCTTTGGGGCGGACAGCAATGTTGCGAAAGAACAGTGCATAATATGGTCTTCTAAGGTTCCCAGATGTCAATCTCATTGGAATTAATCCATTTTGGTCAGTGTGGACTAATGCACGCATATGAGGGAGTAATCTTGTGACTAATATTTTACTTTTTTAAGTCCATGTTTAGCATGGACAGTGGCCAAAAATCTGAGACAAGGGGATTTCCATATTTGGTTTTTGGGAGAAGGACCACCAGAGCTTCTCTTGTCGAGGCCGGTAAGAGACCGGATCATAATGAATCGGCATACAGTGTCTCTAATTGGGGGGCCAACAGGGAACTAAAGATTGAATGAAACTCTGCCGGAAGCCCATCTGGGCCTGGGGTCTTCCCCTTAG
Source organism: Calotriton arnoldi (assembly GCA_963921515.1). Lineage (NCBI taxonomy): Eukaryota > Metazoa > Chordata > Amphibia > Caudata > Salamandridae > Calotriton > Calotriton arnoldi. Next base: position 890,974 of record CAWUFW010004012.1, on the reverse strand, counting down.
CCATGTCTTTAATAGCTGCTTGGATTTCGCGGGCGCTTATCACTTTCCCCCGCTTTTTCTGCGTATCAGGGTCCACTTTGTTCAAGTGTAGGGTGTCTAGGTATCTGTCTATTTGTTCACCTGGCAGCTCTGCTGGGGGCTCGTATTCTGTAGTGTAATATTCTAAAAAAGTGTTATTGATTGCTTTGGGTGAGTATAGCGTGGTCCCGTCCTTAGCCTGCAACCTAGTGATAGGGGTGCCCCTACTTTCAGGTCGAATCAGCCATGCCAACAATTTCCCAGATTTCCAGCCCTCTTTTCTGGTAGGCTTCGAGATCAAGCGCGCGCAATCTATCTAGCGTTTAGTTATATTCACTACTGGCTTTTGACAGTTGTTTCTGAATGTCGTCTCGCTCCCCAAGTCTGGTTTATAAGGAGTGACTCTCATTTCAAATTTCCAGAGCTCGTTTTCAATCTCCCTCCTCTCCCCTGTGGTCTGCCCCATGCATTGGCCTCTGGTGACTGTTTTAAATGCGTCCCATTCAATCAGGTTGAACTTGCAGTACCCTGGTTCACTTGGAAGTATTCTGAAATAGAGGTACTTAATGTGTGCTGAAAGCAAGTGTCTTCCAACATGGCTGAGTCTAATCACCAAGGGCAACAGCGCAACTGCTAATCGCCCAAACCTGTAAACAAAACAATACGTTAAAGTAGAATGCTGCCTCTGACACATCAGGCAGAACACTCTGCTGGGGGGGGTAATCATGTTAATGTAGCATCTGGTCCTCATCCCGGTCCATCTCTGCTGGACGTCATCGAGTCAGCTGTTTTCCAAGTATTCTTGATGCCCCCCCCCCCACTGTGGTGCCGACACGCCGATCACATAGGTACCTACTTTCCGTTTGAGACCTGCTTCGTGGCATCCATTAGCATCCCTGTCATGGTGTAGTCTTGGGGTTAGCAGGTCGAAACATCGTCATCTGCTGACCGCGGGGTGAATTTTGGCAGTGGGGGGTCGCTTCCGATTGAGTCTCCAGACTCAGAGTTTGGGTTTTGGATCCGGAAGATACATCTGTGTCTGGGTCGCGATTGTGGGGCGATATGAGTTGTGCTACAGCTTGTAGCACTGCTAGTCTGTATTGTTCAGTTTGTGAGGCTGTGGGTTTCTGCAATTGAGTCTTTCTCCGTGGTCGCCTTTGCCTCTTCCTGGTAGGATGATTCAATGTCTGAGTGCCCCGTTTCTTTCTAGGTTGGGGTGTGCCTGCATTATATGCTTCCAGCCAGGATCAGGTCTCCTCCGGGGAATCGCAGAAGTGCGTGGCACCAACTAAAATGATCCAGAGCTTCGCAGGAAACATTAGAGAATATTATATCCCTGCCTCTCAGAGGGCTCTTTTGGCTTCTAGGAAAGATGCTCGTCGGGCCTGAACCTTGGCTTTGAAGTCTGGAAATATTGACACTTTGCTATTCTCTAGTATGTAGGGGCAATGAGTGCAGGCTTTTTGTAATATATTGTCACGATCCCTATAGTGGAGGAGTCTTGCTATCACAGGGTGGGGAGGTCTTCTGGAGCTGGGGGGCGAGCCGCGACCCTTTGCGCCCTCTCTAGGGTGAAGAATTGTGAGAGGTGTTGCGGAGCTACAACCGAGTGCAGCCATTTTTCCAGATAGGCCACCATGTCTGTTCCTTCTGCATTTTCTTGGACACCTATGACTCTTATGTTATTTCTTCGGCTATGGCCTTCCACGTCTTCAGCTCTATGTTCTAAGATTGTCACTCTGGAGGTGAGCTCAACTATTCTGGAAGTGTTAGCTTTTTGCTCAGGTTGCATTTCTGTAATTGCTGTCTACACTTCCCGCACTCTGTCAGCGAGTTTGTGGTGTTCAGCCTGTAGAAGACCCAAGCCCACAGAGACCGCCCGATGTCTTGTTGCAGGGCTGTTTTAGTGTTGGCTATGGCCTCTAGTATTCCGTCCAAGTGCCAATGTAGGGAATCATCCGTTTCAGTGCTCTCCCCTCCCCCTGTCTCCCACGTTGTTGGGGAGGTCTCTCTGGTGGTTGGCTGGATTCCCCCTGGTTTCTGCTTAGGTTTAAGCATCTTGCCTCGGTCCTGGCTCTATGAGCTTCCCCGCAAGCTGATTGCAGCGTATCGAGCGAGAGTTGAAGAGGGGGAATCTATTGTTCTTCGCTTGCCCTTGCATGTACACTGCCAATGATTAGTGGTTGGACCTGGAGTGGTGTCAGGCACCCACTATTAAGAAGAGTCCGAGTGAGTCTCTATTAAGGAGGTATGTGGAATGAACACACTGTTTACTTAGGGTTATAGGAGCCCTCTCCTCTCAACTGCCACAGTCCGTCTCCCAGCTCTGTACATGCAGTGCTTTGTATTCTATGTTACTTCTAGCTCAATTTGGGGAAATGTAGGACAGAGGAAGGAGTCATGCCAGGGGTCCGATCTTGGTTCTTCGCCGCTCCCCTGCTGGGCCCTCCGGGTGTGCACAAGTGTGTACCAATTGTCTGGTGTAGTGGGAGCCCACCTCCAGGTCCTCAGGATTACAGGGCTTCTCACTGTCCCATTTCAACCCCGGGCCGGGTTCTCATGCTGATTTACCATTTGTCCAGCTCCCAGCCTTCTCCATACCGCATTAGGCCCATCCACAGGGACCTTTAGGTCAGATCCTGGAGCTGGCCAAGTCGCTCAGGGACCTTCACTGTTTGTTCCTCCTTTACAAGGGCCCCACCACACTCTCAAGGCTAATGATCTAGGCCTCCAAGCCTTGCCACGGTTGACGGGGAAATGGAGGACTATCCGCCCCACGCTCTGGATAGCCGGTGTTTGTTGTGCTCCGTATTTTCTCCCACGGTGGGAGGATCTGGCTTTTCTCAGGGCCTCTCGCTTGGCCTCAACTAACCTTCGTGGGCTCTGCGGTCTGTGGTGGTACAGGCCGCACCATGCTCTGTTGCGGTTTTGTTGGCTGCCTCGTTCGGGCCGTGCCCAAACTACGCATGGCCCACTCCTTCCCGGGCCTGCAGCTGTCTCCTTTTCTCGGCGCCGCTCAGGTGCAGCGTGCCTCGCGGGGAGCAGGGTGCGCAGCAAGTCGGCTGCCTCTAAGCTCCCAGCTGCCCTGCATAGGAGCTGGCTCTCAAGCCTCCGGCCATCATCTCACACGCGACCGGGGCCCCCCTCGGAGTCCGCCGCACTCAATGCACTGTCTGTGCAGCAATGCAAGGTAAGGCGTCACTATGCATGCAGCTGCTTTTTTTTTTTTACTGTTGTCACTTCTCAGGTGGTACTCCGGGCCCTTTCTGTAGCGGGGTCTTCTTGCCGGCTGCCTTTGCTTCTCTTCGCTTCCCCCTCAGGCCACGAAGTCGGCCACAGGAGTACCAGGCAGTTACTGCGCGCAGCGGGCCCAGCGACTTCGCCCCCATGGCCTGCCTCCCATAACTGTAGCAGGCTTAACTGCTTCCCTTGGGCCTGGGGTCGATAGTTCTTACTTGTAGCTGTGGCTTATGAGCCAATGTCGCTCTCGGCAGGGGTCGTCCTCCTCGCGCCCAACGAACCTCAGGCTGATTTCAGGCCATTCGCTCCTGTGCGTCGGCCTTCTCGCCTCCGCTCCGAATCCTTCTTCCGGAGCTTTCTTCCGGCGATTACGAACCACCACTATGCCCCCAACTGTGTGGTGTTGTGGGGGTCAGTTTGTGCGCCTCAGTGTCAGTGGATGCCGTCAGTTGGGACAGGATTACTGGTGGGCCGGGACGGAGCTCCGAGCTTACATGTTCGCATACTTGATGTCTTGGCCACGCCCCCTGCAAAACACCCCTATGGTAGGCCAAAGGTACCCCCATGGACAGGGTGCAGTATATGTGAAAGGTAGGACATGTACTGGTGTGTGTGACATGTCCTGATAGTGAAATACTCCCAACTTAGTTTTTCACTAGTGAAAGGCTATCTGCCCCATAGGATAGAATGGGAGTAATTTGTAACATCTTACAAGTATAACTTCCCATTGGGACAGGATAGAGAAATAAAGTTTAGGCTCTCTGAACTCAGAATTTAATAACACATCATTTAGTAAAGATGGTTTTTAAATTGTGTGCTTGAAAAAGCCACTTTTAGAAAGTAGGCATTTTCTTGTTTAACCATTCTGTGTGCCTCTGCCTGTTTGTGGATGACTGTCTGGTTTTGGAGTGACAGGGGCTGGGGATGTGCATTCACTGTAGACAGCCACTGGGGGGGGAGGGGGGGTTTGAGGTGTGCCTGGCCCTTCCTGGATGACTCAGAGCTGAGCTGATTGGGGCTTGGTTGCATTTAGAGTAGTGGGAGGAGATTTCCTTGCACCTGAATAGGGTCTGCCTCCCTTGCACAATGCTGTCTCCACCCCCTGTGGTAATACTGCACTAGTGGGGACAGAACTGGTTTGTACTTGGCTCAGAGACCTTGCACAAAGAGAACAAAGACAAAATGGCGTATAAGTAGTAGATCTTAAACCCCAGAACTTTAGATCACTTCTGGACTCAAGAGGACCCTTTGCCAAGGAGAAGAGTGTTGAGGAGGAGTACTGCCCTTTTGCTGTGTGCTGTGTGGGGTTGGCCTGCAGCTGCTGTTTCTGCAAAGTAAAGGACAAAGACTGGAACAGTGTGCTGCCCTCCTGTTCTGAAGTCTCAGAGACACAAAGACTTCCCCCTAGCTCCCCTGAACTCTATTGCTGAAAGTTCTGACCTGCCAGGAGGTACCTATTCCAGGTTTGGGCCTCTGGAAGTTGTTCCTCTGTTGGGAGCTGGAAGAAACCTAAGAGAAAGAAGAAAACCTGTCTCCAACGCCGTCAGCGCCGCCGTTGTGACGCCGCCACCTGCACCGAGGCCAGGGGCACCTCTCGTGAAGTGAACGATGCACTACCTGGCTTGAACCGCAGCTCCGCCGCCCTTCGACGCCTGCAGTTATCGGCATTTCCCGACACCAGCGCTCGCACCGACTCCGTCATCGCCAGCACCTGCAACCTATCATTGTGGCACCGATATCTGCCAAGGGTGACTCCATGAATTTGCCGACTTCACATCATCAATGGAACCGATGCATCACCGCCGACGCAACCGACTTCCCCTGTCCTGGATTCAACATGTCGCCTCCTCACGGACACGATGCATCGTCTCCCCCGTGCCAGCCATGGAGCCGGCCTTGACCTCGGCACCAACGCCTCACCTGCATGACGCCGTGCATCATCATGGACTTCGTTTCCAAGGAACTGTTTGTTTGGGGGTTCGTGTGACTCCGTGCCTGACACCGTGCTCCTCGCGGTGAGCGCCATACTTTAGATTTATTGCTGTCACAACGTCAAAATAGCCCCAGGTGGAGCTATTTGTTTTCTACAAGCTTTATTTTTGCAATAACAGTTCTGAAGTCATATCTTATTACCTGTATGTTGGATTTTTGCCATTTTGGTCTTGTTGAGTTTAGATAAAGATACTTTATTTTCCCTAAACTAGTATGGTGTCCATTTGTGGTGTTATCACTGTATTACTGTGTATTTTGAGTACAAATACTTTACACATTGCCTTTGGGATAAGCCTGTCTGCTCATGCAAAGCTACCCAGGGGGTGAGCAGGGGTCATCTAGAGTGTGTATCCCCCTTCCCTGACTTAAAGCAAGGGTCCCTACTAGGACAAAGGTACCTACCTCTGACAACTAGAGACCCCCAATTCCAACAGTGCCTAAGCTTGGATTCCCCGACATAAGGCTACTCCTCGCAAGGTACTGTGTATGATAGGACCCGTGTGGTCCCTGTAGGTGTGCTGCGCTCTCTCACAGGTGACTGAATTTGCCTCAGTGCAATTGTCTCGAGAGACCAGTTGAAGACTTCTGTACTAGTGACTGTGTAGCCCTGATTTTCAGATATCTTGCAACCGCATACCCGACGATCCACAGCTTGGATCTTACATAGTGTAACCTGGTCGTCTTGACTGTAAATAACCTCCCAAACGCAAGTGTTCTCTCAGCACTCATATCCTTAAGCACTGTACTGACTTTTATACTTATAAACGTGCATAACTTTAAAAGTACTCATTGGATTTTGTGGTTTTGGTCATGTGTTATTCAGTAAAGAGTATACTATGTTTCTGAATCAGTGTGGAGTCATTTTATAGTTTTTTCTCTGGGTTACTGTGTTTTAAGTGTGCACAAATACTTTACACAGTGCCTCTTAAGTTAAACTTGACTGGTCTGTGCCAAGCTACCAGAGGGTGAGCACAGGTTAATTTGGGTTGTGTATCTGACTAGGATGGTGGTCCCTACTTGGACAGGGTGTGTAGCTCTGCCAACTAGAAACCCAATTTTTAACACTTTGGTTTTTGAGTACGTTATGACATTACCTAGTAAAAGGAAAGGATAGAGAATCCCGTCCTTCATGAGAAAATTCTACCTCCCCTCTTTTGCAGTCAGAGGGAGTTTCTCGACCAGTAGGAGGCGAGAGAGTTTTCTGAAAAAAATATAAATGACACATCTTAGTTTCACCAGCAAGGTTTCCCTCCAAAGACATACTGTACATGACAAATGTCTGCCATGAACTAACATCTAACTCCCAACAAACAGAGGAATAATAACACTACAAACCTCCAGTAAAGAAATGACTGGCAGTGGTAAGTCCATCACTTATGAAAGAACACTTAGGAATCATTCCAAGAACTAAACACCCCTAGGCAACACATCACAGACAGGTCAAAAATTGATTCAAGCTTGCCATGGCTATTCAAAAGAGTTGACTTCGACAATCATTGGCTCAAAGGGGGCATGTCCCGATCCTATACCTTGCTCTTAGGGAAGGGACTACCCAGGGGCGTGAAAAAGGTGAATTGTCCCTAACTAGAAAAACCCATATAACTAGTGACAGGGGGCAAAGGTAGCACCCCAATCACTGTGGCAGGGAAAGTAACAAGTCACACTCCCCTCTATTGCAATCAGACCTGCAGACATCACTAACGTTTCCCACAGGGCAACCGATCAAATGCAGCTCTACCAGAAGTCAGATTTTGTCTCTTTCACTAACTTTATCCCACCCCATACACAGTGGCGGCTGCTCCTGGGAAGTAGCAGTGGGGTGGGGAGGGGGGAATAGGGTGAGGAGGATAAAAAAGAAAAATCACTTACCTGCCGGTCGGCTGGCTGGCCGCCGCAGCCACTCCTCCGTCCTCTTCCTGGCTTCTTCTGTGGAAACAAGAAGCATCAGGGCTCACAGGCTCCCCATAGCCAATCGCCATGCTGCAATGCAACATTGTGATTGGTCTGAGTGCCATGGTTCGGTGCTCAGCCAGGGAATGGGACCCTGGGCATGTTTTCCACGCAGGCTGTAATGCAGCCTGCATGGAGAACATGCAAAGTGTGCATGAATGTTTGGCCGGCTCAAGAGGGCCAGTCAAACATTCATGCGCACTAACATAGTGCCAACCACTCCTCCCCCTGCTCTTAGAGCAGAGCAGATCCTCCCACCCCGCTGAGACGCCGCAGGAGGAACAAATAAAATGATAATAACGCAAGTTAATTATTTTTCCCTTTTTTTCACTGCAAAAAGTAGTAGGGCGACGCTCCTCTGCCTTAATGGAGCAACAGCCACTGCCCACACACCTAAATCAGGATCAGACAAACACAGTAATGCCACAGATCCTTTATCAATTACACCATACTGATAGATCATACATCAAACTCGTGCCTATGCTTCACATAGCCAGAAGTGTTTTATAGAGCTTGACAACCGTTGTTTGTTGCTTAAAAGTTCCACACAGAATCTGAAGGTCATTCTGCAATACCCTTTGATAAAAAAAACACTTAAACTTGTTGGTCATAGTACTCATGTTCCCTAAAGAGCAAATATATGTTATTAAATTTAGCCATCAGAATGATTGGCTTCATGAGCTTTAAAAAATGTTGCTAGTATTGGATGCAGTTTTCTGTGAGCCCTACATGACACAACCATCACAAAGGGAATGAGTTCTAGAATGTAACACCACCCTCCCCTGTGCTTAATTTGAGCCGGGGTAGCAGGTGGGTCCACCGCCACTCATTTTAGGGGACCAGGGCTTAATTTTCATGATCACACACCCAGAACAAGATAGATAAAGGCAGAAAAGAGGGAAAGAAGTAGGAAGAGAAAGACGAAGGAACAGTGGCAAAGGGAGAAAGCAGGGATGAAAAAGAAACTACAGAACAGAGATAAAGAGGCAAGGAGTGGAAGGCAGTGGAGGAAAGTGGCATGAGATGGAATTAAGCCTAGACAGCTTTGATATTTGGCAACACCAGACTCCGCTGCACTGGCGCCAGGGTATCAGAAATACAAATATATGTTTTTTCATTACCTGTCAGGAGCACGGAGAAAGCGCTATGGCAGGCAGAGAGGGTTTGACAAAAATGTAGGGTACCGGCCTGCAGGAGTAAGTGACTGGCAGTGCATAATCTGAGTCACACAAGACCAGTTCCTGTCAGCCGAAGCCCGCAGAAGAATCGGGTTTTTGCAAGCAGGAATCGGGAGGCAGGAGACTAGCCTTGAAAGCGGAAGTCTCCCGCCTGAATTGGGAGGGCTGACATGTACATAAGAAACACTTTAGCCACCAGCACTCATTCTTTTACAAATTAAGCACTGACCCTCCCCTAGAATTACTGATACTGGGAGGGCCAATAACTCGGGGCATACAGTAACTGAGAGATAATAAGGTGGGTGCCCTCAGAAAATAGGAAAACCCGGCAAAGAAAAAAATACCGGACCTCGTTCCATAGGTAATTCTCCATTTCCAAACAGAATTTCACCAGGAGACTATGGGGCATATTTACAAAAAAATATCAGAGCGCAGACCTATGCCAAACTTGTCAACGCCACACTCTGATATTTTTCACCAGCACAGGCACCCTGCTGCCATGTTGCAAGAGTGCCTGTCCTGCAGGGGCAATTGTTTATGTTTAGGAATGGACACCTTCCTGCACATAAACAATCAATAATGGCGATTTACTCTTACATAGAAAGAGCAAAAAACAAGGAGAAATAAAGCATTTGATTGATTGATTGAAATTAATCATTTCTCCTTGTATCATTCTACAACCAGGTATTCCCTGGCCTTAGTTTTTGCACTGCCCCAGCCAAATCTGGGGCAGCGTCAAAAAGCAATGGGTGTTGCAGTGGAACGCCCACTGCAACATCCATTGCACGCCCCTTTACCACAGAGGACTTCAGCGAAAAGGGGCATATTTACAAGGTGGCGTTAAACAACGTTAAGTGGCTTAGCGCCACCTTGTATATATGGGAAATGCTGCTATGCCACCGGAGAGTCACAAAAAGTGACGCTCCGGTGGCGAAAGGGGCTTGTAAATATGCTCCTTTATCCTTTCAGCAGCCTCAATTGTGGGTGAGAAACAATGGTTCCGTGGAGGTTCTCCAGATCTCATAATCCCGACTGAGAACATAACTCATTCCAGCCCCATCAGAACTAAATGACAACTGATTGAAGGTCTAAATGTTGTAAAGACATGTTTGTAAGTCACCTCCGAGTTCTGTGACTTTATAAAGGTGTTCTAACTGGTCACAAAACTGTTCTGTGACTTGCAATCTCCCTATTACGTACAGCACGCGATATTTCACCCCATATAATTTTATGTTATTCCATTTAACTATTCAAAGAATTCTCTTTTTGATGCCAAACCCAAAGAAGAATAAATATATGTAATAGATTTCTGATTAAGCGGAGAGCATAAGATCTACATATAGAATATATTTTCACTGATGTAAATTACTTCTAATTGAGGTCCTAGGCATTGCTTTAAAATGGTCAGTTCTGGAACTTTTTTCAGTAATGACAATCATCTCCCCTGAACGTCTTCGATAATGATGTAGGATATTCATTAAAAGGGGACTCTGTAATGGTGGCAAATTCTTCACTGTCACTAAGTGATGTGAAATGGGGAGGGACGCGACCAGAACTGATGATCAAGCTCATTGATACTCGATTTGGATACTGATTTAATCAGAACATGCTTTAATTACTACTTTCAGTGCACAGATTAGGTATTTGCTGACCGAATGCATATATGCAAATCGCAGATACCTAGTAACCCAAAGCTCTAATTACAAACGATGTCATGCGTATCAAGTGAATCCATTAAATACTGTACCAGGTCCACATTATGCGCAAAATCCAACCCTTCGTACATATTTTTAATCTCCATTTTGTGCCTCAGTCCCTAATAACTACATAACTACTGAAACTTTTTACTGACCTATGGGGTGGAAAGGAAACCAAAATCAGCCCTGGCAAAAAATTTCAAACCAGCCCCACACTGCACAAGACCATGGCTAGAGTGGAACTATGGTGGTGTGCCTGGGTCGTGGCAGCTCATCCAGCTATTAAAGCAGCCCTGCTGCCTGCAGCCCACAGGGTACGTGTTAGTGACCAGTAGCGGCTGCTAGTGATCAGGAGTGGTGGCGCGGGGGGGCGAGGGAGGGGGAGTGCGGGATGTAATAATTACCTGGGCTGGTCGGCCGCCACATTTGCTCTGTCCTCTTCTTCAGCCGGCTGCAGAAAGGAGCAGGAAACACTCAGGCTCTCAGGCTCTCATAGCCAATCACAACGCTGCAATGCAGCGTTGTGATTGATCTGAGCACCAAAGCACGGCGCTAAGACGGGGACTGGGATGCTTTGCATGTTCCTCACCAGGCTGTGTAATGCAGCCTGGTGGGGAAGATGCAAAGTGTGCAGGACTGTTTGGCCGGCCCCAGAAGGGTCGGCCAAGCAGTCCTGCGCAGTTAAGGAGTGCAAACCACTCCTCTCCCCGCTCTCGCCAGTCCTGCCCAGCCCCGAGAGCCACTCACTTCAATAGGAAAAATAAAATGAATAATAACGATAGTTATTATCATTTTATTTTTCCTATTGAAGTTAGTGGGGCGACGTTCCTCCGCCTTAGCAGAGGAGCCGCCACTGTTAGTGACACACTGGCCAGTCCGGTCTTCACTGACTGACTTCCCTGACTACTGCTTTTCTCCATTGAAGGTCATTCTTTAACCTGTTTGCAAATAAAAAAAGTAAGAAATTCAGTCATAAGAGGTTGAAGGACCTTTATTGTCTTCCCTTCAAGGCTTGCAAAATACACCGTTCAGACAGATGCATCAAAATAAGTTACACAAACAGGAATCCAGTACGAATTTTGTTATTTTTTAAAAAGTGCTTTTCTTTCATATTGAGCTGTATAATACAACTATAGCAGCATGGTCTTAAGAAAGTTTTAAACAAAAATTATTCTGCGACCATCATTTACGGTTGCCAACTGGCTGTGTTTTTTCTAATCAACCAGACTGTAATGTTAAGTCCAGACTGGTGAAAAAAATTAGAGCTGTCTAAATGATTTCAGATTGATTGTCATGTTACAAAAGAATCCTGACAATTTAACACAAATCATTTCTGACCTACTAGCTCTTGGCTGTTCCACAAAACAAATATGGCGACCCTACTCTCCTTTCATACCTGCCTCTTTGGTAAAGCAATTAAGGGCCGCATTACGATGTCAGTCGGAAAGGTTCAAAATGGCATTCGGTTTGACCGAACCCATGTCGGAAGCCAAGTTTCTGACCGGAAACATTTCCGACCGATTATGATACAAGGTAGTCGGTTGGTCAATCCGAATTGGTTCCGACAGGCATGCAGAGAGTCTGAGTTAGTTGGAGCCAAATCGTAGAGCTTTATGGGCCACGTTTCCGACCGTCCGATTACGATGTCGGATTCTGCCATTTTACTATTGTTGCAGGCCTTAGGAGAAGTAAAAGATTTAAGAATAGTGTATAGCTGTTTCCCTGAGTTCCCAGCTTCAGTTAATTGCGCCAGGATATATCTCTTCCGCGTCAGCTTGATATTTTTATGATACGTATTGGATGCTGCCTTAAAGATTTCTTTCTCTGACTGGAGATGAGACTTGCGCCAGGTTCTTTCTAGTTTTTTACAGCGCGATTTTTCTCTACGTAGAGAACCACGCTGCCTGTTTCCTTTCCAATTTGGGCTTTGATGGTTTTAGAGGCACGATAGTATCTAAAGACGACTCTATGGCATGATGAAGTTCATCGAGTCTACTATCAATATCTCTAGACTTAGCGTAGTCAGGAGATCTGAACGCCTGCCGAAAGCTCTCCTCTGAGATTTTGTGCCATTGGCGTGACGCCTTTCTTGTGTGAGTAGAATTGACTGCTGTCTAGTTTGGACAGTGTATCTGGAAGTTAATAATGGAGTGGTCTGACCAGATCACTGGTTCCGGGGGTAGGGAAAATATATTGGGTGAGTTCGTAAAAATGAGATCAAGGGTGTGACCAGCTGTATGGGTCGGTCCTGTGTTGTTCATGACTAGCCCCAGCGAGGTCATGTCAGCTAAGAACTGCACAGCATCGGTGTTTTCTTTAATTTCACTGTGTATATTAAGGACCCCGAGAAGGAGAAAATGCTTGGATGCCATAACATGGAGGGCAATCCTTTCCATCAGTTTTAAAGAGAAATCTTTCAAGGGCCCTGGAGGGCGATATACTAGAGCACCTTTCCAATAGTTCTGGGGAGAGAATTCAATTTTAAAAAGACAGATTTCACCAGAGCTATCTTGAAATCGGTCCATCATGGTAGCTTCAATAGATGGTTTACACACAATTGCAATGCCTCCACCTGCTTTGCCATCTCTATTTAGTTGCAGAATGCGGTACTGTTCCGGGAGGGCTAGGGCAATGGCCGAGATAGAAGAGGGTTTCAACCAGGTTTCTGTTAGGAAACCTACATCTGGGGCCTGGGAGTTTAATAAGTCCCATATCTCAATATAGTGTTTGGGTAGGGACCTAACATTTAGTAAAATTGCATTCCTAATCACATTTGTTTCTGGAGTAGCCTTTTCCTGAGCCTCCCTAGAGGAGCTAACCATCTGACTCTGATAGTGACAGTATCTGCAGGCAAAAGGCCCCTCCAAGTCGGTAAGGCATGAATTAGCACGACATATAATAGAAGTGCCGTCCCTCCCCCCGTATTTCTATAAGGTCTGCATGAGTGTAAACAAGCCTAGATGTAAGGTGGAGGTTCTCAGGACAGGGGGTCCTGGCTCCTAGCGACGGTTGAGCGCGGACGGGCGCAGACGGGCTTGCCTTAGGCGCGCCAGCGGCGCGCCAGCGGCGCGTCCGCGTGTTACGGGGCATTAAATGGACTTGCCTGGGAGGATTTGCGCCGTTGTCCCTGCGTCCCGAGGCCGGAAGTGGTAGGCCCGGAAGTAAGGGGAGTATGGCCACTAGACCGCGCGCACTCTCCACACAAACGGGAGAAAAATCCCGGGGTGGACCGGAGAGCGTGCGTCAGTCACAAGCTCAACTAAGGAAAATAGAGTATAAAAGCAGAAACCTCTAAATGCGGGATGATTTAGTATGTGTAAGGTAAGAGCTACAATTTAAGGAGCAGTAACCCGTAGCTCAAAGTTTAAATCCCCGTCAACACAGATCCCCCCAATAACACATCCCCTAACCTTCACACCCAAGGTAAAACAGCAAGTATAATTTAAAAATCTTTAAAACCACATAAAAGCCACTAAGAGACATGCTACTCGCCTCTAAGTTTTACATTCGCAGAGCAGTGCAGAGAAATAGCCTTACGTTTTGCAATGCTTATCATTCTCAGGCAAGAGCTGTGACAGGGAATAGCTAAACAGCTATTTTTACAGAGAGAAGTTATGCTGTGCGATTCATCATAAGAAACTCAGGGGCTAATTTACAAGCCCCTTGCGCCAACGGTGAGCCACTTTTAATATGGGAGAAAAGATGTACTGTCGGCGCAAGGGGCTTGTAAATAAGCCCCTCAATTTATATGCTTGCCATTTTCTGCTTCTTCTAAAATTTATCATAGCGCTTAGAAGTATGTTAGGAATGTTCAGATTGTTTTCAATGGCCATGTGAAGCATTGCTGCATTTATTTTCTCATTCTGTGTGGTTACCGTTCATATTTTATGCACTGGATGTGGGTATTAGAAATAAACATTTTGAAGTTGATCCCGTTTCTTAGTGCTATTTCTGAGAGTGTTATTAAATTATGTTTTGGAGTTCCACTGTGCCCCTGAACTCATCTAGTAGGATTGATCGTGACCAGAAAGCACTTCTTGCACACGAAGTACTGCTCAGTGTGTCATGTATGGATCGCAGTACACCTGGATTTCTAATACATATTGAGCACTGAATTAAGTCCTTCATTAGAAAGTGAAATATCTGACCCTTGCCGTCCTGAGTGGGGGAGGGGCAGATTCTGAAATCATCTCGGTTGATACAGCAAAATGCAATAGGTAGTGAAAATGGCGTCTTGCACCTTTTGTCCTTCCTATTTACTACTGAGGGACTACAGAAAAGGAAAGGAATGGAAACGACTGAAAACTAACAGGGCTCTTAGACGCATGGGTATGTATTGTTCCTGTCATTGCATTCTTGACCCCTGAGACCACAGTTAGAAAGAGCATTGCCAGTTTTAACACATATATCCTGATGAAACCATTTTGTGGATTTTCTTTAAATACCTATCATTGTTTACCCTGATAAAATCAGCCTGACTATTTAACTTTATATTTATGCCAGCATGTGCGTGGTACTCTCATCAGTCGGCTCTCATAGTGGACCATGAGGGCATAATGCCATAGCCAAGTCGGCACCGGCTCTGACCTGACTGCGTGATGCACCATCTCCCTCCTCGCAAAAGGCGCCATTGGCAACCACCGCATCGGGCACTGCAGCTGAGCTGCTGCGTAGTATAACTGATAATCTGGGGCTCCCAAACCCCTATCCTCTAAGGGTTGTTGCATTGTCTGTAGCGCAATTCTCTTCCTACCCCACCCCGAGATCAAATTGGGCAACAGCCCGTTCAACCCCTTGAAGAAGTATTATGGCACCAACAGTAGCAGTGCCGAAAACAGGTATTGTAGCCTGGGTAAGATCAACATGTTTGCAATTGCCACATGACCCACCAAGCATAAGGGGAGCAACAGCCAGAATGTGAGTGAGCAGCAAGCTGATGCCACTGCCCTATCCAGATTTCCGTGTATTAGATCTGCGTGGCAGTAATATACAGTAATATATAGTCACCCCTAGGCATTTGATCGTGTCAAACCGCCACTATAGACGTGTGTGCATCATGATTCCATGCACTTGGTCCTCCATTCGCCTGAGTGGGAACAAACAAGATTTGGACCAGTTTATGCACAGTCCCGATAGATCCTCAAATCTGTCCAGCATGGATATGAGGGGCTCTAAGGCTACCCTGGCATCACGCAAGTAAATCAGGGCATTGTCCATGTATAAGGACACATGATGCCATTCCTCGGCCGGGCGCACTCCCCAGGTCTCTGCTTTGGTGTGGAGCTAGGCCACTAAGGTCTTCATAGCAAGCGGCGACAATGGGCATCCCTGCATTGTGCCCCAAGGCTGTTTGATATATAGGTGCTGGTTTTGACTCATGCCGTCAGATTACTATACTGTGTCTGTATCCATCTCAGAAAGTCCCGACCCATCCCCATTCGCTCCAGCACCCAGAGAGAATCTTTCCAGCCGAGGGTGTCAAACGCCTTCTCTACATCGAGGGACACCGCTAGGCTCTCTGCAGCAATACCCTCAGGTGATCCCATCAAGTTCAGTAGGCAGCGGATGTTCATGAAGGTGCTGCGGCTTCGTATAAACCCATTTTGCTGAGTGGACCAATTTTCAGACCATTGGCAGCAGTCGATTCGCCAAGATCTCCCCCAATATCTTGAAGTCATAACTCAACAGGGAAAGCGGTCGATAAGACATATTGAGGATCTCTCCCGGGTTTGGGGAGCACTATGATTAAGGCCTCCCTAAGGATAGGTGGGAGTATCTTCATTTCTGCTGCTTCCCCATACATGTTCAGTAGGTGGGGGGTGAGCGTGGTGGCAAATGAAGCATAATAATACACCAACGGAAAGCCATCGGTCCCTGTTGTTTTATTGTGTGCCATCTTCAAGACGGCCTCTCTGACCTCTTCTATTTGTAAGAGTGTATCCAGTTCCTCGCGCTGGAGTGGGTCAAGACAGGAAAGGGAGAGCAATCGCAGGAAATCCTGAATCTGATCCGACATTGCCACATCATGTGTCATATACCACGAACTTTAGTAGGTCACAAAAGCAGTGTTAATATCGGCATGGGAGCGGCTTTGATTGTCCCATCGGACCAAATGGTCCCGATAGGGGGCCAGGGAGTCTCGTACTGCAACAACCACACCAGCATCCTACCGGCTCTGTCTCCCTTGCCATGTAGGTGGGTGAGATATTCCTTGTAATCAAGGTTCGCCAGTCTGGCCCCAAGTTCTTGGTGCTGCTGCATAAGCTCTCTGAGCAACTGCAGTTTGTCCGCCTGTCTCAGGGTTTCCTATTCAAGGTTCGAGAGTTCCAGTTCCATAGCTAACAGTTCTCTGAGTCCCTTAGATCCCCCCACATCCTGGCTAGACATTGGATTCACAAGACCACTTTGTGGGCCCACTCTGAAGGGCGGGTCGAGGCAGTGCCCGTATTCTGTACAAAGTACTTGGTAATACTCGTCAAGATAGTGTCAAGGAACGGTGGGTCCGATAAAGCCTCCACCCTTAAGTGCCATGTCCGGATCATCGCCCTTCAACGTCCCCACTGCAACTCCAACAGCAGCGGTCAATGGTCAGAAACAGAGTGGGCTGAATTAGCAGTGCTCAGTGCCCGGTAGCACAGCGCAGCGCTGCAAAGAAAAAGGTCCATATATGTGTACATTGTGTTCATAAAACGAGTACTCCTCGGCCATCAGGTGCTCAGTCACCATACATCATGCACTCACATGTGAGCCAACCACTCCTGAATGTGGCATGTAGCCTGCCGGCACACGGCCCCCTCCGTCGGCCATACTGACGGATCAAGCTCCACATCTAGTACGCAATTGTAGCTGCCTTCCCAAACACAGGGTGCCATGGGCTGCAGCGACAGCGAAGGGACAGTTTGGACAAAAAGTCTGTGTGATGATCATTGGGTGCATTTATTGCTACAATGGCAAGGGGGTCCCCATCCAACATCCCCTATAGGACCACATAGCAGCCATCTTGGTCCATCCACTGGGCATGCACCACATAACGAACCCCCAAAGGTGATCCAGACCAACACCACCCATGAGAAGGCTTAGTAGGTCGTACCATAAACAGTCTCACTTTAATGTCCCTGTACTCTTTGGAGATTCTCCACTGAGTTTCCTGCAGGAGTGCAATGTGTATGCAGTGAAGTGTGAGGAGGGAGTATGCAGCCCGCTTCTTGTATGGTGTGGTCATACCTCTGACATTCCAGTTCAGGAGGCAACAAGTGGGGGTCGATACTTTGTTAGCTTCTCCCATTAACTGTACATTTGTTACTACAATCCGCCCTCATCCACATCTCCCATGCAGTGTCACTACGGGTCTCACCTTGTCTCGCCTGCCCCCACATAATGTGCTGTGTGCCTGCAAAACTCCTTTGATGTAACTCCCCCTCTGAAACAATCCCACACCCCTCATCCAGGCCAACCATCTGCAGCGTAAACTGTCTGCAACATTATGTTATGTTATTTAAACTTTTTATTGTGCATGACTCACTTTCAGAGGGGCATCTCGGCACTGGTTGGCATGAGTGGTCACCAGAAATGTAGGGAGAAACATTAAAGAGCCATGTTTTTTTTAAATTTAGCAAAACTGAATAGACACGAGAAGTTTATTCTAGGAAAATGGTGCCATATAACATTAGATCAACAACACCCAAACAAATAGAAACTTTTAAAATATGTACGAGGTGGAAACAAGTAGGAGCGGGCCGCCATTGTGACGTATCATGTTCCGGTGGGTCCCCGGTGGCTGGACTCACCCACGTGGCTCCCAACACACAAGTCATGAAATCCTGAGAGTTGAAACACCCAGAGACATCTTTCCCCCTGTACCCACCCAACAGCCACAACCCCCCCTTTAATTTCTGTGATCCCCAGGTGAAGCTTCTCGGGCGGGGGGGTCAGTGCCGAATTTGCGTGAACCATCCTCCGCCAGCACTCCCAATCCGTTTTGTAACTGGAGTCAACATGTGAGTCCTGATCAGGTTTCAGGGCTGCGTATAAGTTCTGTCTGGGGATCAGGACATCTGCCACCGCTCTCACCCTCTACGATCCAGCCTATTCCATGGTGGGTCGATGCCTGGGGCGGTGAGTGCGTCTCTTTGCTGTCTATGCCACTGGAGTCAAGCTAGCCTGGTAGATGAGGGGTGATGCCCTGAAACCGGTCCAAGGATGCTTATTTCCAGTCCAGGGAGGACCTGGCCTGGCAGATCAGGCTGGACTGTTCCCATGGGGAACAGGGTCAAGACGGATTTGCATACGGCATGAGTTAGCTCTCCGCCAACGCGAGCTGCGTGCTCTGGCTGATGGCGAGGCACGGGCATACGCCCTGGCTACGCAGTACCAGCTGTATGATGTGGGTGATAAGGCATCCAGGCGACTGGCCTGGCTTGAAAAGCGAGACAGGGAACGATCGTGGGTGGTCAGTGTACGAGGAGAAACGGGGGCACTTCAAACATCCAGTTTGGAAATAGCAGAGACCTCCGCCTCCTACTATGAAGGTGTATATGCACCGGTATGCACAAGATCCGAGAAGGATTGCGATGAACTACTGAAAGACTTTTCATTGCCAATTTTGTCCGCAGAGTCGCGGGAGGCCTTAGATGCCGACCTAACGGGGAAGAATTGTCGGAGGCCCTGGGATCCTTAAAATCAGGGAAAGCAGTGGGCCCAAATGGTCTCCCAGTCGAATTATACAAAATCTTTGTCTCCAAAATAACTCCACCAGTACATAATATACTAGTTGAAGCCCGGGAAGAGGGACAGTTGCCTGCAGACCAGCGGGCCGCCACCTTTGTGGTCATACATAAGACGGGCAAGCCTCCAGACCAATGCAGTTCCTACCGGCCAATCTCATTGTTCAATGTAGAGGCAAAGGTGTTGGCAAAGGTCTTGGCCAGAAGACTAGTGTCGGTCATAACTACTACAATCCATGTAATGCAATCCTACTTTATGCCCAATAGAAGTACTCGTCATAATCTGCGGAGACTTTATGGAGTACTCCACTTGACAAAAGACCCCACCTCTCAGCAGACGGAACTAATGGCGCTAGACGCTTCAATGGCCTTTGATAGTATAGAGTGGCCGTTCTTGTTTGCAGCGCTCACCAAGCTGGGCTTCGGCCCCGCCTTCTGCAGTTGGGTGAGACTGCTCTATCAGGGCCCGCTGGCCCGAGAACGAGTTAACGGAGCGCTGTCTAGCCCGTTTCAGGTGCGAAGGGGTACAAGACAGGGCTGTCACCTATCGCCACTGCTGTTCGCCTTAACATTAGAGCCATTGGTGCACTGGATTAGAACAGACCCTATGATCTGGGGCATTGAAACATTGGGGGGCTGGGAAGAGCGGATATCGTTGTACGCCGACGAAATAATCCTATACCTTTCAAGGCCATACTACTCCATAGCACAGATACTGCATATCTTTGAATTGTTTGGAAGCTATTCAGGATTCTCCATAAACTGGGATTTCCTATGTCGGGCCCCCCTCCGCGGCTGCCGGCGAGGTGTGTAGCTCCAATCGCAATTGACTGGTTTAAGTACCTGAGCGTTCATATTACCCGAGATCAACAGTTGTTTCTGGGGAGAAACCTTACCCCCAACTAGACAGGCTTCAAACAGACGTGCAGCACTGGCGCACCTTGCCGCTGTCCCTTATGGGCAGAGCTGCGCTGTACAAGATGATGGCCCTGCCACACCTTTTATATATCCTGCAGAATACCCCGTACCCAATCCCCCCGACAATCTTCAGACGCGTGGCTCAAGAAGTCCGGACATTGTTATGACAAGGTGGTTCACCCAGGATAGCTCTGCATAAACTGCAGAAAGGGGTTTACGATGGCGGCCTTGCCGTCCCGGACATTAAGCTATATTATTGGGCCTCGCAGCTACTGGTTGTAAATGACTGTGTTTATGCAGACAAGGGAGAACCAGCCTACAGGGTACACAGAGACGCGATGCCGGGGGGGAGCTGCGAATTACTTTTATATGCCAAAAAATGCACGGCTCGAGTGGCCGAGTCACACTGCGTGGCGTGCTGGAGGGAGGCAAACAGACTTCTGGGATGGAAGGGCAAATTAACTAGCATGACGCCCCTGTGGGTCGGTGACCAGCTAAAAGAAGTGGCGACATTAGGGGGCTTCAAGGGCCGGCAGACATTAGGCATCGAGCGTCTTGGAGACATGTAGAGAAACGGTGTTCCTCTTCCCTTTGAGGATCTACAAGAAGAATACAGCCTGACTCCGGCTCAAAGATTTCCCTATCTAAGATTCACACACGCCCTACAGAGGCACATACAGCGGGGCACGACCCTCCCAGACCACTCCCCCCTGGAGGATAGACTCCTGGAAGACCCCATCCCTGAAAAGGCGACTTCAACAATTTATCGAAAACTCATGTATAACATGCCAGACCCCCTGGTGGCCCTCCGGGCGGCTTGGACTGACGACCTAGGC
The DNA here is from genome assembly GCA_963921515.1 of Calotriton arnoldi. NCBI lineage: Eukaryota > Metazoa > Chordata > Amphibia > Caudata > Salamandridae > Calotriton > Calotriton arnoldi. The sequence goes on along the minus strand of CAWUFW010004012.1, from coordinate 870,422 downwards.
AATATAGACGACGAGGAATGGATAGAGGCACTACAAAGCCCCAGAGAAATAGCAATCCGTACAAGATTTAGGCTGGTGCAGCTTAAGGTATTACACCGCACATACTACCCATGCACACTATTATTTAAATGGGGGAGGAAACCAACAGCGCTCTGCATTAGTGGCTGCCAACGGGAAGGCTCTTTTTTCCATATTCTATGGGAGTGCCCAAAGGTTGCACAGTTTTGGCAAAGAGTCACGACAATAATGGCAAAAGTCGGGAACAGAGGTCTCAATGGACACCAAATGGCTCCTTCTGATGATCGGGGAGGGGCAGAGTGATCCAGATATGTCAGTCTTTGGCTGGCACTGGCGGCAGGTATCGCAAAACGAAATATCGCCAGAAACTGGGGCGCGCCCCAACCCCCGTCAGTGACTGAGTGGGCGAGAGATGTAGACTGGTGCCAGCGAGCAAAAGAAGCTGTGTATAAGAGCAGGGGATGTGTTAAGAAATGGGAGAAGATTTGGGCACCATGGCGCAGATACAGGGGGACATAATGTGATCCGAAATACACGTCATAGAGTTCACCAATAGTCTGAGATGTCTTCTGTGTATGCACATTTCAGGCTTCTAGCAGAATCTCTCATTGTGATATTACTGTTTTTATGCTTTGGGAAACGGATTGACTTCCACCTACCAGATGAAGTGTTCATAACTTGAATTGATCTAGCGATATACATGCATACTTGTTGACATATGTACTGTCTTTTGAGCTTGTTCATTAAAAATATATATTTTTTAAAAAGACTGATTTGCATATGGCTGGGTCTGAACTGGAATGACATGGGGAGCAAAAAAACGATGGATTTAGGCCCAGATCTCTTTACTGAGGTGAATGTTTGACATTGTGCACCATTCTGTCCTTCAATTGTTTTTTTTTGTCTTTGATCTTCCCAGCCCTCATAAGGATCCAGGACCTCGCCTCCTCAGGTGTCTGGAAGAAATGGGTGGCTTCTCCTGCCACCACTTGCAAGCGGGCTGGGAATGCATTTTTCACACCGATCTGACAGAGTTGCTGTTTAACCCCCACCTAGGAGCTGCAACAGCGCTGTACCTCTGTCGTGTAATCAGGGTATGCCGTTACTTCCGCTCGCTCACAGTGCCATGGGCCCTAAGAGCCAAAGGCCTGGAGTATCACGTCCCTGTTGCAATAGTTCAGCAGATAGCGAACACCAGGTGTGAGGCTGCAACCAGTGGGGGGGCTTTCCTGAGATCCGATGGGCCGCTCAATAGAAAAGAATTTGGGAATCCTTCCTGCAAACGCAATTATCATTAGCCATTACTCAAGGAACACTTCCATGTTAGGTCCTTTCACACTTTCTGGCAGTTTCACAAGGTGAACATTATTGCGGCAGGACCTGCCCTCTGTACCCTCCACTAGCAGCGCCAGGCGCTTTACATCTGCTTGCAGTAGCTGCACCTGTGACTTTATCTCTTTGAGAGAGGGGTGCATCATAGTGAGGGCCGAATACGTGCCATCCATCCATAAGGATAAGTTCCGCTGGTCAGCTTGCAAGAGGGACACCTCAGAGGAGACAGAGTCTGATTTGACCTCCAGGGTAGATTTAGTATCTTAGATAGCCCGCAAGATTTTGGCGAACTTCTCTGAGTGCTGCTCCAATGTCTGCTCCAGTTGGGGCATGATGCCCAGCCCTGATGTGGATGGAGTAGGAGCACCCGGCCCCTCGTCTGAGTCAAACAGTGGGGGCCTGCCAATCTTGGGCATCACCATCTCGTAGGAAGATCGCAATTGGTTTTTAGTGATGAAGAATGGGGGCAAAAGGTAACAGCTAATGTCACACGTGATGGTCTCTTTCAGAGGGCACAGTAGTCACCCCGTCAATCATTTGGGGCAGGGTTCAATCATGGATCTGTGCAGGCCCCTCTGTCCTGTGTTGTCCCTGGGAAGCCCTGTAGAGAGGGGGGAAACGGAAGCCCAGTGATTGCAATAAGCACCCCTGCAGCCAGGTCCTTAGCCTGCTGCTCAGGGTCCCTTCCTTAACAGGGAGATTGGGGCACCCGCAAAATGGCCCCTCACCTGAGATTCCACAACGGGGCCTCTCAGTGCTGGCGGCAATTCGTTGTGCAGGTCTCTCCCTGCTGCTCGCGGTGTCAGGCCTCATAGTCCCTTGCAATAGAAGCAGCCAGGTGGTGTCAATGCCTCCAGTCCAGTAACTGCACTGCCCCGCTGTCTCCAAAGGGGGAGGGAGTGGGCCACTGCTGCCTCCATCCTGCTCTCTCCCGCAGACGTAGTCACTGTTGGGGGCTCAGGTGCAGCTCAGGCACCAGTGCTGCCTATAACCCCATGCGGGTCCCTTCCCCGTGCCTCACCATACAGCGCGGCCAGGAGTGGATGTCTCACTCACCACCGCCCCTCTGCAGGATCTGAATCCATATGCAAGCTACTCTGACAGCCTCTTTTCTTAGGTCACCTGCTGCGCTCCAGACCGCACCATGGAGCCAGGCACTGTGTTGCAAGATCAGCCTGTAAGCCACGGTCTTCACCTCTCACCGCTGTCACGCTGCTGCGGGGGTGCTGCCCCAAAAACAATGCTGGCACTGGGGCGCTAGTACCCCGGTACGATCATCGCCTAGTCTCACGGTCCTCAATAGGTGGCCACCGGCATCCTCCATCCTGCTCACTACAGTGGCCGCATTCCGTGTAAGGGCCATCAGTTAATCTGGAAATAATGTGTGTCTTTTGTGTCAGACGTAGCTACTCTTCAATCAATCAATCAATCAATCACGGCATTTATAGAGCGCGCTACTCACCCGGGAGGGTCTCAAGGCGCTGGGGGAGGGGGTAAGTTACTGCTCGAACAGCCAGGTCTTGAGCTGCTTCCTGAAGGAGAGATGGTCCTGGGTTCGCCGAAGGTGAGTGGGGAGGGAGTTCCAGGTCTTGGCTGCCAGGTAGGAGAAGGATCTTCCTCCGGCGGTGGTTCTGCGGATGCGTGGTACGGTGGCGAGGGCGTGGCTGGTTGATCGTAGCTGGCGTGTGGGCGTGTAGAAGGTCATGCGGTCGTTGAGGTACTTTGGGCCCAGGTCGTGGAGGGCCTTGTGTGCGTGGGTGAGGAGTCTGAACGTGATTCTCTTGCTGACGGGGAGCCAGTGCAGGTCTTTCAGGTGTCCGGTGATGTGGCTGTGTCGGGGGATGTCCAGGATGAGTCGTGCGGAGGCGTTCTGGATGCGCTGGAGTCTCTTTTGAAGTTTGGCTGTGGTTCCGGCGTAGAGGGTGTTCCCATAGTCCAGTCGGCTGGTGACGAGTGCCGGGTGACGGTCTTCCTGGTTTCAGTGGGGATCCATCTGAAGATCTTGCGGAGCATGCGCAGGGTGTTGAAGCATGAAGATGAGACGGCGTTGACTTGTCTGGTCATCGACAGGGAGGAGTCCAGGATGAAGCCCAGGTTGCGTGCTTGGTCCGTTGGCTTGGGCGCGGTGCCCAGGGCCGGGGGCCACCAGGAGTCGTCCCAGGCGGAGGGTGATGAGCCCAGGATGAGGACTTCCGTCTTGTCTGAGTTCAGTTTAAGGCGGCTGTTCCTCATCCAGTCGGCGACGTCTCTCATCCCGTCGTGTAGGTTGGCTCTGGCGGTGGTGGGGTCGTTGGTGAGGGAGAGGATCAGCTGGGTGTCGTCGGCGTAGGAGATGATGTTGAGGTTGTGTCGGCGTGCGATGGCTGCGAGGGGGCTCATGTAGACGTTGAAGAGGGTTGGGCTGAGTGAGGATCCTTGTGGAACGCCGCAGATGACTTCGGTGGCTTCGGATCTGAACGGGGGAGGCGGACTCTCTGGGTTCTTCCGGCGAGGAACGAGATGATCCATTCCAGTGCTTTCTCTCGGATTCCGATGTTGCTGAGGCGCTTCACTAGGGTGCGGTGGCAGACGGTGTCGAACGCCGCGGAGAGGTCCAAGAGGATGAGGGCAGCTGTTTCCCCGTTGTCGGTTAGGGTTCTGATGTCGTCGGTGGCTGCGATAAGGGCGGTCTCGGTGCTGTGGTTGGCCCGAAACCCGGACTGCGAGGGGTCGAGGGATCCATTCGTCTCGAGGAAGGCGGCAAGCTGTCTGTTGACGGTCTTCTCGATGACTTTGGCCGGAAACGGAAGGAGCGAGATGGGACGGTAGTTCTTGAGGTCGGTGGGGTCCGCCGTTGGTTTCTTCAGGAGGGCGGTAAGCTCGGCGTGCTTCCAGCTCTCCGGGAAGGTGGCGGTGTGGAAGGAGGAGTTGATGATGTCCCGGAGATGGGGTGCGATGGTGGCGTCGGCTTTGTTGAAGACGTGGTGTGGGCAGGGGTCGGTTGGTGATCCGGAGTGGATGGAGTTCATCGTGCGGGTGGTGTCTTCGGTGCTGATCGGGGTCCAGTTGCAGAGGGTGGTGGTGGCGGGCGTTGGTTCGGCGGTAGGGTGCGTTGTTTGTGCGTCGAAGCTGTTGTGTATGTCGGTGATCTTGCGGTGGAAGAACGCGGAGAGTGAGTTGCAGAGGTCTTGCGAGGGGGTGATGTCGTTGTTTCCGGCGCTGGGGTTGGAGAACTCTTTGACGATGCTGAAAAGTTCCTTGCTGTCATGGGCGTTGTTGTCCAGTCGTTCTTTGAGTGCCGACTTCTTGGTGGCACGGATCAGCTGGTGGTGTTTGCGGGTGGCGTGCTTGAGGGCGGTCCTGTTGTCTGTGGTCTGGTCGAGTCGCCAGGTTTTCTCGAGAGTGCGGCAGTTCTTCTTGGATTCCTTGAGTTCGTTGGTGAACCAAGGGGTTTCTTGCTTCCGGGTCTGCTGGGAGGGTTTTTAGTGGTGCGAGGTCGTCGGCGCAGGCGGTCAGCCACTTGGCGAGGTTGCTGGCTGCTTCATTTGGGTCCGTTGTGTTGGTGGGTGTGTTCTGGCTGAGGGAGGCGGTGAGCTGCTCGGCGGTGATCTTGCTCCAGCTCCGGCGGGGAGCCTGTTGCGGGTGGTGGTGGGTTGCAGTCTTTCTGAAGCTGAAGTGGACGCAGCTGTGGTCGGTCCAGTGGAGTCCGGTGGCGTGGCTGAAGGAGATGTGCTTGCTGGACGAGAAGACGGGGTCAAGCGTGTGGCCGGCGTAGTGGGTGGGCGTGTTCACCAGTTGCTTGAGTCCGAGGTTGGCGAGGTTGTCCAGCAGGGCGGTGGTGTTTCTGTCGTTGCTGTTCTCCAGGTGGAAGTTGAGGTCCCCTAGGGAGGATGTAGTCGGCGGAGGGCATGGCGTGCGGGCTGATGAAGTCTGCGATGTCTTCGCTGAATAGTGTGCGTGGTCCCGGGGGTCTGTAGATGAGGGTGCCTCGGAGGGTGGTCTTGGGGTCAGTGTGTATCTGGAAGTGTAGGTGTTCGGCGGCGGAGAAGGTCTCGTCGGAGTTAGTCGAGATGCGGATGGTGTTCTTGTGTACGATGGCGATGCCTCCTCCAGTCTGGTTGACGCGGTCCCTCCGGGTGATCTTGTATCCGTCCGGGATGGCTATGGCGATGTCGGGCGCTGAGGAGGCGTTCATCCAGGTTTCGGTGAGGAAGGCGATGTCCGGTGCTGTTGCGTCGAGCAGGTCCCAGAGTTCCACGGCGTGCCTGTGGACGGAGCGGGTGTTCAGCAGGATGCATTTCAGGTGGTTGCTGCTGTTGCTCGACTTGGCGGAGGTGGTGCACGTCCGGGGGCAGGTGAATCGGCAGGTTTGGCAGGTGAAGGGTCCGTGGGTGCGTCTCGGTGAGGCTCGGTAGCAGGCAGGGTTCTGGCCGGCATTGAGTGCGGTGAGTGTGGCGGCGTCGTAGGTCCGTCGAGTAGTGTTGCGTTGGTGGGATCCAGGGGTTCTGGCGCTGGGCGCGGTCCAGTCGCGGACGGGCGCAGACGGGCTTGCCTTCGGCGCGCCAGCGGCGCGGCCGCGCAGCGGCCGCCATTTATGGGGAGGTGGGAGGGAGGAGCAGCTGGGAGGCGGGAGGCAGGGGCAGCGAATGGGCAGTCAGGGGGGCGGGGCCGCAGGGGACGCAGCGGCGGGAATGGCGAGAGGCAGCGAGGGGCACAGAAAGGAAAACAAGGGGAGAGCAGACAAAATCACGGGCACAGCGTCAATGGGGCAGCGAGGGGCACAGAAAGGAAAACAAGGGGAGAGCAGACAAAATCACGGGCACAGCGTCAATGGGGCAGCGAGGGGCACAGAAAGGAAAACAAGGGGAGAGCACCCCTCTTCCATTCCCAAACTGTTTCTCTCTTACTCCTCTACCAGTTTCTCAACTCTTTCTTCCCACAAAACTCCTCATCATGATACATCCAACTATTGGATCATGATAAGTTCCGTATTTATCACCTGTACAACCACAAAGACTAGCCAATCACTAAAGAGGCACATTCACTTTCGAAACAGCCAGACCTATTGGCTTTGCCAATGCTGGTTATATTTTTGTTCCTAAAATTGGTTTATGCACAGTATTCGCAATGTCCTTTTGTTGTGCTTTTATCAATTATGCTACTTTCTATAACAATGTTTACTCTACCCCTATTACCACTTTTGTTAGCAGCAAAACCTTAGGATGGGTCCTTTCAGAGCTTCAATAGGATTGTTAGAAGAATTACAATTTGGAGTATTTTTCTGCTTTTGTGACATTTCATGAGCAACTACTGATCAGAAGAATTTCATTACTGTGACACTCATTATCAGTGGCTCGGACCTGTCCCTCTTCAGTCTGTATCCCTGGAGTTACTGATACCAAAGTTACCTGCAAATCTGGGGTTGCTCAACTATTGTGAATTAAAGGTTCATCCTGTGATTTCACTGAGAAAGGCAGAATTACCAGGGTGATTGAGAATTCTAAGTTTGATACTCTAGACATTTCTCATTTTTCCATGGAATTTCAGAGATGGCAGCTGCTGAAAGCAGTTGAAACTAAAAGATCCACGGAGTTCTCATGGTCACGTAACTCTGCAACTACCCTTATCCGCTGCATCAATATTAAGAGATGACAAATAAAGGGCCCTTCAGTCTAAAAAGTGTATATATCTACCGATTAGGAGCACTTGGTTCAGTACCTGTAACACTTGGATCATCCTCACTTTACTGACTGAAAAAGGTGCTGTGGATAAAAAAGCTCAAGCACAACTTTAGGAATGAGTCAATTGTTCAGCCCTCTGAATTTGAAATACAGGTTGTGTACTTATTGCTCATACTCTGGTCATGAAATTAAAATTTGTGATATGGCTATTTATCCCTATAAAACCTCTGCTTTTACAGTCAGTTATCCCTTTTAGTTTCGACTTTCGCTTTAAATCTCATACGGAATTTATCTGCAGATTTTTTCTAAAATCATTTAAAAGGTTATCAGATAAAACCTGACTGGCGTTTAACAAAGCTGAACCAATTTGCAGAGACAGACGCACTCACTATTTTCCTCTGGAAGCGGTTGCATATGATATAGGTCATTAAGCTTAATATTCTTCACGCGGTTTTTGAAACGTATCTTCAGAGGGATTGATCTTTCTGTCTATTTTTGATCACTTACTAATAAAACATTTATGAGAAACAAGCTATGATTGATCTTTAACAAAACGGCATCCTTCTGCAGACAAAAGCAGGTCTGCAAGTCTGTAAACTAACTTAAGCATCTGTGACTACATTAATATTTCCCGCAGCTAATTTGCTCTGATCTTCTATTCCAGATTAAGAGTAAAGTGTCCCCAGTTTAGGCTGAAAAGGTAGAATGCAACACATTAATCATTGGTAGACTCTTTTCTATGGTAGTCATTTAGAAATATGATTTTAAAAATAAGGGGCTTGATTCACAATGATTTTGTTTCGACTGACTCTTGTAGTACTCCCCGCTTACTGCTAAATTCCAGAATTTAGCCAGGAGTACTACGACAGTAAATCACACCTTTGTTAATCGGGCCTAAAATGTGAATTTCATATTTCCACGTTCAAGATGCAAGCGTTACAGAACTCAGAATCTCGAAATAAGTAAACGTTGAACTAGCTATGTTCACTGTACTTTGCTTAAAATGGATCTTTTGCTAAAATATTTTTGGGGATCATGTCTGCAACGTCTGTGACTGCATAACATTCTCTTAATTTTGGTGTGGAGATTCCACTATTGTGCTCATGCCATACTGCATACTGATGTAAATAGAGCACACTCCTCTACATCTCCTCTTGCATACAAACTGATGCAGATCTTGAGCCATGCAGGTGGCTGGAGGAACCTGGAGCAGGTGTTCAGCAGGAGTAGTCAGTGGTGCCACTGTGGTCAGTCGCAGTGGTGCACATCTTTTGCTCCAAGTGCTCCTTCAACTGTTAAACTTCTGTGTTTATTCCTCTTACCTTCGAATTCCTTCATCATTCATTCGATGGAGAAAGCACTATACACAATGCAATGAAATACAATACTACACATCAGTAAACCATGCCTTCCCACTTATGTTCCCCTTCATACATATGGCCTCGTCTCTCGTCTGCCCTGCTTCGGTCATGCTAATTGCCACCCCAGCCTCATCCACCCTGTCATGGTGCTCAGTCCCCTCTCCACAATTCACCTCATTGCATCTCTGCTCCTTACCCATCAAGGTGCCAGATGCCAACCAACTGTTCCGTCTGCTCCCCATCCCACTGTGAACCTCGCGTGTTTGCCCCTTTGCCCCAATCCCTGTCCCAGTTTTAGAGTTTGGCTCCCCCACATTTGTTCAATCGCAGTCCCACACCCAAAATCAGGCACTGCTACCCGTCCATCTACAGCTACATAACTACATTGCAGGACTTGCTTTTTCCAGCTTCCTTGACTGTTTGTGTCCCATCCCTCTTCCAATGCTCCAACAGTGCTCGCTACCTCACGGCAATGCTGACCTGTGCTTTCGTGTCCATGCTCGGCCCCAGTTACATAGCTCAGCCCCCTCTCATTCCAAACCCTGTCTTTACACCTCAAGGAAATCTCACTGCAAATTACCTATTGCTGAACTGTTTTTGTATTTCAGCGACCCAAAAGGCACCACAAATATTTCATCATTTTCAGATTATCTGCCCAAAAATAATATGACCAAGATTTCCACAGATAGAAATGGGAAAATATAACTGAAATAGGATTAGTATGAGAGTGTTTACAACTGGTTTTAATTATTCAATTATCACAAAAACTGCTAAATTACAAACCGTCGATAGGTTCCAACCTCTCCCCTGAAAATGGCGTTTGCTATGTTGTGTAAAATTATGAAAATGAAGCATCTATAATTTGATGTGAAAAACAGTAACACAACAGGGTGGAGAAGAACGGTGAGAAGGGAGGAGTCATTTGCCCACAATGCTGTTCATTGGCCAGGACCGAGGACAAGCCTTTACAAGATGCCAGATAGGTGTGACAGTGACAGAAGCGCAGCCAGGGCATTGCATGTGAAGGGCGCAAAGTACATCACCATTGTGCAGTCAGCCGGGAAGGCTAGAGTTTATGGGCCTGTAGGTTTGCCTGGGAGGACACAGCCTAGCACAACTTGGCTCGCTTTTTATCGTAAACTTAAATCGAAATCTATATCCAAAGGATGAAATAGCCAATAGTTTAAATATTTCACCAATAAGACAAGATACACCTAGTGTAGGCGTGGCCTGGGACTCAATGATAATATTATCTCTCAAAATAGAAAAGCAAATTCTTCAACTTTGGAAACCACAGCAAACATGTTGTCCTAGCAGTCGCAGAAAATGGCCATTCAGGTAGATTTTTTACAAACAGATTATATATATATATATATATATATATATATATATATATATATCTTTTCAAGAACCACCAACGCAGCGGCACAGCACAGATACTCAGCCTCCAAGAGGTATTTTGCAAATTTCTATTTTATTTTGTGAACGCAGCATATTTCTGTGGCACATAGTCAGACAATAGAACGACCAACACTTTTTGGCTGATGCCTTCAACTGGGTCTCTCTCTCTCTCTCTCTCTTCCTCTCTCTTCCTATCTCTCTCCCTCTCCCTCTCTCTCTCTCTCTCTCCCTCTCTCTCTCTCTCCCTCTCTCTTCCTCTTCTCTCTCTCTCTCTCTCTCTCTCTCTCTCTCTCTCTCTCTCTCTCTCTGTCTCTCTCTCTCTGTCTATATATATCCAACAAAACTTGCCCTAAAGCGAAGACGCCCACAACAGTGAATTCTTCCTTGCGAACCTTTATTCAATAAAACCAGCACTTTGCATTCCAAAAGCTTTTTCTTCTTGCCTGACGCGTTTCGGGGCCCCTGCCCCTTATTCATAGGCATTAGATGTTGATCCACAGAAGCACTCGCACGTATTTTCTCCTCTCTGCATGCTGAATAAAGATTGCCCTTTGCTGGGCCTCATATATATATATATATATATATATATATATATATATATATATATCCATCGAAGCAAAACAAGAGATGCTTAATAATGTAATGTGAATGACTTGCTAAGGGTTAAAACGGAGAATTAAAAAGATAATTGTGAATTCTCCCCTATTAATGGGACATGAAGTACCCTCCCTGTTTTTATAAAGTCTATTATTGAAGATTGTAATAACCTCATTACTAAGCTCTCTGAATTTGGGCCCAAAGTTGTTAAACTTTACTAATTCAGCCAAAGTTCATGAAATTGCTAGTCCTGAGCAAGACACTAAGGGGCCGGTTACGATGGGGTTTGGAAGGCCTCCTCACGGCATTTGGTCCATCCGAATCGGATCTTATACAATCACTGACACAAGCACACACTCATCCATACAGCCACTCTCACAATCGCTCACTCTCACATACAGTCACTTATATACTCCAATACTCACATATACTGCCTTACACATATGCAGTTACTTACCCATATACCACTGAGACATCCATTCACTCACAGACACATCCATACGCACACTCACTCATCCATCCATAGACTCCCTCACAGATGCACTCATAAACCCATACACCCAGGGATTCACCCACTCATACATCCATGCAGAGAGTCACACACCCCATTACCCACCCAGACAGACACTCGGGCACCTATACAGGTACTCAGACTAGTAATCAATAACCCATATAGACACACATGTAGCTACTCACCAACCCATGCTGCCACTTACACACCAACTAACAGACTGATACAGACATTCAGACAGATTAGTCACTCACCCATGCATTCAGTAAGACATGTTTAATCACTCACTTATACAGTCAGTCATGCACCTACTAAATCAGCCATTCAGGCACTCATACACCCACTCATTCTTCAATACACCTTGGCGTATATATCTATAAAACATACTTACATTTTTCAGAAACACGCACTCACTGGATGATGTAATCAGCGATGTCATCAGTGATGTCATTTGAGATGTCATGAGTGATGTCACTGACCATGTCATGAGTGATGTAATATGTGACGTCATCAGCAGTGCATTGCGGGGGCGCGAGTTATAGTTAGCTCAACTAACTATAACGGCCGAATTTCTCTGGTTTGTACGAGTGAAATGTCCAACTACTATAACGTCCCTGAAACCTGTTTTTTTCAGTGAATTTCTAAGGTTTTTTTAATGCTAATTTCTAACTATAACGTCCCTGAAACCTATGGGTTTTTTAGTGAATTTCAAAGGTTTTTTAAATGCTAATTCCTAACTATAACGTCCCTGAAACCTATTTTTTTGTTAGTGAATTTCAAAGGTTTTTTAAATGCTAATTTCTAACTATAACGTCCCTGAAACCTATTTTTTTTCCGTGAATATATATATATATATATATACACGCACACACTTTGTATGTGGCCCCACCAGTGTTGTGTGGCCCAATGTGTGCCTTCCCCTTAAAATTCACTTCTCGAGACACCAGTGGTGCACTACTGTTATCGCCGACGTCTTCTCTGCATCTTGTGCATGTCTTGTAGTCCCCTTGTTTCTGTTGCTTTGAACACATTCCTTTCCCTATGGAAAATTCAAAGTAGGACTTAAAGATGAGTTCGGTGTTAGTGAACCCGGGCTATGTAGGAGCTAAACACTTGGTGTGCTTCTGGCACCTATTTTTGCCGCCTTTAAGTGCACGTGTGGACGTCTCTGATGGGTCCAGTGGGCCTGTCCCCCCTTCTTTTGCGCCAGTTCTCCTTTATTGGTGCTTTGATTATCCTCACGCAGACCATGCGTGTTGCCTTTTTCCGATTCCACATGTATTGATTGATTGGACCTGTGGCTTCATCTTAACGTCAATTGGTTTCCTCCCTTGCTCACTTTGCCACTGGATTCAAGCAAGCCTGGCTGATGACGGCTGAAATGCCAGAAACCGGTCCTAGGATGCTTGTTTCCGGTCCAGGGAAGACATGGCTTGGCAGTTCGGGCTGGACTGTTCCCATGAGGCACAGGGTCAGACTGATTTGCATATGGCCATGTCTGAACTGGGGTGGTGGAGTGAGCTAAAGAATGATGATGGATTAAACCCAGATCAGTTGACTGGGGGTGAGTGTTTGATTGGCTCAAACGTTCCGTCCATCATCCCCTTTTGTATCGTTTCCTGCCGGGAGCAGTTTCTGACTTGATAACTGCATTCCGCCATGGACAGCAACATTACAAGAAAATTCTACTGCTTGCATCGATTGGCTGCTTTAATTGTGTTTGCTGCGGAATGGCCTTAGTGATGGAAGAACTAAATGTTCTATTTGCTGTTGCACCTCGTTCTGCCCCTAACCAGAATAGAGCCATTAGAATAAATCCGAACGATGCGTTCCATTACACGATTTACTGTCAGTTCGCGTCCTATAAACTCCCAAATACTGTAGCACGTGGTAGACACTTGGCCCCTACACTTAGCTGCTTTCCAGGGAATGATCTAGACTAGGGTGTAGAATTGCTGTTCTTTCTCACTGTTCATGGTGTAACAACTTCAGCGTGATGCCACAGCTGGTGGTAAACTGAAACACGGATGTCAGATTGGGTCGGTTTTTGGTTGGTTGGTGAACAGTGCAGCCTCAGTAATTACCACTGGGTGAGATTAATTCCAGCATTACATCACTTTTCTGTATTCCTCAGAGCGACACCCTAAGTGACCATGGGTGAGTCCAGACATGGGTCCCGTGCTCCCTGTGCCACTGGAACCAAGCTGCACCAAAGTGGAGAAGCCCAACTAGGTCGAAACCGGTACTGGGTTGCTTGTGCTCCAGTTCAGGGAGGACCTGGCCTGGCAGTTTTGGCTGGGCTGCTCCTATTGGAGCAGGGCTAAGTCTGACTTGCATATGGCTGGGTCCAAACTGATTGCATGGTGGGCAAAAAAGCCAAAAAAACACAATGGACTGGGATGCCACTTTGAGTAATTACCAGTGGTTGAGATTAATTCGAGCATTCCATCCATCACTTTTTGTAACCCTGAGGGTGATTAACACCGGGCATTTACCTTGTAGCATGGGTGCATGTTTGGGGGGGGAGGGGTTGTTCCTTGGAAACTGTTGGGTATGCTGTTTTACAGTGGGATATGGCAATATTAGAATTAATATTTTATGTGGTTTGTGGGTTGATTGAAAATAGTTGCCCACACAGGAACCTCGCTGGGAACTTGTGACTTGATTGCAATAGTGTGACTTTAGTAGTGATGTATTTTAGGTGAATGCAGCTGTTGGAAGGAAATGGCTATCTCAAAGTTGGTAGTCTCGTGGCTGAGGGAAGAGTATTAAATAAATGATGTTGCTTTGCCTGAATTGGAATGAGAGTGTGTAGTAAATTCAGGGCGTAAGAGGTGAACTCAGGTGACAAGTCATCTTTTCCCTTGGTTGGACTATTGTCTTAGCTGAAGAGGATTAACTGTGCTTTTCGCCCTTGGTTAGGTGTCAAGAAGCTTGTGTGATGAAGTTGAACTTTGCCATCCTGGCTTTGGATCCGAGACTTATATCTTCTCTGTAAACAGACGGGACCTTGAGCCTGGACGAAAGTTGGGAAAAGGTAACTTATCTGTATTTGTGCTTGTAGAGAGCTTTTGTCACGAATAGATTCAGGATTGTACTTTGGATTTTTGGGGGAGTTTGTATCTATACTATACATTTATAAGTATATTGAAGTTTTTTTATGTGTGAACTAATGCAAAGACAGTCATCGAGAGGTCTTGGCTTTCTGAAGGAAAGAAGCCTAGCAGGCCAATACTCATAGCAGGAGTGTGACAAGGGGGCATACTTGGGGTCTCCAGCCATAAGATGACATGTCCGAGCTATCCTAACTTCAGTTGCAATGCAGATCACCCAAGATAATCTCAAAATGTTTGTGATAAAAAATGTATTTAGCATGACCATAGCTGCAATGCAACAGGGCGTTTTACGTTACATGATGGGTTGGGAGACAATCTACCAAATCATGTACATTAAGCGGAGATTACACAAATACATTTCACACACATTACATTTCTAGGCACAGGAGGTTAAGTAAATTGCAAGTGGAGTTAAGCGCAGAGGCTGTGTTTCTAACCTGTGTCCCAAAATTCGGAAGGCTTGCGCTGATAGCCCACAGCTTCCAGAAGATGGTGGATTGTGGAGACAGCCAGTTGTCATTGAGTTTGCACTGCTTGTATAAATACTGATTACACAGGCTGTCTTTGAATGGTGTCAGTGTGAAGTAGGCAGTCTGGTTTAACTCTTGTACTCCTGTTTGCTCTTTCTTTTAAGTATTTTGATGTAGGCTGGAAAACACATAACCAGGGTAGTTTTCATCTCAAATCTTAAAACAAAAAAGTGGGGGTATTGAGTTACACCTGGTGCGTATGAGATCCCATGGCCCTCTAAGAGGACTGGGACTCGGACTAATGAAGACTACCACCAAGTCGTCAAGCCTTTACCTCCTTGTCCATCTTACCTGTACTCCTTTCACACTCCTCAGGACTCCGTTGAGGAAGACGAGGGCACTAAGTGTTAAAGGTTCATGGGACGTGGCCTTAAACGGCTTGTGCAGTGCTCACCAGGCATCACTAGCTCTCTTCGTCCATCAGTAGGCAGTATTAATTATCCAGATTGCTAGACCATCTCAGAGGGTTATCCATGGTGCTTACAAGTTAGAATTACAGCTAAGATTGGCATAAACTAAAGAGCTATTTAACCCCTTCGATGCTCATGATGGAATGGTTCCGTAATGAGCATCGGTGCCCTGTGCTCATGACGGAACCATTCCGTCATGAGGCCAGGGGCACGAAATCCCTCTGCTGCAGACAGCAGAGGGATTTCCTTTTCTCCCCACAGCCTCGGGAGCTGGGAAGAGCTTCCCCAGCTCCCGAGGCCCCCTCCCTTTCAGTGAAATGAAGATCAGCGCGCACGTCGCGCTGACTTCATTTCACTGAAAACAAAACTAAAATGAGCCTTTAGGCTCATTTCAGTTTCACTTTCTACGTGCTCAGGGGCTATCTCAGCCCCTAAGCACGTAGAAAGACGGAGAGGTATCATTGGAAAGGGAGAATCTCCCTTTCCAATGGTACCCCTCCACAGTGGATCCCTGCTTGGGGATCGCCCCAGGAGGGCGATCCCCAAGCAGAGATCCACCCACTAAGGCACCAGGGAGGGGGAGCAGCCCCTTGGGCAAGGGCTTTTGCTCCCCCAAAAAATTGCCATTGTTCAGTCTTTCTGCCCCCCCTGGGGGGCAGATGGGAGCAGTAGCCCCCAATCTGCCCCCCGGGGGGGCAGAAAGCCCACTAGACACCAGGGATTTTTATTAGGTGCATTTCTTTCAGGGTGGGGGCTGCTTGAAACGGGCACGCCAATGCCCCCACCCCCAGTCACCATTACAGCCTTTCTGCCCCCTGGGAGGCAGATGGGGGCAGTAGCCCCCAATCTGCCCACCCGGGGGCAGACAAGCCCACTAAACACCAGGGATTTTTTGGACGCATTTTTTTTTAGGGTGGGGGCTGCCCGAAACGGGCACGCTAATGCCCCACTCCCCCACCACCATTACAGCCTTTCTGCCCCCCTGGGAGGCAGATGGGGGCTGTAGCCCCCAATTTGCCCCCGGGGGGGCAGAAAGCCCACTAAACACCAGGGATTTTTTTGGACGCATTTTTTTTTAGGGTGGGGGCTGCCCGAAACGGGCACGCTAATGCCCCCACCCCACCACACACCATTACAGCCTTTCTGCCCCCCCTGGGAGGCAGATGGGGGCAGTAGCCCCCAATCTGCCGCCCCGGGGGGGCAGAAATCCCACTAAACGGCAGGCATTTATTTTATGTGTAATTTTTTTTTTAGGGTGGGGGCTGCCCAAAACGGGCACGCTAATGCCCCCACCCCCCCGTCACCATTACAGCCTTTCTGCCCCCCCCTGGGGGGCAGATGGGGGCTGTAGCCCCCAATCTGACCCCCCGGTGGGGCAGAAAGCCCACTAAACGCCAGGGATTTTTTTTGGCGTGGTTTTTTTTGGGTGGGGGCTGCCCAAAACGGGCACGCCAATGCCCCCACCCCGTCACCATTACAGCCTTTCTGCCCCGCCCTGGGGGGCAGATGGGGGCTGTAGCCCCCAATCTGCCCCCCCGGTGGGGCAGAAAGCCCACTAAACACCAGGGATTTTTTTTGTACAATTTTTTTTAGGGTGGGGGCTGCACAAAACGGGCACGCCAATGCCCCCACCTCGCCGCCACATTACAGCCTTTCTGCCCCCCCTGGGAGGCAGATGGGGCAGTAGCCCCCAATCTGCCCCCTGGGGGGGCAGAAAGCCCACTAAATGCCAGGGATTTTTTTTGTGCAATTTTTTTTAGGGTGGGGCTGCCCAAAATGGGCACACCAATGCCCCCACGCCCTTGCCACCATAACAGTCTTTCTGCCCCCCCCCGGGTGGCAGAAAGCCCACTTGACGCCAGGGATTTTTTTTTGCAATTTTTTTTAGGGAGGGGGCTGCCCGAAGTGGGCACACCAATGCCCAAATCCCCGCCACCATTACAGCCTTTCTGCTCCCCCTGGTCTCCCGATAAAAATGGTACCTCACACGCGTGGGTGGGGCAAGTACCCGGGACAGGCAAGGGCCCAAAACCTAGTGAGGCGACATCAAAATTACCTATCACAAACCAACCTGGTTTCAAGGGGGGTCCCAGGAGTTTTTGGCCCCGGGTTCGGTGGCCAGCTAGGGAAACCTACCAAACCCACACATTTCTGAAAACTAGACACCCGGGGGATTCCAGGGAGGTATGGCTTGCGTGGATCCCCCAAAGTTTTCTTACCCAGAAACCCCCAGAAACCTGAAATTTTGCTGAAAAAATCACTTTTTTCACACATTTTTGTGTGGGAAAGTTGTGGCATCACCGGGCTGAAACAAATTTCCTACCACCCAGTGTTCCCCCAGGTCTCCCGATAAAAACGGTGCATCACTCGGGTGGGAGGCCCAAGTACCCGCGACAGGCAAGGGCCCAAAACGTATTGAGGTGACATCAAAATTGCCTATCAGAAGACGACCTGGTTTTGCAAGGGGGTCCCATGACTTTTTGGCCCGGGGCTCGGCGGCCACCTAGAGAAACCTACCAAACCCACACATTTCTGAAAACTAGACACCCGGGAGATTCCAGGGAGGTATGGCTTGCGTGGATCCCCCAATGTTTTCTTACCCAGAATCCCCCAGAAACCTGAAATTTTGCTGAAAAAATCACTTTTTTCACACATTTTTGTGTGGGAAAGTTGTGGCATCACTGGGCTGACACAAATTTCCTACCACCCAGCATTGCCCCAGGTCTCCCGATAAAAATGGTGCTTCACTCGGGTGGGAGGCCCAAGTACACGCGACAGGCAAGGGCCCAAAACGTATTGAGGCGACATCAAAATTGCCTATCAGAAGACGACCTGGTTTTGCAAGGGGGTCCCATGACTTTTGGCCCGGGGCTCGGCGGCCACCTAGGAAACCTAGCAAACCCACACATTTCTGAAAAGTAGACACCCGGGGTATTCCAGGGAGGTATGGCTTGCGTGGATCCACCAACGTTTTCTTACCCAGAATCCCCTGCAAACCTGAAATTTTGCTGAAAAAATCACCTTTTTCACACATTTTTGTGTGGGAAAGTTGTGGCATCACCAGGCTGACACAAATTTCCTACCACCCAGCGTTCCCCAGGTCTCCCGATAAAAATGGTGCCTCACTTGGGTGGGAGGCCCAAATACGCGCGACAGGCAAGGGCCCAAAACGTATTGAGGCGACATCAAAAATGCCTATCGCAAAATGACCTGGTTTTGCAAGGGGGTCCCATGACTTTGGCCCGGGGCTCGGCGGCCACCTAGGAAACCTAGCAAACCCACACATTTCTGCAAAGTAGACACCCGGGGGATTCCAGGGAGGTATGGCTTGCGTGGATCCACCAACCTTTTCTTACCCAGAATCCCCTGCAAACCTGAAAGTTTGCTGAAAAAATCACTTTTTTCACACATTTTTGTGTGGGAAAGTTGTGGCATCACCGGGATGACACAAATTTCCTACCACCCAGCGTTCCCCCAGGTCTCCCGATAAAAATGGTGCCTCACTCGGGTGGGAGGCCCAAGTACCCGCAACAGGCATGGGCCCAAAACGTATTGAGGCAACATTGAAATTGCCTATCACAAAATGTTTTGGGCCCATGCCTGTCGCGGGTACTTGGGCCTCCCACCCGAGTGAGGCACCATTTTTATCGGGAGACCTGGGGGAACGCTGGGTGGTAGGAAATTTGTGTCAGCCCGGTGATGCCACAACTTTCCTACGCAAAAATGTGTGAAAAAAGTGACTTTGTCAGCAAAATTTAAGGTTTCTGGGGGATTCTGGGTAAGAAAATGTTGGGGGACCCACGCAAGCCATACCTCCCTGGAATCCCCCGGGTGTCTTCTTTTCAGAAATGTGTGGGTTTGGTAGGTTTCCCTAGGTGGGCACCGAGCCCCGGGCCAAAGAGTCATGGGACCCCCCTTTCAAAACCAGGTCGTTTTCTGATAGGCAATTTTGATGTTGCCTCAATACGTTTTGGGCCTTTGCCTGTCGCGCATACTTGGGCCTCCCACCCGAGTTAGGCACCATTTTTATCGGGAGACCTGGTGGAACGCTGGGTGGTAGGAAATTTGTGTCATCCCGGTGATGCCACAACTTTCCCACACAAAAATGTGTGAAAAAAGTGATTTTTTCAGCAAAATTTCAGGTTTGCAGGGGATTCTGGGTAAGAAAACGTTGGTGGATCCACGCAAGCCATACTCCCTGGAATCCCCGGGTGTCTACTTTTCAGAAATGTGTGGGTTTGCTAGGTTTCCTAGGTGGCCGCCGAGCCCGGGCCAAAAGTCATGGGACCCCCTTGCAAAACCAGGTCGTTTTGTGATAGGCATTTTGATGTCGCCTCAATACGTTTTGGGCCCTTGCCTGTCGCTGGTACTTGGGCCTCCCACCCGAGTGAGGCACCATTTTATCGGGAGACCTGGGGCAATGCTGGGTGGTAGGAAATTTGTGTCAGCCCGGTGATGCCACAACTTTCCCACACAATAATGTGTGAAAAAAAGTGATTTTTTCAGCAAAATTTCAGGTTTCTGGGGATTCTGGGTAAGAAAACATTGGGGGATCCACACAATCCATACCTCCTGGAATCTCCCATGTGTCTACTTTTCAGAAATGTGTGGGTTTGGTAGGTTTCCCTAGGTGCCGGCAGAGCTAGGGTTCAAAAACTACAGCTAGGCACTTTGCCAAAAAAGGGTCATTTTTCACTGTGAAAATGTGGTGTGTCCACGTTGTGTTTTGCGCTGTTTCCTGTCGCGGGTACTAGGCCTACCCACACAAGTGAGGTACCATTTTTCTCGGAAGACTTTGGGGAATGCGGGGTGGGTGGAATTTTGTGGATCCATGCAGATTCCAGAACTTTCCACCACAGAAAAGCGAGGAAAATGTGTTTTTTTTTACAATTGTTTAGGTTCGCAAGGGATTCTGGGTAACAGAACCTGGTGAGAGCCAATCAAGTCACCCCATCCTGGATTCCCCTGGGTGTCTAGATTTCAAAAATGTATAGGTTTGCTAGGTTTCCCTAGGTGCCGGCAGAGCTAGGGTTCAAAAACTACAGCTAAGCACTTTGCAAAAAAAGGGTCATTTTTCACTGTGAAAATGTGGTGTGTCCACGTTGTGTTTTACGCTGTTTCCTGTCGCGGGCACTAGGCCTACCCACACAAGTGAGGTACCATTTTTCTCGGAAGACTTTGGGGAATGCGGGGTGGGTGGAATTTTGTGGATCCATGCAGATTCCAGAACTTTCCACCACAGAAAAGCGAGGAAAATGTGTTTTTTTTTACAATTGTTTAGGTTCGCAAGGGATTCTGGGTAACAGAACCTGGTGAGAGCCAATCAAGTCACCCCATCCTGGATTCCCCTGGGTGTCTAGATTTAAAAAATGTATAGGTTTGCTAGGTTTCCCTAGGTGCCGGCAGAGCTAGGGTTCAAAAACTACAGCTAAGCACTTTGCAAAAAAAGGGTCATTTTTCACTGTGAAAATGTGGTGTGTCCACGTTGTGTTTTGCGCTGTTTCCTGTCGCGGGCACTAGGCCTACCCACACAAGTGAGGTACCATTTTTCTCGGAAGACTTTGGGGAATGCGGGGTGGGTGGAATTTTGTGGATCCACGCAGATTCCAGAACTTTCCACCACAGAAAAGTGAGGAATATGTGTTTTTTTTGACAATTGTTTAGGTTTGCAAGGGATTCTGGGTAACAGAACCTAGTGAGAGCCAGTCAAGTCACCCCATCCTGGATTCCCCTGGGTGTCTAGATTTCAAAAATGTATAGGTTTGCTAGGTTTCCCTAGGTGCTGGCAGAGCTAGGGTTAAAAAACTACAGCTAGGCACTTTGCAAAAAAAGGGTCATTTTTCACTGTGAAAATGTGGTGTGTCCACGTTGCGTTTTTCGCTGTTTCCTGTTGCGGGCACTAGGCCTACCCACACAAGTGAGGTACCATTTTTCTCGGAAGACTTTGGGGAACGCGGGGTGGGTGGAAGTTTGTGGATCTACGCAGAATCCAGAACTTTTCACCACAGAAAAGTGAGGAAAATGTGTTTTTTTTGACAATTTTTTAGGTTTGCAAGGGATTCTGGGTAACAGAACCTGGTGAGAGCCAGTCAAGTCACACCATCCTGTATTCCCCTGGGTGTCTAGTTTTCAAAAATGTATAGGTTTGCTAGGTTTCCCTAGGTGCCGGCAGAGCTAGGGTTCAAAAACTACAGCTAGGCACTTTGCAAAAAAGGGGTAATTTTTCACTGTGAAAATGTGGTGTGTCCACATTGCGTTTTGGGCCGTTTCCTGTCGCGGGCAGTAGGCCTACCCACACAAGTGAGGTACCGTTTTTCTCGAAAGACTTTGGGGAACGCGGGGTGGGTGGAATTTTGTGGATCCATGCAGATTCCAGAACTTTCCACCACAGAAAAGTGAGGAAAATGTGTTTGTTTTGACAATATTTTAGGTTTGCAAGGGATTCTGGGTAACAGAACCAGGTGAGAGCCAGTCAAGTCACCCCATCCTGGATTCCCCTGGGTGGAATTTTGTGGATCCATGCAGATTCCAGAACTTTCCACCACAGAAAAGTGAGGAAAATTTGTTTGTTTTGACAATATTTTAGGTTTGCAAGGGATTCTGGGTAACAGAACCAGGTGAGAGCCAGTCAAGTCACCCCATCCTGGATTCCCCCGGGTGTCTAGTTTTCAAAAATGTATAGGTTTGCTAGGTTTCCCTAGGTGCCGGCAGAGCTAGGGTTAAAAAACTACAGCTAAGCACTTTGCAAAAAAAGGGTCATTTTTCACTGTGAAAATGTGGTGTGTCCATGTTGCGTTTTGGGCCGTTTCCTGTCGCAGGCACTAGGCCTACCCACACAAGTGAGGTACCATTTTTATCGGGAGACTTAGGGTAACACAAAATTGTAGAGCAACTGTTATTATCTATTGACTTTTGATGCATTTCTGCCTTCCAAATGAAAGACAATGTGTAAAAAAGAAGTCATTTTGAAAAATGTCCTATAATTCTCATGCTGGTATGGGTACTCCCAATTTCGGAAATGTGCAAATATCTACTATTTCTAAACTCTATATTTTGTTCCCATTTCAGAAATACATAGGTGTCTTTCATACCGATTTTTCCATGTATAAATGTTCCCAGAATAATTGCTATATACCCGGTACATAATAAAAAACCATTGCAAGACGCTGCTCAGTTATTGGCTCTGGGTTCGTCGGGTTCTTGGTGAACCTACAAGTCCTATATATCGCCACAACCAGAAAGGTCCAGCGGTTGTAACGGTATATTGCTTTCAAATAGCTGTCATAATTTGAAGAAGTTACAGGTGAAAATGGCTGATTTTTTCAACTAATTTTCAATTTTTCCTATATTTAACTGTTTGTTTCTATAAAGAAAACTTGAAGGATATACACAAATGACCCCTTGCTGAATTGAGAATTTTGTCTACCTTTCAGAAATGTATAGCTTTCTAGGATCCATTATTGCTTTCATACCCATTTCTACCATTAACTGGAAGGAGGTTGAAAGCACAAAAAATAGCAAAAATAGACTAGGTCCCAGAAAAATGCCAAAACTGTGTAAAATATTTTGGTTTTCTGACAAAAGTCTGCTTGTCCCTGAAAGCTGGGAAGATGGTGATTTCAGCACCACAACCCCTTTTTTGATGCTATTTGCAGGGAAAAAACCAGACGCTTTCATCTGTAGCCCTTTTTTCGCATTTTTCCCCAAAAAACCAAAATTTAGCTGTATTTTGGCTAATTTCTGGGTCCCCTCCAGGGGAATCCACAAACCCTGGGTACCTTTAGAATCCCAATGATGTTGGAAAAAAAGGACGCAAATTTGGCGTGGATACGTTATGTGGTCAAAAAGTTACAGGGGCCTAAGCGCGAACTACCCCAAATAGCCAAAAAAAGGCTTAGCACAGGAGGGTAAAAGGCCTAGCAGCGAAGGGGTTAAAGCCCCAGTAATTAGAATATGGTTTTCATTTTTCTTGATGTATCAGAAGCTGTCGTAGCCAGTCAGTTTGTATAATGTATTGTATTGTCTGAAGCGTAAATGTTTTTGTGTATAACTTGTCAACTGAAATATGAAGTGAGGACCTACGGTAGGTTGGTGCACTTTGTACACAAGAATGCCAAGTTTCATTAGTGTGACCGAAAGATGTGCATTTGAGCATCTTGAAAAGAGACCTGCAGGGAGGGAAAGAGGGGCTTTGCCTAGAAGGCTGGGGTCCCATCTTTTGAAGGAAAAGTGCATTGTGAGTAACTCATCCAGCGTGACTGTCCAGCAGGCGGTGATGAGCAGAGCAGCAAAGGTTAAAGGGCAGAAGGAGGTAGAGGCCAAGGGTTCAGAGTGAGGGAGTCTGGGCATGATGGAGTTCATTGTATACTCCTTCAGAGATTCTAGGTTGCACCTCCTGGTGGTCGTGGGCATGGTGCCTGCGCATCGCTCTATCCATTCTCCTCGAGCCTGATCAGCACATTGTGGTAACATTCAGCTGTCACGCTGGTAAACTGAGCCAGAGGTCCACCTGCAGCACAACAAAGCGTCTCGTTTTTCAAAAGACAAAGCTATTTTTTCAGAAAAGGCGTCCCTCCTCTTGAGTGGACCGCTCAGTCCCTACTGGCAGTGCTGTAAGGGGGCCGGTGCTAGCGGCTACCGGGTGCCCGCGTTGCTTTTATTTGCAAGGGAAAGAAGTGTTGGCACTTGTAGCAAGCATGTACTTTGGGGTAGCGAGCACCTGCTCTTATATATTCGCATTTAAAGCCCGCTGTACTGCCCCTTCTACTGCCAGTGCTTTACTTTATGGCTCGTTTATGACCTGGCGGGGTATAGCTGTCCTTTGTATTCTGCATAGTACAGCTGGGCTTGTTGACACCCGCCCCCTTCCCAAAGCCTTTAGAGGAAAAGTCTCGTGCGTGGCATGTTTTGCTGCAGCCCGCAGCCCATGTCTTGACCACCACTGAAGAAAGCCTACTTGATTTATTGTTATTATTTTTTTTTTACCGTATACCTTTTTTTAATCATATAAATGCTGCTACTGAATGAGTGCATGCTTTGTTTATGAAATTATAAATGTGTATTGATTATTTTTCCCTTTAAAGTTTTTGTAATGTATTGCAGTGTTTTTGTTTTATTATTGAGCTTTCTTCCATTGTAGTTTTATTTTCCTGTCCTTGGTTTTTAAGAAGCAAATAGTTTTTTTTGGCTGTAAACTCTAGTGGTTTTTTTTTCTCTCCAAAATATGATCTGTTTAAAGCAGAGGTCCGGGAGGGGCATCTGTGCTCCGGTTGAGTCACGTGGTCTGTGATTAGCGCCATGGGGGCTGTAGGGGGGCCACTGGGCCAGTACTGTGGTAAATGCATTAAAGTACTGCATAAGAGAACTGGGAGGAAGGGCATCTTAGTAACACAATCAAAATAAAGGTCTAGCATGGCATAGTGTTGGAGAAACCCCTAAACTGGAGAATAAAAGGGGCGTCTTTGCCTAGAAACAGGAGTGCCTGCTGGGGTGCACCAGTCCGCCACCCTTCCAGTGATGACCCCCCGTGTCTTTGATCTCGCCCCACGCCAGGAAGTGACAAAAGGCGGAATTGTTCCTCCCTCGTGTAGAGTGAAACTCTCGAGTTTGCCACATGGGACTGATTGGCTTTGAAATGCTGAGCGCACCCTTGGAGTAGTTTGGGGTCAGCGCGGCCTCATTGTTAGTCAAACAGCACTCTCCGGCCTCACCTTGATAAGATGCTTCCAGGGAGCCCTCCCCCAGGCCCAGGACAAAGGGCCGCTGGTGTGAATGGCCCGCCCCGGGGATGTTGTTTGAGCAGGACCCTGCTATGGGCTGCATGGGAGGAGGCGCTGGAGTTTGAGGCCTTTGTTCCCCAGGATATCTTATGCGTGTGGAGCAGACTCTGCTACTGAATTACCCCGGAGTGTTTCACTGCTGGGGGAAGGGCCTGCAGTAACCTGAACCTGGCCAGGTCTAACAGGACGAAACTTGGGCCTGGTGCCTCTGGCATGCCAGTACTTGGGGTTTCTGTCACATGGCAGCTTGCCTCCTGCTTCCCACCTGCTGTGCTTCCCATCACTTATTTGGACTGTGTGTAGCAGTTGACTTTAGAGCAGTACTTATGCCACCGGTGATTATTTCATGTCTGTGTGCATATTGCCCCCGGGACCTGGCCCACCCGCTTCTTTTTTAAAAACATTTTCGGCGGATTCACGCACCCAGCGCGAATTCGGCCAATTTGTTTAACAATAAAAATGCTTTTTTTGGCACAGGGACCCCCTGAGCAGGCCTAAGGGGTCAGGGTGTTTCTACCCTGCCCCCTTTTCTTGTTTTTTATCTTTTTTTTTTATACTGTTTTGTTGTGACTCGGTTCTACCAAGTTACAAGATGGCTGCCAACACATTTTGGTTTGGAGTGTTGGCAGCCAATCAGAATGAAGCTCGTGCTCGGGAGGAGTCGCGAATCCTCCTCGGCTCAGATATCGCTATTTTTATTTTTTGAATTTCTCAGGAACTACTGAACGGATTTACACCATTTAAAAAAAGGTCGCTTTCTGAACCAAGGGCTACCTTTTTGCCAAATTTGGTGGAATTCCGTTCAGCAGTTCGGGCTGTAGCTGTGTCTAAAGTTCCTATGGAAATTAACATGGGGAAAACGTGTTTTGGGACCCTCCTTTTTTCTCGGCCCCCGCTTGACGAACCATCCCGAAACTCTCAAGGCAGGAGCTGACCTGACCGAACCATTAGTTTTGAACATTTCGCGAAGATCCGTCAAACGGCACCAAAGATATTGGCAAAAGATAAAACGCTTTTTGAATAGAAACAAGGTCCTAACTATAACTACCTATAACTACCTACTCCATACATATATGGAGCCGGTGCCACTCCCTTGAAGCTGCACAGTGCCTTAACAATTTGCAAATAATGTGCCAGTTTGTACTTCAAACAGAAGTGTGCAGACTACTGGATTGAGTTAAATTATTTTATTCTCTCAAATTAACAAAGTCAACGCACTCTGGCTTACCGACCTTGTTTACAACTTTCTGTTTCTTAATTTAGTATAATAAAATAATTTGACCCCAGCTGGTGCAACAAGTGCATCTGTATGCACTGGTTGGGATCAAATTATTTTACAGCTACAGCGACGACCTTCCACATACTCTTCCTGCTCTTTGGGGGCTCCTCCACCGCGTATGGAGCTATTCGCACCAGACTTTCAGAAGGTAACTTCTTCAGCGTGAGAAACCTGGTCCCTGTATCCATCCCGAGCTCCATTGAAGTTCGGCCTGAAATTGTGACTTTGCCACGGTCTAGCACAACCATTTGACAGCGAGTGGCCATTGTGCTTTCAGGCACTACATCTACTTTAAAATCTAAAATTGAAGATCTACGGTTCTACTGATTGGATTTTTGTCATTCTTGTTCATTTGTTTTATTAAAATTTACTCTATTCTATTGTTTGCTGTTTTTCTTGTGTTGTGCTTTCACTTTTTTACTGTTTGTGTGCTGCACAAATACTTTATACTTTGCCTCTAAGTTAAGCCTGACTACTTTTGTGCCAAACTACCAGAGGGTTATGCACAGGATCATTTAGTAGGGTTTCACCCCCCTCACGCAATAACTGGATTTCTTACATATACACATAGACTGATTAAACAAAGGTTAAAGTAATGTTATTATTAGGTGACAATTTCAGTGACAACTTAGGGGCCGATTCCGATCTCGGTCGGAGGCGCACCCAATACCATTCGGTCGGGAAAAAAGCCATGCGAAAGCCTGTTACCCGACCGAACCGTACGCGGGTCCGGCCGAGCGAGTACGATGCGAGTCGCCGACCGACTCGTCCGGGCGACCCGACCGCTCCGACCGACTCGTACCCGGACCGTACCGCTCCGACCGACTCGGTCGGACCCGATTCGCACCGCGCAATGGAGACGTTTTCCGGCCGGGTAAGTACGATGCGCACCTCGACCGCTCCGACCGACTCGCGCCGTCCGACTCGAACTCGCTGTCGGAGCCGTACTTTGGGGGTCCGTGTCGGACCCCCCTGTACGCGTACCCGTGCGAGGCGCACACAGGGGGGACCCAAGGGTCCCCCCTACCTGTGCGTGTACGCCGCGAGTCGCATCGACGCGTACCCGCTGTGGGGGGCGCCCTTGTCCGCCTCGCACCCATTGAGGCAATGGGAGCCCGCGTACGCGTTGTACGACCGGCTCCCATTGAGTTCAATGGGAGTCCGACCGACTCGTGTCCGATAACATACGGACGCATCGGACTCGTTCGGTCGGACTGCACGGGTCCGATTCGGTCGGAAATCTCTCCGGGTCCGGCTCGGTCGGGGAAATTTCCGGCCCGAATCGGAATCGACCCCAGAATGTTTGAAATGTACAAAACCACTGAATTGCACCAGTTATAATTATCTCATGTAACTATAACTCGTGCCCTACGGTAACTATACCTCATCCTGCCATGCACAGTTTTCTTGCAATAATTTCATTGCAAATGTTGCAGTGATATTATCAAAGATGTCATAGAAGATGTCATGAGTTATGTTATATATTAGCACCAATTGTGGCCCCGTGTACCTCATCCCTAGGGCCTGTTTTAATTATCGGTGGTGTCCTGAGGCACCCATCAAGCAACAAGTTAGGAGAGTCCCTTGACCCCCGCACCCCAAGCCAGCTCCCAGCATGGTGCGGGAACCGGCACTGCTCCCGCCCATAGGGATCAGCTGCTTATGCTTGCCCGCTATGGGTGGGAGCAATATCTGCTTCTATGCGTTGCAGGAGTGCGGAGGAGGGAAACAGAAAGCTGATCTCACCCGGCAGCAGCATGTTTAAATCCCCTGCCGGATGGGAGCAGGCATGCCTTCTCTATCCATTTTGCTGCAGGCAGGGAAGGCATGTTTATTCTAGCATGGCAGGAGATTTACAAATGCTCCAGCCAGGTGAAACCAAACATATGGTTCTGTAACAGCGTAAAAGCTGGTTAATCTTTACACAACATAAAACTGATTTTGACAAAAGAAAACTTATGTGCACTTTGCACACGTCTAGAAAATAACATAGAAATTAGAAAAACTGTAAAAGTATGCTTGGATTTGTAGAAATAGAAGAATTTACGTACTATGAGTATTGAAATAATTATTAATAGATTAGGAAATGATATTAACAGAATCATAATGAAATGTTATTAGTGGAAATGTTATTATAATGGAAATTAAGAAAACAATTATTATTGTAAACGAGTCTCACACACAACTGTGCAAATGTTAACACTGAAACCTAGCATCTTTAGCTTCTCTATTGTAATGCACCATAGCAAAAAGAAAAGTGGCTAAAAATGTATATGCAATATTGTGTATGAATGAAACTTTCAGCAATGATGCTAAATACTATTAGGGTCTTAGATTTCTTAAAACGAACATTTTATAATAACGTTTAAGAATATTTTACATGTATGGATTTATAACATTTTTAGTAGTAGCCCATACTAAAAGTTGAACATTTCTTTGCAATAATCGTTGACAAAGATTATAATTCTTTTACTATATGATATGTTTATTGAATTTCGTTATGTTTGAATTTAATTATGAGATTCTTTTACCCTTAGGTATGCATTTTTCCATAGTTAAAGAACTTTGTTGCGTTTTTCCAAATGTTGCTTTATCTGTTCTCTTCTCACCACATTCCAAAATGAACAAGTTACTTTTTCTTTGTCGACTAACCTATGTGGACAGAATGGACACTCGTTTCCCATGACATATGTGGTAAGAAAGTTGAATCTTACTATATTATATCTTGTGATAGGAAGTGGAGTCACATGACGGTGAGACCATCGTATGACGACAACTGATGTCACAAATGGATGATATGGAGTATAAAAAGTGACTCTCCTAGAAGGGAGGAGGCCTGCTTCTCTTCCATTGCATCCAGTCTGCCTGCTGGACTATCTTTACATGCCCTTTGCCTTTTTCCATTTGCTGATGAACTTGCCTACTGGATGATTTGGAGCTGTCTGGTGAGATACCAGACCTGAACATTCCTGATTATTGCTCCACTCCCCTTGCCCATGGACTTTTCCTTAGTGGACATTAACTTGATTCCTTTTGCTATGCTTACAGAACTCTTCTGAAACCATCCTTCTGCCTTTTTAGTGGTAGGAAACCCTAATTCAAACCTTCCTCTTTTGGGTTCTTATAATCAGCTATAGATTTACTCTAACTAAATGTGTGATTTTATATTACACGTTGTGTGACTCATGACAGAACTGCTTAAAATGTTGCTTAATTGCATTGATTTTGGATCTTTAATACAATAACCAAACACTTCAAAATTGTCTGAGTCTTTTATTAATTGTATGTAAATGTTGTTTCCATAGAAACTATACACAAAAGATTCGATTTCAAATGCATTATAGAGATAATCCTAGATTGTTTTCAGAGCATCAGGGTTTACTACTCCTATTCTGTGTAGCTATCACAGAATTGCTGGTCTGTATGATTCTTGTAAGACTGAACATTTTCAGAAGGTTTGGTCTCCCTGTCACCAGCCTTTACATTTATAGTATGGTTCTCAAGGTGTGTATTTGAATTTGATCACTAATTTGTGAGTTGGCTAGCAATGAATTGGTCCTCACTGGATGGCCAACAGTTTGACACCTTACTTCTTACCCCTCACTACGACCAGCAAGATCCATCGGAGGAACAATGCCTCTGAGGATAATTCAGGATCAGAGTAATATGACTGAAACTGATTATTGTTAAAAATAATTAGTTTGGACCCAGTACAAAATAAAACCCTTCCCCTCAACAGTTCCCTGCCCCCAATGATGCAGGCAGGAAAACTACTGTGTCCCCGGGTTGGGCTCACTTGGGAGACAGTAACTGAACTGGTGCTGGGGGATGGGGTCCCCGTGGTCTTTAGAGGCTCAGGGAGGGGGGCCGCATGCACCACTCCCTTTAAGTTATGTTGGGCCCCGGGGATGGGGTCCCAGAGGCCTTTTAAGGCTTGGGGAAGGGGGGGCAACTTACCCCCTCCCCTTTTTAAACATATCGGCCCTGGGGGATAGGGTCTCGTTGGCCTGTTTTAGGCCACGCTGTCCCCCGAGTCCTAATTGAAATATCAGCCCCGGGGGATTGGGTCCCTAGGGATTCTTAGAGGCTTGAGGAGGGGGGCCACGCACCTCCTAAAAAGAAAACGCACCCCCCCCCCCGGGCCTGGCCCACCCAGGGGGGGTATTTGTTCACACACGTGGGCTCAGTCTATTTTTTCTTTATGTTGCTGCAGATCCACAAATCATCTGTAAATTTGCTGGAAACTAAAAAATAAAGTCTGGCCACAGCCTGAGTACCTCTGGGAGTCCACCACCAGGCCTAGTAGGTTAGAGTATCCCTATCATGCCCCCCATGTCGTTTTTTCCATTTTTATTAGGACTGAGTCCTAAGATGGCTACCACCACATCCTTGTTGATGTGGTGGTAGACAATCAGATCTCAGCAGGAGATCTATCATGTCTGCAGATCCTCCGCGCTATTAAATATACAAAGTTTTAGAGCCTTAATTGCTCAAACTACTGAACGAAATTATACCAAATTACAAAAAGCACTCTTTTTGGACCAATATCTAGTTTTCTGTAGGGTTGGGTGGAGTTCTGGAGTTGAAACTATGCGGAATTCCGTGGAGTTGCATAAAAACTCCACCCTAATTTAGACTTGTGTGCCGTACATGACCTCGCTTCAAGCGAGTCACTGGTGTTTCCAGCTTGATGCAGGCCTGGGCGTTGGTGTACTATGATGAAAAGGCCTGAGGCTGATGGGGCTGGGTCACAGTTCATTTCATTTAGTTCTTTTTTTACAAGTAAAATCCTCCACTAAAGAGACGGCCTTACGGTACTTCGCCACCTTCAAAGCCTCGTCACGTCAGGTGTAGTAAGCGCTAGATAAAATATAATTACTCGAACCAGACCATTGAACAAAAGTCCTAATTCACTGACAAGCGCCCCAGACTCCACTAATCAGCATTTGACTGTGGCGTAGTCTGTAGAGTTTCACAGTCAATGAGAACAGCTAACAAGTTCAACAATCAGTCAAAATATGCTTCCACCTTTGCTGCTACTGTACTACCCTAGCGCCTTAGTTATGGAGTGAAAGCCTCTACTTAAAGGAGTAAAAAGAAAGATTATCTGAAAAAATGCACTGTTCAGAATACCTGAACGTGTCCCCACCCTAGTCATGTCAGCTCCCTTCTGTGGGACCTGAAGGCTCAGGGCAACTCCCGTTTTTCCTTCCGCTCTGCACAGCACGTGAAGTGCTCTGCTTCTGGCTCCATTTCCGGGTGCCCTGTGACGTGTGTGTGTGTTTCCGGCTCAGTGCCACTACAACGTGTGCTCTTGTTCTGTTGGCCCAGCCATTCAGTAAGGCCTTCCATTGGCTAATAAAGGCTGGGCTCCTATCCCTTATTTGTGGGCGTTCGCCATGCCCCCAAAGAGTCTTGCTGAGCCACAGCCAGGGAAAGAAACGCTGGTTGCGTCCATATCAGGGTGGGTGGCGGGGGCAAACTCCGCCACGTGGCGGAATCAGAGTTGTTTGCCAAACTCCACTCTCCCAGCAAAGCACGGAGTCGCGAAATTCCGCAAACTCCACCCACGGAGTGGAGTTAACCGCCCACCCCTAGTTTTTTGCCAAATTTGTTGTAAATCTGTTCAGCAGTTTGGGCTGTAGCTGTGTTTAAATTTCCTATGGAAAAATTAACGGGGAAAACGTGTTTTGCGAGCCCCCTCCCCCCATTTTCTAGCCCTCTGCTTGACGGATCCCCCCCGAAACTTTCCAGTTAGGCGCTGAGGAGGAATAAATATATATATATGTAAATATATATATAAGAAAACTAGAAACACGCTATATCATAGAACTAGATACTAAAAGCCCAAATTAATTGAATGCATGTGAAGATATTTACACTGGTCTATAACCGTGCTATGGGGTGCCACACGACAATATACCAGCTTGAGACACACCAATACATGTAGAAGGATCAAAGCAATAATGCTCAGTAGTACAACACGTACAGGTGTCTAATCCTAATAATCTGCACGTTCCCTCTCTGTACATACATCTCATAGTTTTAATATTTTATTCCTAGTTTTAACATGTGGGTGACACACAGGGTTGTTAGGTTCTGCACATTGCACTTTATTTATGCACTTTTTTCAAGCAGGAGTCATGGCCCACTTGGGCAGTATTAGGCCAGCCAAACGAAAAAGAACTATGAGTTGTATCT
The DNA here is from genome assembly GCA_963921515.1 of Calotriton arnoldi. Classification (NCBI taxonomy): domain Eukaryota; kingdom Metazoa; phylum Chordata; class Amphibia; order Caudata; family Salamandridae; genus Calotriton; species Calotriton arnoldi. The sequence goes on along the minus strand of CAWUFW010004012.1, from coordinate 838,227 downwards.
TGTAAATTGGCTATAGACATAGAGACTCAAACAATACAAAGGTAATGTCCAATCATGTTTCATGTAGTGCAGATGGTAATTTTTAGTATTTTTAGACATTTCGATGTTTCAAATACCGTGACATCAGTTTGACATGATTTTAATAGTTTTATGCAAATATATGTATTTATTAATGTATTTATACAGGTAAATTGAATGTATATGTATAACTTGCAAATACAACAACTATTCATGTATGTATTGCCGAACAGACTCAAAACTGTGTCTGTCTTCTGCTTAGACCGTGTGAAGAACAACATGAGTCTGTTTTCTGTATCTATAATGCACTCGTCACTTTAAATGTTGAGCACTGAAACATAGCCGCGTCATGTGATCAAGGCCTGCATAGGCCGAAACGCGTCATGGTAGAGCACTGAGCAATAAATATATCGCACCAACAAAAGCGGAGTCCGTGTCCTGTTGTTTTTCCGCGAGTACGGAGGGAAAGTGGGCGAGCAAACAAGGAATTGAAATTACTTATATATATATATATATATATTTTTTTTTTTTTTTAACATTAATGCCATTGTTTTCTATAGGAGTGTGATGCAGTAACAGTTGTTGGCCATGTGCAAAGTTTGACTTACTCAAAGCCTCAGCTATAGTATATTTATAGTAGTTTTGACATTTTTAGAGCTGCAGTAACTTTACACTGATATTTTGTGCATTGTAATGGTCTTAGTGTGTGTTTTTATTAGCATATCCCTCCCAAGCCCCTTCGTAAATGTCCTTTAAGCCCATCAATTTTGAGTAATTTGTCCCCATTTTCCCACGACTCCTTTTGGTTGCTCCCACATTTACTACAAAGTAAAATTCTTGTGTGTGTGGAGATCCCCACCACCTTGGACGAGATTTCTGCAAAGTTAGGAGATGTGGAGGCAGAGGTCTCTGGATGCCGGTTTATGAATAACATTTCGTAGTACATGAGAAATACTACTGTAGTACCACTTCATGTACCACAAAATGCAGTGTGTGATTCGGACGCTTTGTTCTTTGCCACATCGCAAGGATTTAACGCATTTGGGGTCTAAAAACATGGCTTTAATATGCTTCGGCCCTACACAACATTTCCTAAACAAAACCATTACAGTAGCATGTTTAAGCAAAGAAATTTCATAGTATGTACTCGAAAAGGTACCTATTTTCATGAATTGAGACATCAAGGTTTTGAGCACTAGGGTAAGATAAGAAACCTGCCCAGTTATCCTGATGCAGTCAAGCTTCCTCAAACCAAGTCCCTGCAGAAATATCCTTAGCAGCAGAAAGGTTCAACTCCTGTTGGGCGCTTTAGACCAGAAGAAAAACAAATAGGCTTTGATTGTCTATCAAGGATAATAATTAGGAAATAGTACGGGCTGAATAACATTCGGTAATGGAGTCAGGATAGGGCTGGGCTGCATCAATATTATCATCCAGCAGCAATTGCACCACCTGAGAAATCAAGTTTGAGTACACAAATTACTGATTTAGCTCATGATTAGCATGACCAATCTCACAATTTGTTCATAGAATCTTGGAGGGCTCTCTAGCAGTGTTTCCCAAATTGTTGAACTGATTTCTGGTGGGTCACAAAAGGCCAAGCAATAATTTAAAGATGCCTTTAAATTCTATATTTCTCATGTCACAGATGCTGCACTCTTAAAGACAGTGGTCAAACGTCAGGCTATGTCTTCTGCTGCTTTTCTTTTTTAACATGGGGACTGGTGTTTGCTAACTCTTTTCACCTTGCAGTCAGAGAAAGAAAAGTAAAGCAAATTATGTGACAATCTTGCTGGGGTACATGAAGTGTAAGGAAAGGCTGTAGGATATACTTTTTTCGTAACGCAGAACAAAACGTAAAGTGTGATGGAAACAAATATATTTATAGGGTCAGAACAAATCAAGACACTTTACATGGAGATGTGCAAATAATAAATATTCACTAAAAACCGATTTCCACACATTATCATTGGTGTGCAATATAAATTTATCATTAAAACTGAATATCTGCTCAAATCTAGTGACCATGTCAATAGAAAATGTGCTGTCTGTAAATGACCACAAAATTCTTTATTTACATTAAAAAATTGCCAACTTTATTTCTATTAATGCAAGGTAGGTTGCATAAGTTTGTCATACTAAAAAGTAGGTTGTGGTTCTAAAAGGTCTGGGAAGCACTGCTCTAGAGAGTTCTAGAAGGCAGTAATGTCCTTTCATTCATAACATCATTTAGTATTGTGTTTATCAAGGGAAAATGGTCAGCAAAGGAACACAGTATTCCCTGTCATTTTTTATAGGCCATAAAAGACGCGGTCATGGGTAGCCCAAATAGGGACCTAACTATTTATATAGCATAATATTTGCAGCTTAGCACAGAAAAGCTGCCAATAAAAGTGGTATCAGCAGTTATTATAGCTAGAAGGATGTGTTAACATCGGATCAATTTAAAGACAGGTCCCGCTCTTAGGAGTCCAGTACACCACAGAACAACTGTTGCCTGCGCTACCCAAAGTCACCATAAAACACTCATTACAGTTTAAGAGTGACCTTTTATCAGGTAAATAAAACACAGCTGCCCTCTGTTCACCCCTAGCGCTTTCCGTGATAGAGACATCGGATGTGGAAAAAGCCTCAAACACACCTGGAAGATTGCAGCAGTAAATCACATATGGCCCCAAGATGTGATACCTAAAGAAATGAGTCAGATGCACACACTCATAAACACAAATAAATGCACAGCAGAGGACCTACATTCAGCCCAAGGAAACAATGTCAGAGAAGCCGTTCAGGTGAATTAATCAGATAAAGCTCACACAATGCCTAGTAGTAAGCGTCACCCTAGATAACACACCTGACAAACCTGGCCACCTGGACCACCTCATAATGTGACCTATAGTTGCTATTTATGGTCCCTTCTATCAGAGTGGGATCAAGCATCTAAACACTCAATTTATGACCCACTGTACCAGTATTTCCTGCACAAAGAGGGAAGAGCTTCATTTTATTGCCCCCACTGTACAGTATAAAGCAAGCCATGTACCTAATGCAAATAGAATTCCAGCGCACAACTGTAAGAGATGTGGCTGCTATTCCTGGTCATTATTGTTTAATTAAATTTAAACTGTTCCTGATTGCCAAGCCTCGCTGTTCTCCTTTTTGATAATCAGAACCAGCTTCAATATATGCCACATGGGGAAATGTAACTAATTAATTTGAGCAAATATGTACCTCAACCCACATTATAAGTTTAACCATTAGTAAAAATTGTTTATAGAAACACTGCATAGCCTCAGCTAATTGTAATGCCATTTACCATGGATTAGTTCATGGGATAATAATTTTATTTTGTGATGAAGTGTGCTGCAGGCAAAACAAGACCTGGAACATTACAAAAAAATCAATACTGGCTCAAAGGAGATATAAACTTGCCGCACCTCTGGTCAACCCATTGTACAGTTGGGGGTTTGATTTATGAAAGATGCCTATCAGAAATCCCAATTTCTTTCATCACGTCTTACCTCACAGGAGTGCAGAATTAGAGAACACTTTAGATTCATTTGAACTCTTCCCATTAAAGCATGATATTCAAATAACGAAGCAACAACAAAGTGATCCAACTGCAGAATCTAGGAAGATAGGTTATATCCATGGAGAAAGGTTTGATCTCACAAAGCAGAAGCACTTTTGAGATGTCTTTGACATTTATGTTTTTTCATCAAAGTTTTCGTTAAGGGATGCTCCCAACTATTATAAAATGAAATGTATTGGGTACAAATTAAATTTGTTAAACCTAAAGGAATCTGGTCCATCGTGGAAATCTGAGGCTGCCAAAAATGAAGAGATTTGCTGTGCTTCACCCAATTGTGCAATGCCTGAAAAATTGCATCGCTGCATTGCACGAAGGGCAAAATATATTATAGATTTAGCAAGAGTTGCCCACCAAATGACATCATCAGCAGCAGGGTGTTCTATGCGATGCTCAACCTTGCACTATGGAGGAAAGGCACACCAGCAGTGTCTAGCATGGGATTTGCACAGGATGTACACCCTCAAGTGCAAATTCTTAAATGTAACCACCATGAATGGGTCAGAAGTGTAAGATGTGTGCTTTACTGTAAAGCAGACATGTTACTCACTGGTACATCAGGCGATATACCGCTTAACCCCTTGACTGTTAACAGTCCACTTGATGTTAGCATTTAGTGCAAAGCCAGGTCACGTTAATTTAGTAGATCTGGCATGGAGCTAAAAACCACAGCTTTTGCACTGTTCAGCTCCAGACACACCAGGGGGTTAGTGAAAGCCATTTTGGTGCTGCACGACCGCCCACTTTCAGAACAAAATACCCTTTGTGCATGAAAGTTAATCCGTCGCTGCTGTTTGTACTATTTGCATCACATTTGAGTCACACTAACATACAGCTTTAGCAAGTGTGGGTCTGTGTGTCTACAAGTTGAAAGCCCCCACCCCTAAGACCCAGTTAAAAAGCCTGGGTGTCTGGATTGACCAAGACCTCACATTTAAGACACAAGCACGGATGACGGCAGCCACGTGCTATGGTATCCTGAAAATGATTCGGAAGGTTCTTCCCCTTCTTCCTTTCCAAGCAAGGAAAATCATGGTCCAGGCCCCTATCTTGTCCCGGCTGGACTACGCGAACGCCCTTTATTTGGGTGCCCCCGCTGCTACCCTCTCCAAACTACAGACAATACAAAACTGGGCAGCAAGACTTCTATTGGGCATTCCTAAACATCATTCAGCCAAACCTGCCTTGAGATCACTCCATTGGCTACCAATCCGGGAGAGAGTCAATTTTAAAGCTTTATGTATTACCCACAAGTCTCTAGCTGGAACAGGCCTCTCCATTCTTCAGAGCACCATCCAGCCATACCGGCCGAACAGAAGTCTTCGCTCTAAGACTATGAATCTTGTCATCGTCCCCAGGATCAGGAAAGCCAGAAGCGGGGGTCGGCAATTTTCTTTTAACGCGGCCAGACTCTGGAACTCCCTTCCTCCCCAACTACGTGTAGAATCCAACCACTTAGCCTTTCGAAAATTGTTAAAAACCTCGCTTTTCCCCTAACTGGCGAAACTCACTACTACTGCTACTACCAGCGCTGGGATGCCTCCGGGTAGCCATGCGCTATATAAATGTTATTTCAATTCAATTTCAATTCATGGTCAGACTAGTTCATGTACTTTGTATGCATACATTCATTCACCTTAGACATAGTGTTAGAAGTTGGGTCTCTAGTTGGCAGAAGTTTTTACCCTGTTCAAGTAGGGACCACAATCCTAGTCAGGGTAAGTCAGATACTCAACCTAAATTAACCTGTGCTCACCATCTGGTAGGCTGGCACAGAGCAGTCAGGCTTAAGAGGCAATGCGTAAAGCATTTGTGCAACACTTAAATTACAGCTACACAGTAAAAACACCACAAAAAAGCCTCCACACCAGTTTAGACAGTGGATATTTATCTGAGTAAAACAAGACCAAAACGACAATAATCCAATCAGTAGAAGTCGAGATATGATTTTTTTTTTTTTTTTAACATATTTTATTGAGTTTGCACAATACCACTGGGCGAAATACCCACTATGTTCAGATACAAGACAAGGTATTGACAAGTTACCACACAAGGTAAGAATATCTGGTACGGTGCATACATATAACAAAAAAGTAAACCAGAACTTCACGCGGACTTCCCCACCCGCATTGGCCAACAGATTCAGATACAGATGCATATTCAGTCGTGGAACACAATATATCGTATGGTATGACCCCTGATAGCCCAAGGAAATTGATCCTCATGGGGATTGCGAGGGAAGAGGGGGGAGGTCTATGCCCCGATACGCCGCCCAGTGAGACCATATTTTCCTGTGTTTTCTGGGGCAGCCCCGCGCTTGAAACACTGCAATCTCCGCCCCCATGCATGTGTCTAGTTCCCTTCGCCACTTCCCTATTGTCGGAGGGGAGGTGCCCTTCCATAGTTGTGCGATATCCCGTTTGGCAAAAGTAAGAGCGAGAAAGAGTAGGTGTTGCTTGTATAGGTTCCCTCCTATGCCATCCGTGCTATGGAGAAGAAACAATCTGGGGTCGTGGGGTAGGTCCCAGGCCAACACCTCTTTGAGGCAGATTGATACTTTATGCCAAAAAGGCTGGATAGCTGTGCAGCTCCAAACTGTGTGTAGAAATGTCCCTTCCTCCCTGTCGCAGCGGAGGCATTGAGGGGATGCAAAGACTCCCATCCTCCAAAGGCGCAAACGTGTGTAGTACACCCGATGAACATATTTGAACTGTATGAGTCGAAATCGCGAGGACACCGCGGCACCTCGGGGACTAGCTATGGCCTCCGCCCAGTCATCATCTGTCAGTTCTGGGATGTCGTCCTGCCAGGCCTTCCTGGTTTTATGTAGGGTTGTGCAGGAGTGCGTTGTTAGGGTTTGGTATATCTGCCGAATTTTGTGTGCGCCCAGATCTCCCATAAGGAGGCGACCCTTGAGGGGATGAAATTCAGGGAGGTCTTCTAGGCTTGTAAGGGCGGGAGTTATAGCATGGCGCATTTGAAGGTACTTGTAAAACTGGGAGTGATGGAGATGAAACTCCTCTTGTAGTTGCTGGAAGGATCTGAGGGTGGTGCCCCGAACCACATCCCCCAAGGTGGAGATACCGATGATGTCCCACTGGCGGAACCCCGTCAGGGCTGCTACTTGACGGAGATAGTTACCGTGCCAAAGGGGAGTCGTCTGAGTCAGCCGCCTGTGCCACGCCATTCGCCGGACCGTGTACCGCCAAAGCCTAATCGTCATTTTACTGGCATGGGGCAGAAAGTCTAGTTTCTGTGCATTGTACAGTAAGCGTAGAAGAGGGGTTCCCTTTAACGCTGCATGTTCTAAGGCGAACGCCGGGTCGGCCGGAGAGGAGTACCACCAGTCGTTGACGACCAAGAGGTGGGCGGCCACGTAATATGAGTATACATCTACAGCGGCGATGCCACCACAGTAGGTAGATTGCGCGCAAGTCTGCAGGGCCACCCTAACTGACCCCCGTCCCATAAGAACTTGTTATGTATCGCATTTATGTGTGCAAACCACGCGCGCGGTATATGGTACGGGAAGTTTTGGAGCCGATAAAGCATTCTTGGGAGGGACACCATTTTAAAAATGGCCGAGCGTCCATATAACGAGAGAGATAAAGATGACCATATGGAGGTCTCATCACGAAGGCCGTCTAGGAGTGGATTAATGTTATGTGCCCATGAGATCTTGGGACATGGGGACATAAAGATGCCCAAATACTGAAAGCCATCTGTGACGTGCTTTAACTGCGAGATATGAATTTTTAAAGATTAAATTGAAAAACATGCATTAGAAGTCTATAGCGCTAAAAGGTTACTTGAGGTCGCACTAGACCGGGGTGAATCCAAAGTTCAGGCAGCCTACAGGACCAATGCAGGATCCGGTGAAAAAGTACCTTGAGCAGAGCAAGCGTTGGTGTTGAGTACTTCACTGGGTCGATACCAATTCACGCAGTTGGGTCGATGCATCAAAGTCGAGCCTTGCAGACAGTGTTGAAGGGTCAGCGCTGCATCGGAGTCGAGCCTCACAGAGGCATCTTCTGATCGGCGCTTCGTCGTTTTTGAACCTCCGAGTTGAGACCCATGTCGTTGTCAACTTGCCACTGTGTCGGATACGATTGTGTCGATTGTTGCAGAAACCAGCTGCAGAACCCACTTCTGAGGCCTAGAACTGGAGGGGCCACCACAGGCAAGGGTAGGACTCACAGATGGCAGAGTCCAGCAGCACCAGCAGAGTTGCAAGAAGTCTTCTGTGGCCCGAGACTTCAGTGAATAGGAAGCAAGCCACCAAACCCTTGGAGAATCTTGGGTTCAAAGATGTAGAGAGCAGGTCCAGTCCTTCTCACTCCCAGGCAAGAAACAGCAGGCAGCAGGCCAACAAAGTAGAGCAGGTGGCAAAGTGGCAGTCCCTTGCACAGCAATCAGCAATCAGCAGGAAGCAGACCAACACAGCAATGCAGTTAGCAAAGTGGCAGTCCCTCATACAGCGCAGCAGCTCTTCTCCCAGAATGTCCTTGGTTACAGTAGAGTTCTGACTTGGTGGTGTCAGGGGTCCAGTACGTATACCTAAATGTGCTTTTGAAGTAGGGGAGACTTCAAAGAGGCCTTTGAAGATAACAAGGTCCCTGCCTTTCCTGCCCTGGATCCAGACTCCCTACAAGAGGTTATGCAGCTCTTTGTGTGTGGCAGGCACAGCCCTATTCAGGTGCAAGCGTCAGCTCCTCCCTCCCAATTTACCTCAGGAAGACCCATCAACCTAGGTGATGGGCCATCAGGATGCAAACATCAAACCCCAGCTCCCTTTGTGTGACTGCCTAGAGGGAATGCACAAAGCCCACCTGTCACCCAGCTAGACGTGTATTCAGAGACAGACAAAGGTACAGAATGGCTAAAGTAAGAAAATGTCAACTTTCTAAAAGTGTCATTTTCAGACTTACAATTTAAAATCCGACTTCACCGTAAGTTGTGATTTTAAATTGTGAGTCCAGAGACATCAAACTCCAACTCTCTATCTTTCCTCAATTGGAAATTACACTTAAAAGGTGTTTTAAGGCAATCCAAATGTTAACCTATGGGAGCGATAGGCCTTGCATTAGTGAAATACGAACTTAGAGGTTTTTCACTATCAGGACATGTAAAACTCAAAGGTACATGCCCTAGCTATTAAATACACTGCACCCTGCCCATAGGGCTGCCTAGGGCCTACCTTCGGTGTGAATAGTACGTAATAAAAGGGAAGGTTTGGGCCTGGCAAGTAAGTTAACTTGCCAGGTCGAAATGGCAGTTTAAACTGCACACAAAGGCTCGGCAGTGGCAGGTCTAAGCCATGTTTAAAGGACTACTGAAGTGGGTGGCACAATCAGTGCTGCAGGCCCACTAGCAGTATTTAATTTACAGGCCCTGGGCACATATAGTGCACTTTACTAGGTATATGTAAGTAAATTAAATATGCCAGTTGCGGATAAGCCAATGTTACCATGTTTTAACTACAGAGCATATGCACTTTAGCACTGGTTAGCAGTGGTAAAGTGCCCAGAATCCTAAAGCCAGCAAAAATGAATTCAGCAAAAAGGGGAGGAGGAAGGCAAAAAGTTTAGGGGTGGCCATGCAGAAAGGGTAATTTCCAACACATAGGTAGAAAAAGGCTATGTCCGATATTCAATACGTTTGACGCCCGTTGCTTGCTAAGTACAAGTGCCCCGTAGACAGAAACAATTATATAAAACATATATTTCACTATCTAAATCCAATATATCATAAGAATTAATCTACAGGAGAAAGTATATTTGGGTAATCACAGTATTTATTACAAAAAGAATCTATTACAAAAGTAATCATAAAAATTGTATACAAAATCCGCAACCTTGTTATTGACCCCCCCTTCAACCCTAACAGGCAATAGATCAATCAAGCATATATTGAGTTCAAACACAATAAACAAAAAACAAAAAAGGAAGAAACATCCACATCGAGAGGGTAAACAAACAATAATAATTTCTTCAGAGTGATCAAAGGGGAAAATTCAGGGAGGATATTCCCAAATACATTCAACCTCTACGATGTTAAAATTATCGACGTTTTGTCTCTTTATAAGATTTATACAGGACCAACATCAAGACTATGTGAGGGGCAATGCATATTTTACTGACGGTTGCTCCAGTTGACCTTCATTCATTGTGAGCTGAGGGTTTCATAAATCGCCCCTCGATTCACGTATAAACAAAACACAGAGTGGCCCACCGATTCCAACACAGTGCAATGGCCTAACAGTCTATGGACTCTGATCTCTTTTTAAACCAACTATATGTTTCACGAATCAATCACCAGACAGATGGTAATAAGCGAGGGTCCTTTACTCTACTTAGAAACACTAACTTATAGACATGGTCACGGGCCAACTGACAGCATTAGAAAAACGCAGCTAAAGCAATTAACCTAATAATTAATGTGAATGGCAGGAAGTTCATAGTGAGAGAACGTACATTTATAATGATAAGGGCTCAACCATAAGCACTGGGTATTAGGGCCCTTTAATCCAAAGGTGCACCTTTTGATTACTAAGATATGACCTTAACATGTGTATTTGTAAAGTGAATGTCCACAAGGGCATCTTGACACTGAATAACAGATGTTTATTGTTACCCAACTTAATGGTACTCATTTTATCGACCTCAGATGAATGAAAGGTTGAGTGGACCCACCTGGATTTGAACCTCTGACCATGAGGTCAAACACAGACTCCTATAGTGGATGTATTAGTCCACTAAGCCACTAGACCTGGCTAGTGCTAGGGCCAACACCATGTGAGAATGTGGGAGTTGAATGTAAATATTCATACTATAAGTTTTACAATATTATAAAAAATGTAACTTTTATGTCTTTTGATGTAATTTATTAACTCTTCAAACAAAATATAAAAATGAAATTGTAAATCAACTGGCTAAATGAGTACACATTGGGCGAGGCTACTTGGCATCCATGACAAGTGATCTGCATTGTGAATAAGGCAAGTTTGCCTTTAAATCAAGCTTGTAGCATTTTTCTTAATATTTTAATTTTCTAACTGGGCGACCAGTAATGAAAGACATTTTACTAAACTTGCTTGGCCTTGAATGTTCTCCATCACACTAACACGGTATTTTTGCGTTTCTGGACACGGGATAAAAATGGTTTCCTTTGTTATCTTTCCAGCTACTTAAAAAGCAATACACTTTCTCAAATGAATCATCGTTATAGGAATATAATATTTTAAATGCGATTAAATTCAACTTCTCATAACATTCAGTGAAATGCAGTGAATGGGTTAATATTTTCACATTTGGAAATTGAATGCGTTCAGTTTGTAAGTATCCTCACAATGTATGCACGTGTTAAAGGCATAACATGTCTTACCTTCTTCCCTCTCTGCTCCACATTTGGTGTTCTAGTTAGAAGCTTTTCAATTAAATATTCTCTGTTCTAGAAAACAAAGAAGAGGCTGGCCTGAATATAAAACATTAGAACAGAATAATTACATTTCAAGCACATCTCATATGTTTTCTTTCAGAGTTTTTAAGGGTTTTACCTTGGCTTTCTGGAAGAATTTGCATTTTAAAAGTTCTGCTGCTGTGGGCCTGAAATTTCAAAAATACATCGGATTAGAAACAACAATGCTGTTGATTGAGAGAAAGCGTGACAGGTACTCAAGTCCTTACTAAAATAGCACGTGGTGTGACCGGGCCTGATTACGATCTTGGCGGATAGGATACTCATATCCTGTCCCGTATTACTAGTACCATAGGATATCATGGAATTGTAATTTATTTAGTTTGTGATAGAGTAACCCTTTCCGCCAAGATCGTAATCAGGCCTCTAAGACAATGTTATTATTAATGGTGGTAAATAAAGCTCTGTTCCTCCATAAACTACATAGCACCATCACAGTACAAACACATAGCTGCCAAGTTTTAAGATTATGTAAGTGTGACATTTCAATGGTTTCAATGCGACTCTGAGTGACACTCTGAGGCCAAATGTGTGACATTTCGAGACACTTTCTCACGCATAAAACCAAGCACTGAAGTCCATGTAAAAAAAGATATAAAACAGAAACAAAGAGCTTTTTGCACAACGAAAAGCAAGAAAAAGGCTTTGATACTGCTGCAAAATCTGTGAAATTAAAAGTCATTAACCTATTGCAACTGATCACACTATAGAGATTTCCAGGAAGAGACTGGCCTTCATGTGATGACTGGCACAAATGCTACCTGGTCCCTTCTGGGAGAACTTTTATTCTGAATCGACTGCTGTGTACAAGAGAAACTCCTGGCAGGTACTCAGAAAGAGGAAAAACACAAGATACACCGCCCAGAACTACGGCTGCCACCTGATCGGTATTTCAAGTAAATACAGAATTTAACAAAATGGGGATCAGAATTCAATATTGTTTGTACCTTGAAATATAGACCTTCAACAAAAAATACAAGAAGGAAACGCATGAAAAGTCTAATGTTTTCTAAAAGAGTTTTAGAGGAAACCAACTTGGCAGAAGTGCTATATTAAAAACATCAATACAGAGGAATTGAACCAAACTATAATATTTAATCTCATAACAGGTACAAATGCCTATTATGTTTCTCTGAGAACGATGGTAAGTGGCCATTGCTGATTTCCAGGCATACCTCAGACAAGTGCATGTGGCTGGACTGTTCCTGCAGTCAGTGGTGCCTGCTGCACTCACTGTGCTCTGATGTCAGGGCCTCAGTACTATCAATGTCAGTCCGTGAGGCACTGATGGTTGGATCATGCAGTAGGTCAGGTTCCAGACCTGGAAGCAGCACGCCTGCAAAGAAGTGTGCGGCAGCACTGCTCAGGAGGCCTTGTCTTCACACTAATACATGGCTGCCAGGATGCCACCGTGATGACCATAGATAATTCTGGGTCCGCAAGGCATCCCCCTGTCTGTGTGTCTGGATAGCACAGCTGACAACCAGGTAGAGAAATGCCCAAACTCCCTGCAAAGGGTCTCACTGCCAGCAACAGGAGCCAAACAAACCATGTGACCAGCCACCCCACTGATGATGTAAAACTGAGACCAATCTGAAGCTGCGCAGCATCACCACTGTTCCGGCCCAAGCTTTCGTCAACACTGCACTGTTCTGCCCAATTGTAGCACAGAGGGTCGGATGTCATGTGACAATGGGAAGCTGTGGGCCAGACAAAGTAAACTAGCCGGGCCCAGGCTAAAATGACTGTGCATACATGACAACAACACAGTCACCTCTCTTCTAACCTAGACCTGCCTTATACCCTGGGTGCCTGGGGCACACACAGCAGAGATATTCAGAGTTGGGCTCCACTGAATAGCGGGACATTTCATACCCATGCATTGATGTCGGAATAGTCATTATGATGCATTAGTCAAATACATGATGTGTGACACTTGCAGGGCTGCAAACAGAATATAGCTACTGTAAAGTTATGATCAGGACATAAGAGCTAGGAAAATACACAAAGCCAATCCTGCATGTAGTTCCTCAAAAGCACATTCATGCTTATATTTTAAAGTCAACAGCATTGCATGGCATCTCCTCAGTTACAAGCTAGGAAGCAAGATGTCCCACCCAGAAAATGTACTTCAAGTTGTGTTTTGTTTTACGATCCAGAATCACACTTCCAGTTGAAAATGCCCAAGGGCCTGCCACAATTACATATTGCTAACCATCATTACTACTTGTCTAGGTCTTTCTTATCACAGTCCTTACAAAGTGAGGTGTATGTAGTCTAAGTGACATGGTTTCCTAATGCAATATTCATACAATAGTTTCTTCCAATTTACACTGCTCCTAAATATGGCTTCTCCTCTGTTTATACTCATAGAGTATGCTGTTTCTATCCACACTCCAGTTAAACACAACTATTGTCCCTGAGTGAAACAATGGTCAGTGGAAATGTTTTTAATTCGGAGCAAAAGCCCTCACACACCAACAAAGATGGCATGCTTCATCATCGGGCAGCTCCTCGTTGAGCCGTCACTGCAATGCCCAACGGGCCCCTATGAAAGGGCTCTATGCTGGAGTTTTATTACTTACTTGGCCATTGGTGAAGTTTAAAATATGTGAGAAGCTGATTGTGGAGGTGTAGACTGATGAAAAGGTGAGATTAAAATTACCTAAGGTACCCCACTGAAATTATTCTCATGTTGAGGTCCTTGTTAATGAATACAAACAGAGTGGACTATGCAGGGAAATAATGTTCCTTATTATTCTCTATGACTGGTCAACATATTTCTTGCCGTTTGCTTAGTCTGAAGATCTAAGGCAATTCATCAGGACCCTAATAACCTAATCTACATATGATAGGACCCTAACTCAATTTGAGGAGTGTACCCACAGTTGAAAAACCATCAATTATGTGTTTAGATATTAGTTCCACCTCTTGACATTTGCAGAAATAATCCATAAAATAAAAACAACCTAAAAAATACAATAAACAAACTCATAAATGTGGGAGAGAAGTATCTCATGCCAGTGAACAATAGTCTTTTTCACGTGAATAAGGTTGACCAGTCAGCCAACATATATCTCCCAACATAAAAATGGCACCATAGTGTTGCCAGAGCCATAGATGGACACCATAACAAATTAACAAATCCCCATGAAACCAACAGAAGTGGGCCAAATATTTATGCAAAATATTGTGTAAAATACAGGATTTTTATTACCTAATCCCCACTCAAATTAGGCACCCCAGGACTCCAACCACCTGTTATTAGTTTCTGAACAGGATGATAATCGCATCAATAAATAAATTGCATTCTCAATTCGCAGCGTGTCTGTACCTAAAACTCCTTTCAATTACTTATGAACACATTTGTGGACAATGCCTACCTTTTTCCCCATCTCCACAATCTTGAACATGTTAGTGTACGCGGCCTGATGTATTACAACCCAGCAGTCAGTGCGGCATGTAGATGCATCATAGACGCATTCACATAATCATGATCAGGCAACAGAATACCAAGCGGGCTCAAGAACAATGGCTCAACCTCGGCGCCATGTTGGGAGAAGTTAGCATTGATTTAGCATAAAAAATGGGCATATGGCAAGATCAGACTGGCTGTAGCGGGCACCTGGTGTCTTTCCGGTGGGCCGGAATGGTGGGGGCCGGTTTTTGAGTGGTGGGGGCTGGTTGTGTTACTGGGGGCCGGTTTTGCAGCAGGACTGCAATATCAGCCCTCTATAACAAAAGCAGCAGCAGTGGAGCTAAAGTGGCCAGTAGCAGTGCTAGAGCGGCAGCACTGCTTTTCACTAGGGCAGCCCCTCCCCCTACCTTCCCCCTGGCCGGTCCAGCTGAATTGCCAGGGCTGGTTTGTGTTCCCAGTCCGGCCCTGGTATAGGGTGTCATAAAAATAAAAGGTGATAGGGTGCCCCTGTGTGGATGTTATAAAGCATCACTCAACAAAATATATTTCAAGGACATGTCATCCTACATGTATTGTCCTGTCAACAACATAGGTGTAAATATTATAAACAATATAGAAGAAGACACAGTCATTGAGGGGGAGTGCCGCAAATGGGGATCATTGATATCACAATTCACTACAAGGAATATCATCATTTAACCCATTAATGTGGGTGTTTAGCCGGAACACCCACCTCTGTTCCCTCTGTGATATGGGTAATTTATTATTGTGTGTTACAACCTCCAAGATAGTACACTACATACCATCAGGGGTGTGGTTCATTTCCAGTAAGTGTGGACTCATCTTTGCTGTGTTTCTTTTATGTCTGGTCCCACTCCTATGTTCACTGATGTGTATCTTTGCAGACCTAGTCATCATCCCTACATACTTCAATTTGCAAGGGCATGTAATCATAAAGATGCAATTCTTTTTATTCCAATTAGTATGTTTTTTAAGAGACCAAATTTTATCATCATCTAGAACAACTTCTCTAGATTCTTTGGTCAAACTACAAACATTGCATTTCCGCAGGTTAAATGACCAGTAATAGGTGGCAGCCCCCTTGTGTGTTGCCTTTTTTTCAATGGTCTGGTGTGGACCAGCATATCCTTGAGGTTTTTAGTGTGTTTGAAAGCAAAATGGGGCCCTTCCAAGTTAAGTGAACCACAATTGAGGATGTTTCTTTATTTATTGATAATTGTTTTGATCTTGTCAGAGCTAGGTGTAAAGGTCGTTACACAGGTGAGTGTGTTGGATGGCTCTTGTGATTTATGTTCCAATAACGCATCACAGTTATTGTTCCTAACACTTTTGTATGCCATATTAATGATGTTGTAGGGGTAGTTTCCCTGGGACAGTTTATCTTTTAATGTAATAGATTGTTGGTCAAAAGCCCTAAGGTCACTACAGTTTCTTCTTATCCTAAGAAATCAGCCAAAAGGCAGATTATTCCTTAGAGGGTGCTGGCTGTCAAAGAGTAGTAGACTATTGCAATCTGTAGGTTTTTTAAAAGTCCTAGTTTTCAATATACCATTGTCAATGGTAATGGTTAGGTCCAGAAAAGAAAGTACCTTCTCAGACACATTCTTTGTAAATCTCAAATATGGGTTCAGAGAATTAATCCTACCTGTGAATTATTCACATGTCTCCTGGTTGCCTTTCCATAATATTAGGATGTCATCAATCTATCATCACCATAAATGAATATAATTTCTGTAGGGGTTGTCTTCACACAAAATAACATTTTTGTAAAAATGTGGCATGTACAGACAGGTGAGGCTGTGGGCAAATGTGCTTCCCATCGAAGTACCTTATATTTGCAAATAAAGCTTCTCTTCAAATTGAAAGAAATTCTCTTTCAAAGCTCCTCTCCTCTGTTTACCAACATAACTTCCACACATCTTAGGAAATTCTGAACCCCACCTATTGCCAGACTGTATATCGGCACAGGAGAGGAGAATACCATGACTGTGACAAGAAAAACCTAATAAAGATTGCCAGTAAGTATGTTCTTGTCCAACTTCCTTGCCACTGCACTTATAAAGTGGTGATCTACCCGAGCAGTTAGCAGTCATAACCACAGGAATAACAGGTACAGACCCAAAAAAAGACAATCATGTCCCTTTGTGAAAAAAATACCTCTATGTATGATTCAGATGACCAAGCTACAGAATCTAAAAGTAACAAGCAAAAAAATCTCAAATAAACCCAGACCACCATAGACGGGCCCATGGGAGCCAGATATGGTGACCTTGCTGAACCCTCAGGCTAGAATGAAACTCTAAGTGACTGCAAGATCAACCGAAGAAAAATAAAAATAAACTATTGGATATCCACACCAGTAGAGCTGGTCTGGCAGTAATTGTTTGCTGGGCATTCCAAGTCACTTCCTTCAGGGAGCTAGACTTGGGAGAGAACAAATTGCCCCTACTGCAACTAGGAATATGTTATTGTCTAGGTCAAATACCCTAAATTAGATCCGAAGCACATTCATTTTTTAGGGAAAGGATCAACAAAAGTTGTAATAAAGCTCTGCACCAAATGTTTTGCTTCTCAGACTTCACATACGAATACATACTTACTTTTCTCCATCTGTAGCATTATATCAATGATATAATGTACTCTATGTATTTTGAAAAATTAACTCACTCCCTTGTTCAGGTAAATGAATACTGTTCCTTTCGACACATTTCAAAATCTACAACCAGTTGTCAAACTGTTGCCAAACCTCCCTTGGTTTTTACTCAAACATATCATTTTTACATGCCACGATATATTTTTCATCTCCAGTATGAAGTACTTTCAGTCTACGGCTCTTACCAAATTATGCATTTGGTTGGTATATGAGCTGTGAAGTTGATCAAACTGTGGTGGCCATCCTTGCTTACTCTATGTATCCCAATATCCTTCCAAATGTGTTGCCTTTAATTTGAGACTAATACAATAGTCTTTCTTAATGTTTCTTACATTTCTATTATAGCCTTTTAATTGCAGACTGCTAATTTTTCATCTTTAAGGACTGTTTATGAAATGCAGTTTGCATTTACAGACTTAAAATTTGCCATATAAGACTATACCAACTGTTTTCTTTTAGAATACCTGACAGATTCTGTTGACCATTAACATCTTTGATAAAAGTGTGTTTAGGTTTTGATCCACCACGATTTTTGTTTTTGCAATTTTGTATCAAAATCAACCCCGCTCCATACGATTTGAGTTCTGCCTTCCGAACTTGATTTCTCTACATAATACTGACCATTTAGACATTAATTATGTCTACGAAAAGTGTTGTGGGCTACATAACTCGTAATTTAAAAAAAATGATAATTCATTATTTTTAGCTTATACCTAATTTCCTTGTAACAGTTTAATATTCAATCCTTCAGACAATAGTGTATCGATTTTATTCTTGTCTTCTACCAATTATTTCAGTCTCGGCCTACATATGGAATTTTTTGGTCACCCAAGTAATGGCATCCGAAGCAAAGCTACGAGGAAATGCGTCGCACTGCATTGGTTCTGCCCACAGGACCACAGCTCGGCTGGCAGAGCACCTTAAGGCCCACTTCCAAGGGTCCAGGACTGGGGTGGCACCATATGGGGGGACTCATAGCAGACAGAGTCCAGGTGTTGCATTCAAGGTGATTGGAGCCTTTTCTGTCCCTGAGGCTCTGATCAGGAGGCCAGCCAGCTAGCCCTTGGAGTCACTCTGGTAGTTCTGTGTTCAAGATGCAGGTCCAGTCCTTTCACTCAGGCAGTAGGGCAGCAGAGTATCACTCCTTCTTGCAGAGCAGCACAGTAATCCTGCGTCTTCTACAGGACCAGAGGCGTTTTGACGATTTGAGTCTGAGAGTTCATTATTTATACCTGGTGCCCACTTAGAAGTAGGAGAAGGTTCTGGTGGTTTCTACCTCCAAAGGTGCTTGGAATTTCTTTCCTCCCTGCCCTGGCTCCAGCTTGTCTGGGTTCACAAAAGACTAGCGTCAAAACCCTTTTGTGAGTGTGCTCAGGCAAAGCCTTTATGATGTGCAAGTGTGGTATGTGACAGCTCCCCCCAATCAAGTCAGAAATGGTGCACCCTGCCAACACCCATTTCCCCTTTGTCTCACTGCTTGGGAGCAATCCACAAAGACCAACTGCCAGCTACACCTAGTCTTGTGACCAAGGATACAGGCACCAAATGGTTAGGACGAGAAAATACCTATTTTCTTAAAGTGTGGGAGTAGGAAGCAGGATCCGTGAACAGTCAGCTGCTTATTCCTCATTTTCCTACCCCTCCTACTTGTTCCGCCTATATTTTCTACATGAATGTATACCTACTTGAGTAGAGATTTCCACCACTCTGGCAGAGATCTCTGCACATGAAAGATAGGATAGGCAGAGAACTCTGCCCATAGGTTTGCAAATAGCACACAACTGTAGTACTATTTCATGTGCTATAAATGCAGTTTGTGAATGTATCCCATAGTAAATAACGCTCTAAGAGTAATGTGTTACACTGAAGACAATGTTTCCTTTGGTTCTTAAGTTTGGATAGTAATACATTCATAAAAGCAATCCCGTAGACAACAATAACATAGAGCAACATTCCCAGCAAGATATAAACTAAAGCTGATCACACTCCGATTTGGATTACTATCAATGTCTGATTTCCTGCCTTCGTCTTTGACACAGGTCTTGCACTCCTGTAGATTTTGCAACTACTCACATCTTTTCTGCCAGCCCGCCATTTTTACCAGGGCCCAAAAGATGGCTTTATGATCCATTAAATCTTCTCAGGTTCGCATGTAACATCAGGTAGCCATTTATTGCCTGAGGGGTTATGAAATACATCTGACAACAAGTTTTGTCAAATTTATAGACGTTAGTGAAAAAAATGAAGCAAATATGAAAGCAATATAATATGGGTGCAAACAACGTGCTGTTGCTGAAGCGAGCTGTAACGGTTCACCCAATAGTTGGAGTTAAGTGCTTATGTCTGTGGTAAACAATCTGACTTTTAGCGTTTAGTCCCATCTCTATCGCGAAATTTATACTCGATTATAAAATGCCCTAACCAAGTTTTTACTTTCTGTAAGGCAGGGCCGGAAAGGCATTGAAATAGGAGCTCAGAATCAATTTTGTAATTAAGTGCACGATTTGAGCCCAAGTAACTATGCATTTACTGGCCATAAATGTGAGATGTGGAGAATATAGTTATTTGTCTTTTTGTTTAGTAATGGTTTTAAATAACTGTCAAATAAAACATATTCATTCATTCAAATACAGTATATATATATATATATATATATATATATATATACATATATATATTTTTTTTTTTTTTCTTGCTTCGCCACAAACAAATCCTTTGAAACAGGAACAGACAAAAGCGGACCCAAATTCTGGTGCAATTGAACTTTTTTTTAACGCCCTGCACCACCGCCATAACGCGTTTCGACCTTCTGGAGGCCTTGATCACATGACGCGCATGTGGAGTGCCTTCACACTTTTAAAGTGCCAGTGCTCAAAAAAACTCGTGACATTCAAATGAGGTTGCCATAGACATAGAAGAGTACTACTAGTCGTCTCAACAGAGTTACACATTGATACTCATATACATAGTAACCATAGTGATTATATACAACAGCAAGAGTATAAATATTTATAAATACTTAAATATTTAAATAGCTAAAATAGGCAATGCATGATTAAAATTAAAAATGCAAACAAACGAGCTAAGAAACGACACCGAATAAAAGACATGTTAAAAATTAGCATAGTGCATATTTTTGTATGTAAAACCACGACTTCACAATCAGTTAATTAAGCTCTCATACCTATATCAACCCCAACAATTGATCTTAATGATTGGAGATTGCTGTTATATCCAAATGCGATAGTAAGACAATTCCGCCCAAGTGGGCCTGGACTGATTCATATGGCTAAAAAATATAATAAAGTATAATATATATATACATACAATTAATTCAAATGTACACCATTTATGAACAATGGTCATCCTGAAGATCTGGTACAGATCCGGCTCTCCTCGACCTATTGTGTATACGCCTAACTTAACTGGAACTTCCAGTTTTTTAATTCACCATTTATGACCACAAAGACAATCCACTATAATATTAATATGTGAATATGCTAACACCGTCACCCTTTCCTCTCTAATTTCTTTCTCTCCATTCCTTTTCATTATTTAGCGGTATGTTTGCTTCTCAAGAACAGTGCTTTTAAAGAACTGTGATCTAGGAGAGAAATTGCATTTTGAGGAACATGATTGGCTATCCTGCTCAAAGCACTTCAATTCATATCTTAATTTATCATGTTAAGGGCTTTTAAAAACATTTTAATCATGTTGAGACTTCTAGGAGAGTGCCTTTGCTACTAGTATTCGCTGAGCAAAAATGTTACAAATTGTTATGTGTTCTATAACGACAGCAGATTTTATGCTGCAGTCATATTTATGAAATATATTTTCAGTTGTTTTACTACTTAATTATGGGTCTGCATTTTCATAGCAGCACATCCAAATCTTTTAAATCTCAATCTTTGTGGTCTAGTAAAGTTTCCCGATTAGGTTCCCAAGGTTGCACATAAAATCTCTGTGAGGCTCTGAGAATTCAGAGTAATGAGAAAAGTCATGAAAGACTTAGCAATCTTGTTACACAGCAAGGACCAATGCGTCTTAAGGAATAATGTCAAAGCTGTCTTAAGATTTATTTAACAACAGTGTTTTCTCCTGGCCCACACACCGCAGTTTTTCTTAATTACTGTGTTCCTGACATTTCCTTCACTTGATCCTATTAGTATTTTCAGCCACAAACGACAGAAATAAATGACTAACCTTCAACTCTAACACTAACAAGGGTAATGCTGTTAATAAGGTTAAAGGTGCAATGAAAAGAAAAGACCAGGAAAAATGAGTGTTCTATAAAGCAAAGCATGTCAGTGTCTGATGCGGAAAACAAACAAACTGTCACATTTGGAGAAGATAAGGTGTACAATAAAACCAAAGGCACAACATAACAAGGCATTTGTTTACATTGGATAAAAGTCAAATTAATTCAAGAACTTTGTTTTTAAAGGCTAATACACGAAGGCACACAAATAAAAAATCTCAGATTTTAATTTATTTAATAAAAAAACAAACACTGAATCTGCTGAAAATGTGACTCTTCGTCAGGCTAGGAAAACCAGGTAATCATGTTCTATTGATCCACACAACATAGACCAGGGACTGACAGGATCATAAATCGTGAAGGGTAATCGATAGAGGGGGTAGAAAGGTGTAGAGAAGGGCACAAACAGTGTGTGTAAAATTGCCCTCACACACAGCAAGCTGTGTCATGCTTCATCATAGGGCCTGCTGAACACACCTCCGCGCTAGCCAACGCTGGAGGTGGAGCAATAGGGAGGGGGAAACAAACAAACACACAACATAACAAGTGAACAAATTGTGTGGGATTTAGAAGGTGAAAAAATGTGGCAGAGAAAAAATTTAAAAGCTGGTAACAGTGTGTCCCTACTCTATCTTTAATGGTGGGTACACTGTCCAGACACAAACCATGGTCCTCGTCGGACCGGTGGGTGGTGGTAATGGCTACTAGTGAAGAGAGCCCTACCCCCCACTCTGCTAAAATGTCGACATGTTTCAGCCGAATGAAAATACTACCTCGGCTTTCTTCAGGACTTTCACCTGAACAATCCCAACAAGGATAAAATCCCTACCTCCTTAAAATCCAAGGGTAAAGGAAAAAACAGGCACCTTGTTTTAGTGCGCACTCTGGTACAGGGAGTGGAGCCCCTTGCTCTCAATGAGGAACTGAGTTTATTATAAAGTCAAACTCGAACTGCCATCTTTGTTTAGATGGCGGATACTAGCTCACCTTGATGAAAGTGTGACAACAGGGAGCTACTTGCACCCCCCGCCAGTTCGAGTTTGACTTTATAATAAACTCGGTTCCTATGATGAAGCATGACACAGCTTGCTGTGTGTGAGGGCAATTTTACACACACTGTTTGTGCCCTTCTCTACACCTTTCTACCCCCTCTATCGATTACCCTTCACGATTTATGATCCTGTCAGTCCCTGGTCTATGTTGTGTGGATCTATAGCTTGTAGGAGGGTGACCAGGGATTTATCCTCTTACCTCTTTCTTGTGTTATTTTTTTTTTTTTTAATCATGTTCTATTGTCATAAGACATGGTAAAGGATTTTTCATTTATTTATTGGTGAATTTCGGCCCCTTAGACAACAAGGGATATTGAAATGATGGTGTGGGTGGGAAGGGCGAGTAGCAGATATGTTAAAGAGTGAAGAGGGACACGAGTGATTTACAGAATCTAGACTAAATCATTCCAAATCCTGTAAGAAATAAGAGCTAGATTTCAGATCCTTAAAACTGTCATGTGAATGATTAAGGGCCTTATTACGAGTTTAGTGGTGCAACTGGCGTAGAACCGCGTCCGACCCAGCCAGCAGTCCACCACGCCGGCGGTCCAAAGACTGCCATATTACGAGTTGACCATGGGGCCGGTGGTGTAGAGACAGGGATCTTGCGCTGGTGGTGAGTACTTTTTCCAAATATATCGATGCCTGCATGCGCATTTCGACTGCCTCTGTGTCACAAAAATACCATGTACCCATTACCGGGCTTCAGCCCATATGTGGGTAGTACTGCAATGGGTATATGGTACGAAAAAGACTCACCTATATATCGCTGCACAGAGGGTCGAAATTCTCAGGGTGAAGAACCTGCTGTGAAGTGGGGACCAGGAGACAGGGATCCACGTCGGACTCTGCCTAGAAGAAGAAAGGGGTGAGTACGCACCCGAAATCCTTCATCATTACCACCTTGAAGCAGGAGGTCGGACTGCTGTGGTCCACTCGTGGATCAGGCAACTCGTAATACGCACAGCATTGCTGCTCCCCCGGTGGTCGGCGGTCTGCTGGCAGACTTGGCGGTCTTCCCAAAGCCAATCTGCCCAACTAGTAATACCGTGGTTGGACCACCAAGATCTCCATGCTCGGACTGTTTCCCCGATACGGTGGTCCACAGGACTGCCAAACTCTTAATAAGGCCCTTAATCATATCACATAAAATTAGATTTTCAATGGAGTGCAGGGGTTTGCAAGAAGAAGAATAAAGACACTGGTAGATAAAGCTTTTTGTTATCCGTAAGGGCTCAGAGGGGCCTGCAAACTGAGTGGTCTCGACTGTATAAGATTGTGGTGCAAATACAATATAGGAAAGGAGCAAAGACGCCGCTCTCTAATCATCTCTTTCTACAGGACATGTCTCAGTTATTTGGCGGTCCTGAAGGGGTGGATGTGGTGTACGCCCAACATTGAATACAGGCAATAAAGTATTTTGCTGAGCTCTGCTGCTGTGCAACAGTTCATCCCTAGGCCTCTCTCCAGATGCCTCCAAATTCAGCCGGGGCTTGGCACATGCTATCCTGCTGCTCAGTGGTGATCGCAGTTGAGACAACTTCTGCAGTGCTTCACTGTACTGTCCTTGTGCCTGATCTGGTGCAACAACCATGGCTCTTCACACTCTGTGGTGAACATAGTGGCCTGCTGTTTCTACTGCATTTCAGTGGTGGGTGTATTAGGCATTGGGCATATCTCAGAGGGTATGTTTGGGAGGGCCATATACAGCTGTTTGTCCCTTCCTTATAACCTCTGGCTGAATGACAGGGTTGCTGCAGGGAGAAACGTAGATGCATATGGACATTGTCTTTATCTTCCTCGATGTTATGAGTGTTCTGATGGCACAGTATTGAAGAGCTGTGCACTAAACATACATGTGGCATTACGTTTTCTTTGGCCATTCCACTGTGTTATTGCAATTGTTTCTGCGCAAGGTCTCAGTGCTTGTGTCCACAACGTCTGCCACATAGTTGAGGACTACTACACTGCTGCCATGTTTCTTTCTGATTTGATGTCCTCCCCTTCTTCCATCACACCTAGGTGGGGACTGGGTGGCAAGACTGAAAGACTATCTTTCTGTCATCAATGAAACAGACAACACTAGCAGTTCAATAGTAATGCGCCTCAGGGAGAAAAATAATCACAAGCTGTTTCTCACAATCATTGCTGCTGACCAAGCTGATGGATATAAGATGATGCTTGCTATGCATGCAAAACATCCAAATCAGACACCAGTCCAGTACTGACAATGAGTGGTGCATTAAGGCTAAGCAAGGTACAAAGGTACCTATCTGTGTACTTGCAACCAAGGAAGAGGAGATATGAACTCAAATCATAGAGGGCCGCCATTCTGTGAAACTGAGGAGATTGATACGGAGGGATATTTGGAAGTCCATGAAGAACGTGGTCATTCTGGGGAGCTCATACAAATTTCTGAAGCCAGAGCAATGAACATGGAGACATCAAAATTGAACTTGACAGGAGTCCGTGAGCAAGTTCAGCTATCACCCAGCCAGGGGTGGATGCCCACAAGGAGAGGCCTTGTGATGAACTCCCATGGGGATCTGTTTGCAACACAAAATGTATAATCTGATCAGCATACAGAAAACTCAATAGTTCTACCAAAGTGTGCGACTACAATCCAAACCTCTCCATCCAAACCAGCCCCTCGATGCATGGATTAAGTTTGAATTATAGCACTAACAAGCAATGAATGGCAGTGGTACAGAACACATGCGCCAGCACCTCCCTCCTGTTATTCCAAGTAATGTAAAAACAAATCAAAAAGTTTTACAGTGTGCTCAATGTTAACACCGTGCCATCCACCCGGTGTTGGTTATGTAATAGGAAGAAAAACTCCCTAAAACAAAATTTGTTAATTTAAATTACAGAGCACAACCAATTAGTATAACAAAAAACTGACTTGGATGTCAGTTTATTTAATCATGAAAACCAGTCATTCATATCAAAATGCAATACAGATTTTTTATAGGTAAAAAGTGTAGTAGTTGACACGTCGTAGATGTTTAGTAGAAAGTTGACAGCCAACACGTGTTTCGTCGCAAGACGACTTCTTCAAGGCTCATCGGTATCTATGTTTTCCTTATAATTGAACACCAAGTTTTTTCAATGTATTGGGAGTCGCAAGGTAGACCGAACTGACCGTGCTTGATCAGGCGTAGTGGTCTTAAATAGTTAGTGGGTAAATGCTGAGAGAGATGTAATTATTCGTGTCACAGTATCGGTAGGCGAATACTTCCCCACGGTCCAGCAGCAGGATCCCTGCTGGAAAGCTCCTAATTTTCAGAAGTATGTCCCGAACGGGACTGAGTGGAGACATACTTCTGAAAATTAGGAGCTTTCCAGCAGGGATCCTGCTGCTGGACCGTGGGGAAGTATTCGCCTACCGATACTGTCTGGCCTCAATGGCTCCTCGCAGTGGAGCCGCCATTTTGTGCATTTGCCTCACGCACCTATCTCTGGAGACAGCGCGGCAAAATGCCTCTGTGGTCTGTGTTTTTTGCCCTTACAGGCTCTTTTCCTCACAACTAACGTCATGGTACAACAAATGGCGTTTCTTTAGCAGTTTTCTTTTCCTCATTTCATGCCTTCATCCTTATCTTACACGGGACTAATGCTATTTGCGCTGACGTGTTTTTTTTTAGTCAGGTCCTCATCTGAACCGTATTGTTAGTACAAACTTTTTTGCCATATTGTTGTGAGGACTCGATTTCCTGTGCCTGAGAGAGTTATTTATTTGCTCTCTTGGATTTATATCGGCGTTAACATGGATCCCACGCATCCTAACAAGCCTCATGGGGCTGCTGGTTCCAATATCAGTGGTCGCAAAGATTTGGTCGGCAACACCAATAAGCGAGTCAAAAAAGATCCGTCCTCCCCAACAAAATCTCCTCTCCCTCTGACTTTGGAGGATATTATGGATGAACTGCGCAACATTCGACCTTTTATGATTGTTACCACTGCGACACTTGAAAGAATTGAGGAAAAATGGTCTGGTTTAGACTCAAGGCTCTCGGATGTAGAACAAAAGATCAGTGACGCTCAGGATCTTGTCGCCAAAGTGGACACTCTTTCCCGTGAAATTGCGCAACTGAAGAAAACTACTAAGGATTTGGAAAACCGCAACAGGCGCAACAACCTTCGAGTTTATGGTATTCTGGAAGGCTCCGAGGGTTCGTATATGATCTCCTTTTGAAGGTCCACATCCCCCAGATAGTTGGTTTGCCGAAATCTACTGATCTCAATATTCAAAGGGCTCACAGGATAGGCCCTCAGAATGCATCATCCTCAAACAAACCACGGGGTATCATCGCATATTTCCTATTATACTCTTATCTCATGGTGACTCTCAATGCAGCCAAGCAACGCAAACAGAGGCTATGGTCCGGCCAAAAAATCTTCTTCAGTCAGGATGTCTCTAAACCCACGGCTACTCGCCGGAAAGAGTTTCTAGACCTCAGACTGACGCTGCGATCAATGAATGCTCACTATGGCCTCATCCATCCATGTTTCTTCAAAGTTACTTACAAGGACAGAACTTTTACTTTCGAGGATCCCGCCGAGCTTAGGAAATTTATCCATGTCCATAAGGGAGAAGCTATGGAACTGAGCAAAACTTGAATGTTTTCTTATATTTCCTCTCTTTTATTCCACAGGTTTCTTCTTCATACCTCGTTCGACGCTGGTGTTTTTGTTCGAGTTGTCCATCTGTTCTGTGGTGTATGCTTCATCCGTTGTGTTGTCTCCCCCATTGTTCGGTAAGTCCCCTTCCATTGTGTTGATTCTGTTTACGTTTCATGATTAGAGCGCTCCGAATTTTTGTTGTCACTAATTCTGTTCTTTCCTGGTGTCTGGCTTTGGGGCGGCCTTTGTCCTCCTCGCCACCCCCACCCCTGCCTACATCAATGTTCTTCTTGTTTGTGGATATTATGACTAAAGTCTTTTGGCTTTTTTTCATCTTCTCTTTGGCTATATTTCAAAGGAGATTGTGTTCTCCTTTTGCTTCTCCTACCTATCCCTTTCACCCCTTCCTCTCTCCCTTCTTTTATCCTTTTTTGTATGTCCTTTATCTTACTGCAGCTTTTCCTTATCTTTATGTTTTAGTAACTTTGTTTTACTACTCTCTACCTGGTATGTATAATTGGACACACCAACTGCTTTACCCTCCTTCCTTCTTCTCAACTCTTATTCCCCCTTATTTTCTGGTCTTTCTCTTTTTTTCTCTTTCTGGGATTATTTTCATTTCAGGACTTGTACCATTTAATGTCACTCTGGATTTCGCAACTCATCTATTTTCCTTTTTTAAGTTTCTTCCATTGTTGTGCTTTATTTTGGATAAGTTTTCTCGATGAGTGGATTACGTATTATCTCATGGAATGTTAAGGGTATCCGCAATCCAGTTAAAAAACAACGTGTATTATCCCATCTTGCTAAATTGAAGTGTCATGTAGCATTATTGCAAGAAATGCATCTTAAAGAACAAGATTTGTCCTCCTTATGTAAACTATGGGTTGGAGAAATTTTTGTTCCCCAGCAGTTAACAATAAGAATGGTGTAGTTATCCTGTTTCACAAGTCACTGAATGTTCTTTTACAAAATGAGACCTGGGACAATAATGGTAGATGGCTTTTCTTAAATGTTAAAGTCAACAATACTCAACTCTCAATTTGCAATGTTTATGGTCCCATTGTTATTGATTTAGCTTTTTTGAATGATTTCTCTACTCTTCTTTCTTCTCATGTTTCTGATAACCTGATTCTGGGATGTGATTGCAATCAACTTATGGATCCTTTTTTGGATCGGAAATCCCAAACCAAATTCATTCCCAATAAAATGCAAAAGACTTTCTACAAGGCTATTACATCTAGAGGGTTGTTGGATGCATGGAGAATTTCTCATCCTGATATTTTAGAATTTTCCTTCTTCTCCCCAGCGCACAGGTCTCATTCCCGAATAGACTACATATTTCTCACCCAATCATCCCTTCAACTCATGACAAATGTGGCTCCATTCTCATATCTGATCACGCCCCGTCATATTAGACATGGACTACCCTACCTCTACACCCATCGCAGGATGTTGGCGCTTTAACAATGCGCTTCTTTTGGACACCCAATTTGTTGAGCAATTTACACAGTTTATGCAGGAATTTTTTAATAACAATCTTTCCTCCGTTTCACAATTTTATCTCATTTGGGATGCCTTCAAAGCTACCGCCAGAGGATTTACAATCGATTTCGTTTCCTGGAAAAAAAAGAAGTCACTTAGGGATGCAACATTAATTTTAAAACAAATCAAGGCCCTAGAGCATGAATATTTTTCTTCCAACTGTTCTGACAATCTGTCCAATCTCATTAAGGCTAAAATGCAATACAACAAACAATTCTGGGACAATGCCTGTAACAATCTCCTTAAATTTAATGCTAGAATGTATGGCTGCCACAACAAAGCTGGTAAATCCCTCGCCAACTATCTCAAATTAAGAAACAAAAATCAAAGATCGTTGCCATCACGGATAGCGCAGGAATCAGACACACTACAGATGCTAGGATACTTGAGTGTTTTACTGAATATTACACTTCTCTCTATACTCCCGAGTCCACCCCTTCCGCTGATCAAATTGATTCTTTCTTTCTCACCATCCCCAAACCCTCCGATAACCACGTTGATCTCACAGCCCTCGATAGTCCAATATTAGAATAAGAAATTACAAATGCTATTAATCAACTTCCCAAAGATAAAACACCTGGTCCAGATGGTTTTACTGTACGTTTCTTCCTTCAGTTCAAGCAAATTTAGGTCCCTCAGATGTTAACCCTCATAAATCATTTCCTTGCCACTGGTAAAACGCTGGGTTCCTTTACTCAAGCGATGCTTTGTCTGATCCCCAAAAAAGACAAAGACCCCTCTTATTGTAAAAACTACAGACCCATTTCCTTAATCAATACGGATTGTAAGATCTTTGCCAAGCTAGTAGCCCTTCGCATCAATAAGGTAATTCCGGACCTGATTAATATATATCAATCAGGGTTTGTAAAGGGGCGTTCTATTACAGATAACTCCAGGACTTTCCTAAATATTATACATTTAGCCTCCAAGGCGGATTCACCAGTTGCTGCTATCACGTTAGATGCTGAAAAAGCCTTCAATAGAGTAAATTGGGAATTCATTTTTGGAGCACTAAAATGGCACGGCTTCTCCCCCTATTCTTAGCTATATCCAAGTGTTATATTCAGCTCCCTCTATCTCTATTTGGGTGAATGGGTGTCAATCCAAATACTCTTCACTCCATAGAGGAACTAGACAAGGATGCCCCTTATCCCCTCTTTTATTTATTCTTGCCCTAGAACCCTTTTTAGAACAGCTTTGCCGTTCCCCACAGTATATGGGATTCCAATTCAAACATACAGACATTAAGTTTACTGCATACGCGGACGATATTTTACTTTACCTCTTCAACCCCACTACCTCTTTGCCGGCGTTTTTCTCTTTATTAAAAGAATATTCTCTAGTCTCTGGTTATAAACTTAATATTGACAAATCCGAGGTCATGCCATTAAACAAACATTGCTTTTCTTATATGTTTCTTGGTACAGGGCTCAAATGGAGTCCCAAAAATATTAAATGTTTAGGCGTCCTCTACACCAATAGTATCAAAGAAACCATTATAATCAACCTTGCAGATATACTTAAAAACTTTCGGCACTGATTGACAGTTGGCCCCCACTTTTTTCGTCTTGGTGGGGTAGACTAGCTACAATTAAAATGATGTTGCTTCCAATCATCAATTTTTATCTCTCCATGCTCCCGATCACTCTTCCACTTTCTTTCTTTAAAATCATTAACCGCTCCTTGACTAAATTCCTATGGAATAATCGCAGGGCTAGGATTTCGCTTATCCGACTTCAACAGCCCAAAGAATTAGGAGGAGTTAATTTTCCTAACCTTAGACGTTATCACTCTGCATTTACCCTTAAACAAGTTTGGACCTTTCTATCCGACTCCCCACATATACCATCAACGGCCTGGAGCTCACTAGAACAATCGCAATATGCACCATTCTCTTTCAATGCGACAATCTGCCTTTCTCAACCCCCTAGACGCTTTTTATCTCCTACTTTCACACACTCCACTGCATTGGCTACCTCCTTGTTTAAAGTTCATTTCTCTCACTTGGATAACTTTGCCCACACCCCTGTTTGGTATAGCAAACACTTAAAGATTAATAACAGAGCTCTTTTTTGGAAGGAATGGATTGATAAAGGCATAATTACATTCGAGCACTTGGTGACTGCTGGATATCCTATGGACTTCACAGAGATCCAAAAGATGTATGACATATCCCTTTCACATGCTCCCCATTATTCCCTTCTTAGACCATCTATAGTTCAACTCCTGGCCCAGAATTCTTCCTTAGACTCTCATACTCCGACACACACTTCTTCACTAGATTTCTCTACTCAACTTAAGGCATCTACTATCTATAAAATATTGTCTCATCCTATTGACCCCAGAATCAAATCTAGTGTAGAACTTTTATGGGAAAAAGCTTTAGCACTAGAACTCTCGCTTTAGACTTGGAGCTCCATCTGGGCAAAAATCCATACCTCCTCACGATCAGCAAGTACAACTCAGACTCTATATTATTTTTACAATAGGCTTTTTCTTACCTCTTTGGATCTACATAAGTTCAAGTTATTTGAGGTTGCGAAATGTTGGTCCTGCCCTCATGAAAAGAGTGATTTACTTCATATGTTCTTTCTGTGCCCTCTGGTTAAGAGCTTCTGGCTACTCATTTGGGGGAAAATTAAATGAAATTTTGTCTACCAATGTTCCATTTGATATTGTTCATGTCTTTCTGGGTGGCCCCCCTCCTATATGGAGTACCCAGGAAGGTGTGGGTAAATTTGTCGACTTGTTTATAGCTATTACTTTTCAGATTATTACTACCAAATTGGAAGGACACCGCTAAAATCTCATATCAAGCTTGGTGGAACCTGCTATGTCATCATTACAGACTAGACCGCGCATATGCCACCTCTACACCCCTATTGATTAAAAAGGATTTACTTTGGTTACCACTCACGACATTCCTCTCCAGGTTGGCTGTTCGATCTACTTTGTATGTATACTGTCATGTTCCTTCGTAATAATATCATGATCTGTTACCTCTTATAGTTATCTTTGCATTAATGGTTTAGCTGCTTTCTATTTTTCCCCTCTCCCTCCCTTCCTCCCCCCCATCTTCATCTTAATTTAAAAACGTTAAATTGTATTTGCCTATGTACAGTTTTAAACTGTTCAGAGTAGTTTTGTTCACCTTCTTCTCCATTTTGCTTATATCCAGTTGTGGTTCAATTTATTTCTTCCTTTTATATCCCATATTTCAATTTGGGTGATGAAACTGTTTTGAACTCTGTTTGTAAAACTTATACTGATGTTTTACTTTGTATATTTTCTCAATAAAGCATTATAAACTTAAAAAAAAGTTACAATAGTTTGCTGGAACCTGATGGATTGTCTGGTGGCAGTAGCATTGAGTGAATATATCCAGGTGGAGACACTGGATACGAGGGTGAGTGACCCGCATCGTTTATACAAAATGCAACTCCAATTTAAGGGGACGTACCAAGATATATCAATGTACTCTTTTGGAAGAACTTGTCATTTGGTAACAATATTCTTTTGGCTGAAAAGGGTTGGCCACCTGAATTTGTGATGGATTGCCCAGAGGGAGAAGCGGTAATTTTACATGCCTTCTCCAACCTCGTTCTAGACTCAGTAAAACAATCATAAGCCAAGGAGTGGTCTTTAGCGCTAGCTCCTACGTTATACCACAACCATGTGGGGTGGGATGACGGTTCCCCTTATCATGTAATACCTGTGAGGTTAGCCCCGCAACCTCAAAGACAATACTCCATTAAACATGAGGCTAAAAAGCAAGTTAGAGAGATACTCACACAACTTGAATCCAAGGTGTAATATGAATAATGCTTTATTTCCAGCAATGAAACCAGACCATTCATATCATTTAGTGTTATATTACAGACACCTGAACACAGTTACACGTATATTCGCTGTACAAAACGCGCATATCACTGCACTAATGAACAACATAGAGTGAAAGAAATGCAAAACCATATTGGACATCTTGAATGGATTTTTCTGCCACAATATAGAGCCTGTAAGCTGGTATTTGACAGCATTCAGTGCTCTCGGTTCTCAGAACAGTTCTGTCGCTTACCTCAAGGGTATAAAACAGCCCTGGGCTGCTCTCAGCACGGGTCACAGAACTTTTTCTAGAATTTGACAACCAGACATTGTCCTATGTCGATGACATTTTTTTGATGGATGATGATCTTTCTATACACTTGAGAAGAGTGGATCACATAGTTTTAGGATTTGCTCACATGGACTACAAATTTAATTTTAAGAAATCAAAAATAACCCTCTCAATGTTCGATTCTTAGGATATGAGCTGTCAATTGAAGGCAAAAGCACTGCGCATTCCTACAGCCACCAAACACATTGAAGAAACTTCAATCCACATTGGGATTCCTAAATTTTGGCAGAATTTACAATCCAGATTACGCAGAATGAGTTAAACCATTCTACGACTTGATTCGTCCAGACTTTTCAAGCACACACTGGACAACTGAACACACAAAGATCTTAAGTTCAGTACAATCTGACATGCAAGCTTCAAAACACTTACACACATTTAAACACAGCAAACCTGGTGATCCATATAATTGCGCAGTCATTCGGGTATACATATATTACATTCAATGAAGGTGACACTGTACCAATTGGATATAAATCACACTTACACACCAATGCAGAAATGCATTCTGCACCTACAGAAAATGATGGCGGTAAAGACTGCTATGGTGAGAGAGAGAGCATTGGCCCAGGGGAAACAAATAATTTTCGGGACTCTGATGAAAGCCTTAGAGGCTGTCACAAAAGCCAGAGTTCCAAAAACAAAAGCATTACATTCAAGGTGGGTACATTGGCTAAGTCTTTCACCACAACAGATGTAGATTACAGATTTGACTCTACACTACAGACACAAGCATACCTGCAATACAAAAATGAATACCCTCTGCTTAATGAAGTTATGCCTATTGATCAGCACAATTACATCATCTATACTGCGACTTTCTTCATCACACAAAGTGCAAAGAGAGCTTTCCCTGGTGAACATTTCTGCTGTTCCAGTTCCTGATGGAATCATTTGGGATAGAGTACCATATGATATATTTGGTCCAACTGAACTTTTGAAAATACCATATGTATTTCACATTTCATTGAAAGACATTATCACCCCTAGTACTATCTCTGATGACTGGGACATTGAAACAGTGCATAACATGCTACAAGATCTAGAGTATTCCATTGTTTGTTTTTTTTGACAATAGATTTTATTGAAATTTTACATCCAACGGGGTGAGCCCCCAACAGGCAGTGTATATACATAACGCGGATCAATGAGACATGAGTCGCTGAGGAGGGTAACCCTTGAGGATATATAAAACATTCAAACCAACAGCCCCCACCACCCACCTCCCCTCCCCTGCACCGCACTTCCCGCTTGAAACATTATACAGATGTAAAAACAAATAGGCATATTTCCGCACCAGCTAGACCTCAGTAGGAATTAAAAGTCCTTATATGGTAAGCCTGTCTATGAGATCCTGATTTGTGGACGTGGGAAAGATAGAAAGGTCAATGCCACGGTATTTAGCCCATACAGCCCAGATCTTCCCATGTTTCTGCGGGCAACCTCGAGCCTGAAACACCGCCACCTCAGCAGACATACACTTGTCTAATGCGGACTTCCAAGCCGCTACCCCAGGGGGAGAAGAGGACTTCCACTGTTGGGCTATGTCGCGCTTGGCCACTGTGAGTCCTAAGAAGAGCAGGTGTCTTTTGCATATGTTCCCCCTATGTCGTCAGTGCTATGTAGAAGAATTAGACGGGGGTCTGCTGGGAGATCCCAACCCAGAACTAGCCCTTGGCAGGACAACACACCCGACCAAAAATGCCGCAGCGCTGTACAGCCCCAGACCGTGTGCACGAAGGAGCCATCATCCGACTGGCATCTGAGGCAGGTGGGGATGAAATAGCCCCCATCCTCCAAAGACGGAGGCGGGTGTAGTACACACGGTGGAGATATTTAAACTGGATCAGTCGGTATCTGGTGGACACAGCCGAGCCCCTGGCCTGGCCAGGGCCTCAGTCCAGTCGTCATCAGAAAGGGTCGGTATATCCGCCTCCCATGCCGCCCTCGTCCGGCCCAGGTTCGTCTTGGCATGTGTGGTCAGTGTCTGATAGAGCTGATGGATTTTGTGTCCCCCAGGTCCCCCATCAATAGTCTACCCTCTAATGGGTGAAATTCTGGTAGTGTCGTAAGGGTTTTAATCTGGGGAGACAAGGCGTGGCGAAGCTGGAGATATTTATAGAATTGGGACTTATGTAAATCAAACTCCTCCTGTAGCATTTGAAAGGTTTTGAGTGTGGGTCCGCGCATCACATCCCCCAATGTCGAGATCCCTATAGTGTCCCAATGACGGAAACCGGGCAGAGCCGAGACCGGTCGGAGGTACGTGCCCCACCAGAGGGGCGTCGCACATGTTAGCATGCCCCACCACCCCATGGACCTCAAAACGCGTCTCCATATCTGGATCACCATACGACTGGCCGGCAGGAGGGCCTCTAGGGCCGAGTTACTATACAGGAGATCTAATAGCGGATACACCTCCAAGAAGAGTCGTTCCACCGCGTAAGCCGGATCGTCTTGCTGGCTGTACCACCAATCATTGATGACCAGCAACTGGGACGCCCAGTAATAGGACCGCACGTCTGCCGCAGCGATGCCCCCGCAGTAGGTAGATTGGACACAGGTCGCCAAGGCCACCCGAACCGCCCCGCCATCCCACAGAAAACCGTTCAGAAGAGCATTCACCTGGCGAAACCAGGACGGCGGAATGGGGTAAGGGTAGTTCTGTAGTCGGTAAAGCAAGCGGGGCAAGGACACCATTTTAAAAATAGCAGATCGGCCGTATAAAGACAGGGGAGATGAGACCATACCGTTGTCTCCTCCCGAACCCTAGGAAGCAGAGGGGCAATGTTGAGTGACCACGCCATGGTGGGGTCTCTGGTAACATGGACACCAAGATATTTAAATCCGTCTTGTGCCCTGACCAGCTGCGAGGCCCAGTCCAGACTCCCCTGATCACCATAAATCGAGAAGAGCGTCGATTTGGACGGGTTGGCGTGGAGCCCTGTAGTTTCACCAAACACCCGCAGAATTTGCAGCACCCTTGGTCCGGTGACCCAGGGGTCTGAAAAAGGAATAATGCGTCATCCGCATATAATGCTATCTTGTCCGAATATTCGGGGACCAATCCAGGCCCCTGTATACTGCATCCAGACGCACCCAAGCTGCCAAAGGTTCAATTGCCAAGGCGAAAAGAAGCGGGAGAGAGGACATCCCTGTCTCGTGCCCCGCTGAATGTTAAAGGGGTCCGAGCAAAACCCGGCCACCCGAACAGAAGCCGTTAGGTCCGTGTATAAAAGTTTAACATAAGCGCGGAAGCGAGGCCCCAAATTGACCGCCTCCAATAATTTGAAAAGGTACGTCCAACCTAGAGAATCGAAGGCCTTGTCGATGTCGGCCAGTAGGACCGCCGCTGGGCGTCCCAGACGATGGGCCCCGGCGATGGCATTATGTACGCGTCGTATGTTATGCCTAGTGGAGCGGTGCGGCATGAAGCCGGACTGGTCCGGGTGGACAAGGTCAAGGATACATGTACGAAGGCGATCAGCCAACACCTTCCCCAGCAGCTTCGGCTCAAAATTCAGCAAGGATATGGGGCGATAAGAGCCCGGGTCTTCCGGCGGTCGGCCCGGCTTGAGAAAAACAACAATTTCGGCGTGGCGCCAGTCCGGGGGTAAGATCTCTTGCTCAAGCGCCTGGTGTAGTGCGCCGAGAAGATGAGGCCCAGCGGTCCCCATGTGGGGACGTAGGAAGTCGCTCGGGAACCCGTTCGGGCCAGGTGCGCGGCCTGGGTGAATATTGGTGAGTGCAGCCTGTAGTTCATCCAGCGAGATAGGTTTGTCTAGGGCGTCTCGCTGCTCATCGGAAAGGCGCTTCGGAGGGATATCTACGAGAAAGGCATCGATGGGCGAGTCGGCGAGTTCCCCACGGGCACTGTAGAGCGCGGTGTAGAACTCCGCGAAAACCTGTACAACTGCCTCCTGGGAGGAGCACAAGGCGCCCGTAGAGGAACGGAGTACCGGGACTTGAGTCGGGGAGGACCTCGCTTGGCAGAGTCTATGGAGCATCTGGCTGGACTTATCGCCCCATTGATATATCCGGTATTGAGTCGCCAGCCAGGCGTCCTTGGCCGTGTTCGTAAGCAACTGGTGCAGCTGCTGTTGAACCTGAAGCAGATTGCGGCGGGCACCCCCGTCCGAACCCTCCACCACGGCATCCTGGAGAGCACGTTGTCGCTCTTCCAGGTCCAGTACCTGCGCTAGACGACGTTTCTTTTCTCCCGTGCGGTAACTAATATCTATCCCACGTATCGTGGGCTTGAAGGCTTCCCACAGTGAAATCTTGGAGGAGACAGACCCAACGTTAGCGGCAAAGTAATCTGCCGTTGCGCGGTGAAGTGCCTCCCGATACTCGGGATCCCGAAGCAGCCACGGTGACATGCGCCAGCGATAGGAGGGGCGACTAGTTTGCAGACTGAGCGTGAGTTGGGTAGGCGAGTGGTCAGACAGGCCACGTGGGAGGATAGAAGCGGTCACAACCCTATGGGTATAACTATGTGGGAGGAACAGGTAGTCTAAGCGGGACAGCGCAGGGTGTACCGACGACACGTATGTGTATCCCGCCTCGAAAGGGTGAAGGGCCCGCCATGGGTCCGTCCAGCCCAGTGTGTACGCAAGGGTATTGAGTTTAGTTCTAGAGGGGGGGACGGTCGGGGGCCGCGCCCTCCATCTGTCCAGAGGGGCCATAGTGTCATTCCAGTCTCCCCCAGTATGATCAGGCCATCGGGAAATTCTCCCCAGAGCTGCGTCAGTCTGTCCACAAACGTCTGACTAAGGGGGTGGGGCATATATGCTACCAAGCGTTACCTGCTCACCCGCCAAGGTACCAGACACGACCGTAAAGCGGCCACCAGGATCTAGCCACTGTCTCGTAACCTGGAAGGGGACCCTACGGTGTATGAGCACGGCCGTTCCGCGTGCGCCCCTGGAGAAACCCGAGTGGCGCACTGCAGTGTAGCCGAACCTGGACAGGCACGGGGCCTTGTTGCCGAGCAGGTGGGTCTCCTGTAGGAGCAGAACATCGGCGGAGTACCGCTTGGCTTGGGTCAGTACTGCCCCTCTCTTGACCCTATTCAGCAGGCCCCGCACATTCCAGGACACTATATTGAGGTCCACAGGATCCCTCCCTCCCACCCATACCCATAAACTGAAAACAAGGAGGCGGGTTCAGTCCAGCCTAGCCAGAGATAGTGTACTGTACCCCACTGTCACAATGTCTGAGGTCTTAGTGTGACACTGCAGCCGACCCAATGAAAGGTAGAACAGCCAGGATAATGCCAACCCCACAGGACCTCACTTCGCTGCGTCCGTCTTGTCCTGGGAACGCCAGTTGGATCGAGAGCGATGTCGCCGGTGCGAAGTGTCCCCACCCTGACGGCCACTCACACGTGAGCTCTGAGAGGAATCTGAGTCCAGAGGTGGCGGGGAGTGTGGCTTGAGGCGCCGGTGTTCGTCTGTCCATGCAAAGACTTCCTCCGGAGTGTCGAAAAAGTAGGATTTGGATTGGAAGAGTACTTTCATGTGAGCTGGAAACATAAGAGCGTAGGAAAGGTTCAGGTCGCGCAAGCGCCGCTTCGCCGCCACGAAGGACTGTCGCTGCTGCTGGACGATCCGGGTGTGTATTCCATTGTTTTTAACTCTGATGATATGTATGATGGAACGACTAATTATGATTAAATGTTCTGTTTTCAGCATTATGGTCACCACTTCTTGCATAAAGCAAGTAATCCATGTGCAGTATTTAATTATTCACTATGGGAACGCTACCCTACACCACCATGGGATAGTTCAAAAACATTTCACAGACATTTGTGTATTTTTCTGGTCACAATACAGCAGACACCTTAATGCCACTAGCTTGTTTTTACCTTGCAACTTAAAACAGCAAACTATCATGTCAAGAAAGGACATAATGTATACTATGTTACACATAGAGAAGTTGGAGTTACCATTTACTGTTGAAGAAATACCTTCCGGGGATTGGATAATCCAGCACTTGAACAGATGCACCCTTATTGGACCTTCAGCAATTCAGCAGATGCCACCCCTCACAAAGTCCACTAGTGGTCACGCAATTACAGCACTAAATGGGCCTTTGGCAATCATGCAATTATGGGGTTGCCGGTCCCACAAGGAACCACAGTGAGAGTTAGTTGTACACTCGAGGTTGTTCCCAAATCACTTTCATTCAGTCTGCTTCTTCTGAACACCACACAGGCAGCAAAGACCGACTGGACCTCATCACTTCCTGCATAGTCTCTCTTCCGGCAGAGTCCTTCCCTCCATCTCCCATAAGGCAGGCAGGCATTTTTACAGGTGCTTTAGGTCATGTACACAGCCTCTCCAGGAAAAGATCCAGACTTCAGGTGAAGTTCCATCTCTAGGAGACTGGCTGTCAGACAGATACCAGTCCTAGTTGCACAACTGCCCCCTGAGTACCCTGCGGCACACTTCCTTCTATGGTTATAGATGACCTAGCACTGGAACAAAGTGAGGTGGTTTGGGTTCCACTTTTATAAACAACTTTCAGACAGGAGATGTGGATTCACTATTTTATGCAGTAGAACTGCTTAGGTGGTTCTTTCAAGTGTCATTTTTAGGCTGTTCTCCATACACAGCCTTTGTGTAGAGTGATACTACTCACAGTAAGGCAGGGTTCGGTCCACCCTGGAGCACCCACAACATAAGCCAGGTGCTGAAACTGAAGGAGTAATCAGGGAAAGACAACAGGACAGGCTCCATTTTTCACAATGACATCTGCACTCCCACCCCTGTATATCTATATATATCTAAAGGAGCCCTGTCTCTACTCCCCTCACTTCAGTGTCTAGGTCTTCTACCTCCAGCTGCAGGAATGTGAATAAAACATTTCTACTCTCTGGGAGTACAGCCCTAACCTTGCACCTTGCGCAAAGCTAGGCC
This sequence comes from Calotriton arnoldi, assembly GCA_963921515.1. Lineage (NCBI taxonomy): Eukaryota > Metazoa > Chordata > Amphibia > Caudata > Salamandridae > Calotriton > Calotriton arnoldi. Next base: position 798,480 of record CAWUFW010004012.1, on the reverse strand, counting down.
AGGGCCATCTAAAATGGATCCTTCAGTACTCTATACTCTGGCCCACACATACACATCATACATGTGCCACACAGGCCACACACACTCACAAATCTAACAACCATTTTGGATGTTAGCGCAAAGAACTGGTCAAGTGCATAGAATGAGACCTTCACATGGGTGGGCTGGTAGGCCTTTATTCCATCGTCCCAGTTCAAAAGGTCTGGCCACACTATGGATCCTTAAAAGACAGTTTGCTGCCACCATGGCTTATGTACTAAACCCATTACAGGAATGAAGGCACACTTGGTGCACTGCTTTAGGGTACAGAAGTAGACCAGGAACTCTCATATACAGGGACAGGCGATGTGCTCTGCACACATGCTTAGATTAGGATGATGCCAGGACCAAAATAAAAATTCAGCACACCAGATAAACAGTCGGGCCCTCAGAGAAGGGTAACATGCCCGTATACTATGCGGGGCATATTTCTGTCCTAACAAAGGCCTGTAGAACAAACCAGGTATGCTAATTTATATTTTTGCAAAATATTTACTCCAGGCCAGTGTATAAGTGATTTAGTCCTACATTAAGGTTTGGCCGCTGTCTTTTCCAAGGGGACCCATCGTCTCTCAGATTATATTTCTTCTCCTCATTCCATCCCCACATTGCCACGATGTGTGCTGTGACAGCTCTCATGTTCCTCATATTAAATTGTGAACTACCTTTTTATCAAATTGATCCTTGGAGATGCTGTACAGTAGATAAGTTTCATTAAATTACCTCGTTGACATTTTACACACATTCATGCAAGATCCAGCACTTAATCAGCACAAGCAGTGACTCAGACTGGATTCTTTTTAGGAGGGAGGGAAGTGAAAACATCAAGGATACTATAAGACTACACCATTAACTGGCGCTTTCTGCTTTGAACCAGTGGTTGGAAAACACTCAAGAGAACAGACATGTTTCAGTGGAAGATTGCGTTCTACTGTTTTCATAATTGCTGCATTAAGCCTGCCAATAGATTGCTTTGCTATTCTAGTTAAACTTTAAAAACTTGTTCTCTTTTCCTGCTGTATGGTAAAACCTAAATACACTCACTCTCTCCATATAAAACTGATAACACTTCTGATTTGTGCTGAGAGATACATTTTTACTTTATAGGGAGTGTTGCTTTATGATGGTACATGAAAACATATTCGTTTTTGTAAATTTTCACAGTGAGATTTTATAAACTATATTTAGATTCTGGTGATAATATAATATTTCAACATGGTCCGCTCAATTTCTTACATCACCAGTTATGGTGTATCTTTCGAAGCAAGGCCTTGCAGCCTCAAACAGTGAATGTTCTCCCATATATAATAGTTTGGAGCGGGTTAAATAAGAAATCACTGTCACCTATTTGCTGTTAGTCATCACCATTATGACATGACACTCGGCCTCTGGCAAAGTTATGTCCTTTTTGCCATGGTGATAAGTAGCATAACATTGATTTGTCCATTTCAATATATTCTTCTTAGTGTTGATAAAACCAAGCCAATAACAAAATATATTGCCAACTGTTCATCAGAATTGTGCATTGGTGTAAGCCCACTTGAGAACCACTGCATATGTCACATTTATTCACAGTGAGCACATTTAAAATGGGTCTCTCTGGCCTTTATTGGGTCACACTGCCAAATACAAATTTATCGGGCAAACAGTGCTCTGTGTGATCGCACCATTTGTGCAAATAAAGGTAACCATAACCATAGAGTTGGTCGTTAAATCATAAAAGGTTTACAGATAGCAGGACTGTCCAAAGTAGATAAGCAAGGGTGGAATATTTGTCAGACTTTCAGGATAGCCAAATAAAATACATTTGCAATCACTGTAAGCAACTTAGTCACATAATACTTACCCTGGAAATCTGGTATTGATCTGGCCCTCCCAGATAATGAAGCACACACTTGCATAAGGTATATACGAGTGACAGCTGTGAAACAATCTAGCACTATTAGGACGTGGACAATGTACTCTTTTTATGAGGTTTCCTGTAGTACTTGTTCATTGTACTTGAATGCTCCTTCCTTTCTTAACATGGCTGCTTAGCAACTCTCATTCCAAACAAGATACATTTTCCCCATTGTGACTTGCAAAATTATTTAGCCTCCCAATTAATTTAAAGAGGCCATCCATCGCAGAGGAAAAAAGGGCGATATTTACAAGGATTTAATGCAGCCATAGCGTCATTTTTTTGACACTACGGCATTTCTTTTACTGCCATATTTATAAAGTGCTGCTAGACCCCTCTAGCGTCCCTTTTTCACAGCTAGCACCTATTTTAAACAACGCCAGTTTGGCTAGCGGGACTTACCGAAAATGATACGTAAGGTAGGCGTTCCCACAGTAAAACACCTGCAAAACACACCACGCCATATGTTCAAGGATTTCCTTGAACGTCGCTAAAAATGAAAAACTGCCTCAAGGTCTAATTAGCGGCAGATTTTTACCACTAGAAAATACCTGGTCATAAAAATGACGCTATAACACTTGTATAAAAGTAGAACAGACCCAAATCATCCTTGGCAAGCTCAAATATGCCATGGATCTTCTGCTATTGCAGCTAGGACCACTTAGGAGACCACTACCACCACCACCACAGAGGTAATGCTGGAGAAGGGAGAGGACATACCATCAGAGGATCACCCTCATTGACCTCAGGCAAGAAGAGGTCATAGCCCATTACAGACTCAAGAGGGGGGGGACCATTGTCCACCTCCTGAACCAGATTGCTCCAAGGCTGGAGCCCACATTCCAGCGCTGCACCAACATCCCTCCACAGGCCAAGCTACTCGCTGTTCTCCACATGCTGACATCTGGAACTTTCCAAACAGCCAGAGTGGCAGGTGTATCCCAGGCATTCTTCTCCAGGTTCCTCCCCATCATCCTGGATGCCATCATAAGCCTCACGCCACAATACCAAACTTCTGTGCAAGAACAACAGGACAACAAGCAAGGCTTTTATGCCATAGCTGGATTCCCACATGTGTTGGGGGCAATGGACTGCACACATGTACAACTTGTGCCTCCTGTGGAAACCGCACACATATACTGCAACAGGAAGCAAGCCTAGTCAATGAATGTGCTGGCAATCGTGGGCCATCTGACTTATTCATAAATGTACTTGCAAATTACCCTGGTAGTGCGCATGACTCCTACATCTTGTGGCAATCTGCCATCAATCAGTGTTTCCAGATGGGACCTATGGGAATAGCCTGCTTGCTGGGAAGTACATCTCAAACCCACGACAGACCACAAGGCACTGAATCAAGTAGGAAAATATTGACAAATTGGTCTTGTGTTGAATTCCAATGTGCTTACATTGTTGCTGTGGCCCCAACATATAGTTAACAAGTCGCACATGTTGACAATGACTGAGCAAGTGTGGGCCACATGAACCAGTATATATCATGATGCTATGGTGGAGACATGCCCATTTCATGTCTACATTGTAATGGGAAATATGCCTGCACAACATTGCAATACCTAATAGGTGTGAAGTAAGGTAGGCCACTACAAAGTACATAATTCATTTTTCTAATTTCAAAAATGTATACCATGGATAATGTGCTACCCCTTCCCAGCCAATAACAATGTAGACCACAACAAAATTACACACATCCAATGTTCAGGGACCATGTGACAGTGTGCAAGTGGTGTGCCACCCTAGGGGACCATAAAAGAGGATACATAAGCACAGGGCTCATTACCATTTCCAATATGATGTTGTCCAGCAATCTGTAACACATATTGTAAGAAGCAATTGCACAGATACTATGACAATACATTATGTCCGGATAACAAGATGACACATGTGCACAATGGTGCAATGTTCGCTGGAGCATTTGCCAATACACACCATTATGTCATGAACTGAACCTAGAACCACATGGTTGTGCTGTCTATCAAAGAAATGCACACTCCACCACTTCGCTTTGGATGCAGGTTAGCTCAGCTTTTTCCACAGTCATCAATATACCATGGCAGTAAAACAACATGAGGATCTATGTGCCCATCCAATTTTTGCTAAGACACTGACGTTACAGTACATCTTAATGATTACATACAAATAGACATTGTGAAAGCAAGGCATTCCCTGAGTGAAGATTGTGTACTACAAGTCATTTCCATGGGCAAGAGTAGAGAAGATCTAACACACGTCTGTGAGATTGCGAAACATGGCCATACATAAACACTGCAATTGTTACCCTCAACAATGCAGCATCATTTCACAAATCATACACATATCACATCCAATGTGCACAACAGGTAAAAAAACTGTGTGAACAAAATCACTTCATCTCTCATCCAAGGTCCCAGGCTGCACAGCAAGGTGCCCCTTCATGCCCACAATATATCCCCTATGACATCTAACAACAACGTTTTCAAGGGCATATCGTGAGTGTCATAAAGGAAAGCTACACTGCTTCTGCAGACACACAATGAATAGATACCAATTAATGTCAAAGCAATGGCCTACAGTGTCCCCAAGGTGTCTTGCATTGTAGTTTACGCAGTCAATCAATCAATCAATCAATCAGGGGTTTATAAAGCGCGCTACTCACCTGTGAGGGTCTCAAGGTGCGGGGGGTGGGTGCAGCTCCGGATCAGTCGAAGAGCCAGGTCTTGAGGCTCTCCCTGAAGGTGTGCAGAGTTGGGGAGCGTCTGATGTTGACTGGGAGCTCGTTCCAGGTCTTTGCTGCGATGTAGGAGAAGGCTCTTCCGCCTGCTCTGGTTCTGCGGATGCGTGGCGTCTCTGCGAAGGCGAGGTCGGCGGAATGGAGGTTCCTTTTGGGTATGTGGAAGGAGACTCTTTCGTTGAGGTATTTGGGTCTGATGTTGTGGAGGGATTTGTAGGCGTGGGTGAGTAGTTTGAAGATTACTCTCCTCGATGGGGAGCTAGTGGAGGTCTCGTAGGTGCTGGGTCATGTGCTCGTGTCGTGGGGTTCCGAGGATGAGTCTGGCTGCGGTGTTCTGGATGTGTTCTGCGGGTGTTTGGAGCTTCTGTAGCAGGGATTTGTTGATTCCGGCGTAGAGGGCGTTACCGTAGTCCAGTCTGCTGGTTATGAGTGCGTGGGTGACGGTCTTTCTGCATTTGGGGGGATCCACTTGAAGGTTTTGCGGAGGGAGTTGAAGCAGGTGGCGGCAACGGTGTTGATCTGGCGGGTCATGGTGAGGGAGGAGTCTAGAATGATGTCAGGTTTCGGGCGTGGTCTGATGGAGTGGGTGGGTTTCCGAGGGCAGTCTACTTGTTCAACTGTAGTGTTCAACCTCACAACACATCTACTAACTTCTGTATAGAGTCCCCACAGTGGGCTCTGTGCACCACCATGTGTAGATTAACATGTCACATAGATCCACTTTCATCTCCATGACTGACACACAGAAACATGTAGATGCCCTAAAACGTTTTCAAAATGTGTGCCATAAGGTCGATACTCCAACAGCTACTGTCATGTGTCATGTAATTGTAAAGATGAGGGTTCACATTTTGGCATGGTACCCATATATCAACACAATTAAAGCGTGTCAGACAACTGCCTGAAAATGTTAAAGTAAATATTGTTATTGGTGAATAATCAAAACCTACAAGGCATTGCCACTTAGGAGAATGTCATGAAATGGAGGCATCACAGAGGACAAGGCATTTGGCTGTGTTGTTATTTGTTTGCCATTACCAATTGTCACTTGTATGTAAGTGTTGCAACTTCATGGCATGTACATGACCGTGTGCAAGGTGAATTTAGAAAGGTGGACACAGGACACAATGGCGACTAATGTACTTCTCGACCTCATCATGACTGCTGACTAATGTAACACCTTTTTTCTTTCTCTCTGCTGACAAAGGGTACGCACTGATGCCGTGGGTAATGAAACCGCTGAACAATCCCCAAACCCAAGCACAGATAACCTACAATCAAGCTCTCAGCTGCACCAGGTCTATTGTGGAGTGGACTTTTGTTGTCCTTAAACCACGCTTCTGCTGTTTTGATGCATCTGGGGGTCGATTACTGTACTCCCCATACACATTCTGGAAGAGCATCCTGGTATGCTGTATCCTGTACAACATATGTGTCTGGATAAATGTGCATTTGCCAGAGGACAATATTGAACCTGAAATGATGGATGATGGAGAGGAAGGAGAAGAGTAGCCAAGGCAACCTGCAACTTCAGCAGCAGCAACAAGGCAGAAGGATAATATATCACCCATTTCTTCTCTGATTAACATGTAACATAACTCATCACCCAAAAATGTGTTATAGTGAGAAATGTTACTCCATCAATTAATAAACATTCGCAACACCAACACCTTGTGAGCATTAATATCCTATTTGCAGAACACACTTCTGCCATATAATTTTTGACCCACTTATGTCTGTCACACAGACTAGTAATCTAGCAAAGTATATGACACATACTATAACATCATCCGGTACCATAAATTATTTAGTGCATGCCAACTACAAGATACAGATGGGGCACCATTGGGAGCAACTAATAACTTGTTGTCGTCACATAGATGTTGGGCCCCAACCGTGTGTGTGCCACTCCTGATGCTTGCCATGTGTTTGGTCTCATCCTTGTGCTTACCAGTTGATTCAACTTAATGTTAATGTTAAGAATGACTTGTAAAGCGCACGTACACCGGGTGGTTTCATGGCGCTGTGATAGGCTCTGTCCATTACCTGTGGAGACGTCAATTGTAGGCTTGTGCAAATAGCCATGTTTTGAGGGACCTTCTGAACTTCAGAAGGTCAGTGCAAGAGCGGATCTCCAAGGGGAAGGAGTTCCACAGTCTAGGGTTGCAAATCTGCGGCCTCCCTGACGTTTCCGTTTGAACGCGGGGGTGGAGAGGAGCGAAAGGTGAGCTGAGCGCAGGTTGCGAGAGGGGGTGTGCCTGAATATCAGGTTGTTTATAAATTTGGGGTTTTGACCGTGCAAGGATTTGAAGATCAGGCAGCCTGTTTTGAACGCGCAGTGTTGAGGGATGGGGAGCCAGTGCAATTTCCTTAATAGAGGAGTCGCTGATTGCCATCTGGGTTGTCGAAGGATCAATCTGGCTGCTTGATTCTGGACCATCTGCAGCCGTTTGAGCAGATAGAGTGGCATGCCCAGGTACACAGAGTTGGCATAGTCCAGCTGTGACAGGACGGTAGCTATCACAACCTGGGTCAAGGCTTCTTGCGTGAGTAAGCGATGAATCTTCCTGATCTTCCGCAGTTGGAAGAAGCATTTAGAGATTACCGACTCGACCTGTGTTTTCAGTGAAAGGTCACTGTTTAAGGTGACCCCTAGTGTTTTAGCCGAGGGGGAGGGAGTGGGCGGGGATCCTAGCTCTGACGGCCAGTAGTGTGGGCCCCAGAACTTATGGCTGTCCCCTGTGAGGATTAGCTCCGTCTTGCCAGGATTTAACTTAAGGTGGTTGTGGTCCATCCAGTGTTGAATGTGCAGCATGGTGGCCTGAAATTCGGTGACTGAGCTGTGTGAGCTATCAACCGTGAAGACCAATTGCAGGTCATCCGCATAGTTGAAGACAGTCTCATTCCTATCTTTGAGGGACTGGATCAGGGGGAGAATGTAAAGATTAATCAGGAGTATATTGCAGTATTCCACATAGGATGTGCATGGGAACACACTCACACAACTACAGTCAACATATGCAAAGCATAAAGTTTTTCAACATGGAACAATCAGATATTAAGCTCCGTGAACATTGACGAATGCTAACTATCCAACGTTGCCTATGCCACGGTGTTGCATCTGTACTCCAAATGCAATGCACAAGATACACTGTCTTGTTGCATACTGTAGATATGAAGACATTTAAGAGGACATACTGTCATCTAAAAGTCCGAGAACTTACCAAGCCATGCATGGTGACAAGCCATACCACAATCACTAATTGCAGTGGTCTTTGTGCCCACAAATGTCCACACTGTCACTGACATGTGGGATATGGGCTTTAGATACATATGCTACTCATGCAATAACTCACATAGCCCCATCCATACACCCTCTTCCATGTGTGTGCAGGCAAAAGTTCTGCACTTACACCTACGGACAACTACCTAGGGACTCCAATGTGCCACATGGGCCATTTTGCCCTTGCACAGATTTTTAGGACATGTATCACGTAGTGGCCATTGCGTAGGTTGACAGTTGCTTCATAGGTGGAACCACATACGTACTCATGGGTAGGCTTGAGATAACAGCTACATATACAACTCGTGCCTCCCCGCGTATCTCCCATCTGAATGGCAGTCCAACATTAACAACAACTGCCCCTTTGTCCTTAAGGACAACGGCAATTACAACTCAAACTCACAACCCACTTTCGCACTACAGACCACTTTCTATCCTCAGTTGAAACGTTGCAGGCCTTAAAGGGAAGATTAATAACCATAACTGGCGGGCTTTTGTCTCCAAGTTTGATTGAATCCTACTGCAGGACACTTGGCTCACTGACACACTGCATTTTGAGGGCTACGCTTGTTACTCAAGTCCCGCTATTCCCTCTACCCATGGCCGCGCGGCCGGAGGCTTAGCTACCTGGATCAGTTTGAGCCTTCAGGTCGAGGTCTTACAGATTAAATCAAGTTCCTCTGCCTTTTTAGCATTAATAATTTAAATACCAAGGACTAATATGGCTATTTATTTGATAAACTTATATAATAATGATTTGACTACCGTTAGCTGTACACATTATAATAGTCTATTTAATTTTATATCCCTACTCCAATCCAAGGCTAACAACCGAGCATCCCAAGTTTACTTTTTCTTAGCGGTGAATTTAATGCCAAGATTAGAGGGGGTCACAGGCCGCAAGACTTTGACATGAATAGGCTTTGCACTGCGCAAGACGCAAGGGGCGCAGAACTTTCAAAACACCTTATGGCCAACGGCCTGGTTGACTTACTTGAAATTTTAGGGGAGCTTGTAATACGCTGACATCATTTAGAGGAGGGGGGGAGAACTTCCTTCACTGATTATATGTTTGTCACTCCCGATTTTTTATCGTGGTTTTCCAAATGTAAGATTTTGCCCACAGATTGGGGCGATCATAACGCTCTGAACGCTCACATGTTTCTACCGCTCAAGCACCTTGCCCGTAGCAGTAACTCAGCAACTATCACGCATCATTCCTCAGATGGCCTTTGATTAGTCTGGCGTATGACAAACCCAAAAGAGTCAATAGTTACTCTGCTCAAGTCACACCTAAACAAATTCCTTTACTGCCTATTAGATAGTGTAGAGGGATCTATGGCCTCCCACTATAATAGGCTAATCCTCACAATCAAGGACTCCATGCTCAAACCAATTCGCAGCTCAAATTCAGACCCAAGATGGTTTGATGGGGTCTGTTCCCTGGTGCTAGAAATGGGATTTCTGGTTGGCTAGGCCATGCGCCTAAGCCAGCCACAGCCCCAATATTTATGCCAGGACTGTTCTTTGTTCTGCCCTGGCACAGGGCTTGGGGACCCAGTTCAAACCACTTCTGGGGGTCACTCAAACATTTGTTTACAGGGCACAAACACCCTCATTGTCAGTGTAGGCTCTGGCCCCAGACACATCACAGGGGGGCGGAGCCAGCATTGTGTAGTGCAGGCACAGTCCTATTCAGGCCCAGGTGCTACTCCTCCCACTACTCCAAATGCAGATCAGCCTATTCAGCCTAGCGCTGACTCACCCAGCCCCTCTGGAGCCACTGCACCTCCCCAGCCCCTGTCACTCCAGAGCCAGACATGCACTACACATCAGGCAGGCACAAAGACACATAGCATACAGAAATACCCACTTCTAAAAGTGGCATTTCTAAAATAGTGATAATACATCTGCATACACCATTACGCAGCATTTATTACCACTATTCCAAACATACCAAACTTGATCCCGCTACTCCTCTCAGATCAGGAATTACCACTGAAACACTTATCAGGGAATCCCCAATGCATTCCTATGAGAGGGCAGCCTCTCAGCAGTGAGAAACCAAAATGGCTGTTTGTCACTACCAGGACATGTCACACAGTTAAGGCACATGTCCTACCTTTTACCTACAATGCACCCTGCCCATAGGGCTAGCTAGGGCCTAGCTTAGGGGTGAATTATGTGTAGTAAAAGATGAGTCACAGACGTGGCACCGACTTTATGTGCTACGTCACAGTGGCAGTAAACTGCGCGCTAAGGCCCTGCAATGTCAGAGGCCTGAGACAGGTTTGAAAGGCTACTTTGGTGGGTGGCGCAAGCAGCACTGCAAGCCCACCAGCAGCATTTAATTTACTGGCCCTGGGTATCTGAGATACCACTTTACTAGGGACTGATAGGTAAATTAAATTAGCCAAACTGGTGTAGACCCATCTTACCATGTTTTACCATAGAGAGCACATGCACTTTACACTGGACAGCAGTGATAAAGTGCCCAGAGTCCTAAAACCACCAACACGAGGTCAGGAAAATACCAGGAGGAAGGCAAAATGTATAGGGATGACCCTGCAAAAAGGGCCAAGTCCAACACAACCCCCTTCCAGCCAAAAGCCAGGGTAGACCAATCATTACCTTGATGGGCTTCCCTGCTTGGGACGATAGAACACGGACGCGGGCCCGCAACTGCAGGGGCACACTCCAGTTCTACGCCAATCTGAACCCATGTGGTTCCCTCTGTCTAAGCTCCCAGGACCAACTAAGCTACCCCACTGGGACTCCCTAGCTGTCCGCGGCCAGGACCAGGCCCTAGGCCATCCAGATGTCTCTGATCCTTGCCTTCTCACAGAGTGGGGGGCAGTAACCCCTGGTACATAGTATCCATTCTCCACTCTTCCTCTCATCAGTGCAGTTTTAAACTGCCACTGATCCTCCAACCTAGGGTCCGCACCCTCAGGCTGACCAGAGGTCACGGACGAGGCTCTCCTCCCCCTGCCTCTCCTTCTGGGGTCCCGCACTCTCCTCCCAGGAAAAGAACCCCCAGAACCAAAAACTGTCAGGCCGCTGGAATCAGCCCTCCTACACAATTCTCCCACCAGTTCAGGACCTCTCTCCTGCAACTAGTCTCCCAACCTAGGGTCTAAACCCTCAGGTTGAACCGGGGTCAGAGGCGAGGACTCCCTCCCTCTGCACCCCCTTCCAGAGTTCTGCACCCTCCCACCTGGAGTGGTACCCCTTGAAGACAAACCGGTCAGAACACTGCTTACAGATGTCCTTCCCTCCAGGTCAGGAAGAACCTGAACCTGGCCTCCCAACCCAGGGACTACACCCTGCGGCTGAGCACCCGTCTGGCACACCAGGACTTCCTGGGGAGCACGCATGCCCCTGGAGGGTAACACATATCTCATGTGTCGAGTGACAGTCTGCCTGGCGCGGATCTCCCGACCCCTGTCCATCTGACAGTGCGCGAAGTTCCCCCAGGACAGAAGTGGTGTCACCACGGTCACTCCTAGGAGGCTCAGCCCTTATGGCCGGCCCCTGACCCACTGGTTCTCGCACTGGGGACTCTCTCCCCCTCTCACCCCTCCATCTGGACTTCTGCACCCTCCCCTTAGGAGTGGCACCGCCAGACACCAGAACTGATGGAGCTCTGCTTACAGACGCTCCAAGTTCTCCTGACACTAGGAGATCCCCCTCAACGGATGGCCTTCTAGTACAGCCTAGGCTCCCCACCTGGTGTTCCCTTAGGGAACCCTCCAGGCCCTGAGACTGGGTTTTGGGCACCTTGGGATGCATCCCATCCTCACTCCTTCTCTGCGGAGACAGGACGTGAGCCCCTACACCCCTCCCACTACACCGGGACCTATCTGGGCTACTAAGAACCTTTCCCACCACCTTGGGCTGGGAAATACCTGAGCCACTCCTCTTAGGGTCACTCCCCAATGCCTCCTCAGACCCTCTGGCACTCACCCAGAGGTCTGCCTCCCGTGCAAGCTCCCTGGGATCAGAGACCTCACACTCCAACAGGTGTTGGCGTAACCCTGGAAAACAACAAGGAAACATGTGCTCTCTGACAATCAGATTGAACAGCCCTTCAAAAGTGTTTGCCGTGCTACCCATCACCCAACCTTCCAGTGCATCACAACACTCATCCACAAACTCCCCCCAAGACTGGTGAGACAGTTTCCTACTGCCCCTGAACCTCAACCTATACCCTTCAGGTGTGACACCCTCTTCCAGGGAACTAGGTACCACGCTCTGGGGTCTGAGAGTGGGACTTCCTACACTGGACTCACTTCTGCTGCCACCACTGGACCCCACCCTCACTGGTGAATCCAGACCACTAATACTACACTCAGGGGACATATCCTCAAGAGCTAGCCTTTCTCTGGCGAAGGCCCTCTCTGCCTCCGCCATCCCCTCCTCCGCTAAGACCCTCTCAGTCTCTAGCTTTTTCTCTTCAAGGACCAACTCCTTGAGTCTCAACTCCTGAGCCAATAAGGCCTTTTTCTCCTACACACCCAGCTGCGCTATCTCCTTGGCATGCTCTAACCTGAGCCTTTCCAAAGCCAGCTGGTGCTCCCTTTCTTCCCTCCTATCCACCCACTCCTCTGGGGACAGGGAAAGGGGTGGGGCACAGCCCCCGGCACTGGACCCAGCAAGGCACTAGCTCTCTACGGGGTCCTCACTATCTACTGGCATCCCTGCCCTGTCATTTTCTCCCTCCTGCTCAAACTCTCCAGGGCCACTGCTCTCTAGGGGTGCTGGTCGGGGACCCTCCCTCTCAGAGACCTCACGGATCTTGGGGTCCTCCTTCTTAGACTCCTCCCTCACCCGGTTTTTGGATGTCCAACAGGCCAACACGGCCTCCTGCAGTTCCATCTTCCTGGCAGACCTACTTACTTGACACCCAAGATCCTGACAGAACCTCTTTAGGTCCTTCACAGTATACCTACGCAACATCCTTACATTAAATGCACTTTCTGTCACAATAACTGCTGGATCACCGAGGTGAGACATGACTGACACTTAAGGGGTGTCACCAAAATTTTAGAAGAGCAGGAAAACACAATTCACAAAGTGACACTTTCAGGAGAAATAAAAATCAGGAGAAATCCCCAAACATGTGATTATCTAAATGCAGAGTTTGTAGTGCAACCAGGTGTCGCTGTGGTATTGCGCAAACGCAAGTCCTATCCTCACCGCTGACAACCAATGTTAGAAATGGGATTTCTGGCTGGCTAGGGCATGCGCCTAAGCGAGGCAGAAACCACCACTCTAGTCAGGGCAAGGGAGTTACACACCGAAGATAACCCCTGCTCACCCCCTTGGTAGCTTGGCAGAGCAGTCAGGCTTATCCCAGAGGCAATGTGTAAAGCGTTTGCGCAACACACACACAGCAGTGACACACTAGGCACACCACAAAAGAAACTCCACACAAGGTTATATAAAAATAGCCTTTGTATTACTCATAAAACACATTAGAGCATAATCACATATATACACTGTGCCACCTGGCACTAGGTATCACTTTACAGGGATTATATACATGACAGGACCAATCGGGCCACTGTCAGAACCATTAGAACACACAAGTAATGAAAATAAAGAAACACCCAGTAACCACTGGTTAACCTTGCACTTAGCAAAACACATTACGCATAAACCCTCATCAGCAGTATACTAAAGTACCCACTTATAGCTGGGCACACATCATAATCATCAGCATAGCACAGCAATCAGTATTTGCTAGCCAGAGTGCACTTAGCACAACACATTAGGTATAAAACCTCACATTATGGCACATGTACCAAAGTAACATAATGCCCAGCAGTGTACCTTAAGCAAAAGCATTAGGCAGCAGTACTCAGCGTAGCACCTTATGCCAGTTCCATAGTCATCTGTGCACCTGAGTAATCACTGGCCACAGTCCACGTATTGTGAGCACCTCCAGCTCACCTTAGCCCACGCAGACATATATCCCCCTTAGCGTGGGAATCACGAAGTGTAGTCAGGCACCCCCACGGGGCCGCTTCTGCTGCTCTGTTATGCGGTAGCGGTGCTCCGGCCTCCTAGGCTACTGGGCCATCTGCCCAGCTGATACCCGGAATGCACAGTTACCGCCTCGTTTTGGGGCCTCAATGCTCATTACTCAAACTGAGGAGCAGGGGCCTCCGTGAAGGCAGGACCTCAACTGCAGCTGCCCGCGACCATGCGGCGCCACCGCGGGAGCCCAGAAGACTCACCCATGCTGCAGCTCCTCACCGGGCCTCGGGCCCCAAAGCGATGACTCAAACTCCTTGCGCTTACACAGAGCAAAGTCTCTGTCATTCGTGGCTTCTCCTTCCGGTCTTCCCCACTGGCAGGGGAGACTTCTTTCTTCCCGATCCTCGGAGCCAGCCAGGCTCCAGAGTGATCTCCTTCGGTGGACCCCACCGGCACAGCTCCGGCCTGGCTGCCTCGTCTGGGGGCAGCTCCACCCACAGTCAGGCTGACTTAGCCTAGCTTCCGATTTGTGGTCCTCTCTTCACCGCAAGCCCCGCCTGCAACCAGGCACAGACTTCTGCTTGTCTTCTGCCTGCTTCCCCCGGCTTCGTCGTGACCTCCTGCAGCCCGGGGACACTCAGCAGAGCCTCAGCTGTGCACACCGCAGGAAAACAGTGACCGGCCGTCAGGGAGAGGGGCAGCACTTCTCCTGGCTCAGCTCCCATCTCCCGTCCCTCAATAGCCACAGGCAAGGGCGGCACATTAATAAAAACAAAAGCGCTTCACACGTGCCTTCGCCCATAGGTCGTAGAACTGACAGGGGAGCACCCTTGAGCACTTCACACACTTCTTTTTAAATAACCAGGAAGGAGGACAGTCCAGTCCTTCTTGTGCTCCACACAGGAGCAGCCTACTGCATGTCAATTCACCCCTCACATCTGGGCAGAGCTGATTACAGGCAGACCAGCACGTAGGGACCCCCAGGAGACAGTAGCTGGGTCCCATGGCAGTTCCTCCTTGCCCAGCAGTCCTTCAGCTCCAAGCAGGTACCAAGCAGCCTTTCATGGGTTCACAGCCCCAATATTTATACCAGTACTGTTCTTTGTTCTGCCCTGGCACAGGGCTTGGGGACCCAGTTCAAACCAGTTCTGGGGGGCACTCAAACATTTGTTTACAGGGCACAAACGCCCTCATTATCAGTGTAGGCTCTGGCCCCAGACACACCACAGGGGGGCGGAGCCAGCATTGTGTAGTGCAGGCACAGTCCTATTCAGGCCCAGGTGCTACTCCTCCCACTACTCCAAATGCAGATCAGCCTATTCAGCCTAGCGCTGACTCACCCAGCCCCTCTGGAGACACTGCACCTCCCCAGCCCCTGTCACTCCAGAGCCAGACATGCAATAGACATAAGGCAGGCACAAAGACACATAGTACACAGAAATGCCCACTTCTAAAAGTAAATAACAATAAAGGGCTTTGGCCCCTAATCAGTAAGGCTGGACCAATCAATAATCAAAACAACACAACACTTGCCAGTACTGATAACTATTTTTCTAGTGCTCTTTCAACAATCACACGTGACATTCATAGTGATTGAAAAACTAAATTAAAGAATAAATCTTTTATTTTTATTTTAAATATGTTAAATGATTTTCAAAAATGGAATATTAATTCATGTTATTATTTTTTCATGAACATTACAAACAATGTTGTGGACCACATCATAAAAGACAACCATATAATTACAAATTATTCACATGAAAAACAAAACATTACATCTATTTATAAAAACATAATGCCTAACTTGAGCGAGCTCAAATTCCAACAAGAACTTAAGTAAAGAAAAGAAAAAGAAAACAAAGAACCCAAAGGAAAGGTCTAGAAAAAATGCACCACAGTTGGAATATGAAATGTGACACAGACCCAGGGCAACTAGAGGCCAAACAGTTATGTATTCAGGTTATAATGCAGAAACTTAATCATTAGTTTAACCTGTGTTTCAATAACCTGATACTCAAAACTTTGTATTACAAAACTTGTTTGGACACAAAATCACAAACGGCCTAAGCGTTTCGAACCCACTGAAAATGTAGGGGTTCTCCTCAGGACCTGGAAAAAGAGCTTGTATGTACAGTAACGTGGCATTCAATAATGCCACTTGATGCTTTATTTTATTTTCTTGAACAAAACAATTCCAAAAGCACTCTCTAACACATGCTTGTGGGCCACCAACAAAAACTTCTAGAGGGTGTTTAACCAGGAGCCTCCAGCGGTCGACTGTGTTTTTCTCTAGATTATCTCGAAGTCATCAAAAGCTTTTTTTTTAAATGTTCTGATACTGCCCTCTCATGGGCAATCTAGCGCTTCCATGGAACGCAGCTACGTCTGAGTGTCTCGTTTGCTCAGGAGCCCTGGGTCTGTGTCGCACTTCTAAAAGTGGCATTTCTAAAATAGTGATAATAAATCTGCGCACACCATTACGCAGCATTTATTACCACTATTCCAAACATACCAAACTTGATCCCGCTACTCCTCTCAGATCAGGAATTACTACCAAGACACTTATCAGGGAATCCCCAATGCATTCCTATGAGTGGGCAGCCTCACAGCAGTGAGAAACCAAAATGGCGGTTTGTCACTACCAGGACATACCACACAGTTAAGGCACATGTCCTACCTTTTACCTACAATGCACCCTGCCCATAGGGCTAGCTAGGGACTACCTAAGGGGTGACTGATATGTAGTAAAAGTGGAGTCACAGACGTGGCACCCACTTTATGTGCCACGTCCCAGCAGCAGTAAACTGTGCGCTAAGGCCCTGCAATGTCAGAGGCCTGAGACAGGTTTGAAAGGCTACTTTGGTGGCTGGCGCAAGCAGCGCTGCAAGCTCACCAGGAGCATTTAATTTACTGGCCCTGGGTATCTGAGATACCACTTTACTAGGGACCGATAGGTAAATTAAATTAGCCAATCAGGCGTAGACCAATCTTACCACGTTTTACCATAGAAAGCACATGCACTTTAAACTGTCAGTCAGTCAGTCAGTCAATTACTTTATTCGATACTTATAGTGTAAGATCATAAAAGTACAGATGAATACAGTTTAAAAACAGCAAAAGACAAATGAATACAATTTAAAAAACATCAATAAATCAGTGCAGAAACAGAATGCTATACAAATCAGTGTAAGTAAAAATAGCAAAATAATAGCAGTAGTAATTAAAAGCTATTTAAAATTCATTTAGTGGTGTTGCACTGCCGCCTAATCTTCCATGATTGAGTTAAAAAAGACGCTACTGACAAGCAAACCATGGGGTTAGGCAGGGATTGTAAGAAGAACATTGCTACACGACATTATTTAAAACGAAATTTGCACATCAGGGGGAGGATAAATCTTTTACGGGGGTCCCTATAGAATTTACAGAAGAAAAAAATGTGTAAATTTGATTGTACAGAAGAACTGTCACAGGGACAACAGGGTAAGTCATTTATAGAGTAAATACCTGCAGGATGTGCCAGCTTGCACGGAATAAGATTTAATCGGAATCTGATTAAAAGGAATCTATGACGTGCATTTGATACAGTGCATAGGTATGACATTATCCCTTCCTCAGGCTTTGGACCTTCAAGATATAGTTTTACCAATACCTTTGTGCAGTTTGTTTGTAATCTGGCATCTGCTCTTTGTTTAAAAAAACGGGCTTTTACCTCCCGCCTTGAGATGCTCATACAATCCCTGGGGTTAGTAACTAGGCGTTCCAAACCTAAAGCAGAAAAGGTTGATTTAATATATGAAATCCATGGAATTCTATGTGCATTTTCCATGGATAAACAATCTTCAATTAGGTTTTGGGTAGTCTGAATAGACTCCCTTCTCCAGAATGAATGCCACAAAATTATTGGTGCCACAGAGATTGTGTCAGACAGATATGGGACCTCCAATTCTGTATGGATATTAAAATTGGAGCAGCTTACGGGAAGACCCATTAGCTTTTTCCAAAAAGTGTCCTCTATTACTCGTAGGGGAGATGGATTAGTATGATCCCATATACCTGCCCCATAAGATGCAACCGACACTGATTTAGCTGCGTAGACCTTTCTTACCATGTCAATAGGCTTCGCCCCCAATTTTTTGATGAAAGAATGGAGAGCAATGATACTTCTCTCTAATGATAGCCCCCTAATGGCGCGCATACGGGACCATGGTAGCTGCCTATCGAATGTTACACCTAGGTATGAAAAAGTATCGGTGTGGGCTATTTTTTTCCCGGAAATATAAAAACTCGGAACCTTCCTATCCTTCCTTCCAGGGATTAAAATAAAATATTTTGACTCATTAGTTTTTAGGCCTAGTTTTTGCATATAGGTTACATAGATGTTTAGTAACTTTTGTAGGGCCAGACCAGTACGGGCAATTAACACTGCATCGTCAGCATATAGGAGGATTGGGGTGCAAAGGTTGTTAATTTTTGGGACGTCTAGTGTAGAATCCGTCAGGGGTGCTTCTACCCCATTAGTGTAGCTAGAGAAAAGAAATGGGGCAAGTACGCAACCCTGGCAGACTCCTCTATTAATTGGGAACGCCCTGGTGCACTCTCCTTCTCTCCCGTATCTGACGCAGGCCATAGCTGATGAATAAAGCTGTCTGATAAACAATATGATCGCCCCATCTATGCCCATTTCCTCCATTATCCTCCATAGGTGTTCATGTGCCACGCAGTCAAAGGCTGCGGACAAATCCATGAACGCCAGGTATAGTCTACCAGATTTTGCTTGGGTATACTTGGCGATCAGCAGGCTAAGATTAAGGCACTGGTCTTGGGTAGCCATACCCTTTTTAAAACCGTATTGGACCGGAATTAAAACATTGCTTTTGGCTGCCCAAACCTCCAAACGATTCAGTAAAACCCTTCCCATGAGTTTGGCCGTGCTGTCCAACAACGATATGGGTCTATAACATTTAGGTTCGGATTTGTCCCCCTTCTTATAAATTGGTATTAAAATTGATTTCTTCCATGAATCTGGTGGGCCCACTTTTGCAACTGCATTAAAAACATTTGTCAACACCGGACCCCACAGATCTGGGTGATCAACGAAGAAATCTATGGGAGTACAATCCGGTCCTGGCGCTTTGTTAATGGAGCACTGGGTTAGGGCTTCTCTAACTTCATAATGTTCAAAGACCAGTGGTGGATCATTGAAAGGGGTCACGGGTACATTCTGTGTTAACACCCCTTCCATGTTAGGATCGAATATACGGGAAAAATACCCGACCCAGGATTCCTCATCAACATGACAGTCCAATGTAGGAACTGATGGTGATTTGAGGAAGGGGGCGTTAACAATACTCCAAAAATCCGTAGAATTTTTTGTAATAGCCGCTTGGTAAAGTTGTTCCCATGATTCCTCCTTCAAGATTTTAATTCTTTTTTTCCTGGCCTCATTGTATTGGAAGCGGAATTGCTTCACTAGGGTTTTGTCTCCAGGAGTCACCCCCAGGGCCTGGTGCAAAGCGGTTAGTGATTTAGTACACACACGATCGAACCATCTAGGTCCTGCTGTTATGGTCATCAGTTTCTTCCTAGATAGATGGTGTCTAACCTCAGCTAAAATGGCCTCAAATGCCGTGGTCAATTGGGATGGGTTAGAGGCAGGTTCTAAGCATGTTAAAATGTCTCTCTGTCTTTTTTTAATTATCTGTGGGACAAGGGATGCTTTATCTGTTAGGGCCCATTTTAGTGTTATCCCATTAGCTTTTGCAATCACGGGCTTAATATGCCTTATCTGTTCTGTATAAATACCTGCCCATTTCAATTTGCCAGTAATCGCAGCGTGATCACTAAAATTTAAATAATTAATCTTGCAGCCAAAGATCAATTCTCTAAGAGGTTCCGCTGTGATTATGTAATCGATTGTACTACCCTGGGAGGGTGTACCAAACGTGTTATACAACATACCAGAGCAAGTATCAATCGAATTACAAATCTCTAGGTTATTAATCACCAGAAGTCTATTCAGGGATTCTCCATACTGATTATGGTTAAAATGATATAGGGGTTCCCCTTCAATGTCATTAAAACCGCATGCTGCTGAGTTTGATAGCTGACAACAATGTGCATTAAAATCGCCCATCCAAAGTATTTTTGGGGTGATTTTTAAAGTGCTAGTGCAATTGTTAATATCTGTCTCCACCTGGTCTGCAACTTCTTTCATATCACCTGAAAAGTTATTATTATAGAAATTAACTAAAACAATAATGTCTTCATCTGGACCTTTTAAGAATAATAAATGAAAAAAAGGGGAAACATTATAAAATGAGACAACTTCTACCCGTAGAGTGTTTCGTAACAGGGTTAAGATCCCTCCCCTAGCTCTGCCTGAAGTTGATGGGAGGGCAGGGGTATAGAATGAGCGATAGCCATCCAGGTCCATCTGCTCGACCTCCCAAGTTTCTTGGAGGCAGATCAGGTCATATGTAGTTATAATATTTATCCAATCTGGGTCCTGAATTTTTCTGCCTAGTCCAGCAATATTCCATGACATAAATGCGATTCCTTTAAATTGCTCAGATATTTCGGTTATGGGCAATTGTGTGTCAGAAACCCGTAAAGATAAGTTTCGAACAGGAGTAGGAGCACTCCTGCTCGGCTTGTGTCAATCGCAGCCCTCTAGGTCTGTAAGTGCATGGAATCTGTTATATGTAAGAAAAGGGGCAGAGAACGGACCCAGAGGGTATTGGGGTGAAGTAAACGAAGGAATAGCCAAATCCAATACTGGAGATTGTTGGCTTCGCGGCCCCAATATGTTGGGTTTATAAAAATATCCCAACGGTAAGGCAAATATTTGAGTAAGCGATGTTGTTGCAGTAGGTAATATTTGAAATAGTTGGCGTACCAATGGGGACGAATTAAAATTGACCACCACACAATCACCTTCAATATCTTTCTCCGAGTCACCCACCCAACCCACTCTTCTGGCCATTAAAATATATGGCAACATTGCTTTATGGCCCCCTACAAATTGTTTAAACCAATAACTTGCTTTAGACATCAATTGTTCAGTTGTCTCCACTTGTGCGTTGTGTAATTTCGGGACATTTGTTAATATTACAACATAAGGGCAAGCTGCTGGGGGAAGTGCCAGTGTTGTGTGATTAACATTTGAGCAACTTTTGGCCAGTCCAGTCCTTTGGTGTGATCTTGTCTCAAATCTTTCGGGGGGGTCGGGTGGTATCCTTAGATGTTCTTTGCGGTGAGTTACCAGTGTTATTGGTGGTGGTTACTTTCGGGGCCGTGGAATTAGTCTTTTGAGGAACATGTTGTGTCTGGATGAGGTCTATTAAATCTTTCCCTGGGTTAGTGACACCATGGATCGTATTTCTGCCCGATATCTGTAAATCCCGATTAGCTGGATAGTTCACACGACAACCAATATGGTCTTCATTACGATCTCCCCCTACAAATGGGCTGGATTCTATTTTTGTCTCAATTCTAGTCAATCTGTCTATCAACGGTTGCAGTAAAACAGTAATTGACTGCTCTATCTTTAAAATTAATGCATCCATAGAAAATGAGTGGGAAACATTTAGTTCTTGTGATGTAGCAATTTTTTCTTTTGTTTGCCTCTCCCCGCCTTTCTTCTTCTTCGGGGGTGGTTCTGATGTGCCCGGAGGGGAGAGTGAGGCGGTGGTTATGCAGGAGATCATGCGTTTGAGCCGAGTAGTAGGAGGCTCTGGGTTTATAACTTGCGAGTCTGTTATTAACGTATGTTCCCCCCTATTTGTAGGCTCAGTCCCAGCGATCAACAAGCCTGCCCCCCCACAGATAGCCTCCGTTCAACAGATGAAATCTCCTTATCAAGTGCATCAGTAGCTCTAATGAGAAAGGAGTCTAAAGTGTTCGCGGGCTCACCTCCGTTACTTGTAGTTGTTGTTTTCCGTTTCCCCATCTTATGAATCGGTCCCGGGTCTCTTGTTCCACTAAACCCTACATGTTAGGGAGAGGGCCCAGCCCAGCCACTTCCAGGCTCTGACGGGCGCGCCCGCTTGCGTCCCGCGCAGTGGGAGCCCACGATCCGCTTTAAGTGCCTCCAGGCGCAAACAAAGTGAAGTTGGCGGCGACGGCCGCAGGGGGGGCTGGGACCGATAGTCCTGGTCCTCCTCTTTCCCCCAAGGCTGCAGGCAACAGGCACTGTGGTGAGACGGGCTTCCCGCGCTGCGGGAGCCCGCAATCCGCTTTAAGTGCCTCCAGGCGCGAACAAAGTGAAGTTGGCGGCGACGGCCGCAGGGGGGGCTGGGACCGATAGTCCTGGTCCTCCTCTTTCCCCCAAGGCTGCAGGCAACAGGCACAGTGGTGAGAAGGCCCTGCAATGTCAGAGGCCTGAGACAGGTTTGAAAGGCTACTTTGGTGGGTGGCGCAAGCAGCGCTGCAAGCCCACCAGTAGCATTTAATTTACTGGCCCTGGGTATCTGAGATACCACTTTACTAGGGACTGATAGGTAAATTAAATTAGCCAGACAGGCGTAGACCAATCTTACCACGTTTTACCATAGAGAGCACATGCACTTTAAACTGGACCGCAGTAATAAAGTGCCCAGATTCCTAAAACCACCAACACCAGGTCAGAAAAAATACCAGGAGGAAGGCAAAAAGTTCAGGGGTGACCCTGCAAAAAGTGCCAAGTCCAACACCTGGCAAACAGGAAGCTGAGGAAAGCCTTAAATTCCTGCCCCAGGATAAAGACCTATATTTCCCTGGCTCGCACTGAATATAAAATTGCACTTACTAATAGGAGGAAGGAAGTATTCAAACAAGACTGGAAACTTTTGGAGCACGCGTCACAAGGAAAGGATAGCAAAACCTTTTGGGACACAATAAAATTAATCCATTCAAGGAATTCCCCTATTAACCCTCCACTGTAAAATAATATTTCGGGCACGGACTGGGTTACCCATTTTGCTTCTGTTTATCACACTGAAGATGAGCCAAATTTGTCTGCTACTCTCCTTAGTGGACTGCGGAATTCTTCCTCTTTTTTGTTAACCTTGGAGGAAGTTGAGTCGGCCATTCACCATAGTATGGGTGGGAAAGCTCCAGGTCCAGATGGGGTACCGACGGACTTGTTGAAATCTGTGCCCGAGATTTGGGGTCCTCTTACTACGAACACATTTAACTCCTCATTATCTACTATTATTCCTCCTTCATCGTCCACCGCAACAATAATCCAAATATTTAAAAAGGGTGATCGTATGTCGCCCAAGTGCTATCGACCTATTACCCTCATCGATAGCACGATTAAAATCATCGGCAGGGCCATTTATGACCTTTTGGTCGAGTGGGCAGCTGATAAGGACATACTTTCCCCTTTTCAATTTCGGCCAAAATTAGGAACCACCGAGCAATGCCTGAATCTGGCTTTGACCATTTCCAAATATACTAAGGCCAAGCGTTCCCCTATTTTATTTAGCTTTTATGGACCTATCCACGCCTTTGATTCAGTGAACAGAACCAAACTCTGTTTAATGTTGCTGGACCACAGCGTGGACCCCCCTCTGGTGAATTTTCTTTATTGCCTGCATTCTGATCTTACAGCCTGGGTTCGTATAAATTCTCTTGGGGAGCTTTCTTCTAAATTCCCTCTAAAGACTAGTGTGAGACAGGGTTGTATTCTGGCATCCTTATTGTTTATTTTATATATTAACAGACTAGCACCACGTTTGTCTTCTTCCCACACAGACATACCTAGAATCGCAGGTTCCCCTATTCCTGCCTTATTATATGCTGACGACGCGGTACTGTTAGCCCTCACCCCAAAAGCACTGAGACATCTTCTTAGTGTTGATAAAACCAAGCCGATAACAAAATATATTGCCAACAGTTCATCAGAATTGTGCATTGGTGTAAGCCCACTTGAGAACCACTGCATATGTCACATTTATTCACAGTGACCACATTTAAAATGGGTCTCTTTGGCCTTCATTGGGTCACACTGCCAAACACAAATTTATCGGGCGAACACTGCTCTGTGTGATCGCACCATTTGTTCAAATAAAGGTAACCATCATCATAGAGTTGGTCGTTAAATCATAAAAGGTTTACAGATAGCAGGACTGTCCAAAGTAGATAAGCAAGGGTGGAATATTTGTCAGACTTTCAGGATAGCCAAATAAAATACATTTGCAATCACTATAAGCAACTTATTCACATAATACTTACCCTGGAAATCTGGTATGGATCTGGCCCTCCCAGATAATGAAGCACACACTTGCATAAGGTATATACGAGTGACAACTGTGAAACAATCCAGCACTATTAGGCTGTGGACAATGTACTCTTTTTTATAAGGTTTCCTGCAGTACTTGTTCATTGTACTTGAATGCTCCTTCCTTACCATGGATGCCTAGCAGCTCTCATTCCAAACAAGATATATTTTCCCCATTGTGACTTGCAAAATTATTTACGCCTCCCAATTTATTTAAAGAGGCCATCCATCGCAGAGGAAAAAAGGGCGATATTTACAAGGATTTAATGCCGCCATAGTGTCATTTTTTTGAGATTACAGCATTTTTTTTTATTGCCATATTTATAAAGTGCCGCTAGACCCCTCTAGCATCCCTTTTTTACAGCTAGCACCTATTTTAAACAGCGCCAGTTCGGCTAGCGGGACTTACCAAAAATGATACGCAAGGTAGGCGTTCCCATGGTAAAACATCTGCAAAACACACTACGCCATATGTTCAAGGATTTCCTTGAACGTCGCTAAAAATGAAAAACTGCTGCAAGGTCTCATTAGCGGCAGATTTTTACCGCTAGGAAATACCTGGTCTTAAAAATGATGCTATAATACTTGTATAAAAGTAGAACAGACCCAAATCATCCTTGGCAAGCTCAAATATGTCATGGATCGTCTGCTATTGCAGCTAGGACCACCAAGGAGACCACTACCATCACCACCACAGAGGTAATGCTGGAGAAGGGAACGGACATACCATCAGAGGGTCACCCTCCTTGACCTCAGGCAAGAGGAGATCATACCTCATTACAGACTCAATAGGGGGGGTCCATTGTCCGCCTCCTGAACCAGATTGCACCAAGGCTGGAGCCTACATTCCGGCGCTGCACCAACATCCCTCCACAGGCCAAGCTGCTCGCTGTTCTCCACATGCTGACATCTGGAACTTTCCAAACAGCCAGAGTGGCAGGAGTATCCCAGGCATCCTTCTCCAGGTTCCTCCCCACCGTCCTGGATGCCATCATAAGCCTCATGCCACAGTACCAAACGTCTGTGCAAGAACAACAGGACAAAAAGCAAGGCTTTTATGCCATAGCTGGATTCCCACATGTGTTAGGGGCAATGGACTGCACACATGTACAACTTGTGCCTCCTGTGGAAACCGTACACATATACTGCAACAGGTAGCAAACCTATTCAATGAATGTGCTGGCAATCGTGGGCCATCTGACTTATTCATAAATGTACTTGCAAATTACCCTGGTAGTGCGCATAACTGCTACATCTTGCGGCAATCTGCCATCAATCAGTGTTTCCAGAATGGGACCTATGGGAATAGCCTGCTTGTTGGGAAGTACATCTCAAACACAAGACAGACCACAAAGCACTCAATCAAGTAGGAAAATATTGACAAATTGGTCTTGTGTTGAATTCCAATGTGCTTACATTGTTGCTGTGGCCCCAACATATAGTTAACAAGTCGCACATGTTGACACTGACTGCCAGTGTGGGCCACATGAACCAGTATATATCATGATGCTATGGTGGAGCACATGCCCATTTCATGTCTACATTGTAATGGGAAATATGCCTGAACAACATTGCAATACATAATAGGTGTGAAGTAAGGTACGCCACTACAAAGTACATCATTAAATTTTCTAATTTCAAAATTGTATACCATGGACAAAGTGCTACCCCTTCCCAGCCAATAACAATGTAGACCACAACATAATTACACACATCCAATTTTCAGGGACCATGTGACATTGTGCAAGTGGTGTGCCACCCTAGGGGACCATAAAAGAGGATACATAAGCACAGGGCTCATTACCATTTCCAATATGATGTTGTCCAGCAATCTGTAACACATATTGTAAGAGGCAATTGCACAAATACTATGACAATGGTTTTTGAATTTGTTACTAGAAACATTACATTATGTCCTGATAACAAGATGACACGTGCAAAATGGTGCAATGTTCGCTGGAGCTTTTGCCAATACACACCATTATGTCATGAATTGAACCTAGAACCCCATGGATGTGCTGTCTATCAAAAAAATGCACATTCCACCACTTTGCTTTGGATGCAGGTTAGCTCAGCCTTTTCCACACTCATCAATATACCGTGGCAGTAAAACAACACGAGGACCTATGTGCCCATCCAATTTTTGCCAAGACCCTCACGTAACAGTACGTCTTTATGATTACATACAAATAGACATTGTGAAAGCAAGGCATTCCCTGAGTGAAGATTGTGTACTACAAGTCATTTCCATGGGCAAGAGTAGAGAAGATCTAACACACTTCTGTGAGATTGCGAAACATGGCCATACATAAACACTGCAATAGTTACCCTCAACAATGCAGCATCACTTCACAAATCATACACACATCACATCCAATGTGCACAACAGGTAAAAGAACTGTGTGAACAAAATCACTCCAGCTCTCATCCAAGGTCCCAGGCTGTGCAGCAAGGTGCCCCTTCATGCACACAATATATCCCCTATAACATTTAACAAAAACGTTTTCAAGGGCATATCATGAGTGTCATAAAGGAAAGCTACACTGCTTCTGCCTGTGCAGACACACAATGAATGGATACCAATTAATGTCAAAGCAATGGCCTACACTGTCCCCTAGGTGTCTTACATTGTAGTGTAGGCAGTCTACTTGCTCAACTGTTGTGTTCAACCTCACAACACATCTACTAACTTCTGTATAGAGTCCCCACAGTGGGCTCTGTGCACCACCATGTGTAGATTAACATGTCACATAGATCCACTTTCATCTCAATGACTGACACACAGAAACATGTAGATGCCCTAAAATGTTTTCAAAATGTGTTCCATAAGGTAGATACTCCAACAGCTACTGTCATGTGTCATGTAATTGTAAAGATGAGGGTTCACATTTTGGCATAGTACCCATATATCAACACAATTAAAGCGTGTCAGACAACTGCCTGATAAATGTTAAAGTAAATATTGTTATTGGTGAATAATCAAAACCTACAAGGCATTGCCACTTAGCTGAATGTCAAGAAATGGAGGCATCACAGAGGACACCGCATTTGGCTGTGTTGTTTTGTGTTTGCCATGACCAATTGTCACTTGTATGTAAGTGTTGCAACTTCATGGCATGTACATGAACCCGTGTGCAAAGTGAATTTAGAAAGGTGGACACAGGACACAATGGCGACTAATGTACTTCTCACCCTCATCATGACTGCTGACTAATGTAACACCTTTTTTCTTTCTCTCACCTGACCAAGGGTACGCACTGATGCCGTGGGTAATGACACCGCTGAAGAATCCCCAAACCCAAGCACAGATAACCTACAATC
This sequence comes from Calotriton arnoldi, assembly GCA_963921515.1. Classification (NCBI taxonomy): domain Eukaryota; kingdom Metazoa; phylum Chordata; class Amphibia; order Caudata; family Salamandridae; genus Calotriton; species Calotriton arnoldi. The sequence continues at coordinate 770,966 of CAWUFW010004012.1, read as the reverse complement.
AAGCTCTCAGCTGCACCAGGTCTATTGTGGAGTGGACTTTTGGTGACCTTAAGCCACGCTTCCGCTGTCTTGATGCATCTGGGGGTCGATTACTGTACTCCCCACCCACAGTCTGCAAGAGCATCCTGGTATGCTGCATCCTGTACAACATATGTGTCTGGACAATTGTGCATTTGCCAGAGGACAATATTGAACCTGAAATGATGGATGATGTAGGGGAAGGAGAAGAGGAGCCAAGGCAATCTGCAACTTCAGCAGCAGCAACAAGGCAGAAGGATAATATAATCACCTATTTCTTCTCTGATTAACGTGTAACATAACTCATCACCCAAAAATGTGTTATAGTGAGAAATGTTACTCCGTCAATTAATAAACATTCACAACACTAACACCTTGTGAGCATTTTTATCCTATTTGCAGAACACACTTCTGCCGTATAATTTTTGACCCACTTATGTCTATCACACAGACTAGTCGTCTAGCAAAGTATATGACACAAACTATAACATCATCCGGTACCATAAATTATTTAGTGCATGGCAACTACAAGATGCAGATGGGGCACCATTGGGAGCAACTAATAACTTGTTGTAGTCACATAGATGTTGGGCCCCAACCGTGTGTGTGCCACTCCTGATGCATGCCATGTGTTTGGTCTCATCCTTGTGCTTACCAGTTGATTCAACTTAATCAGGAGTATATTGCAGTATTCCACATAGGATGTGCATGGAAACACACTCACACAACTACAGTCAACATATGCAAAGCATAAAGTTTTTCAACATGGGACAATCAGATATTAAGCTACGTGAACATTGACCAATGCTAACTATCCAACGTTGCCTATGCCACGGTGTTGCATCTGTACTCCAAATGCAATGCACAAGATACACTGTCTTGTTGCATACTGTAGATATGGAGACATTTAAGTGGACATACTGTCATCTAAAAGTCTGAGAACTTACCAAGCCATGCATGGTGACAAGCCATACCACAATCACTAATTGCAATGGTCTTTGTGCCCACAAATGTCCACACTGTCACTAACATGTGGGGTATGGGCTTTAGATGCATATGCTGCTCATGCAATAACTCACATAGCCCCATCCATACACCCCCTTCCATGTTTGTGCAGGCAAACGTTCTGCACTTACACCTCCGGACAACTACCTAGGGACTCCAATGTGCCACATGGGCCATTTTGCCCTTGCACAGATTTTTAGTACATGTATTATGTAGTGGCCATTGCATAGGTTGACAGTTGCTTCATAGGTGGAACCACATACATAGTCATGGGTAGGCTTGAGATAACAGCTACACATACAACTCGTGCCTCCCGCGTATCTCACCTCTGAATGGCAGTCCAACATTAACAACAACTGCCCCTTTGTCCTTAAGGACAACGGCAATTACAACTCAAACTCACAACCCACTTTCGCACTACAGACCACTTTCTATCCTCAGTTGAAATGTTGCAGGCCTTAAAGGGAAGATTAATAACCATGATTGGAGGGCTTTTGTCTCCAAGTTTGATTGAATCCTACTGCAGGAGACTTGGCGCACTGACACACCGCATTTTGAGGGCTACACTTGTTACTCAAGTCCCGCTATTCCCTCCACCCCTGGCCGCGCGGCCGGAGGCTTAACTACCTGGATCGGTTTGAGCCTTCAGGTCGAGGTCTTACAGATTAAATCAAGTTCCTCTTCCTTTTTAGCATTAATAATTTAAATACCAAGGACTAATATGGCTATTTATTTGATAAACGTATATAATAATGATTTGACTAACATTAGCTGTACACATTATAATAGTCTATTTAATTTTATATCCCTACTCCAATCCAAGGCTAACAACCGAGCATCCCAAGTTTACTTTTTTCTTAGCTGTGATTTTAATGCCAAGATTAGAGGGGGGTCACAGGCCGTAAGACTTTGACACGAATAGGCTTTGCACTAAGCAAGATGCAAGGGGTGCAGAACTTTCTGAACACCTTATGGCCAACGGCCTGGTTGACTTATTAGAAATTTTAGAGGGAGCTTGTAATACGCTGACATCATTTAGAGGAGGGGGGGAGAACTTCCCTCATTGATTATATGTTTGTCACCCTCGATTTTTTATTGTGGTTTTCTGACTGTGGGATTTTTCCCACAGATTGGGGCAATCATAACGCTCTGAGCGCTCACATGTTTCTACCGCTCTCAAGCACCTTGCCCGTAGCAGTAACTCAGCTACTATCATGCATCATTCCTCAGATGGCCTTCAATTAGTCTGGCATATGAAAAACCCAAAAGAGTCAATAGTTACTCTGCTCAAGTCATACCTAAACAAATTACTTTACTGCCTATTAGATAGTTTAGAGGGATCTATGGCCTCCCACTATAATAGGCTAATCCTCACAATCAGGGACTCCATGCTCAAACCAATTTGCAGCTCAAATTCAGACCCAAGATGGTTTGACGGGGTCTGTTCCCTGGCAAACAGGAAGCTGGGGAAAGTCTTAAATTCCTGCCCCAGGATAAATACCGATTTTTCCCTGGCTCGCACTGAATATAAAATTGCACTTACTAATAGGAGGAAGGAAGTACACAAACAAGACTGGAAACTTTTGGAGCACGCGTCACGAGGAAAGGATAGCAAACCCTTTTGGGACACAATAAAATTAATCCGTTCAAGTAATTCCCCTATTGACCCTCCACTGCAAAATATTATTTTGGGCACGGACTGGGTTACCCATTTTGCTTTCGTTTATCACACTGAAAATGAGCAAAATTTGTCCGCTACTCTCCTTAGTGGACTGCGGAATTCCTCCTCTTTTTTGTTAACCTTGGAGGAAGTTGAGTCGGCCAGTCACCATAGTAAGGGTGGGAAAGCTCCAGGTCCAGACGGGGTACCGATGGACTTGTTGAAATCTATGCCCGAGATTTAGGGTCCTCATATTACGAACACATTTAACTCCTCATTATCTACTATTATTCCTCCTTCATGGTCCACCGCAACAATAATTCAAATATTTAAAAAGGGTGATCGCATGTCGCCAAAGTGCTATCGACCTATTTCCCTCATCAATAGCATAATTAAAATCATCGGCAGAGCCATTTATGACCTTTTGGTCAAGTGGGCAGCTGATAAGGACATACTTTCCCCTTTTCAATTTGGATTTCGGCCGAAATTAGGAACCCCCGAGCAATGCCTGAATCTGGCTTTGACCATTTCCAAATATACGAAGGCCAAGCGTTCCTCTATTTATTTAGCTTTTATGGACCTATCCACCACCTTTGATTCAGTGAACAGAACCAAACTCTGTTTAATGTTGCTGGACCAAGGCGTGGACTCCCCTCTGGTGAATTTTCTTTATTACCTGCATTCTGATCTTACAGCCCGGGTTCGTATAAATTCTCTTGGGGAGCTTTCTTCTAAATTCCCTCTAAAGACTGGAGTGAGACAGGGTTGTATTCTGGCATCCTTATTGTTTATTTTATATATTAACGGACTAGCACCACGTTTGTCTTCTTACCACACAGACATACCTAGAATCGCAGGTTCTCCTATACCTGCCTTATTATATGCTGACGACGCGGTACTGTTAGCTCTCACCCCAAAAGCACGGAGACATCAGGTGTATTGCTTTGCTTCCTTTATGCAGAACTTGAATTTAACTACAAATTACTCTAAGTCGCATATTATGTCTTGTGGCCCGGGTAAATTTAGGTTGAAAAAAATCAGCATTAATGGGCATGCTCTGACGACTGTAGATAACTTTCATTATTTAGGACTAAACTTTAATTCAACAGGGTCATGGAACCCCCATCATGTTCAGGCCAGTTTAAAACTAAACAAAACTGTGGGTGCAATCTGTACCCTTATTAGACCACAAATCAGGGGGGGGTCAGTGTTTCCTCCATTGAAAGTCTATAATTTACAATGCATTAGTGCAGCTGCCTTTGGCGCTGGAGTATGGGGTTTCAGCAAATGCTGTTCCCTCCAGACAGAGAAAAACCGTTTCTTACGACGGCTCCTAGGTACCCCTCCATCCACCCCCAGTCTTATTACTCATCTCAAATTAAATAAGGGTTTTATCGAGGTCAAGATCCAACTGGCGCCTCTTTTATTATGGGTTAGCGTATGGTTGAACCATGCCGCTAAACTCTGCAGGGATATTATATCTGACTGTGTGACCTGGATAGGGCCCGCTTTATACCCTGTTTGAGCTACATACAGGATACTTTGGGAACCCTCTGTATAGCTTGGTGGTTTACCGAACCCAGTCATATCCCCAAAAACGCTAGGACGGAGGTGAAAAAATTGTTTAAGGACCACCGTGCAAACATTAGGCTGAAACATGAATTATCCAAACCTTCGATGTTGCACTTTTATAGCTTTTTATACACAGACGTTTCCCCACTGTACTTGTCGATGAAATTGTCAAGATGGGAGTGGTCTCTTCTTTTCCTTTTCAGAGCAGGGACGATTTATTGCATTACATACATTTTATATATTATAATATTTAACATTTACTACTTTAAACTGTATGTATTTAGAAAAACTGTATTTTTATCTTTGGACGATATTACTGCCCACAATATTTTTTCGATAGTTTTCTCATTGCCATTATAAATATAGGAACACAACATTGTGGAATATTTTTGACACAATATTTTTGTCATCAATATCTTTTACCATGATATTGTGTCAAAGAACCTTACTTATGCATGAAGCAACCATGATGTCAATAAAGCATATGAGGTATTCATTGTTGGAGATATCTGTTGTCACAGAAGAAAAAAAAGATGCCCGTTCTTTTGCATCCTGTATTGAGATTGTAAATTTCACTTACTCTGTAAATAATTTCTTAAGATTCAGTGGCCTGATGAAATTTTACATATCTACTAATAAATGTGCAAAGTTACAGGAAATGGTCAGATAATATCCACATTCCTTACTCAATAATTCTACATAATTCTACATAATTCCTTATCAGCGATGTATCAGCCAAATTAACAACTATGATTACTTCATTACTGATGTCCCTTTCTCTCTTTTCAATTGTTATGTCTCCTTTTGCCATCACCTGCATTTGCCTTCCAGTCACTTCATTCAGGCTTTAGCTCCCTCACCTTTTTGACATACGTCTCCATCCACACTCCCTCTATCCCAATGCTCTGTATAGTATCCCTTCCTCTAATTCTTCTTGCCTATCCTATAATCTTGCTTCCTTTCTCTGCCAGATTTTCAACTATTTTGTAGGCCTCTTCAACCTAAGAATTGCAGATTGTTGATCTCTAAGCCAGAACAATCTAGCATAGGCTGTATAAGTAGCGAGAACTGTATGTATAAGTTTGTATCTCCGAAATATTTTTTAAATTAAGGTTAGAGGTGTTATTAACAAGCGTTAAGAGTATTGCTCACAGTTAGGATTAAGCTAGGCAGTTGATAATGTGGTGTTTTGGCTCCAATAATAGACTCCTGGTAATGCCTGGTTGCATAAAAGATTGGTTAAGTACTCTATTGGGAGAAATAGCCATCACTAGTTGGGGATAGTTACCAGAAGGAGCAAGACTATGTACCTAGAATTTCCTAAAAGAAGAAACAAAAGGCATCTTTTTTAGCTTTAAATGTAACCAACTGGCATTTTGGTTTGCAACTCAAGAATGGACTTGAGAGGAACTTGGTCAGTTGGAACTAGATCTAGGAAATAATTTGCCAAGGAAAAAAGAAGTTGCATAATGGTGCCATGGAATCTGTGATGCAGCAGGTAGCAGTCTGAGATTCCCAGTTAGTGTTACTTACCCTAATTTGAACAAATCTGAGTAAGACAATAACCGGGATATTTAAGCCTTCCTCTGGTTATTTTTGGGATTATAGAAATTGCATGGGTGAAATAATGAGCATGGGTGAAATAATGGGTGTAATTTATGTGATTCTTCTGGCAAGATGAGAAAGTTGTAAAAATGGGTTTCATCGCCTCCACCTTTACTAAATGAATTAGTATAGTAAGCGAAATCTATCACCCCTTAGATTAAGGTTTTTCCTCGTATAAAAATGTGAGGTTCTAAAGAACTTCCTCTGTACTGGCCTGTGATTACACCTACAAAGACATATTCTTTTTTGGATTGTTGCAACCTACTGGGTTACCCCTACATATGATTAACGTAACTGCGTTCATATTGATTGTTTGTTGTTTCTTTTGGTTCTCATGGTTATTATATTCAGGGTGGGAGCTTTGTAGTGGTGGAATTGGGTAACCAGAGTGGTTGGGGAATTAAGGGTATGAGTTGAATTGAGAGAGGTTATGCATCTTGGCATTGTGTTGAAATAGGAATCAGGAGAGGGGGTGTACAGCCTCTTCACAACTAAAGGCGCGTCTTCTGTGCGCATCCAAATGCCTAACAAACACATGCACTGTGGGACTACCTGACCCATTGATATTCTGACTTGGAACATGCGGGGTTTAAATAACCACCGCAAAATGAGGTAGGTACTCTCCAATTTAGATCGACTTGAGGTGAATGTTATGTTCCTGCATGAAATGCACCTTGTCCCTAGGGGGGCCAGCGGCTTTGCTATGAAATAGGCATCACACAGACTGTTCCCATCATATGCTCATGAGGTGGTAATATTACAGCGAGGCAGGCTCTTGCAGATGATATAGGACAGTATGTCATCACATGGGGGAAGCTAGGTACCTCAAAGATAACATTTGTGAAATGCAGATGACCCAGAATTCTTTGACAGACTGTGGGAGAGGATCCTGTCCACGAACCTGTATGCACTAATCTGGGGAGGAGACTTCAATTGCGAGTTACAAGAAAGAATAGATAGGTCACATGTCCCTCCCAGCTAATGCAGTTTGGCATCCACACATTTAAATGTTAGGGAACATTACTTATGTGATATCTTGCGGTCCAGACATACTGATGCCAGAGAAGGTACCTCTACTCTGGGTGCACAGGGTATGATCTCGACTGGACTACTGGCTGATGACTGGGGAGGTGGCCACATGGGCATACAACATTTAACATATTGTGCACACCCTTTAGGATCACTTCCTAGTACTGCTGAAGTTGGGGCTGCCCGATGCCTCCTCTGTGAGAAGCTGCCCCTGAGGCCCTTTTTAGACCTGGTATTTGTGGATGAGATGCAGGGGAAAATAGCAGAATTCTTTGCAAAGAATGAGGGGACAGTAGATTTGCTTGGCAGTGTCTGGAAAACCTTCAAGTTCACCATTTGGTGCAATTGTATAGCTAGACATAGTGGAATTCTGCACTTACTGCATAGAGATCTAGCACATTTAGAGGGGGAACTCAAGGCCCTGGAACTGATACTGGTGAAGGGAGGGCGCAGTGACACCTTGGAACAAATTTTAACTAAAATTACTGAATTCAAAGCCAAGGCTGAATGTGAATGCAAATTCAGGGGCAAATATGCACAAGTCAGAAGCTATGGAGGGAGAGAGGCCTGAGAAGGCACCAGCCACACTGATAAAGCACCCAAGAACCAATAACGATATAAGAGAGATACAAAACATAAAGGTTGGGACGTGTTGCAATCCTGCAGGCACCCTAAATGTATTCTTAGATTACTACATGGTGCTTTACACCTCCACTGGTTTGGCGCCAAAGGAACCACTTGCGCCATATCTTGATGTGGTGGCCCTAAGCACGCTAAGTGATGGGTACAAGCTCTTCCTCGACTAGCCTTTTACACTTGATGAGATCACGACAGTTGTAGGGTTGTTACCTACCTTTAACACGCCGGAAAATGGGAGTTCTCCCGGGAGAATTAGATAAGAGTTACGCTCAGCAATTAGGCCCCAAGCAATTAGCGCTATTTGAAGAAGCCGACAAAAGAGAACACTACTGAAGACCAGGCTGGAGGCAGTGATCATCATGCTAATAAAGCTGTGCAAGCCCCTCTTCTTGTGGGATTCCTACCGGCCGCTGTTGCTGTTTAATTGTGATGTTAAAACATGAGCAAAATTGGTAGCCAGCCGACTTGCACTCCCCGTACCCCAGTGGGTTAGGCCGGATCAGTCATGGTTTGTTCTGCTGTGCTCCACAGCACACAATTTGCACATCCTGTTTGCAGTACTGCAGATGCTCAACCCAGAATAAATGCTGTTGCGATATTCCTCAATGCTACCAAGGCATTCGATTCCTTGGAATGGGACTTCCTATTTTCTATCTTTGAAAGAATAGGAGTTCATCCTCCCTTTCTGGGATTGTATGGATATCATACAACAAACCTATAGCGAGAGTCCTTATAAACAAACAGGTGTCAGCCATTCACACTGGTGCGAGGCACCAGACAGGGTTGTCCCTTTTCACCGCTTTTGTTTGCGATAGCAGTGGAGCCAATGGCGTCTAGGCTCCAGAAACTGTATTCAGAATATGCCCTTAGGTGCACAAGCAGACATATATTGATATCAGTTTATTCAGATGAGATCATGCTATATATATGAAAACCAAGTGAAAGCCATAATTTCATACTCCGTGAGTTTATACGATTCACCACAAACTATGTTGTACATATCAGCTGGGAGAAATCTTAGATATTTCTGTTAACGGCCAATACACGACAGTTTGAGCTGAACTATCCACTGCACTGGTATTTGAGCATCTGGGCATGTAGGGACAGAGAGGTTTTTATATGCACAAATTATGGCACTACACTTGCCAACATCACAGATCAGATTTCTAGGTGGATATCGCACCCACTCTCACTATCAGATCATATAGGGCTAATCAAGATGGTGTTGCTACCTAGCTACTCTACTTATTTTTAAATAAATCACTCCCGCTGATGGCAGGATTCTTCTCGGAGCTTAAAGCACATGAAGTTCGCCTAGCTGGAAAATAACCACAAATAAAATGGGAAATCCTCACATTACAATTCCATAACGGAGGGTTCGAGGCTCCAGACTTAGAACTCCATTATCTATGTGCCCAGGCTCACTTTGCACTTGAATGGTACCCACCCACGCCCTTCCTTTCACGCCCGGCAGTGCAGACTGGTCACATGCTGCCAGTTCTGTCACAATCCTCATTGGAACCCCACTCACCACTAATCCCAGGCATTGGCGTACAGTGGAGTACACCATAAGATCATGGGACAGGATGAGGGAAAAAACGGGCGCAGGTGGTCTTTATTCCCCTTGCCTACCTTTAGGTCATCACCTACTGATACCGGCCATGCATGAGAGATTAGTGCAGTCCCAATTGCAAGACAGAGGTCTGCAAAACTGTGGTGACCTATTTAGGCAAGGCACCTTTTCAACCCTAGCAGAATTCTTTGGGGATAGCCAAGGCACCCCCTGGTGGTTTTCCTGTAGCATCGCAATAAAAACAACTATAGGATTAGGATCCATGAGTTCCCCAACGAGTCCCCTGTGTTCACCACGCTTGACACCACATATACTGGACTCAATAGGAGATTCAAGCCCCAGCTCTGGGAGCTAGGATGAGCTGGGAGGAGGAACTATTGTCATGTAATTCCACCTGAGGTATGGGAGATATGGCTGTATGCAAACTGAGCAAGCGTCATCTAACAGTGAGCTTCGTATTATACACTATAAATTCCTGCAGAGGGCTTACTATACCCCTAAGAAACTACATAGATATGCCCTAGGGGAGGATGACTGATCCTTACGAAGCGGAGGTGGAGGATTCCTCCACCTACCTTGGGCCTTGTCTGCAAACTATAAATACTGGGAGGAGATTTTCTCAGCCCTGGCCATGATGACTGGAGGTGTGCTCACTGCAGACTTGTGCTTAGGTCTCTTAGGATATGTTAAGACTTTTGTATAGGAAATTATGTAGCACTGGGCCTCTTGTAAGCCAAATGACTAGTGGCCTGCAAATGGAGCAGGAAAAGAGCACCCAAAATTCAAGCAATGGATCGCAGACTTAACATATTGTACTGAGCAACTTGAATTGTATGAGAAAATAGTACCCCCCCCTCCTCAAGGCCTAGAGTCATATGGCAGCCCTTGAGAACATATCTACTACAGCACTTTATGGACTCTGGTCCGGAGGATGCTTGAACCCACTGATGGCTACAGAGGAGTCCACTAATATTACCTGTTGGTTGATAGTAAATTGCCTTGTTATACTTTTTCTGCTACTACACCTGTCTTCCTCTTGTTGTATCTTATATTTCTTCACTGCACTGCTGTGCATGTCAAAGTGATTAGCTAAACTTTATTTTGCTCACCTTTCTCTTTTATATTACTGACAGTATTGTATATACTGCTCTGTAATGTTGGAAAGGAAATAAACAGTAAGATGATGAATAAAATCTTTAAAAAATACTTTAACATTTTGTTTTACGTTTATAAAGTGGAAGTAGTCCTAAGAGGACCCTTTGCCTTTGCAAATGCATTACCAACTCCTTTAAGGCATCACTAAAATGTCAATGTTTTGAGAGCGAATTTCAGATGGAAAACACTGATACATACGATACTGATTCATTATTTGGAGGGAACATCAACAATATGCCTCTTCCAGATACCGAATTGGTATATATTTGAACTCCAATTTTAGGAGTCAGTAAAACTTTTCTGACTCCTATAATGGGATTAGTACATAAGGAGGAAAAAGCATGTTAACTGTTGCAAATGCCAAATTAAAGCATTTGCAATAGTTAAAATGCTTTGTACTTCTGGCCCAATATTCAACAACGCTATAGAAGAATGGAAGAATGAGAAAGAGGAAGGGAAGGGAAAAGAAAGAAACAGCAGAAGAAAAGAAAGAAAGCATACTTCAAAACAGAGTAGGCGACAGGTTCCTGCACTGTCAGTTTTCCCTGCCTCCTAGAACAGGGCACACAGTAGTTTTAAATCCCACCTAAGCTGGCGGACAGCTGCATATTCTCAAACCAGCTGACAGGCAATTACCATGTACAAGGTACCCAGAGGCAGCCTGCAAGCTAATGGCAGTTTGCAATCGACCTGTTAGAGACTCCTGATGAAAACCCTTGCTTCAGAGAGTACCATGTTGTGCAATCATCAATGAATATCTCTGTCAGTTCATGACTCTCTTCCAGACTCAGTGCAGTTCATATCAGACTGTGCCTTACCAGTGGTGCAGCAATTAGTATATATATATATATATATATATATATATATATATATATATATATATTACCTACTGGCGGTCGCCAGTAGGTAGTTATAGTTAGGACCTTTTTCCATAGGAAATTCACAACATTCTATTCCCAATAACTTTGGCACCGGTCGACGAATCTTCGCGAAATTTTCAAAACTTGTGGGGCGCTCCGGTCCGCTCCTATCTTGAAAGTTTCGGGGTGATTCGGCAAGCGGGGGCCGAGAAAAAAGGGGGGTCCCAAAACGTGTTTTCTCCATGTTATTTTCCATAGGAAACTTTAGACAAAGCTACAGCCCGAACTGCTGAACGGAATTACACCAAATTTTGCAAAAGGTAGCCTTTGGTTCAGAAAGAGCCCTTTTGTTAAATGGTGTAAATCCGTTCAGAAGTTGCTGAGAAATTCCAAAAATAAGAGTCAAAAAATCAATTTCCCATAGGGAACTTTGTGCAAGGCTACAGCGGAAACTACTGAACGGATTTACCCCAAATTTGGCATAAAGGTACTGCTTGACTCAGAAAGCAACCTTTTCAAAAATGGTGTAAATCCGTTCAGTAGTTTTTTAAATATTAAAGGAAAAATAACTTTATATATCTGGGCGGAGCCTAACCACACATGTCATCGTGAGATCTGATTGGCTGTCAGCACTTCATCCAAGAAGTGTTGGCAGCCATCTTGGGACCAATATACATGATAGCACACCAATGAAATGCATTGTAGTGAATAGAAGATTTTGAGGGTCACCAAAAGGAGAACTATAAAGGGTGATAACAGACTTTAGTTACATTAGAATTCATTTGTTGATGGTACCATACTAATTTTAGGAATTGTGGTGTGTTCTAGGGTGATTTTACCCTGTGAAAAACCTTCTGCTGGGATTTCATGAATCATGTTTGAGAGAAAACAATTTTCTCATGCTTGTCCCACAGAGGTTTGGAAGGTGCTCCAGAAGCTAAAATGAGAGCATATTTTCTGTAAATTCACATTATCTTTCTCAGTCATGTGAGAATGAAGCCTGACATTCTCAGTAAAACATGTAAATCCAACAAGGGCAGAGACTGTCAGTTGATTCCTTTGTGTTCTACTGCAGCTTCCCAGAGTGTTCTTAATAACAACTAGAGCGCTAACAACCTTACCTATGACAAAAGTATGGCACACCTGAAGCCATCTTGATTGGAATAAACTGGTAACACTTAAAACATTCAATTTAAAAAGGAACAAAATGATGGGGTTCATTTTGTCTTAGAAATTATGGTTAGTGCTGTAGAAAGAAAAATTAGGACATGTTTTAAGTGAGATCTCAAATATCTTCCTGTTATATTTCAACAGGAGCAGCCTGCCAGTTGATTCCTTTGTGTTCTACTGCAGCTTCCCAGAGTGTTCTAAAGAACAACTAGAGCGCTAACAGCCTTACCTATGACAAAAGTATGGCACACCTGAAGCCATCTTGATTGGAATAAACTGGTAACACTTAAAACATTTAATTTAAAAAGGAACAAAATGATGGGGTTCATTTTGTCATAGAAATTATGGTTAGTGCTGTAGAAAGAAAAATTAGGGCATGTTTTAAGTGAGATCTCAAATATCTTCCTGTTATATTTCAACAGGAGCAGCCTGCCAGTTGATTCCGTTGTGTTCTACTGCAGCTTCCCAGAGTGTTCTAAAGAACAACTAGAGCGCTAACAGTCTTACTTATGAAAAAATGATGGCACACCTGAAGCCATCTTGATTGGAATAAACCGGTAACACTTAAAACATTTAATTTAAAAAGGAACAAAATGAGGGGGTTCATTTTGTCATAGAAATTATGGTTAGTGCTGTAGAAAGAAAAATTAGGACATGTTTTAAGTGAGATTTCAAATATCTTCCTGTTATATTTCAATAGGAGCAGCCTGCCAGTTGATTCCTTTGTGTTCTACTGCAGCTTCCCAGAGTGTTCTAAAGAACAACTAGAGCGCTAACAGTCTTACTTATGACAAAATTATGGCACACCTGAAGCCATCTTGATTGGAATAAACCGGTAACACTTAAAACATTTAATTAAAAAAAAATGAGGGGGTTCATTTTGCCATAGAAATTATGGTTAGTTCTGCAGAAAGAAAAATTAGGGCATGTTTTAAGTGAGATCTCAAATCTTCTTCTATTTCATTAGAAAATTCTGACATGCAGACTGAAACAATCACTTTCAATACCAGCAGTAGACTTCCAGTTAACTCCCTGGTGAGCAGTAGCTTTACTACAGTGATCTAATGAGCAACTAGAGTGCTAACATTCTGAATTTATGGCAAATGTGTGACACATCTGAATGCCTTCTTGATGGAATCAAAGTAAAAACTGAAAGCATTTCCTACTGAGGAGACTGCAGTAAATGAGGAAATTAGGAAACTTCATAACAAATAAGTATCCCAAGATGGCCACCAGAGAAAAAAGAGCCCAAATGTAGCACAAATATCACCCATATGTAGCCCACATATAGCCCAATGACAGAAGTGTGGAAAACACTTTTTATTTTTAGTTTTTTTGCAGTTTTATATAGTGCAGACTGGTCAGGTATTGGAGCGTTGCATCTTACTTGGACCCCTTATTGCGTATTTTGCACGAAGTACATGAGATTGATCTTGCGAAACATTGAACTTTACTATTCTGTTAACCTGAAGTTGCTCTGAACCGGGCTTTGTAACACCCGTTTTTACCTACTGGTTTTAATTAATTCTCACTGTATTGTATTAAGAAAGAGGATTTACTGTTTTTATGTACACTTTTATGATCTATGTTTCTAAATCAGATCGAATAAAGTTTAATGAATGTAATTGAAGTCTCCCAAGATGGCCATCAGAGAAAAATGAGCCCAAATGTAGCACAAATATCACCCAGATGTAGCCCACGTATAGCCCAATGACAGAAGTGTGGAAAACACTTTTTATCCTTTGTTTTTTTGCAGTTTTATATAGTGCAGGCTGGTCAGATATTGGAGTGCTTTACATGAGCATTGGTTACATCATACAAGGACAAACTCATTTTGGTTGTAGGCATGGGGAGATTAAGTGACCAGAATCACAGAATGACGAGCTGAAGCAGAAACTCCAACTTGGTAACACCACATTTTCTCCCCTAAGCGTAACATTTAATCAAGTGGTCAACTGGATAAAAAAACATAGAGATAACAAATAATTCAAAAGTGCTTTGTCGCTATTTGAGAACTGCTTGGCTCAGAAAGCGACCTTTTTAAAAATGGTGTAAATCCGTTCGGTAGTTGTAGAGAAATTGTAAAAAACAAATATCGATATCTAGAGGCGCGGTGGATCCGCGAACCCTCCCGACCACGAGCTTCATTTTAATTGGCTGCCAACACTCCAAACCAGGAAGTGTTGGCAGCCATCTTGTGACTCGGTAGAACCGAGTCACAAGAAAACAGGGAAACAAAGGTGAAAAAGAAGAAAAGGGGGCAGGGTAGAAACACCCTGACCCGCTAGGCCTGCAGCCAAAAAAAGCATTTTTTTAAAACAAAATTGGCGAAATTCGCGCTGGGGTCGCGAATCCCGCCGAAATGTAAAAAAAAATGAAGCGCGGGATACCGCGCTTCATTTAATTGAGACCCCCGGGTGGGCCAGGTCCCGGGGGCATTGCCAACAAATATATGCAGGGCCCGCGGGGCCCCCGCAGCCCCGAGGACCGCCACCTCCCGGGGCTTGTTTTTTAATGTTTGGGGGCCTCCAAGGCCCCCAAGCCCCGGGGACCGCCACCGCCAGGGCTTTTATCAAATAGGGACCCTCAGGATTCTAGGGGAATTAATCCTCCAACTTACCCTGAGCACTACTGATGCAGTCCAGCCATCGCCCTGTCACTACACATGCACTCCTCCAATCAACCAGCGAGCACCATGTACTTATCCAATCACTCCGCCAAAACACAAGCACTTATAAATTCACCATCCACTCTCCTTGCAGTACTCTAATCATCCAGTCAGTACCCATGTACTCATCCAATGACCCAGGCACTAACTCATGGCAAATACAGAGGAGGTCATGCTAATCACAGGGGTACCCCAACGCATAGTGTTCCCTAGTGTATGTAGGTGTTTTCACTGTATTCTAAGTGTCTTTTACCACTAGAGACAGTCAGTTACCACCAGTACCCATCAGCAAAAGTTGGGGGCACAGGAGTACTTTCTACTCCTCTGTTGGTTCTTTCTGCACATCTCTTCCTTCTCCTTGCACTTTTCTTCGTCTTTCTGGACTTCTGTTGCCTCTTTCTGCATTTGTCTTCCTTCTTTCTGCGCTTTTCTTCTTCTTTCTTCACATGTCCTACCTCTGTAGGCATAGTTAGAAACTAGCATTTAAAAACCTTTGAAATTCACTTAAAAACCATAGGTTTCAGACATGTTATAGTTAGAAATTAGCATTTAAAAAACCTTTGAAATTCACTGAAAAAACCATAGGTTTCAGGCACGTTATAGGTAGAAATTAGCATTTAAAAAACCTTAGAAATTCACTGAAAAAACCATAGGTTTGTCACGATGTCCCCGGGTGGGCCCCACACTCCGAACAGGGCATTGACGATTTACGCCTCCTTCACAAACAGGACTGGCCTGGCCCTTTAATTCCGACTTGGGAGCCAGCGGAGGTTGGGTCCGGAGGCGGGTCGTCGGATCCTCCCCGCCTATCAGGTGACTCCATCGTGGATAAAGTGGAAGGACAGGAACCCGGAAGGCGCGCAGATACTGGAGACCGAGCCGAGGAGGACAACGGAGAAAGAGAGCCGGAGGAGCCGTCACGGAGGTCTGCACCACCCGGAGGTCGGGAAGCCGAGGAGACGACGCTGGAAACGGGACCAGTGCCAGGAGGCCAACGACACCGTGCAGCGCCCCGCCACGCTCCAGGAGGAGTGTGGCTGGAGCAGGTACGTCAGCGTCTACGGGGGTTTTCTTTATCACGGGGCGGGAACGGGTAGTTAATTAGGGAGGGCACCGCACTCTTTCTCTCTCACCGTTCATTTATGGTGGCAGTCTGGGTGACCCCTCGCACCGACCCTTCCCTCTTGCCGTGTCCCTTCGTGACACACCCCAGTGACCTGTGGCTCTATTTTGTTTTCTCCCCCCCCCTTCCTACGGACCAACGCGACGTTTTGCTGCTGGAGCTGGAAGGAAGCCGCAGCCGTCCTTGCCGTCCGGAAGTCACAGAGGCATCAAAAGACTGTTTTTCTTTATCCCTGCGCCATTCCATGAACCGTGAAGACATCGTGACTCCTGTTATCCTTGTGTACTGCATTAAAACGGGCCTCCCCACCCTATCACTATTGCCTCCTATTTCCATACGTGGTTCAGTACCAGTTAACAGAGTGTATCCAGGGAACTTGGGACAAAGTGGTGAGCCAGATAGGAGAGAGAAAACCGCCATCTGAAACAAGATGGAACACCTTATCGCCCAGATGAAAGAGGGACAGAGCAATCTGGAGCACGCCTTGGTAGAAACCGCCAATCAAGCGGAAGCTGACAGAGCCGTCTTTACGTCCGCTATACAGACACAGGTGGAGCACCTCACCAAATTAGCCGAGGGTCAGTCTCAGCTGGTGGCAGCCCTGGGGCAAGGAAGAACAGCCTCCGTGGCCGGTACAGTAGTCCCTCTGCAAAAATACGTACCCGGCGACGATCCCATTTCTTTTTTTCTTAACTTTGAAAGGGCTGCTAGGGCCAGTGCTTGGCCTGGGGATCGATGGCCGTTCTACTTGGCACCTTTACTCACTGGCGAAGCTCAGGCCGCTTACCAGATGGCCAATAGAGACGGGACTGCAGTCTACGGCCACATAAAACAGTTCATCCTAGATAGGCTGGGAGTCGACGAAGAAGCCCATCGTCTGAAATTCAGACAAGAAAGGGGTCTGCCGGGTGACAACCCGAAAACGTTGTTCTACAGACTGAAAGACGCTGCAGACCGTTGGCTGAAACCCTTAGACTCCACCCGTGAGGAGATCATGGACAAGATATATTTAGAACAATTCCTTGAGGCTCTGCCATACGGCACACAACGGTGGTTACGACAACATGCCGGTTTAACATTGGCACATGCCATAGAGATGGCTACTTCTTTTTCTAGGGCACAGGGTCGAGCACCTTTGAGGGAACCAGAAAGACAGACCAGGTTGACGCTTGCTGGGAAGCCGGAAAAGAAAGCCGCAAAACCATCATACGAACCTCATAAGCTCCGATATGGAAAGCCTGAAGCCTTTCCGAACCCAGGGCCTCAGTTCTTTGAGTGCGGGGAGTGGGGACATATTGCCAGGTACTGTAGGAAGAAAAGGGAAAAGACGGAGGACGAACCTATGGACGTGAGCTACCTTCCTCGCTCCATCCTTTACGCCCAGGAAACGGGGCCGGTTTTTTATGTGAGTGTTTGCGTGAATGGACAACCTATAACAGCACTTCTAGATTCAGGCTGTAAACAGTCCGTACTGAGAAAGGATCTCCTGTCCTCCTCTTCACTACTTCCCAATAGGTCAGTCAGGATAAGGTGTGTGCATGGCGATACGAAAGAGTATCCCTTGGCTCGGGTTTCTCTCACAACAAAACTGGGGGTTGGGGTCCAGATAGACGTGGGGGTTTTGCCTTATCTCTCTGAGTCCTTAATTCTAGGAATAGATAACCCCTGTTTTTCTACCCTCATGCTGGAAGCGCTGTCATCTTCTCCACAGACTGACCAGCCCCTTGACAGCCTCCTCACCTTCGAACCCTGGGCCATCGACACTCATTTTAGGACGGCCCAACTCAACGACGCTACTCTCACCTATGCCTGGCAGAACGCTAAGGAAACACGACAGTCCCAACAAAGGACTTATCCTTGTTTTCTTGAGAAAGATGGACTGCTTTATAGGGTGGCCAAAGACGGAGTAGACCCCCAACTATTGGTGCCTATCGAATTCAGGGACCAGGTCCTTTTTTGCCCACGCTCATCTCCTAGCCGGACATTGCGGGGCCGAAAAAACAGCACAATCCATACTGCAGAACTTTATCTGGCCTGGGGTCCATGCACAAGTACGTAAATACTGTCAGGAGTGTCAGATATGCCAGAAGAAAAATCCATACGTCCCACCGAGCGTGCCACTAAATCCCCTCCCCATCATCGGAAAGCCATTCGACAGAATAGGAATGGATCTGATAGGACCCCTTCCCAAATCTCGCCGCGGCTACATATACGCTCTAGTCATAGTCGACTACGCCACAAGATACCCAGAGGCGTTTCCCTTGAGGGCAGCCACGACCAATGCAATAGCACAACGGCTCATTGAGGTCTTCTCAAGAATGGGGTTTCCCCGTGACATTATTACCGACCAAGGGTCTCCCTTTGTCTCGAAATTGATGAGGCAGGTATGCAAGGAGCTTAACATTCGACACATAAAGACATCAGTCTACCATCCTCAGACTGACGGCCTCGTAGAACGCTACAACGGCACTCTTCAGCTCACCCTTAAAAAAATGCTAACTGGGGATGGGAGAAACTGGGACCAGCTACTGCCTTTAGCACTCTTTGTGCTTCGGAGCCAAACACAAAGCAGTCTCGGGATGTCCCCTTTTGAGCTCCTTTTTGGCAGAAAACCCAGAACACTGCTGGAGATAACAAAGGAGAGCTGGGAAAAGGAGGGGGTACGAGAAGCCCAGGCCTTGCTCGATTATGCGAACCAAGTCAAGTCCCGTTTGCATAAATTGAGAACCCTAGCTCACGAAACCTTAGCAGAGGCCCAACGAAGGCAGAAACACTTTTACGATAGAGGAAAAAAATGGCGTGAGTTAGATGTAGGGGACTGGGCCTTAGTACTCCTTCCATCATCATCACATAAGTTGAGGAAAGAATGGCAGGGACCGTTTCAGGTCAAGAGAAAGATAAGCAAAACCACTTATATCCTAACCCTTACACGCCGAAAAACACAGATGTATCACATAAATTTGCTAAAAAGATGGCTGGGACCTCCACCGGCCCAGACACATAGCATTTCCACGGTAGAGTGTCCCGACCACACTGTCCGTGACACCTTGATCAACAAAGACTTTACAGACCGAGAGGACAAGGAGATCAAACAGCTCCTCCTTAGCCACAAGAAAGTTTTTTCCGATCTCCCGGGTAGGACCCATTTGGCAGAACACTCCATCCCGACCCAGGAAGGTGTGGTCGTCAGACAAAAACCCTATAGGGTTCCCGAAGCCAGACGACGGGCTCTCCAGAACGAGATCTCACAAATGCTCAAAACCGGCGTCATAGTACCCTCAAGGAGCAATTGGTGTTCCCCGATTGTACTGGTACCTAAACCGGATGGCAGCATCCGGTTTTGTATTGACTTTCGAGCAGTAAACCGTATCTCGAAACAAGACGGGTATCCCCTACCTCGGGTTGACGAGTTGATAGAACGCCTTGGTGAGGCCCGGTACATCTCCACAATTGACCTCACCAAGGGGTATTGGCAAATACCCTTAAATCCTCTAGACCAGGAGAAAACAGCCTTTGCTACACCCGAGGGCTTATACCACTTTACCGTCCTCCCGTTTGGGCTGCATGGGGCGCCGGCCAGTTTTCAGAGGCTGATGGACAAAGTATTAGCACCCCACTTGTCTTACGCCGCTGCCTATCTGGACGACATAGTGGTATATAGCAACTCATGGCACAAACATCTACAGCATCTCCGGGCCGTCCTTCTCGAACTCGGACTTGCCCACTTACACATCACCGCGAAGAAGTCCAGGTTCGCTTTTCAGAAGGTCAAATATTTGGGGTACGTCCTGGGGAAAGGCATGATAGAACCCCAGACGGAGAAAGTGAAGGCCATCTGGAACACTCCCTTCCCTTCTACTAGACGCGAGCTCAGGGCTTTCCTGGGGTTAGTCGGTTATTACCGACGGTTTATTCCCCAGTTTTCCAAGCTTGCTGCTCCCCTCACAGATCTCCTACAGAAATCTGTTTCTCCTTCACGATTGCGCTCCCCCTCGGACCATGAACGCCAGGCCTTTTGTTCCCTTAAGACCTCCTTGACAACTTCCCCTGTCCTCATGGCCCCCGACTTCCAAAAACCCTTCCTTCTTCAAACGGACGCCTCTGGGGCGGGTATCGGGCCGTGTTGTCCCAGCTCGACAGTGAGGGGGCGGAACGGCCTGTTGTTTACATCAGTAGGAAGTTGTTTCCCAGGGAGAAGGCCTATCCTACGATTGAGAAGGAATGTCTTGCTGTGAGGTGGGGCATAGACAAGCTGCGCTACTACCTCGAGGGGAGACCCTTTGTTCTATTCACTGACCATGCTCCCCTGACCTGGCTGCAGCGGAACAAGGGTTGTAACGACCGCGTGCTCCGATGGTTCTTGGCTCTGCAGCCCTTCCAGTTCGAGGTTCGTCACCGTAAGGGCTCGGAGCAGGGAAACGCTGACTTTCTTTCCCGCTACCCTCTTTCCCCCGATCGGGGAATCCCAGGGGAGGGTTGTGTCACGATGTCCCCGGGTGGGCCCCACACTCCGAACAGGGCATTGACGATTTACGCCTCCTTCACAAACAGGACTGGCCTGGCCCTTTAATTCCGACTTGGGAGCCAGCGGAGGTTGGGTCCGGAGGCGGGTCGTCGGATCCTCCCCGCCTATCAGGTGACTCCATCGCGGATAAAGTGGAAGGACAGGAACCCGGAAGGCGCGCAGATACTGGAGACCGAGCCAAGGAGGATAACGGAGAAAGAGAGCCGGAGGAGCCGTCACGGAGGTCTGCACCACCCGGAGGTCGGGAAGCCGAAGAGACGACGCCGGAAACGGGACCAGTGCCAGGAGGCCAACGACACCGTGCAGCGCCCCGCCACGCTCCAGGAGGAGTGTGGCTGGAGCAGGTACGTAAGCGTCTACGGGGGTTTTCTTTATCACGGGGCGGGAATGGGTAGTTAATTAGGGAGGGCACCGCACTCTTTCTCTCTCACCGTTCATTTATGGTGGCAGTCTGGGTGACCCCTCGCACCGACCCTTCCCTCTTGCCGTGTCCCTTCGTGACACACCCCAGTGACCTGTGGCTCTATTTTGTTTTCTCCCCCCCCCCCTTCCTACGGACCAACGCAACGTTTTGCTGCTGGAGCTGGAAGGAAGCCGCAGCCATCCTTGCCGTCCGGAAGTCACAGAGGCATCAAAAGACTGTTTTTCTTTATCCCTGCGCCATTCCATGAACCGTGAAGACATCGTGACTCCTGTTATCCTTGTGTACTGCATTAAAGCGGGCCTCCCCACCCTATCACTATTGCCTCCTTCTATTTCCATACGTGGTTCAGTACCAGTTAACAGAGTGTATCCAGGGAACTTGGGACAAGGTTTTAGGGAAAGTTATAGTTAGTTGGACATTTCACTCGTACAAAACCAGAGAAATTCCCCCGTTATAGTTAGTTCAGCTAACTATAACTCGCGCCCCCGCAATGCACTGCTGATGACGTCACATATGACATCACTCATGACATGGTCAGTGACATCACTGATGACATCACTGATGACATCTCAAATGACATTTTACTATATTTTCCTAAATTAGTGTGGGATTTTTGTGCTGTGTCTACACTTTATTACTGGTTGTGTGCTACATAAATACTTTAACCATTGCCTTTAAGTTAAGCCTGACTGTTTTTGTGCCCAGCTACCATGTTATGTTTCATATAGGTACCCCAATATACGCTCAGGTAGTCACCTAACCTTTCACCTATATTCTCCCCTACCATTACACTACATAACGGTTCTTGGGACTGACGTTTTACCTAGTTACAGTACTGCTAACAGGACGTGGGGTTTTCCCTGAAAACTAGCCTCATCCATTATGCATGAGGATTCTTGGAAACTCAGCAGGACTACCATCTCCTGCATAATAACTATGTATAAGGGTCATTCCTTCCGTCATCCTAAGTCCGACATGACACAGCAAGGTAGAACCCCTGAGGGTACCACTTTGGGTATATAAACACCATATCTTGCTGAGGTTGTCAGTGGAGAAAAGGACTTCCATGCCGACACACTGACGCGAGACGCTGAAGCTCCTGCATGCAGACACTCCAGCTCGCAGTGGCCTGACATCCCTTGCGGGGTGTCCATCTCGAGACCAAGACGGGGTCCCACAGTCTCTCACTTCAGGTAATGGGGTTGACTTTATCCCAGAGGGATTCTTGGCTTTACACCCACATACATGCTAGGTACACTTAGGTACATCTAGTTAGGGTCGCATCGTAGGAGAACGCATTTATTACTGTCATGTATTTTATATACTTGCCTGTATTCATTGTTTTAGCACGATGGTAGAAATCTACCATCCTTTTACTCTGTTAGTGCTTCTAATCATTTACATCTGTTTCTGTCTAATGGTTGTTTCAGCACAATTATTTTACGCTAGAATGACGCTGGTTCAATAAATGCTTATTGAAAAACGTCCCCACCGTTTATTCTGTGTATCTCTCTGAGACAAAGTGAGCACAAGAGACTGAGCGAAAAGTATCGCACTGTTTCCATGATCCTGAGGGATCAGGGTTGTCATGTTCGATAGTTGCCAAGAACTATTCTCTCCTTGGTAAGAGGGGGTTCTAGTGGCACTGTGAGCTAGCTGGTATACAGGCTAACATAATCGGTAGGGGTGTCTAGAATCAGTCCGGACACCAATCCTACAGTGTATATTGTCTAAACGTGCAGATCCTATATAGGTTTATAGGAACTACACGACAACCATAGGGTTAAGGACAGGTTAATTGTGGCTCATCCTGACAAGGATTGTGGCTGTTGCTTGAAAAGGGCTCACACACCCCCTCAACCAACAACCTAATTTCTCAGAATTGGGCACTGAGGAAGGCATGACGTAGTACTTTAATCCTGGAAAGAGGAACGGGTAACATAGCAAAAAGTACAGTCCAGTGGCTGCCCTTCATAGCCCTTTGGTGTGGCTGGATTAATTTCCTGTTGCAGCAAAGGGCCAAGGAAATCGCCTTTTTTAAGTTTTAAAAAAAAAGTCAAAAAATTTACCAAATCATCTGTTTTGGGGATTTACCCGATATCCCACCCACACAAAGGATAAACAGTCTGAATGCCCAACCTAAGGCATTGGTATATTTTTTACCCTCCTACCTCCCGCTAACTTGTGACAAAAGTACAGGCATCTGTATGTTCAGAGATTAAAGAGAAACTTTGCTTCACTTACCATTGGATCCCAGAAACATGTGCATAAAGACAATACCAAAATACAAATAGGTGTATCATATTTACCAAACTCGATCTCCTACTCTGCATATATAGTTTTCTTATGATCACTCTTACCTCGTATTGTCCCTAGGAAACCAAACCTGATGTCTAGAGAATTACATGATATTATATAGCCATTTGCAAACTTAAATAATCCTCAAAAGATGTGATTTAGAGCACATAAATAATATGCCATAGGATAAAGAATTGTGCAAGCTTTGCTGCCTTTAAACATGATATCTGCCAAGGAACAACTGCCTACCAGTAATAAAACTGGCACAGCGGGCACTGCATTTCTGAAAATGATAACAATAAACCTCCTGCCTAAATTAAATATACATTCCCATATGATTTAGGAGAAACATTAGTCTTGCTAATTAAGATTCAAATTAGTGCTGAAATTTCTCATAATGCACTCCTTTTGGCTCACTTCCATTTATTGCAGTTAGGGACAGAGTGAAGATGTTTATATTTCTATGAATACAGACAAAGAAGTGGAGTATGCTTCAGACGGAGCGAGGTAAGTAAATCAATGTTTGATGGCAGCAAAATATCTAAATTAATATCTCCTAGTCTACTGTAAATATGTGGCTGTGGTGCCAAAGCTGCATATTTTGCTCATTTTCCATAGTGAGTTAAGTATGTGCATAGAGAGAGAAAATCATTTGCTATGCCCATAAACATAGTAAACAGTCTAGAGCAAGCTAGACAAAACGCACTGACAGATTTATTTGCAGAGAGTTAAGTAATTTTCTTTGATACAAAATAAAAAACTAATGAGCGAGGATCCATGCCTAAATAGACACATTGCCCTGCCTGAGCCTCTCCTTTCCTAAAGCACTCAGAGAAGATTAATACTACTCCTACAGATTGTACTTTCTAATAATAGTCATGACAGAGGTACAAACATTCTGTGAGATCCGTCAAACCTGTTGCACCTTTTGATTTGCCTTAGAATATGTGATAGAGCAAATGGGTGTATTCTAAATGATGTGACTCAGAAGAAATTAAACATTTTATTTTCCACAGGAACATCCATTGACTAATATAAAGGGGATACGTTCTTAATATTGGCATAAACCTTTGCAAAATCCAGCCACTGGGTGGAGCAGTACTCCCCTTGGAGATATCAGTCTGGCCTATTCTCAGTGGCCGGACCCAGTTTTACCGGGTGGAAAGCAAAGCACACCACTGGGGCTCTGTGGTAGGAAGTGACCAGAGGCTCAGGCGTGTTCCCACCTCCCCCCTCCATGAGCAGCTAATGCAGCACGACCCCTACCTCCTATCGTGCCACACGGCACTCATACGACAGCCCACTGTATCTCCCAAGCTCTCACTTACCACCTGCTTAGGGGTTGGGAAATGAGAGTAAAAACTTTGCTGAATCAAGAGAAAACATGCCTGAAAGGACTTGGTAGGTGACTCTACACTGCGGAGAATTTAACTCATGTTCCACAGGCAACTTGTAATCGGAGTCAAAAGAATTGGATCTCCTTGCTGATTTTTGCAACAGAAAATTCTCTATAATACATCACATACTCTTTTAATTGAGTCTTACAGTTTATAAATTGCTAGGTCTACAATTCTCTATGTGGAGACCCCTAATTTATTAAAAAAGCACTTCTGGATGGGGCGTGCAACCCAACATGGCGGCCACACTCTTTTATAGCACCGGTGCAGGGCACACTATAATCCTTCATAATCCTACCCTAGTGGCTACATTGAAATCTGCTGGTTGGCTTACCACTGTCTAGACCAATTCCATTGCCCCGGGACTTCCCTGAAACTGATGTTGAGAGCTGCTGCTGCAACCTGAAGGAGGGTGCAACCGAAAGCGATTGGCGACCTGAGGCGGCATCCACGGTGATCCAGCAGGCGGTTATATTCCCGGTTGGAGATTTGGAGGGGAGGGCCACGAAGATGAGCTGGGATTGCCTGAAGGCTGGGTGGGTGAGGTCACTTGGCAGAGGTGGCCTGGCAACCTAACTTAGCGGTTGATTGGTGAGTATGAGGGGACTGCCCAACCCACCTGGCACTGGATTCTTATGGACAAGCTAATGGGGGATCTGTGGAGCCCATAACAAAGGTAAAAACTTTGCTTTGCTGATAACACTGCGGGAAACGTCCTGCACTGTCTGGATGGCTTCATTAAGACGGTGCAGGTGTGCTGGAACCAGCATGACCCATATGGTAGTGTGGAGGACCTGCCGCCTCTGGTCTCGTCCCTCCCCGGTTCTGCCTGCCAGAGCTCATCAAGTTTGTGATATTGCAGTATCACGTCTGTAAGACTATTTTTGAGGGGTGTGAAGGGTGTGCTCTCTGGGATACAAGGAGTGACTGTAGAAATATGACCAGTGAAGGATGGAGATTTTGCGCTGCTCCTGCAATCCTTGATATTACTGTGTAGAAGGATGGGCCCCCATACCGACTTGATTTTCCTTTGGGCCCGCTGTGCCCAACTGCCTGCCTTCAACACTTTTTCCCAGAGAAGAGGCCATCTGGGTCACTTCCTTTTGTTCCCCTTTGCCCTTGGGGTAGTGGCCTGCCTGGGGGGATTGAACCAGATGAGATGGCAGCCGTACTGTGGTGGTTGAGCAGTAACATTATTCTGGCCCTACTGGGATGTTGAGGCCAGGGGTGAGGTTTTCAAACAAGACTTGGACCTCATATTCTTATTCCAACATGGGAAAGGGCAAAGGACGGGGGGCACCCAACAGGACCAGCCAATAGAGATGGTGGTGCCCCTAATTGGCAATCCCAATGGAGAAGCCTATCCGGCAACACTCCTAGAAGAATATACGAAGGTACATCGCGGTGTTTACACCGCAATACCTTTACAACGCAGGCATTACAACACAAGTCGTTACAACGACTTGCGTTGGAGGGCGCTGGACTTTGGAATAGTATGATTTACTATTCCAACTCCAGCCTACGTTACAGTAGGGAAGGTGTTGGAATAGTAAATCATACTATTCCTTAGCTGAGAGCGCCATCCAGCGCAAGTCATTGTAATGACTTGCGTTGTAATACTCGCGTTGTAAAGGTATTGCGGTGTAAACACCACAATGTAACCGATGTTTCCCCTCCTACAAGCCACCCGAGAGTCCAGGAAGGGGCAGGAGTTTCAAATAAGAAGAGTGTGCACCAACGTCTCGCTCCACAGAAAAGATCTCAGAAACCTACTAGATAGCACTACTGAGGCACAAATGTGCATCTCAGAGGTTGAAGATGACGTTCAATCGCTTGTGAAAGATGTGCAACGCTTTTGTGGGATTTTGTGAAGCTGGAGAGAACAGCTGAGGACGTGTACAGCTGGTCCTGGCATAGCAACTTAAGAGAGATTGGGGT
Source organism: Calotriton arnoldi (assembly GCA_963921515.1). Classification (NCBI taxonomy): domain Eukaryota; kingdom Metazoa; phylum Chordata; class Amphibia; order Caudata; family Salamandridae; genus Calotriton; species Calotriton arnoldi. The sequence continues at coordinate 744,307 of CAWUFW010004012.1, read as the reverse complement.
ACCTGAGGGTGCAAAGAGCACTAAGATGGAACAATTCTTCCTGGAGTGGTTCAGATCATGGATTCCAGAATCCAATCTTTCCCCTTGATTTATCTTGGAGAGTGGGATTGGACTGTGAGAAAATGATATTACTTTGTTAGCATGTTGTGTCTATGATGCATTAGAATCAATATTGAAATTATAAAAAGACACTTCTGCAAAAGCAGTAGTGACACATTTCAGTATATGCACATTAAAAGTGACAAACTATTTTAGCCCTTTGCATGTAGACAGCAACATTTCGTTCTGACAAGTATTTAATACAATTGCCTTCTTTAAACCTTCTAAATAAACATAATAACCCACACAAATGACTTACCTCTTTGATGGATCTTTGTGAAGACATAGTGAAATTAATTTCCTAAATGATTTACCATACTTTCTCATCATTTCTTTGTCTTCCACGCCTGTCTCCAAAGTAGGAGGATCGTTCTGCAAGGTCAACATTAACACCTAGGACCGAACACAAAAATAAATCAAATTGTATGCAAAAAACATTAACATTATAGTGTATGTGTTGTATCCTGATTTAGTACAGAGGGCAGGAGAAGAAAGAATTGATCATTTTAACCTGGCAAATTTACATTGACGCTCTTATATTTCGAATTGTATCATTGCTTAGTGTGGCTTTGTTTGGCAAAATACGATAACTATTTTTGCTGCGAATGAGGATGGAACAATGTTTTAAATGGGTTGGTACTATCACGTATCAGAAAGAACAGAATGCAACATGTGTTTGCATGTGTTTTCTTAGGTCAAGCCAGCTGGAAGGAAGTTGCTTTACCTACTATTGCACCTACGTGTAAATCTACTCTTTTTTGCAGGAGGATTTATGAGTGAAAAGTTACCACTAGTAACTTCTCACACATAGGCGAAGATCTCCCTATGGAAAAATTATAGGGATGTTTCTTAATGTTTATTTCTATTTTAAACAAATTGAGAGAAAATCATCTTTTTGTGTGATCACCCCATTTTTGCAGACTGGTATTGCTGGTTTTTGAGCTTTGCAAATTGGGGTACTACTGCCCAGGCCACAGTGTATGTGATCTGACCTCTAAAACATGATAAAATTGGCTAATCCTCAATTGGCATATTTAACTTTCTAGAGAGGCCAATGTATTTGGTACAGGAAAATATACCAAAGGCATGCAAATGTTAAATGGCACCTGTGAACTGCAGCATATATTGTGCATTCCACTAGGATCATAAAGAAAACATGGCTTGAGACCTACCTCTGTAGCCCGACTGCTGCTGCTTCAGGTGAGCCTGTCAAAATGACAGTGAAGAGCCCTCCTTTTAATTATTAATATTTATTTTTTATTTTTAAGGCACACTTAAGTAGGCCTTGCAGCCCACATGGTAACGTGCCTACTATTTAAAAGTGGTATATGCAAGAAAAAAAAAGAAAAAATAAATACCCACAGTGACTAGCCACAAAAGTTATTGTTTTACTCCACAAGGCTGTAGCTGCTCCTATGAGGAAAACTAACGTTTAGATACAATAATAATTCTGCTATCTTTGGTTTGGGTTCAGCAACAGGAAAGATGCAACCACTAATTATAATGTTTATTAATAAACCAAATCAATGGATGGTAAAGATGGATTTTGATAAATATTTAGGAAAAGTAACCTTTAAAAAATTACACTTTGTCTGTTGTACGTCCTGTAGGCTAATAAGCATTAGTCTTCCAGCAGATGGGCCCTGCCAGTGCTTCCCCTTAATAAGGGGTGAAAACTGCCCGAAAAGCAGAAACAATGGATTAGACCTTTTTTGGCCGGAAGATATGGGTGCCAGGATGGAATTCCTATCATGTCAGGAAAGGCAATTAGGGACGGTTCACAAAATTCATTAGCTTGAAAGGGACATGGGTGAGGCCTGTTCATTCAGAGTTATATGTCAAGGGAAACCAGGGAAAAAAAGCTTTTGTTTCCTGGGCCATCTGTAACCAGCTGATTCTAGTACCAGTGTGGGGTAGTTACTTATTTACTTAGTCACCATGCAGAGTTAATTAAAATCATTACAAGGCAGAAAACAATGAATTACAAAGCCCTACTACCTGCAACATACAGCATAAAATACAATATCCACATATATAATTTTTGCAAAGATAGGATTTAAAGAGCAACATGACCGTGCTTCTATGTAGTCTCCACCTGACGTTCGTACCTAAACTTGTATAAATATCATTAAGTTGTGTGTAAACTTCAAACTGCAAAGTGTGTGTTGTGCAGTGCAAACAAGTAGCAACTTGAAACCTTAAAAAGCCCATCTTTTTAAAATATGTGCAATAGTAGAACAGTTAAGGTGCGTTGTGCTGTGCAATCTTAAAGCTTGTTAAGCTGGGGAGCAAACTCACTGTTAAAGCCTTGTCAGCACCTCAAGAAAAATCATGCCTCATTGCAGATAACAATAAATGTAGCTCAAGCAATAAGACAGTCGATTCACATTGCAGGTCTATCCATCAGTTTATACACAGCAACAATGAAGTTTCTCGAATTGGGTCTGATCTGAATGCAGTTAGGTGATGTATCAAGTTCTAACTGATACAGCATACAGCCTATCTCTGTTTAACAAACCGCATCAAGAATTTAAAAAAGCCTGCAATGAGTGGCATGTTGGCTGATTTCATGCACTCAATGACTGCATGTCTGCAGGTGTGAACCCCCAGGCTTATTAAAGGCTTTCTTAGGTAGATGAAGAGGGGGCTGCTAATTTCTCTAGTCACACCATAGGATAGCAAATCAGCAGCCTCCAAGAGTAGAAGGGTGGTGCCATGTTGAATTTTACACAGTATAGTGCAGTGTGGGACAATTTGCAGTAAGGCAAAGAAGATGTGCTGCAAAAATAGGAAGGTATGCCTCTGGGAACTTCATTTGCATTGGTAAAGGAGCGTCCAGGTGCCACCCCCACCCACAGGCTAGTGAATATTACAAAAGTAGCACTTCATCCAAATTATCAGAACACATCTGGACCTGTGGAAGAACACAAGAGGACTGGACTGGTTTTATGTGACCTGTGTGGAGACCTGAGGGCCCAAACCTGACTGAGTAATAGACTCTAACTCTGCCGACCAGCTGTGTGGCTACTGGGACACAAGGAACAAGACGTCTTTCTTCTTAAGTGATTAGTTGACCAGTAAAAGGTTGGCCTGTATTGGACCCTGCTGGTCAGTTAGGGTGATGCCTGGCTCATAAGAGCTTTCCCTGAGGTTCTGAAAGCCTTAGAAGTGACCAAGTGGAACGGCTCCACAAAATTTGAAAAGTTGGAACTTGGGAAAAAAATTTCAGTTGCAAGACCTCTGGAGCTTTAGCAAGACCTTGCATCAAAGATGTCCAGCTTCGACAGGACTTTGTTAGATACAGCTTTCAATTTTTCCATGCAGGAGGATTGTGAGCTCTAAAAAAAAGGACTTAATCCAATGATTTTGATAGAACCTCATTGGATTCAGTCTGTTTTGCATCCTTCCACTACTGAGTTCAATGTTGTCTTTGTTCACTCCATGGTAGTGCATGTGTTTTCGAGGGTAGCAACACAAAAAGATGATGTACAGAATGCTGAACATTGTCAAACATTTACCCCCAGTCACAGATCTTGGTTATATCCACCCCAGTTTGGACCCAGTCCTATGCAAATCAGTCTTGACCCTGCTCTCCATGGGAACAGTTCAGCCTGAACTGTCAGGCCAGGTCCTCCCTGGACCGGAAAACAAGCATCCTGGGACTGGTTTCAGGGTATCACCCCTCGTCAGCCAGACTAGCTTGAATCCAGTGGCAGAGCAAGAACGGGATCAACGTCTGGGCATAGCCTTACCAGTTAGGGTGACTATAGTAACACAAAAAGATGATGGACAGAATGCTGAATATTGTCAAATATTTACCCCCAGTTAATATCTGGGTTAAATCCGGAAAACAAGCATCCTGGGACCGTTTTTGGGGTATCACCCCTCATCTGCTAAGCTAACTTGAATATAGCTGAATAAACTGTGGTGGCATGGTGAGCACAAACACAATGGATCTAACCCAGATCTGTGAATGGGGCCGAATGTGTTGCTATACTCTCCTAAAGTGGGAAGAGTATGCCCAGACGTGGGTCCCATGCTCACCAGGATTTAAGCTAGACTGGCTGATAAGGGGTGATACCCCAAAACAGGTCTGTTAGACCTGTCATCCTTGGCATGGTTTCCCCTGTCTTTTTGCCTCTACCTCCTGTATTTTTGACGGTATTCTGGACTTTGTTTTTGCTGGGTTTTTAACTCTGGGCACATTACCACTGCTTAACAGTGCTAAAGTACAAATGCTACCTGTATAAATTGTGATTATGATTGGTTATCCATGATTGGCACATTTGATTTACTGGTAGGTCCCTAGTAAAGGGCACTGTGTGTGTCCAGGGCCTGTAAATCAAATGCTGCTAGTGGGCCTGCAGCACTGATTGTGCCATCCACATGAGTAGCCCTGCAAACATGTCTCAGACATGCGATTGCAGTGTCTGCAAGTGCAGTTTTAAACTGCCATGCCGACCTGGCAAATGCTAACACTTCTCAGCCCCAAACCTTCCCTTTTAGTACATGTAAGGCACCTCTAAGGTAGGCCCAAGGTAGCCCCATGGACAGGGTGCAGTGTTTGCGATAGGTAGGACATTTACTGATGTGTTTTACATATCCTGATAGCGAAATACTGCCAATTTAATTTTCACTATTGTAAGGACTATCTCTTCCATAGGTTATCATTGGAGCTGCCTTGTAACATCTTACAAGTAGAACTTTCAATTGGGAAAAGAATGAGATTTGGAGTTTGGGCTCCCTGAGCTCAGGATTTAAAAATACATCTTTTCCCAATTAGAAAGTGAATAAATCAAACTACACAGGGTTCGGCCCATAATCAGTCCGGCTCGGCCCTTATAATCAATGAAACAACACGAATGCTGAGACTGATGTCCTTTCATACATCACTTGTTCCTGAGATCACACACACGTTATGATCAACAGCAATTTATTATTTTTTTCTGTTTACTTTTTCTTTTGATCTGCACTTTTTCAAAACATGTTTCAAGAAATCAATTTATCAACACTCATTTGGACAAACTTGACAATACACACAAAGGAGGACATCAATTACATATACAAATATAAATAGAGACAACAAATAAATCGTTATATTCTTCACAACGAACTACAATTGTACAAAAAATTATACAGAAAAAACACTGATAGAACGGCCTAGGTTCTGTTTTTTTCGAAAATCAATTTGTACATAGCCCACAAAATTTCTTTATTTGTATAAAGCATACATATTTCTGAGGGGGCTAACACCAAACAGTGCCAATATTGGGCTACGGGTGAAATCACAAGTCCTTCAAAAAATATAATTTGTTCGGAGCAGCAGTATTACAGTATAGAATCACTTGTTTGGATAAAAAATGTTGACGCGTTTCGGATGCCTTTATATTGAATATTGGGGTTCTCCTCAGGACTCAGAACACTAGAACTCTGAAGGAAAGAACATATATAAGAAAAACGTTTTATTAACTGAACATTCTACTATCAACTATCCATACAGTATCATACATTCATCCGCTCTAAATTACCTTTATTATCCGCGTTGTCTTAACTGGACAGTTTTTGCTCATAAAAACATCCATTGGAAACACAACACTTTTTCGAATTGCAAATCCAAAAACGTGGTGTATGGAATCATTTGTCCATGCAATAAACTGTATATTGGGAAAACGAATCAAGAAGTGAATCAACGTATAACCCAGCACAAATCCAGGATCAGAAAGAAAGTTCTCACTGCCCCTTTAGTCAGCCACTGGCTGGATACAAAACACTTGAAATTAGACTTAAAATGGACAGTGTTGTCAGTAATCCAGACAGAGCAGCGCGGAGACCAGTAAATATGTTTAATTCAACGGGAAGCATACTTAATTGTCAAATTTAACACTGTCATTGATGGGCTGAATTAAATGACGGAACTGCAACATTTGTAACAAAACTATGACTGAATTTTAGCAAAAATATGATAACCTTTACCTTGGATTCACTTTTTAAAGGGAAACATTTCTCAACATTTTTCTTCCTTTACAAGCCCCGTCTCATAATGTAAATGACTACAACTCCCAGAAACCAATGGACCGGCCTTGGCACCATTTCACATTCTATGTGCCCAAAAACAACGAGCCTATATGGTTCCATAAAAAGTTCTTTCTATTTGACATTCACGTCTACCTAAGTCTCCACTAGTGGAAAAGCTGATTAGATACAATGCGGTGGTTGTTCAATTTGAACTTCTTTGTGGCTTTGCTTTTTTTATTAAAAAAGAATCTTTATTGTTCCATTTTTGTTCGGAGAGATGAGAACAAACAGGATTTCCGGTATACGGAATGCCAGCCCAAGTAACACAGAAAGGGCACGTTTCCGGTAACGATTCATACACTTGCTATTTGTTCCCAAAGCATAGCGCTGACTTGTGAGCGGGAAAAGGTCAGTACAACCAATTTTACTGGATTAGTTAAATTATAACTCGGTTATAGTATAATTGCCGCGTACGAGATTGTCCAAGTTCAAGAAGCGATGGTTCGCGATCTTTAACTGTCAGATTGCTTCAGGTAGTTTTGAAAAGAGTTGGCATTGAGAGCTCAGTATTAATTGGATTTCTTGGTTGTAGGTTATTGAAGATGTGAATAGGAATGATGTGGCCCTAAGATGGGGATCTCTTTTTTCAGACAAACGTGAGTGCTTTTTTTATATCATTTGGACATAGACCTAATGCTTATACAATGTAGCGTGCCTATCCAATTTGTTCAATGTAGGTGTCTGGCGTTTTTCAAATTGGTGGGGAACTCATTTTTGGTCCAGTTAAGACAGCGCAGATAATAAAGGTAATTTAGAACGGATGAATGTATGATACTGTATGGATAGTTGATAGTAGAATGTTCGGTTAATAAAAAGTTTTTCTTATACATGTTTTTTCTTTCAGTGTTCTAGCGTTTTGAGTCCTTAGGAGAACCCCAATAGTCAATATAAAGGGGTCCGAAACGCGTTAACATTTGTTATCCAAACAAGTGTTTCCATACTGTAATACTGCTGCTCCGAACAAATTATATTTTTTGAAGGACTTGTGTTTTCACTTGGAGCCCAATATAGGCACTGTTTGGTGTTAGCCCACTCAGAAATACGTATGCTTTATACAATTAAAGAATTTTTGTGGGCTATGTATAAATTGATTTTTGAAAAAAACAGAACCTAGGCCGTTCTATTAGTGATTTTTCTGTATACTTTTTTCTGTACAATTGTAGTTTGTTGTGAAGAATATAACGATTTATTTGTTGTCTCTATTTATATTTGTATATGTAATTGATGTCCTCCTTTGTGTGTATTGTCAAGTTTGTCCAAATGAGTGTTGATAAATTGATTTATTGAAACATGTTTGAAAAAAAGTGCAGATCAAAAGAAAAAGTAAACAGAAAAAGTTATATATTGCTGTTTTTCATAATATGTATGTGATCTCAGGAGCGAGTCTGGTTTATACTGACAAGGGCTGTTTGTGCATTCACTCTAAACAGTCAGACAAAGGGAGCTGAGGTGTTCCCTGCATATCTTGATGGCCCATCGCCAGGCTGATGGGCCTTCATGAGCTAGAGTGTTGGGAGGAGTTGTCACTGACACCTGAATAGGGCTGTGCCTGGCCTCTCACAGTGCTGTCTCCACCACCCTGTAGTGTGTCTGGAGCCAAGGAAGGACAAGGCAGGATCTTGTGGACTTTCCTTTGAAGTGTGCCTACTTCAAAGGCCAAAAGGGGTGTACGTATTGGACCTGTAACCCCACATTGTTAGAATACTTCTGGACTGAAAACCCTGCCAAGAGGAAACGCTGAAGAGCTGTCAGGAGGAGTTCTGCCCATTTGCTGTGTGTTGCTTTGCTGGGTTGGCCTGCAGTTGCTGCTTCTGTCTGTGGGCAGTGGAAGAACTGAATTCAGCTTTTTTGTATCCTGCTTTACCAAGGTTCTCCAAGGGCCTGTGTGTGCTTACCATCAAAGACTTCATCTGCAGCATCTCTGAACTTCACTGCTGGGAGTTCTGACCTGGCAATTGGTGCCAGTTCCAGTTCTGGGCCCTTGAAGCTAGTTCTGCTGCTTCAAAACTCAAAAATCCATGCATCGCCCTTCCAGCGCCATTTTTCCCGCCGCAAGCTGGTCGTGTGGTTGAAAAACCAATGCATCGCCGGGGTTGAAAACTCGACGCAGCGCCTGTTCACGGCCCGAAGATCTGCCGCAGCCTGAGTCCAAAGCACCGAGGCTCTGACGACCGAGACCCCCACTCTGACTTCGAAGCAGGCCCAACTGTGCAGCTGAAGGAATCAAAGCATCACCTGCCTGCGGCTGTGGAAATCGACACAGTGCCTGTTTTGCCACCGCATCGACCCACAGCGCCTGGATTTTCTCACACATCTCACCTGTGCGCCACGTCTTCCAACTCATCGTCCCACAGAAGGGAGTCGCCTCCGGAAATAGATGCATTGCTTCTCCTGGCAGTAAAGAATCGACGCAACACTTCTCCTGCGTGCACCAGAACTGACGCATCCATTCCGCTGGGCCTCCAGAACCGAGGCAACGATGTGTTTTCTGACGCTTTCCTCCTTTGCGGCTGTTTTTTTGTTTTGGATTTTGATGCATCAAAGGTACTTTGTGATAAAATCAACGCATCCATAGAGTTCTATTAACAGAATTGCTTAAACGTTTAAAAAGAAATATTTTGAATTATGTATGTTGGATGTTTGTCGTTTTGGTCTTGTTTGGTTTAGATAAAGATTGTTTATTTTTCTAAACTGGTGTGGTGTACATTTGTAGTGTTTTCACGATGTTACTGTGTGATATGTATAAATACTTTACACAATACCTCTGAGATAACATAACATAGCATAACATGTGTATTTGTAAAGCACACGTTCACCCCAGCAATGGGGCATCTTGGCGCTGAATAACAGATGTTTATTGTTACCCAACTCAATGGTACTCATTTTATCGACCTCAAATGGATGAAAGGCTGAGTGGACCCGCCGGGATTCGAACCTGTGACCATGAGGTCGAACACAGGCCCCTGCAGTGGATGCATTAGTCCACTGAGCCACCAGACCCGATAGGCCTGACTGCTTGTGCCAAGCTACCAAGGGGGTGAGCAAGGGTTATCTTGGGTGTGTAAGTCCCTTACCCGGACTAGAAGGAAGGGGCCCTACTTGGACAGGGTGCATTCCACTGCCAACTAGAGATCCTCATTTCAAACACGGTCCCAGGAATATTGCTTTTCGGTCAGAGAGGATCTGGCCTGGCAGTTTGGGCTGTTCCCATGGGGAGCAGGGTCAAGACTGATTTGCATATGACTGGGTCCAAACTAGAGTGGCATGGTGAGTAAAAAACCAATGGATTTAACCCAGATATGTGACTGGGGGTGAATGTTTACAATTTTCAGTGATCTGTCCATCATCTTTTTCTGTTGCTACAGTTGCTCTAAGTGGGAAGGGTATGCAAACACATGGGTCCCGTGTGCACTATGCCAATGGATTCAAGCTAATCTGGCTGATGAGGGGTGATACCCCGAAACCAGTCTCAAGATGCTTGTTTTGCGGTCCAGGGAGGACCTGGCCTGGCAGTTCGGGATGGACTGTTCCCATGGGGAGCAGGGTGAAGACTATTTGCATATGGCTAGGTCCAAACTGGTGTGTCATGGTGAACAAATAAAACAATGCATTTAACCCAAATCTGTGACTGGGGGTGAATGTTTGACAATGTTCAGCATTCCGTCCATCTTCTTTTTGTGTTGCTATAGTGCATGTGTTTCCTCATTTCTCTTGCATACCTCGCCCTTCTCTCTGTTTCTACTATTTACATCACAACCCAACTTCTGTGCATTTCCTATTTTTTTATCCTTCATTTGCCGCTACCCCGTTCATCCTATGTGTGTGTGTGTGTGTGTGCACGCGCATGTGTGTGTGAGAGAGAGAGGGGGGAGATGGTCACATGGCTGAACGTAAATGGTACGTTTTATCTGTATATATGGGTTTCACCAGCAAGTTACACTGCGGATGCCTTTATTGTACTTGTTTACCTGTTCTATATGGGTCTGTATATTCACACACTGTATTGCCTGCTTTTCACTTTACTCTGTCTTGCACTCTGTATTTTCCCTTGCACTCTACATCTTCCAGCCTTTATGCTACCATTTGTACCCCCATTATCCTTTAGGACCCTGCATCCTCCCTGTTCTGCCCTGTGACCCAACCCTTTACACTCACCACTCCTCCTATTAATAATGGCCATTGCTTTGGTTGCTAGATAGTTACAGGGCGTTTACAAAGCTTGTATAACATACAGCGCGAGTACAGCATGACTGCTACTTTCCCTATCTAAAATAACAGGCACAAGGCAGGTGGCAGAGAAGAGCACAGCATGTATTTGCTTACTATTACAGGACAAGATGCCACCTCTGCTCTACTCATTAAGTCAAATTTTAGATACTTCGAAAATTTAGTATGTTTATTGATATAGTTAATATGAGAATACAGTTTTTGATGTATCTGAAAACTTATGTTAATTTCAATTGATGATGTACGTATTTTCCAGGATGAAGTACAGCAGGGTCCCAAGTAAAGTAAATGTTTCATTTAGGGAAAATGATTAAACAATTAAATATCAGGCCCTGTTTATAAATATTGTTTTAGTCGTAAAAGTAGGTTTATGGCTGCAAATCCCTCATTAACTAATGCATTTATTTCTCTAGATTTCTCCATGAAGAGTATCCATGCCTGTCCTTCCTCAGGACAGTGGCCTTGAGTGACAATGTTCTAGTGCCATTCTAGACTGCCCCACACCAAGTACTGCAACAAATGGTTACCACTAGGGGTGGGCGAAAAATTCAGTTCGGCGGAGTTCGCTGAGTTTTGTCCGCTCCGCATTCCGCTTGAAATGTCGAGTTCTGGTAAAACTGCCAACTGCCTTGTGGTGGAGTTTTTTCTCGCGTGTGGCTCGCCAACGTTAAGTTTGCAAGTGAGAGCAAGAATTTGCATCCCCTAGTGTGAATTTTGGGCGCTAGATCACCTCCCTGAGAGAAATCTCAACGTGGGCAGGCACAGTACGTTGCGACCATTCACGTTGAGAAAGCTGCCGCTCGAGTAGAAAATCTACTTGAGCGGCAGAAAGAAGCAGCGGTGCTGTTTGCTCTGATTTTATAGCGTGGTTCAAGCTCCCGGCGCTAAAAATCAGCAACAGCAGGACGATGTGCTAAATTCCACCTGCTCGCAGAACTTCACGGAATCTCACAGAGTTTTTATGAAATTAGTGAAACTCTGCGAGTTCCACCCACCCCTAGTTACCACGAGGTAATCTCAGTGATGGATTATGTAGTGTGTCCACGGGTCAGAAAGCAATCGGTAGCCTGTAGGACAAGAGGTTTCCCTGGAGCTAGGATGTCCTTTAACACTTAAAATGGGATCGCATGAAAATGGCTCATAAACTGGGGGTTCAGATAAAAGGGAAACAGTCACTTTTCATTAGAACATGACCCAAGTTTACTTGAAACTAGACCCTACAAGGTGATGCCGTAAACAATGGTGCAAACCTCTTCTCTTCTCAATGCCAGGTTATAAATGTACTCAATTAACTTAACTGTTGCCTGCATATATTCCATCAAGTAGATTTGATACGTTTTCTTCAACACAATGTATACAGAGTAACCTAGGCACAAATCTACCTGGGAAAACTTCAAGGTTCTTCCCAGTTCTGACGAGAGATAGAATACTGTGGTAAATGCTGTGGGATGTCTCTTTATAGGCAAGATTTCAATTACTGTGCGCATTTCCTTGGTGGCACCTGGGTGCTGGAATGGCTCAGAAAAACATAATCTGCTTTTTGCACCCAAAATGACCCTCATGTCACGGATATAGTATAACACAAAAATAATTTACCCTGCTATAACCAGTTCGTGCTTTTCTATTACATTGATTATTTCACCTTCAGACATTCACACTTTAATTAATTTTATAGATACTAAAAAATAGTCATATTACTTTAAAATGGAATAACGTTTTACAGTTCATCCTCCTCTTCCCCAAAGTGTGCAATCTTTATTACTTAATTAATTAATTTATCTCTTTATCAATTCAATATTATGGTCTTCATTCTCCTGTACTCTGCATTGTTCTGTTTCTATTTGATATTTAATGGCAGCCTCCAGGCAATGAATGTTCTTCATCCCTGCTTCAGAATCGTTGGGGGGTGGGGAGGGAAGTTGAGGGAATCAGAGTCTCTCACATGGAGCCGTATAATTATGGGCTTTGCTAGCGTAGCACAGAGCCAAATGCCTATTAAAGTGAATTGATTTAACTCAATATGTTTATTAGTTAGTTTCAGGTAGTAAAGTTCAGAAACAGTATCTTTCGATTTCTGAGATGTGCTGTCTGAAAATAAAGCACAAACTCAGAGAAATATCAACAACTATGCCAGGTTTCCCAGGTTCATGCATGATGAGCTGCTCCAGTCCAGCTTTTCCTTTGACACCTGGGACTTATAGACTTGTTTATTCCATTATAGGGTTAAATTAATTTACTTTCCACACTGAAGGTGTATAAAACAGGTACTGCGCTCTGTGTTGCACCAGCTAAGCCCATCATGACACAGGCAATAGCAGCTGCTACCGGACGGAGGTGGTGGGCGGGGGGAATTAAGAAAAAACGAACAATTACCTTGGAACAGCCAGCCGCTGCCTCTCCCCGTCCTCTTCCTGCTTCCTGTCTATATTGCCGGCAGCAGGTAATAGCAGGATGCAGCCAGGCATCCAGGCTCCCTTAAGCCAATTACAATGCTGCAATACAGTGTTGTGATTGGTCTGAGCGCCATGGTTCGGTGCTAAGATAGGGACAGGGAGCCTGTGCATGTTCCCCACCAGGCTGTGCATAACAGCCTGGAGGGGAACATGCCAAGTGCGCATGAACTGTTTGGCCGGCCCAAGAGGGCCTGGCAAACAGTCATGCGCACTTAGGGAGTGAAAACCACTCCTCCCCTGCTCTGGCCAGCCCCGTCCGCATCACATTGAACAAGGCCATGGACTGCAATAGGAAAAATAAAATGATAATAACGATACGTTATTGTCATTTTATTTTCCCTTTTGCGCAGTGGGGAGACGCTCCTCCGCCTTAGCGGAGGAGCCGCCACTGGATACGGGCCCATATGGGAAAGCAGCTGAAGCTATGTTATTTTCATGCCTCTGCTAAAAGGGTTATGCCATTGAACTCTCCACTGGTAGAGAAATAGTCAGCAAGCTTAACAGTTGCCGTAGGAGCAGAGTGATGACTCCAAGAAAGTCATAATGATCATTAGGGATATTTTATCAAGACATCCATTTTTTTGTGGGTACTACTGCGGGAGAGGTAGGGGTCATAAAACAAATATAAGCTCCTGGAGCTTGACACAGCAAAAGACAAATCATAGGAGCAGCTGTAGATGTTAAGGTAAGAATGGAATTTATGAAGCAGAATTTACAGGATGTGCACGGTCCCACTACCTACATCATTGAAAAATACTCAATTTGGCTGAAGAAGCTACACATAAGACATTTCCTCCAATAACCTCCAAAATAACTGCGCAGACAATGCATTAGCTCCCACCTACCAGCAAATAATTACTGCTTTATCTGTTGAAAGGGGAGATCTGACAACAAGACCCGTTTAAAGCACTGATTATAGCTATTGGAAGCACTAAAGCACACTTTCTTTATATATATCATAGTCTACAAGAGATCAATATGCAAGTATTGTCTTCCTAAGTCGGTTGTAAAGATTGCTTTTATTATTAGAAATGTTGACTTGTCGAGAAAATAGAGTCTCAGTGAGGAAAGCTACAGTGAATTAAACATCATGGGGCTTATTTACAAGCCCATTGCGCCGCCAGTGTGTCACTTTGTTTGACGCACTGGCGGCACAATTGGTTTGCCCATATTTACAAGGTCACATAAAGTTACCCTACGTGGCTTTTCATGGCCTTGTAAATACGGGCCCCTTTCACGCATTACTCTGCGTTCCATGGGTGTTGCTCTGGGTGTTCACAGGCAACATCCAAAGATCCAGACGCATGCCCAGATTTACAACATTTTGTAAAACTGGGAATGCATCAGAATTCTACACCTCCCCAGGGGAAGTGTTGGCATGGCACAAAAAGGAGAAATACTTTTATTTCTCCTCGTTTTTTTTCCTTTTTCAATGCGCGCTGCATTCTGCAGTACGCATAAAAAAGGAAAATGCCATTAATTATTGTTTTTGTGCAGAAAGGTGTCCCTTCCTGCACAAAAACAATCATCCCCGCAGTGCAGGCACCCTTGCAAAATGACGCAAGGGTGCCTGCGCTGGCGCATTTCAGCCAATTGTGTGACAGGGCAGCGGAAAGCACAGGGATGCGTCAGATTGTTGTTAATACGATGCATCCATGTGATTTGAAAATGACACAGCACGGTGCAGCTAAATGTCTTGCGGCGCCGCCTCATTTTCTAGTAGATGAAGCCCCTTGCTTTTTATTATAAATGTACCTTCTAGAAAGAAGTGCGAGTAAGTTGCTATAGGCAGCTAAATACTCCTTATGGTTTTTATCAATTACTGCAATAGATTCGAGGTATGTGAAATTTCTCTTTTGCGTTAACGCCAAGGACTTGGAGTGACTATTGCTGGGCTGACCTTATATTCTCAGACTTCGTCTCCTACTCTCCCTCCATCGTTTCTCCAAGATTGAGGATTGGGTAGGAGCCATGGGATTTGGGGCGATACTGCATGAAGCAATCACTTACACATTTTACGAGTTAAAATGTAGCATGCTTAATAGATTGTAACAATCAAAGAAGCATCAAAGATATGCATACATTGTAAAACAATTTAAATATCAAATAATGGCAAGTTGTCACAGCACATCTTGAATACTTCACTAAAAGTTCAGCAGTCCTTGAACACATAATAGCCAATGAGCCCTAAATCAGGAAATTGAATGGGAACTCCATTTACATCATAGTAAGCAGTTCAAAACAGATGTATAACTAGTCAAAATAAATTCAATGAATGTAATGGTGGCAACTTGTGCAAAGGCGTGTTGCCCCTTTATTACTTTCAGCATGGTTACAAAATAAAAAAAATATGCATCCTTCTTGCATTACTGTATCTCACGTAACCTGGGAGATTTAAGTCTGAAATCGCAAATAAAAGGCCAATATTAATGCTCAAAATTGATTCAAACACTTTTACATTTTTTTATTTTTGTTTTATTAATTGGACGCAAAAGTAAAAGGCAGAGTGTATCCAGGAATCTAAAAAATACAAAAAATAATTGACAACAAACATAAATAAAAGAAAAGAAAATGTAAAAATGGTAATCAAATTTAACAAGTAACTAGAGATGTTCAACTATTTTGCATGTAGCACCAACGTACTATCACCCGGCGCATGACCGCAATGAGGTGCGGCCAGGGTACTGAGTCAAAGGCCTTGTGGAGGTCAATAGAGATGACACTGCATTCCGGTAGGCTTCTGGGTTGTCTCGTCCAACACCAAGAACAGCTGGAACATATTAAGGAAGGAGTTGTGTTTGGGATAAACCATTTTGGTCGTTGTGGATCAAAGTACATAGTTGGTCCTCCAGGATTTGTTAAGAATCTTTTAATCGAGATACAACATAGACAGTGGGCTATATGAGGCTACATCAGTGGGATCTGTATGGGACTTGGGGATTGAGACCAGGAGCCCCTCCATAGACGTGTCCAGGTGATGTCTCCTGTCATAGGCCTCTGCGTATATCACTGCCAGGTGAGGGACTAAAAGTGAAGTGCATTCTTGGTAAAACTCCACTGGGAAACCATCAGTAACCGGTGTTATCCCCTTAGCCAGGTCCCTCAGGTCCCCCCCCAATTTCTGCCTCTGTGATAGGCCCTCCCTGGGTGTCCCTATTCTCTTGGCAGGCACGGCTATGGTGATTGGTTAAGGAAGGCCTTGATGTCCATTACCACAGCATCGACGTGGGATTGATACTGTTCTCGCTAGTGTCAAGTAAAGACCCACGTATATTCAATTGAGTTTTGTTGGAAGTGGAGGTCCTTATCGCTTACCGCCGCCACAAAATGCTGGAGGCGTGCGTCCCCGACCCCTCGCTTCAACATTAGGCTAAGTAAGGACACCGTCTGAAATAGCCCTGCTCACCCCCTTAGTAGCTTGGCACGAGCAGCCAGGCTTATCTCCAAGGCACGAGTGTTCAGTATGTGCAACCACGCTCACAGTAACCCCATGATGTCATCACAAATAGACTCCACACGAGTATTGATAAAATGAGTATAATCTTTATATAAGGAATTATACGATACGACCACACGATACAAAATCAACATATATAAGAATGGGTAGTATTCTTTCCGGTGGGTTGGTAGGTTCTAATTCCAACCACCCCTTCTAACCAACAGTTAAGCTCTTTTCTAACCGTTTCCCAAAAGTTAGGCAAGTCGTATTGCAAGAATAACACACGTTGCAAAAGGAAACAATACTGAAATGTGTAACGATATTCTCTTATACTGTGCAACAGAGAAACAATGCCATACGTAGCGCCACAATCATGTACTTTGCAATTGAAGGAATAATGCAATGCGTATCACCACCAGCATGCCCTGTACCAGGAAGAAACAAAGCAATGCGTCACGCTACAATCCTGTGCAGTGCAATGAAGGAATAATACACTGTGCCACGTTATACTCAGATACTGTGCACTGAAGAAATCATGCAATGCGCCACGTTACAATCAGGTAATATGCAAGGGAGAAATAACGCAGTGCGTAGCGCACCAAGCATAAAGTTCGTCAGGCACAAATGAGGTCAGGCGTCATACGACAGTTCGATAGTTCGTTAGCAGCAATAATGCAAAGTGTAATGCGACAGTTTTACGTGCTCCGTTAACAGTGCCCCCGTTATGGATCAAATGATGACAGAAAAAGTACTGCTTCCCACTCCGGCCCCAGTACTGCCCCGTCTTGGGCCAGCACGGGCCGGGATCTGAGCCGAAGCAACGGCTCGCGCAGCTGACGGAAGCGGGAGGCCGAGAGAGTGTCCCTCCGGGCCCGCACCCCACCCCAGGTGTTGATCCACGTTACCCGGGGGGCGCGATCCCACTCTCCTCCCCGACGTCAGTGACTTGGGCCTTGATCCAGAACTCCGTCACGGGTTGCATCGGACTCGGGCCGGCAGCTCAGCTCTTCTGTGGCTGCCGGTCCGGGCCGCTGCTGATTGACTCCGAGGGCCCCAATGACTTGGCCCTCACTCCGGCGGTCCCAGTCCACACCGAGACCCGCCCTCAGCACTGTGGAGACTTCACTTCAATTCGGTGCACACCCTCACCAGGCACTCCTCACCAGCACCTCAGGTTGCACTTCGACACGCACACCGCGCGTCCGAGACTCGCCGCTTCTCCGGTGCTCATGACGATCCAGCGCTCTTCACCAACGCTCCGCTTGCACCTCCACACGCACCCTGCGCGTTCGAGCCTCGCCTCTTCTCCCGGTGCACACGATGTCCAGGCACTCTTCACCAACGCCCTGGCTGCACCATGACATGCACTCTTGCGCGTCCGAGTCTCACCTCTTCTCCCGGTGCACATGATGTCCAGGCGCTCTTCCCTAACGCCCTGGCTGCACCACGACACGCACTCTTGCACGTCGGAGACTCACTTCTTCTTTTGGTGCCTACGAGGCCCAGGCACTCTTTACCAACACCCGGGCTGCACCACAACACGCACCCTTGCGCGTCCGAGACTCACTTCTTCTGTTGGTGCACACGATGTCCAGGCGCTCCTCACCAACGCCCTGGCTGCACCATGACACGCACCCAGCGCGTCTGAGTCTCGCTTCTTCCTTTGGTGCACACGAGGCCCAGGCGCTCTTCACCAACACCCGGGCTGCACCACGACACGCACCCTTGCGCGTCCGAGCTTCGCCTCGTCTCCCCGTGCACACCACGACCAGACGCTCCTCATCAACGCCTTGGCCTGCACCACGACACGCACTCTGCGCGTCTGAGACTTAGCTTACTCCTGCGTGCCCACGATGACAAGGCACAACTTCTGAGGGTCTAAAGCGGCCAAAAAGCCCGCGCACACCGCGTTGCTTGGGACTTCTCCGGAAACTTTTATGATCCTGTATTTCCAAACAGGGAGTCAGCTCAACTCGGGCCCTTGGGGTTGCAAGACACAGCACAAAGCACAGTCTTCTTCAAGCAGGGGGACCCAGTGCCTCCAAGCACAGTCCCAACAGCCTCTTCCTTAGTTAGAACAGCAAACTGCAGACCAGCCCCAGATCACGAAGTAAGGATTGATCTATCCACAGCAGTCTCTTCAGTTGTTCCTTCTTTAGCAGAGGTTCCTCTTGACCAGAGAATCGGTCCAAGCTTTTTCAGTCTCAATCCATATCTGTTTCATTCCAATGTTCAGGGGCTTCAGCTCTCATAGTTATACCCCTTAATGTCTTTGAAGTTTGTATGTGCTCAGGGGTCCCTGACCCCTCCCTAAATCAACTCTGCGTGTCTCCCTCCCAGTGTCACCTCTCTCCCTTTGATACTGGGGGTCTGGATCCTTAATCACTCAGCAGGAGATGGGTCAATTGGTTTATAGCACCAGCCCAGGCCTTTTCACCTCCCGGGCTTCTCCTCCCCCTACTCTCCAGATGCCGGGCAGCCTGGTGCCATCTCAACCCCTCCCTGGGTCAAGACCTCTCCCAGCTCCTCTCACCTTTCAGTTCCAGACAGACAATCCACATTTCAGAGACACACAGAAATGCTCAGAGCACAAAACTCAGCCTCTTTCTAAAAGAGTGGCTTATAAACACACAGTGACAAAACCACCTTCACAGAAAGATGCATTATGACACTGTGAGTTCATACATACCAAAATTCACCTCTCCATTATAAACTGACAGGAAACTAGGCCAACAAACACAACACCCAGCCTCCCCCATTCTGTCCTCTGGGCAGAATGGTCTTTCAGCAGTGAAAAACGAAATGGAGAGTTTTTCACTGTCAGAACATAACACACACCTCAGTTTATGTTCTGCCTTTTACCTACACTGCACCCTGCCCAGGGGTTACCTGGGACCTACCGCAGGGGTGCCCATGTGTATGTAAAAGGGAAGGTCAGGCCTGACAAGTGGTTGCACTTGTCAGGACAACATGCTAACTTAGCATTCTGCGCGCAGGCCCTACACTGAAGGCCTGAGTTCCCTTCTCTGCGTGCCCTTGCATTACTAGCCCTTGCACACACAGTGCACCTCACTAGGGACTTTTACTAGTAAGGCAAACATACCAATCATGGCCAACCAATCACCATTACATTTTACATAGGGAACTCCTGTACTTTGACACTGATCAGCATTGGCAAAGTACCCAAAGCATCTAAATTGGCATCTTTAGGTCAGTAAAACGGTCTAGGGGGAAAGCAAAAAGTTTAGGGAACTTTAACCAAAAAGGCCAAGTCCTACAAGTTTGCACCACAACACTCTTCTAGGTTCTAAGCTGTGTTATGAGCCTGCACCTGTTCGCCGATCGGACCAATCAGGTTAGCAGTCCTCCCACCCTGCCTCCCTCAATGTGCATGGTATGTAGGTTGTCCCTGCTTGTATGTGCCCCCAGCTGGTGCTGGAGCTCACGGTGTTGATCATGTTTCTGTTCAAGAAGGGTCCCCACCCTGGGGTCAGATGAAGCATCCCACTTGAGGTGGTGCAATTCTTCCTCTGTTGTGAGGAGTTCTCGCTTCAATGGGCATTGTACCCCAAGCGATTGTTGCATGCACCAACCTTGTATGACAATCTTAGAGGCATCCCAATCCATGAAGAGGTGGGTCGTTGACAGTTGGTTTCGATGGAATTAGTCCCTTATGGAGTCTGCTAGTGTGTCAAGCATCGTGGGGTCCTGTTGGAGTTGAGGATGGATCCTCCATGTCGGTATCGGCAACTCGCATCGGCCCCACCATAGGTGCAAGAGTAGCAGGTTGTGGTTCGCGATGGTGCGGCCATGTATTCTATAGACATAGTGGTTTCTCATAGAGCATGGTTGCCCAGGAACATGTCTAATCTCACATGGAGATAATTCACTAGGGAATAGAAGGAGTATTCCTGGTGGTCTGGATATCTAACCCGCCATTTATCATGTAGCTCACAGTGTGTGGTTCAATGGCCGAGGTTTTCTGCTAATTTAATAGTGGGTAAATCGGGTAGGGGGGGTGTTGTTTGTTCTAGATCTATGTCCAAAACACAGCTGTAGTCCCCTCCCAGTAGCTTGGATAGTTGTGCTTCCTGTACCAACACCTCGTACAGTGTATCAAGAAATTGTATTTGGCAAGCATTTCGAGCATATATGCTGCCCAACACTACCTGTATGCCGTCCAATATTCCCTGGACCATTACGTATCTGTCCTCCCTATCAATGAGAGTAGAGGTCACCTGAAAGGCGACTCCAGTTGTAACCCAGATGAGCACACCTGGGCGAACGCTGAGTATCCTGCGGCATATACCTGCCCCCTTCATCACCTCCTCAGCCTTGGGATTCCTGTTCCCAACTCATCTTGAATTATAATTCAACTATCAGCTTTAAATATGTTTTGAAAATACAACTATTTTGTCTTTATCTGCATATTAAATTCTGAATATAAATATTTTCCTATCAAACACCTCTTCTATTTTGGGCCAACAAACTCGATTTTTGAAATTTATTTTCAGAAGGAACCATCATTTTTGCCTTAAAAAAAAACAGGTTTGATTTTTTAGTATATATGTGTTCCCCAAACTCCAGCTTGTCATGTTCACGAAGTACTTACATATAGAAATGATTCACATGGCCAGAATCTGCTTCAAACCTCCAGGCTTTGGGGGGAGGGAGGGTCGAGGGAATCAGTCTCTCACATGGTAGTCCATAGAGCCGTATCATGATGGGCTTTGCTGGCGTAGCACAGAGACAAGTGCTTATTTTATGCACCTGCAGTGCATAAAGTGAATTCATTTAATCCAATATTTTTATTAGTTAATTTCAGGTGGTAAAATTCGGAAACAGTATCTTTCGATTTCGGAGATGTGCTGTCTGAAAATAAAGCACCAACTCAGAGAAATATATCGACAACTATGCCAAGTTTCCCAGATCCATGCATGATGAGCTGCTCCAGTCCAGCTTTCTCCTTTGACGTCTGGGACTTTTAGTCTTGTTTACTCCTTTACAGGGTTACATTAATTCACTTTCCACACTGAAGGAGCATACAACAGGCACTCCGCTTTGCTTAGCGCCAGCTAAGCCCATCATGATACGGGCCCATATGGGAAAGCAGCTGAAGCTATGTTATTTTCATGTCTCTGCTAAAAGGGTTATGCCATTGAACTCTCCAATGATAGACAAATAGTCTGCAAGCTTAACAGATGCTGTAGTAGCAGTGTGATGGCTCCAAGAAAGCCATAATGAAAACTAGGGATATTTTATCAAGACCTCATTTTTGTGGGTACAACTGAGGGAGAGGTAGGGGGTCAAAATACAGTTATAAACTCTGGAGCTTGCCATAGCAAAAGACAAACCACAGGAGACACTGAATTTATGAAGCAGAATTTGCAGGATGTGCATTGTCCCACCACCCACATCATTGAAAAATACTCAATTTGGCTGACAAAGCTACATATAAGACACTTCCTCCAATAACCTCCAAAATAACTGCACAGTCAATGCATTAGCTCCCACCACCCAGCAAATAATTACTGCTTTATCTCTTGAAAAAGAAGATCTGACAACAAGACCCGTTTAAAGCACTGATTATAGCTATTGGAAGCACTAAAGCACACTTTCTTTAAATGTATCATAGTCTACAAGAGAATAATAAGCATTTATTTTCTTTGTAAGACGGATGTAATGCTTGCTCTCATTTTTAGAAATGTTGACTTGTTGAGAAAATGGAGTCTCAGTGAGGAGAGCTATAGTGAATTAAACAACTTGTTTTCTTATTATAAATGTACCTTCTAGAAAGAGGTGAGAGTACAGGTGTAAGTTGCTATAGGCAGCTAAATACTCCTTATTTTTTATCAATTACTCCAATGGATTCGAGGTATGTGAAATTTTTTTTTTGCGTTAACGCCAATGACTTGAAGTGACTATTGCTGGGCTGACCTCATATTCCCAGACTTCTTCTCTTACTCTCCCTCTATCTTTTCTCCCTGAACGTGGATTGGGTAGGAGCCATGGGATGGGATTTGGGTGCGATACTGCATGAAGCCATCACTTATTATATAGTTTACAAGTCAAAATTTAGCATGCGTAATAGATTGTAACAATCAAAGAAGCATCAAAGATATGCATACATTGAAAAGCAATTTAAATATCAAATAATGGCAAGCTGTTACAGCACATTTTGAATACTTCACTAAAAGTTCAGTAGTCCTTGAACATATAATAGCCAGTAAGCACTAAATCAGGAAATTGAATGGGAACTCCATTTATAGCATAGAAAGCAGTTCAAAACAGTTTTATCGCTAGTCCAATTCAATTCAATTAATGTAATGGTGGCAAGTTGTGCAAAGCCATGTTGTCCCTTTATTACTTTCAGCATGGCTACAAAATAAATTCATTATGCATCCTCCTTGCATTACTGTAACACATGCAACCTGGGAGATTTAAGTCTGAAATCGCAAATGAAATGCCAATATTAATGCTCAAAATTGATTAAGACACTTTTAATTTTTTTTATTTTTGTTTTATTAATTGGAAGCATTAGTAAAAGATAGAGTGTATCCAGGAATAAACAAAATACAAAAATAATTAAAGACAAATAAATAAAAGGAAACAAAAATTCAAAATGATCATCAAAGTGAACAAGAAGGTGGAGATGTCCAACCACTTTGCATGTAGCACCAACGTAGCACCAACTTAGCATCATCCGGTGCATGACCAGAATGAGGTACGTGCAGTGTACTGAGTCAAAGGCCTTATGGAAATCAATAGAGATGACACTGCATTCGGGTAGGCTTCTAGGTGGTCTCGTCCATTACCTGGAACAGGCAGAATATATTATGGAAGGAGTTGCAGTTTGGGATGAAACCATTTTATTCAATGTGGATCAAAGTGCCAATAAATGGACGTAGCCGGTCTGCCAGGATTTTGCTATGAATCTTATGATCAAGATTCAACATAGACAGTGGTCTATATGAGGCTACATCAGTGGGATCTGTATGGGGCTTAAGGATTGAGACCGAGAACCCCTCCCTACCCGTGTCTGGAACCAGGGGCGGATCCTCCATTAGGGCGGCGGAGTGTCGCCCCACTGCTTTCTCGCAGAGCGAGAAGCGGAAACATAAAATGGTATTTTAAATACCATTTCATGTTTCTGCTTCTCGCGCTGCGAGAAAGCAGAAGGCAGAGTATGCCTGGTTGGGGGTGGGTGGGTTGGGGAGGAGTGGCTTGCCTACTGTTGTGGGCCTTGACTGTTTGGTCAGCCCTCTGGGGTCGACCAAACCAGTCATGCGCACTCTACATTTTCTCTATGTAGGCTGCATGCAGCCTACATAGAGAAAATGGCCTCCCTACATGCGCCAGGCTGGGCGCTGTCTGCACCAATCACAACGCTGCCATTGCAGCATTGTGATTGGCTTACGGGAGGGGAGAGAGGATGCATGCTTCCGGCCTGTTCCAGCAGCGGGACCAAGCCAGGAGCGGAGGAGGCGCAGGACGCGGTAAGGTACGTTTTTAAAAATATTTTTTTTAAACCCCCCGCACGAACCCCCACGTGACCCACCCCCACCTGCCCCCCTACCCGCGAGTCATGCGAGCTGCGACTGTCTGGAACAAGTCTTCTGTCATAGGCCTCTGCATACATCACTGCCAGGTGAGGGACTAGAAGTGAAGTGCATTCGTGGTTAAACTCCACTAGGAAACCATTGGTACCCGGTGTTATCCCCCCTAGCCAGGTCCCCCAGGCTCCCCCTGATTTCTGCCTCCAGAATAGGCCCTCCCTGGGTGTCCCTGTTCCCTCTTGGCAGTCATGGCAGTGGCGATTGTTTAAGGAAGACCTTGATGTCTATTGCCACAGCATCGATGCAGGGTCGATACTGTTTTCTCTAGTATCAAGTAAAGACCCATGTATATTCAACTGAGTTTGCACCATGCCTCCCTCCTAGGTCCTAAGCTGTGTTAAGGTCCTGCACCTGTTTGAGCCAACCAGGTTAGCAGTCCACCCACCCTGCCTCCCTCAGTGTGCATTGTGTGTAGGTAGTCCTTGCTCGTATGTGACCCCAGCTGGTGCTGGAGCTTGCGGTGTTGATCACATTTCCATTCAAGAAGGGTCACCACCCTGGGGTCAGATGAAGAATCCCACTGGAGGCGGCGCAATTCTCCCTCTGCTGTGAGGAATTCTCGCTTCAATAATCATCGTACGTACATTAAGGGATTGTTGCATGCACCAACCTTGTATGACAATCTTAAATTCTTCCCATTCCGTGAAGAGGTGGGCTGTGGACTGTTGGTTATGATTGAATAAGTCCCTTATGCAGTCCGCTAGTGTGTCGCACATCATATCACATCGTATCACAGCTAACCCACCATATATCATGTAGCTCCCAGTGTGTTGCTCAATAGCCGAGGTCTTGTGCTAATTTAATAATGGGTAAGTCATGTAGTGGGGGTGATGATATGTCCTGATCTATGCCAAAACACACCTCGAGTCCCCTATTAGTAGCTTGGGCAGTACTGCTTCCTGTACCAACACCTCGGACAGTGTATCAAGAAAATTTGTTTGGCCAGTGTTTCGAGCATATATGCTGCCCAACACTACCCGTATGCCATCCAATATCTCCTGGACCAATACGTATCTGCCCTCCCTATCAATGTGGGCAGAGGTAGCCTGAAAGGGGACTCCTGGTGTAACCCAAATGAGCAGAACCCGGGTGAACGGTGAGTATCCTGTGGTGTATACCTGCCCCCAATTCCAACAAGGAGAGAGCGAGGAAAATAAAGGGAACGTCCTTCTACCCGGATCAAATCCATAAACAACAACGAGGACGGACCCAATATGGGATCCAAATGCTAGGATGACGCAATGTCATACACTTGAATGGTGGAAAAAACCATTGGGTTTTTTAGAAGAACCCTCACCCACCAACCTAGTTGGTGGCATGCTTCATCATCGGGTTCCTAGCCGGGCTGCCGAGTGCAACCCAGCTGTGCTGCAACGCCTGAATTACAGCGGAGCGGGTTTTGGTTTTTGTGAATGAGGAGGGAGTGCTCAGGTTGTGATATGAAAGTACCTCTAGGATGCTCAGTAAGTACCTTTATTCTTGAGTTCTAGGGCACGGTTAAAAACAGAGCGGGATATTGTGAAGATATGATTGATCTTCTTTATCCCCCTTCAAATGGTCGACATGTTTCAGCCTCGACAGGAGGTGTTGAGGCTTTCTTCAGGACCAAAACAAGTGAATTTGTGAGTATATTTCAGCACACGCGCTAAGGTGTGCTGTGGTGCAGTGATGTTACTGTACTTACGGTTCCCACCGTCAGGAATAGTATAAGAGCTACAAGGAATGTGCAGCCGTAAATGATCCCGGAGTGGGCAGACTCCTGTAGTCACACATTTGTCAAGGATGTCTGACCGCCTCTGATACCTACTGCGGTCCTACTCGGGATCTTATACTATTCCTGACGGTGGGAACCGTAAGTTCGGTAACATCACTGCACCACAGCACACCTTAGCGCGTGTGCTGAAATATACTCACAAATTCACTTGTTTTGGTCCTGAAGAAAGCCTCAGCACCTCCTGTCGAGGCTGAAACATGTCGTCCATTTGAAGGGGGATAAAGAAGATCAATCATATCTTCACAATATTCCCGCTCTGTTTTTAACCGTGCCCTAGAACTCAGAAATAAAGGTACTTATTGAGCATCCTACAGGTACTTTTATATCACACCCTGAGCACTCCCTCCTCACTCACAAAAACCAAAACCTGCTCTGCTGTAATTCAGGCATCGCAGCACAGCTGGGTTGCACTCGGCAGCCCGGCTGGGAACCCAATGATGAAGCATGCCACCAACTAGGTTGGTGGGTGAGGGTTCTTGTAAAAAACCCAATGGTTTTTTCCCCTCATTCCAGTGTATGACATTGCGTCATCCTAGCATTTGGATCCCATATTGGGTCCGTCCACGTTGTTGTTTACGTAAACCTGCCCCCTTCATCACCTCCTCACCCTTGAGATTCCAGTTCCCAAATCATCTTGAATTATAATTCAACTATCAACTTTAAATATGTTTTGAATATATAACCATTTTGTCCTTATCAGCATATTAAATTCTGAATATAAATATTTTCCTAACAAATACCTCTTCTATTTGAGCAAACAAACTTGATTTTAGAGATTTCTTTTCAGAAGGAGCCATCATTTTTGCCTTTAAAAAACCAGGTTTGATTTGTTTAGTATATATGTGGTACCCAAACCTCAGCTAGTCATGTTCATGAAGTACTTACATACAGAAATGATTCACATGGCCAGAATCTGCTTCAAAATGCCAGGTTGTATATATGTGGTCTCCAAACACCAGCTTTTCATGTTCATGTTCATCGAGTACTTACATGTAAAAATGCTTCACATGGACAGAATCTGCTTCAAACCTCCAGGCTTTGTGATCGTTTGCCAAGGATGCTCACCAAAACACCAAGGATGCCTATAATATTTCAATACTGATCACCATTATATCAGGTACCACAGAGTAAAGGTTGGACACCATACCAGTCAGGATGCTCACAAAACAAAGTTTTGGCCATTATTATGCTAGAGACAGACACCAATATGTCAGGGGTGACCAAAGTTATGTCAGCCATGCTCGAAATATGTCAGTGATTTCTGCCAGTATGCACAACTAGAGGAAGAATGCCCAAAATATGTCAAGGATGACAATTGTGATGTCATGGCCACTACTATGGCAGTAATGGACTCAATTGACCAAACGTGAACCCTGTATGATGAGAAGCAACATACTTTTGGTGGTCCTTGACAACCAGGCAGCAACCCTGTTTATCCAGGAGAAACACAATGCTAAACAAACATGCAGACAGAACCACACATGCATGCACACACAAAGATGCATGCCAGGCAGGCTCGGAAGTGGGTCTCAGCTCTGGATCCAACCCCTGCTCTCCTCAGCTCCTGGGCTGATCATGCAATTAAAGCACACAATCTCTCTGGCTCCAGCCAACCAAAACCTAGGTGACTGCATTCTGGCTCCAACTCTGGCTACTGTGACACTCTTATTTCCAGGCCCATTGTTCACAAATATAGTGTGACAGATGGCGTGGATCCTACAACATGTCCAATCTCCCTGTGACTTTACTAGATTGAGACTAGATGGATATGACTATGTTGC
The DNA here is from genome assembly GCA_963921515.1 of Calotriton arnoldi. NCBI lineage: Eukaryota > Metazoa > Chordata > Amphibia > Caudata > Salamandridae > Calotriton > Calotriton arnoldi. The sequence goes on along the minus strand of CAWUFW010004012.1, from coordinate 716,843 downwards.
TGGCCCCATAGGCCAATACAGTGTGTGTCTGTGTCTTAGCAGGAGGCCCTTCTATTGAATTGGCTAGCTGCATCTCTAAGGTGCTTGATATGAGCAGTGCTGTCTTCTTTAATGTGCATACATCCTTGGAATGATGTGCTGGGCTGAGCTTCACTTTGCAAGGCTACTTCAAGAATATTGGTGACCTACCAGTAGCACCTAAGCTATTAATTCGAAACCCCATGGGATAAAGTATACCCTCTGCCACAGTTTATAAGGATATTGCAGTGCACTTGGGAGTTCCGTGACCATATAGTGGATCGGTACTGAAACCTGAGTTCCTTAATATGTTAAAGGAAGTCTGAGATGAGTTGAATCAGCCTTCTAACTTCCGGCAGCGAGTTTTGTATTCCTTATAACATACAGTCATGCCATGGCCCTTCCCCTAAAAAGCTTACATTTTTTGTGTCTTGCACCTTCTTTGCATGAGCCTGGCTGCAAATATATAGAGCAAATGTAGAATCTGTACTGTGAAATTAAATACACCAATATACATTTAGTAATTTGATGCAAAAACATATGTAACGTTGTAATGTGTTTGTAACATCCATTTCAAAAATAGATATTGTACATAACAGCCAGAGAGATTTCTGCTTTTGTGTAGTAAACTATAGCTAGCTGGGCAAAAAATGACTATGCAGCAATAAATATCTCCTTCCAGTTAATGACTATTTCTAGAAGCCAGTTTCTAAAAAGAGCTGAAAAGCAAGGTTAGTTTGCATTGTTTTAACAGCAGTTGCTATTCTGCTCCTTGATCTGCCTTTCACATTGTCTGCAGAATTTGGGAGCAGGCATTGTGACGTCACAACTCAACTGATGTAAGTTACCATAGTTGAGCAGCTACATAAGTTTCTTATTACAGGTGACCAGCAATGCCACAACTCGACTGAAAAGAAAATTAGAGACATGTTTTATACAGGGATTTCAGGCACCCATGTATTACACATTACTTATGTCTTCTTTCAGTTGTCACTAGAGTAGTGCTTTTCAAGTTGGCTGAAGTTGAGAAAATCTGCTTCAGGTACCTTTGCTTGCTGCATTTGCACATCCTCATCCTCCATGGCTCCAAAAGCTACAATGTTTAATAGTTAACCAACTCTTATGCAGGATGTTGATTGCCAAAAACGTATTGTAGTGACAAACACCAGCTCACAAATAGTGTGTGAAGCATGACTGATGTAAGTGTACTGCAGGGGCATCGTGAACCCCCCCCGCTTTAAATGCTACAGCAGGGGTAGAGTTCTTTATGGGCCTCTTCTGTCTACAACTCAGACAAAATCTCATAATTACACCAATAAAAGATGGGTTGATGGAAAACGGAAAGAAGGATTAAAAGTCAAAAGGAAAGATGGGTAAAAGGATGGCTGAGTGAAATGCTGGGTGAAGGGATGCATGACCGGGTAAAAGATGGGAGAAGGGTTAGATGGGGACAGGATGTGTAGGCGGGTGCAAGAATGGGTGAAAAGGTGGAAGGTTGAAAGAATGCATAGGTGGTTGTAAGGCTGGGCAAAAGGGTGATCGGTGGAAGGATGATGGGTGAAAGGGTGGAATAGTAAAGCAATACATGAGTGGCTGTAAGGATGGGTGAAATGATGCATGGGTGAGTGAAAGGGTGAACTGGTGAAAGAATGCGTAGGTGGGTGAAAGGATGCATCGGTGGGTGAAAGGATGTATGGGTGGGTGAAAAGATGGGTGAATGGGTCAATGAGTGAAAGGAAGCAAGGATGTGTGAAAGGATGTGTGAAAGAGTGAATGAGGGAAAGAATGTTTGGCTGAAAGGATGGGTGGGTGTAAGGATGAGTGAAAGGATGTGTGGGTGGGTGACAGGAAGGGTGAAAGGGTTGATGGGTGGAAGGATGCATGGGTGGGTGAAAGGATGTGTGGGTGGATGAAAGGGTGGATAAAAGGGTGGATGGATGAAAGGATGTGTAGGTGGGTGAATGGGTGAAAGGATGAGTGGACGGATGAAAAGATGCATGGGTGAATGAGTTGAAAAATGCTTGGGCGGGTGAATGGGTGAAAGGATGAATGAGTAAAATAATGGATGGGTGAAAAGATGGGTGGACAGATTGGTTGATTGATAATGAAAGACTGAATAAAAGATGAAAGAAAGAATGAATGACAGATTGTAAAGGTAAAATGGTGGATATCATTGAGTGTATGGAAGGGTGAAAGGATGGATGGATAGATGCTTGGATGGAAGACACAAAGGAACTTTTCTGGGGAGGGTTGGGCTAACTTCCTTCGCTTGCTTGGTGCCATCATAGCTTGGTTCAGAATGGGGGGCATTTTAATTTTTTGGTTACTCCATTGTATCACTGTTTTCCAAGCATATTTGTGTGCTGCCAATTAGACTACGATTGTAACATACTTCTGCAGACAGAGCAAGCAGAACAATATGTGACTGCGAAAAAACTATTTCCTAGTAACAGAGGAAGGTACACTACTCAGGTAAAATTAGGTTACACTCCAACAGCAAATCACATAAATAAGCTATGATTACAAAAGTTCAATAGTGCAATATTATGGAAACAATCACAGCAGTCTGCCACTACGATTCAATCCCACCAGCGCCATGACACTTCTTGCACTAGCAGTGCACTTAGCCAGGGCCGTCTTAACGGCATTATAGGCACCAGGGGAAATCAATGCACTGAGCCCTGCCTAAACAACCACTCACATGAATAAAAACGTTTAATGGAAAATTAGTGTGAAATCTTGGTCTGCATGGGGCCCCTATGCTCGTGGGGCCCCCGGGCAACTGCCCAGCATGCCCATGCGATAAAACGGCACTGCAATTAGCAAGTTTGTATCATTATCATAATTTAGAGTTGAGAGCAACGCGCACGCATTTAAGCATGAGACAAAAGTGGTAATCTTTTGTAAACGACTGATTCAGCCATTGCTGCATCAGAGCCATAATGTGATGAACTGGGGTCCTAATGAAACTGTGAGGGCTTTTGGGAAGCTGGACCCTGTTGTATTTCTAGAGACAAGGTCGGAAATGTAGAAGGTTGCATGTCAAATGCTATAAATGAGAAAAAGCTCAAATAAAGTATCAATTGAGAAGATAGATGATGCTATCCATTAATGTGGATGACCATTACGACTATTAATGGCATGTAATGTTTAGTAGTGACCAGACCGACCTTTAAAGGTTATCTTTCATGGAAGGATGAGATGGGCAGATAGAGTTTTGCATCAAGCAAAGTGATAGAAAGAGATGCCACTATCCTTAAGTATATGGTCTCCTTATGTATTTCTTAATGATGAACCAAACAATTACCCTCTGAGATCATGAAACAAAACTGATATTGAATGTGCACACGCATGTGTATGTTGGCCATTAGACCTGTGCAAGCCTTCCAGTCGATGAGATCCCTAGCGTTATGGCTCTGATGCAACAAATGTGAATCAGTCATTTACAAATGATTACCACTTTTGGTGCGTGCTTAATGCGTGTGCGTTGCTCTCAACTCTTGATTATGATAATGATATAAACTTGCTAATTGTAGTGCTGTTTTAACGCATGGGCACGCTGGGCAGTTGCCCGGGAGCCCCACGAGCATTGGGGCCCCATGCAGACCAGGATTTAACACTAATTTTCCGTTAGACATTTTTATTCATGTGAGTGGTTGTGTAGGCAGGGCCCAATGCATTGCTTACCCCTGGGACCTATAATGCTGTTAAGACAGCCCTGGCTCAGTGCACTGCTAGTCCAAGAAGTGTCATGGCGCTGGTGGGATTGAACACCTCAGTAACCAATCAATCGGAAGGAATAGGAGAAAGAGAAAAGGTAAGGTTTAAGCTGCTTATTAAAGGAAAGATGGTATCATTCAAGATATAAAGTAAGTAGAGGTTGATTCCAGCCTCATGAAGAAAGAAAAGAGAATGATATGGCACCAACACAGGACTTGTTAATTTCAGGAGCAGACAGAAAGAACACAGAGGAAGAACGGAGGGTACAGGGAGGAAGAGAAGGAATTAATTTATAACGAACATAAGTTGGGCCCTTGGAAATGATGGCCTTGAGACAGAAACATAGTGTCTTAAACATACTTTGCCTCTACATGGGAAACCAATGAAGTAGCCGTAAGCCAGTTGAGTTGTGTTAGACCTGGCATCATTGGCCTCCTGTGTTGAACTTCATTTTGCTGGTCTAGATGCTTTGGGCACTTTGCCACTGCTGTTCAGTGCCAAAGTGCAAGAGCTCCCTTTGTAAATTGTTGTTATGGATTGGTGTTTCCATAATTAGCTCATTTGATTTACTAGTCAGTCCTAGTACAGTGCACTTTGTGTGCCCAGGGCCTGTAAATCAAATGCTGCTAGTGGACCTGCAGCACTGATTGTGCCACCCACACAAGCAGCCTGTAAATGTAACTCAGATCTGCCACTGCAGTGTCTGTGCGCAGTTTAGTACTGCCATGTCGACTTGGCAAGTGCACCCACTTGCCAGGCCCTAACCTTCCCTTTTCTTACATGTCAGTCACCCTTAAGGTAGGCCCAAGGTACCCCTGTGGGCAGGGTGCAGTGTATGGGAAAGGTAGGAAATGACCTGGTGTGTGTGGCATGTCCTGATAGTGAAATACTGCCAATTTTGTTTTTCACTATATCTTATAAGCATAACTACCCCTGGGAACAAGGTAAGAAAATAAAGTTTGGTATGCCTGAACTCAGAATGATAAAATGTATCTTTTAGTGAGGGTGATTTTTACATTCTGTGTTTGAAAATACCACTTTTAGGAAGTAGGTGTTTTCTTGCTTAGCCATCCAGTGTGCCTCTGCTAGGATGTGTATTGACTGTCTGGCTTTGGAGTGACAGGGGATGGGGATGTGCAGTGGCTCCTGAGAGTCTGGATGAGTGAGGGCTGGGCTGAATAGACCAGGGCTGCATTTAGAGTAGGGGGAGGAGATTTCCTTTCACCTGAATGGGCCTGGTCTGCCTTCCACAATGCTGTCTCCACCTCCTGCCAGGAAGCTGCACCAGAGAGGACAGAACTGGTTTTGGCTGGGCAAAGAGCTTCTCTGCACTAGAGAACACAGAGATTTACTGTATAAAAAGAGGGGTCCAGACCTCAGACTTTTAGATCACTTCTGGGAATCAAGAGGAACCTTTGCCAAGGAGAAGAGCCGGAGAAGCTGAGGAGGATTACTGCCTCTGTGCTGTTTGCTGTCTGGGGTTGGCCTGCAGTGGCTACTTGCTGCCAAGGAAAGGAAAAAGGACTTTGCTGTTTGCTGTGTCCCCTGCTTGAGGAAGATCTCCAAGGGCTTGAATTGAGCTTTCCTTCTGTTCTGAAGTCTCAGGGACACAAAGACTTCACCCCCAGTCCCCCCTGAACTCCTTTGCTGGCAGTTCTGACCTGCCGAGAGGTGCCTGTCAGTGTTCTGGACCTCTGGAGGTTGTTTTGCGACTGGAAACTGCAACAACTGTGAAAATCGACGCATCGCTGTTTCCAACTCATCGCAGTGGTGTGAGAGAAAATTTCCGACGCATCGCCGCCTCTGAAGAATCAACACAGCGCCTGCTCGTGGCTGAAGTGCGATGAATCCTGTTCACCAATCGCCGACGTCCCAGATCACCGCACAGCTTCTGATGCAGGCCCGGTTGGAGTAGAACCGACGCATCGCACTGGATCATCACGCAACGCATCGAAGCGTCAAGTCTGTCGCATCGTTGGGGGATGCAGTAAGAAACCGACGCATCACCTCCCCACGCAGTAAGAAACCGACGCATCACCTCCTCTCCGGTAAAGAGCAGACGCATCACCTCCCCTGCGCAGCTGTAAGGAACCAACGCATCACCTCTCCCAGAGCAAGGAACCGACGCATCACCTTCCCTGAGTGTAAGGAACCGACACATCACCTTCCCTGCCACCCTTTTTGGTTGCATTCTTCGACGCATCCAAGGTACTTTGTGTAAAAGTGTTGCATCTCACATTTTCTTGGAACTGAACTTTTTCTGACCTTTTGAGAATCGTATTTTTAATACTGTATAGTGGATTTTTGTCGTTTAGTCTTGTTTTAGTTTAGATAAAGATTACTTATTTTTCTAAACAGGTGTGGTGTCCATTTGTAGTGTTTTCACTGTATCACTGTATGTATTCACAAATGCTTTACACACTGCCTCTGAGATAAGCCTGTCTGCTCGTGCCAAGCTACCAAGGGGGTGAGCAGGGGTTATTTTAGAAGTCTATCCCCCTTACTCTGACTAGGAAGAAGGGTCCCTACTTGGACAAAGGTACCTACCTTTGCCAACTTGAGACCCCCATTTCTAACATTAGTGGTCAGCGGTGAGGATCTGGACTTGCATTGGTGTCTTACATAAAGTGATTGGTGTACACTACTAGTAGAGTGCAGACTATCACGCACCCACATACAATTGGTGGAACTTTTTCTGTGGGACTATTTTTTTTTCTTGCAACTGAGAACTGCCAATCATCATCATGTCAAAGCCAGCATCACTTGCATCTGTGGATATTGAGTTTGAGGAGGTTAGGGTTGAAACCTACACTGTGACACAGCTAAAAGTTATCTGCAAAAAGTTTAAAATCTCGGTAAGAGGCCTCTCTAGAAAGGAGGAATTCCAAATGGCGCTGAGGGCCTGGTTGGAGTCAAGGGATGCCAGAGAGCATGACGACCAACCTGTGGAGGAGGTGGAGGATTTAGATGAACAGCAGAATAGGCTATTGGGGCTGCCTGGGGGGAGGTTACATTCTCGGGGGGCAGCAGTGTCTCTTCAAAGGGGCTGTCTCCAGCAGAAGACCTGGAGGACAGGGAGAAAAACAGGATGCATGAGTTGGAGCTCACGGAACTCAGGTTGGGGAGAGAGGATACGGAGTTGGCATTTCAGAGAGAGAAATTAGCCCTGGAAGAGAAAAAGATGCTCTTAGAGCATGAAAGAGGTTTGAGGGAGCTGGATCTGAAAGCAAAAAGTCTAGAATCCAATCCCAATGGTGGCAACGCACCATCAGTGCCTGGAGAAGGGAAGGTATACATCCCCAAGGAGGTTATTAAGGATTTTATGAAGCATGAGGACATTGGTCAGTGGTTCAAAGCTTATGAGGTAGCAATGAGGTCCTACAGAATCCCTGAGAGAGACTGGGGAGCGGGGTTGTGGAGCTGCTTTGACACTGAAGGGAGGGAAATGTTGCTAGCCTTGCCCACTGAAGATCAGATGCCTTATGCCCCCATGAAGGAAGCCTTAATAGGTGGTATGGTTTGACCCCAGAAGTGTACAGGCAGAAGGTGAGGGCTTGTAAGAAGCTGGAGTCAAGCACTTGGGTGGAGTATGTCTCCTATTTTTTTTTTTTTATAATTCTTTTTATTAAACATACATCGGTTCCAATAAACATTACAGAGGGTTCGCCAAATCATACATTACAGTCGGTACAGGAGGAAATACGTCGGCTTTCTACATGATAGAGGAATGTTACAGGGTGTGGGGGTCATTTTGTTCGGGACAATCAGGAGGCATACAGATCTCTCCCCGGTAGGTATTCCAGGGGCTCCATATCCGAGACCATTTTTTGGGGCACCCTCTTGCCAGGTAGACTGTTTTCTCCCGAAACATGCACCAGTCAAGGTTCTTCTCCCATGCTGCCAGTGTGGGTGATAGTGTGGCCCCCCATAGTTGAGCAATGTTGCGTTTTGCCAGCATGAACCCCAGTGTAGCCCACCGTGTCTGATTTGTGTTGAGATCCGTAGGTTCCCACAGATTGAGAAGGCATCGTCGTGCCTCCGGGCGGAGGTGAACCTGTAGTACCGCATTAATAGTGTCATGGATCTTGAGCCAGAAGGATATGATATGTTCGCACTCCCAAATTATGTGTATGAATGTCCCCACGTGACCACATTGTCGCCTACAGTTCCCATTATCTGACCATCCCATGTGTACCAAACGGGGTCCTGTCATATAAATTCTGTGGAGGATTTTAAGCTGTACCAGCCTCAAACGTGCCGGGATAGCAACCTCCCTGGGGGAAGACACCGCCAGCTGCCAGTCCTCATCATCCACCTCCACCCCATCCTGCGTCCATTTCTCACGGAGTGATTGAAGGGGACTCTCCATGTTGTTGATTAACTTTTTGTAAATCAGGGAGATGGTTTTCTCGGGAAGGTGGCCGTCTAATATTCTGTCCTCCAGCGGAGAGGCCTCTGGAGGGGACGTCCCCTTAGGCAGCAAAGATTGCAGTGAGTGCAGGACCTGCAGGTATCGGAAATACTCGGTGGCTGCTAGATCGTAGTCCGCCTGGAGCGTGTCAAAGGATTTAACCCCTCCAGCCCCCAAAGGTCCCTAATGTGTGAGATACCGATAAGGTCCCATCTGTCAAAGCCCTTCGATTTCCATAAGTCGCCCAATCTTTCTGAGTCCCAAAGTGGAGTGGCTAATGTCAGCGTGTTTTTCCATCCCAGTGAGGCGATAACATCATGCCAGATCTGGACAGAATGTTTGGTGGGGCCAGTCAAGGTGTATCGTCTGGGCCGTGAGTATAGCGCCCTGTTATAATTACCATCTGGGAGGAGCCATTTATCCATGGCGTATCCGGGATCGTCTGCACGGCCATACATGCCGTGGTTGATGGCTGCTAGGTGAGCCGCCCAGTAGTATTTCTTGATATCTGGGAGGCTAATACCACCGTCATACCAATTCAGTGTTAGTTTGGTCAGGGCGATTCGAGGTTTTCCATCCCACAGCAGGTCTCTCTGCAGGCCCTCAATTTCCTTGAAATATTTGGCGGGAACAGGATCCAGGGTGTTTTGCAAGGTGTATAGGAATCTAGGCAGGGACATCATTTTGAATAGGGCGGCTCTGCCCAGAAGGGAGAGGGGTAGCGACCTCCAGTTGGCAATATCGCTTTTAAGTTTACGAAGGGGGGAGAAGGTTTTGAGTATACCGGATTGCGGGATCTAGCGAAATGAAAATCCCCAGGTATTTGAAGCCTGCCGTGTTGATTTGTATGGGGCAGTTCTTGGGAGGGACGGGTGGATCGCCCCACAGAGGAAACAAAAGCGACTTACTCCAGTTGATAGAGAATCCAGAGTATCGTCCGAATACCGCCAGGATATCTAAGATCACTATAAGGGATTTCCTAGGAGAGGCCAAATAAAGCAACAGGTCGTCTGCGTAGAGGGAGATTCGGTCCTCCCAGCCGGGAGACCATTCTAATCCCCGTATCCTGGGATCTCTACGGATCCAGGCTGCCAAAGGCTCCAGGGCCAGGGCGAAGAGGAGAGGCGAAAGCGGGCAGCCCTGACGGGTTCCCCGACTCAGCTGGAAGGTAGCTGATAACTTATTGTTGACCACCACTTGGGCTAGGGGTTCATTATACAGAAGTCGTACCCAGTTTATGTAGTTAGGGCCGAAACCCATTTTGGCCAATACTGCCCAAAGGTAAGGCCATTCAATAGTTTCGAATGCCATGGTTGCGTCCAGAGACGCGATCATTGCTGGCTCTCGGAGAGTATGTGCTCTAGCTACTACCCCATGGACTCGACGCAGATTCAGGGCCGTGTTCCTGTGCGGCATAAAGCCGGATTGATCTGGGTGTACTAAGGCACTAATGACCTTGACCAAGCGATTGGCCAGGAGCTTGGCGAGGATTTTTGGTTCGGCGTTTAGGAGGGAAATTGGCCGGTAGGAACTGCAGTCTGTTCTGGGTTTCCCGTCTTTATGGATGGTAACTATGGTGGCTATCCTCTGTTCCCTGGGCAGCATGCCCGTCTCCAGTGATTCCTCAAACATAGATTTTAAGTAGGGGGAGAGTTTATCGGGTCGCAGCTTATAGAGCTCGATGGGGAGTCCATTGGGGCCGAGTGCCTTTCCCGATTTTAATGAACGGATCGATTGCGCTATCTCATCTGGGGTCAAGTCACTGTCCAGGAAATCCCGATTTTCTAAGGAGAGGCGGGGGAGTTTGATGTCATGCAACAGTTCTTGAGAGTCCTCCTCCGTTTAGGGGGCCACTGTCGTATAGACCGTTTGGTAATGGCTGGCAAAGCTATCGACTATCTCTTGTGGATTCGTGACGGGTATGTCCCCTTTTACTCTAAGCTCTGGCACCAGCCTGCTCGCCCATTCCCGTTTATCTAGCCATGCTATAAGCTTCCCTGCTTTGTCACCCAGGTCGTAGAGTCTACCCAGCCGCTCCCTCCCCAGGTTTTTGGCTTTGTCTGTGACTAAGGCCTTATAGCTGTGCTGCTTCAGGCTCAGGAGGTGAAGCTTCTCTGGCGTCACCCCAGACTCCAGGTCACTCTCCAATCTATCGATTTCAGCCTCGATGTCCAAAACTTCTTTCTGTTTTTCTTTCTTCGCACCCGAGATCAGCGATAGCGCCTGTCCCCGGATTACAGTCTTAAATGCTTCCCATAGGGACTTGGATGAGGAGACCGTCCCTTCGTTATCTAAGAAATAATTATCCATGGCTTCAATAAGTGCTGTGCGGATTTTGGGATTGTGGAGATACCAGGGATTGATTGGGGCTAGTCTTCCTACTTTGTTCTGATGGAGGACCATGCGGAGCCATATCGGTGAGTGATCGGAGATGCCTCTCGCGAGATGTTTGATTTCGTGTATGAGGGATGCTTGTGCGGCTGGCAGCAAACAGTAGTCTAGGCGGGAAAGGGTATGGTGTGCCCCAGAGTGAAAGGTGTGCTGTATCTGGTCTGGATGGTAAGTTCTCCAACCATCAACTAGCCCCATAGTTTCTAGGAAGTCAGGTAGCCAGCGGGAAGCGGACCCCACCTCACGCGGGGGATGGCGGTCCAGGGTGCCCGAGACCACCGCATTGAAGTCCCCTCCGAGGACCACAAGGCCGTCTGGAATGGAGAGGAGGACCTTACCCAGGTCCGCAAAGGTGGTGCCCTGTAGGCCTGGCGGAACATAGATGGACATGAGAGAGATAAGACGGCCCTCCCAAGTTCCCGTAATACCAACGTATCTGCCCCGGTCATCCGCCCATGTGGAACTTATAGCGAGGGGAGTGTGTTTTTCATCATAATGCCCACCCCTCTGGAGCCAGACGTGAACCCCGCGTGTGCTACCATTTTGTATCCTCCCCTATGCATTGCTTTACACAGATTACCAACCAGGTGCGTCTCCTGGAGCAGGACAATATCTGGAGATCTCTGTTTCAGGTACTGGAGAACTATGCTCCGCTTAATCTTATCCCCAAGCCCGTTGACATTCCAACTTAATACCTTAATTGTCCCGTCCCCCATAACCTCTGTCGTACAACTTGATAGATTTTAAAATGCCAGGAGGAACAAAGTCGACATCCCCTCTGTGGAAGAAACCATAATTGACACCGATGCAAAATTTCCAACAAATTATGAACAAAAATTCCCCCACCCAACAACCCCCTCCCTGCTGCCCTGCACTCTGGGCGTAGAACTGCCCATTTCAAACTTGCAGAGTGCCTGTCGCCCTAGCAAAAAACTAAAGGTAGAAAAAAATAGGGGTGTGGCTGTCCGTATCTCTGCCCCCTGTAAAAAGTAAAGTCTGTAACCCCAAGGAAAAGGCACCCCTCGAGGGTTGGAGTTTAAACAGTCCCGAAGAAGTCCCCTCCAGATCAAATGCGCAGCCGCCCAGTGCTTAACCTAGCTCGGATAAGGGCCAAAATGTCCCAGTGACATCCACTCTCCACCACCGTGTCTCATCCTGTAGGGGACAGCGAAGTCTCCTCTCTGGGATGACTATCCGGTGGGCCCGGGATCTTCCTGCTTTCAAGCCAGTCAGCTGCCTCTTCAGGATGCTCGAAAAACCACGTCCGCCCCTCCGCCTCGACCCGCAAACGTGCCGGAAACAACATGGAGTACCTCAGGCCCCGCTCTCGAAGCTCCCTCTTCACCACAAGGAAGGTGCGCCTCATCTTTTGCACTCTCTGTGTAAAGTCTGGAAAGAAGGTGATGCCTGCGTCTTCATAGTGGAGTGGAGCTCCTGTCCTAGCATTTTGGAGAATTACGTCCCTGTCCCGGAAGTTCAACACTCTCGCCAGCATAGGGCGCGGAGGAGCCCCGGGTTTCGGACGCCCCCCCGGTACCCTGTGGGCCCTCTCAATAACAAAAAATCGGCTGAGGCCCTTGGGTTGGAGGTGCTGTAGGATAAGGTCTTCCACGAAGAGGTCCGGAGATTGCCCCTCCGCCCGTTCCGGAACTCCCAGAATGCGTAGGTTGTTGCGGCGTAGGCGCCCTTCATAATCATCCAGTTTCATTTCCGTGAATTTACGGAAATCCTGTAGGTCCGAGACCTCACCCTGGAGCTGTGCGACGTCTCCCGTCAGGCTGGTCGTAGCGATTTCCACCTGTTTGACCTTTTCCTTAAATGTGGCTAGGTCTGCTCTTATTAGGTTTACGTCAATCGCGATAGTGTCCATTTTATGTTCAAGAGAGGTCTTGACGCTTGTGATGGCCTCCATGACGTCTTTAAGGGAGAGTTCTCGCTCCTCTTCTTCTGGGTCCCCCAGGGGTGTGCCTCTGGATTGACGGCCCTGCAGCATGTCTTTGGGCATCGTGTATCGATCGAGTTTATTGGTCTGCGTTGGTTTAGACCCTCTCGTTCCTGGGGGCTTGCTTTTCTCCATTGTGTCCGCTCCTCGTCTCACAAAGGGCTTGTGGTGGAATTCAACGAGGCGTCTATGGCCCCGGTAGTCAGGGGGGTGCTGACTGGTAATGTGCCCGGCCAGTAGTCTAATGGTGTAGGCGGGGGAGGGGGCCCACGACTGTAGGATCTCGGTATGTGGTCCACGCGCACCCAGATCACTTTATGGTGGCAGCGCTGATTCAGGAGGCACCATATGGGGGAGCCCAGCGCCCGCTTCACCCTGCTAGCTATTGCAGTGGCCCACTGGTGATAGGCGCAGGGCCGGCCGGCTCAAACACTCTCCTCTTCTCTTCGACTGGGCTGTGGCTATGAGTCCCCGGCACCACCTCACAGTATGCCAGTGAGGGGGGGGAAACAGGACCCGCAGCTGGTTGCGGACACTTCAGCGAGGGGGGGGAAGGACAAGGTCCACCGATGATTTCACTCGGGGACACCGCCCCAAGACACTCGGGCCCCCGCCTCACCTCCAGGTCACGCCGCAGTGCTCCGGTCCTGCCCCGCGGAGCAATGGCGTCTCAGGCCTCCGAGTCGATCCTCGGGACGGTGAGGGCTGCTACAGGTGCTTCCTGCCTGGACCGCCTGACGCCCACTCCGCCGATGCCGCCGCAGAGCGCGGGTGATTCTCAGGGCCCTTCGCCAGGCTCGTGGCTACGGCCGGGAAAGGCGGCTCCGTCCCCTCACCGCCGCGGCCTCACCGGCACTGTGCTCCCCGGTTTCAGCGCTGCGGATAGGCCCCACTCCGTTTGCTCCGGTTTCTCGGGGCACAGACGTTCGCTGGTTTCGGGGTCCGAGGGAATCCCCTCCGGTATGCCTCCGGTGTCTTTTCTCCTCCTCGGGGGGAGCGGATCAGTGTGGCGGATAGGCGTGTGGGGACAGGGTTTACGGAGCTACAGCGTTAGGCGGCCATTACGCTTCGGTGCTTAGCCACGCCCCTCATGTCTCCTATTTTTGCAGATCACTGGATGGATGGGTGAAGGGTAGCAAGGTAAATGATTTTCAGGTGCTCTATGATTTGGTTGCATGGGAGCACTTGTCAGATAATTGTTTTCCAGAGCTACACCAGCACTTGATTGACAGTAAGCTGACTGACCCCAGGAAGCTTGCTGTGGAGGCGGACCGCTGGGTCAGTACCAGGGTCCAAAAAGGCCACGTGGGAGACTCTGCCAAAGGTGGGCAGGGTCCCCAGCAGAAGAGCAGGGGGGACAAGGGTAAACAGAAGGAGCTCCAGAAAGGGCCCCAAAGTAGTTCCCAAGGGAACCAAGGGAAAGGTTCCCAGTCTCCCACTGGAAAGAAGCAATGGGTCCCTACAGGTAAGCCTGGTCCGAAGGATCCCATGGCATGTTATAGTTGTGGTCAGGTGGGTCACTTCCAGGGGGACCCTAAGTGTCAAAAAAGATTACCACTGCACCCACTGGTGCACCGACCTGGGAAATGGCTAGTGTAACCTTGGGGGAGGAGTGGGTGCCCAAGAGGGGTGGAGGTCCACAGAAATTACCCTGGTCTCTTTAGGAGACAGTGAGATGGTCCCAAGAGCTCATCTGCCTGATAAAACTAAAAAATACAGGCAGTGGGTGTGTGGAAGCACTGTGAGACACTGGAACCAGTGTGACCGCTGTCAGTTGTCGGCTAGTGTCTGAAGAGTAGGTGGTCCCCAACACATTCTACCCAGTAGTTGCAGCTGACAACTCTGAGTGCCTCTGCAATGTGGCCCAGGTTCCCTTTGAGTGAGGGTGGGGGGATCTCATGTACCTTGAGAATAGCTGTGAGGCCAGCCATGCCTGTTGACTGTCTGCTAGGCAACGATTTGGAGAGTTCCCCTTGGGAAAAGGTGGAGCGGAAGTCTCATTTGGAGATGTTGGGTCTGCCTGAGTGGGCGTGTGTGACCACTCGGTCTATGGCAGCCGGTAAGGGCAATCAAGAGGATCTGGAGCCTGAAAGAGTGGCCCAGGCGCCTGCCAGAAAGAGAAGAGGCAGGGGGCACGGGAAATCGGCCCCCAAAGTTCCCACGGTCTAGGAGGAGGCAAACCTTGAGGGGGATGCCCCGGAGCCTACAGGGGAGCAAGTGGCCGAACTGGGGGACCTGCCTGAGCTGACCCATTGCAGCAAAAAGGGGGCCCCACCAGTTAGGAATTCTGCCAGGAGCAGCAGAAATGCCCTTCTCTTGTTGGTTTGCGGCAGCAGGCTGCAAACCAGGCAGCAGGTGATCAGTCTGGATCACATTGGATTTACTGGGAGAATGGTCTCCTGTATATTGAGCCTACGGTTGCTGAGCCTGGGTCAGCCCATGTGCTGATGGTACCCCAGCGCTTCAGAGCCTTCCTACTGGGTTTGGCTCATGATGTGTCATTGGCAGGGCATTTGGGGCAAGACAAGACCTTTGAAAGACTTGTCACCCACTTTTACTGGACCCAAAAGCGTAAGAACTGTGACACATATTGTAGGTCTTGCCAGACCTGCCAGGCAAGTGGTAAGAGTGGGAAGAAGTGCAAGGCTCCTCTCCAACCTTTCCCTGCAGTCTGCACCCCCTTTGAGAGGGTGGGTATTGACATTGTGGTGCTTCTGGATCCCAAGACAGCCATGGGCAACAGGTTCATCCTGGTCTTGGTGGACCATGCCACCCGGTACCCAGAAGCCATCCCTCTCCGGACGGTGACGGCGCCCGTGGTGAGTCATGCATTGATGGGGATCTTCTCCTGTGTGGGGTTCCCCAGAGAGGTGGTGTCTGACCGGGGTACCAACTTCCTATCCAAGTATATGAAGTCCCTGTGGCAGGAGTGCAGTGTTACCTACAAGTTCACCACTCCTTACCACCCCAAGGTAATGGGCTGGGTGAGAGATTCAACCGGACCCTGAAGGGCATGATTATGGGTCCTGGTGAGCCCATGAAGTGTAAGAGGGACGTCCTCTTACCATGTCTTTTGTTTGCTTACAGAGAGGTACCGCAGAAGTCCTTAGGGTTCAGTCCCATTGAGCTCCTGTATGGGCATCCTGTAAGAGGGCCTCTAAGTTTGGTCAAAGAAGGCTGGGAGAAAGCTCCCAGTAAACCTCCCCAGGATGTATATAGCTACATGCTGGCTTTCAGGAGCCAGATTAAGCACTTCAGGCAACTCGCTCAGGTGAATCTGGAAGCCAGCCAGGAAGAAATGAAACAGTGGTATGATCAAAATGCCACTCTGATCGAGTTTCAGCCTGGCCAGAAAGTGTGGGTCATGGCCCCAGTGGAGTCTTGTGCACTCAAAGATAAGTGGACTAGGCCATTTGATGTGGTGGAGCGCAAGAGTGAAGTCACCTACCTAATGGACTTGCAGTCTCCAAGGAACCCTTTGCGGGTCCTGCCCATGAACCGCCTTAAGCCCCACTTGGAGAGGTCTGAAGTGGGCATGCTCCTAGCGACAGATGCTGGAATGAAAGAGGAGACTGAGCCTCTTCCTGACCTCCTGTCTGCTAAGGAACATGATAGGTCAGTAGACGGTGTAACACTCTCCCCCGCCCTGACCCCTGAACAGCAGAGTGACTGCCGCCAATTGTTTGGACAGTTTGCTGCTCTGTTCTCCCTGACCCCGGTGTCACTCAATGGTGTGTCCCTGATATGGACACTGGAGACAGTCCTCCTGTGAAGCACAAAATTTACAGAGTGACTGACAGGGTCAAGGCTTGCATCAAGGAGGAGGTCTCCAAGATGTTAGCGCTAGGGGTACTGGCAGATTGCCTTAACTGGTGGGGCAAATGAGAGGTCAGCATTTTCAATGCCAGAGGGGCACTACCAATATCAGGTGATGCCCTTTGGGTTGAAGAATGCCCCTGCCACCTTTCAGAGGTTGGTCAACCACGTGTTGGCTGGACTGGAGGATTTCAGTGCCGCCTACCTGGATAACATCGCTGTGTTCAGTGCCACCTGGGAGGAACCTCTGCACCACCTCTGGGTAGTGTTGAAGGCTCTGCAGAGGGCAGGCCTCACGATCCAGGCAAGCAAGTGCCAGATTGGGCAGGGTTCAGTGGTGTACTTGGGACACCAGGAAGGTAGCGGCCAGGTGGCGCCCCTACAGCTCAAGATTGATACCATCCTGGCTTGGGAAACCCCCCCAAGACCCAGACAGAGGTGAGAGCCTTCTTAGGACTTACTGGGTATCACAGGAGATTCGTCAAGGGTTATGGCTCCATTGTTGCCCCCTTGACAGAGCTGAATTCCAGGAAGCAGCCCAGGAAAGTGAGCTGGACTGACGCCTGCCAAAAAGCTTTTGATGCCCTGAAATCTGCCATGTGCACGGTGCCGGTAGACAAGGCACCCAACTTCTCACAGAAATTCGTGGTGCAGACAGATGCCTCAGAGCATGGTGTGGGGGCTGTGCTCTCACAATTAAATGAGGAGGGCCTAGACCAACCAGTGTCCTTCATTAGTAGGAGGTTACTTCCACGGGAACAGAGCTGGAGTGCGATTGAGCGTGAGGCTTTTGCTGTGGTCTGGGCGCTGAAGAAGCTGAGGCCCTACCTGTTTGGGATTCACTTCCGGGTTCAGACCGACCACAGGCCCCTCAGATGGTTGATGAGGATGAGGGGTGAGACCCAAAGTTGTTGAGGTGGTCCATTTCCCTACAGGGGATGAACTTCACGGTGGAACACCGCCCTGGTACAGAACACGCCAATGCTGATGGTCTGTCTAGATTTTTTCGCCCTTAGTGAAGAGAACTCCCAAGAGGGTGTGTAGTTCTCCCCACATTTCAGCTGGAGGGGACACGTGTTAGACCTGGCATCATTGGCGTGGATTTCCCCAGTATTTATGCCTTTGCTTCCTGTGTTTTTGCTGTGTGTTGGATTCGTTTAGCTGGTCTGGATGCTTTGGGCACTTTGCCACTGCTGTTCAGTGCCAAAGTGCAAGTGCTCCCTTTGTAAATTGTTATGGATTGGTGTTTCCATAATTGGCTTATTTGATTTACTAGTCAGTCCCTAGTACAGTGCACTGTGTGTGCCCAGGGCCTGTAAATCAAATGCTGCTAGTGGGACTGCAGCACTGATTGTGCCACCCACATAAGCAGCCTGTAAACGTAACTCAGATCTGCCACTGCAGTGTCTGTGCGCAGTTTAGTACTGCCATGTCGACTTGGTAAGTGCACCTACGTGCCAGGCCCTAAACTTCCATTTTCTTACATGTTAGTCACCCCTAAGGTAGGCCCAAGGTACCCCTGTGGGGAGGGTGCAGTGTATGGGAAAGGTAGGACATGCCCTGGTTTGTGTTGCATGTCCGGATAGTGAAATACTGCCAATTTAGTTTTTCACTATTGTAAGGCTATCTGTTCCCATAGGATAGAATGGGGAGTTTGCTTATAATATCCTATAAGCATAACTACCCCTGGGAACAAGGTAGGAAAATAAAGTTCAGTATGCCTGAACTCAGAATGTTAAAATGCATCTTTTAGTGAGGGTGATTTTTGCATTCTGTGTTTGAAAATTCCACTTTTAGGAAGGAAGTATTTTCTTGCTTAGCCATCCAGTGTGCCTCTGCTAGGATGTGTATTGACTATCTGGCTTTGGAGTGACAGGTGCTGGGGATGTGCAGTGGCTCCAGAGAGTCTGGATGAGTCAGGGCTGGGCTGAATGGACCTCGGCTGCTTTTAGAGTAGGGAGAGGAGATTTCCTTTCACCTGAATGGGCCTGGTCTGCCTTCCACAATGCTGTATCCACCTCCTGCCAGGAAGCTGGTCCAGAGGGGACAGAACTGGTTTTGGCTGGGCAAAGAGCTTCTCTACACCAGTGAACAAACAGATTTACTGTATAAAAAGAGGGGTCCAGACCTCAGACTTTTAAATTACTTCTGGGAATCAAGAGGAGCATTTGCCAAGGAGAAGAGCTGGAGAAGATGAGGAGGATTACTGCCCCTTTGCTGTTTGCTGTCTGGGGTTGGCCTGCAGTGGCTACTTGCTGCCAAGGAAAGGAGAAAGGACTTTGCTGTTTGCTGTGTCCCCTGCTTGAGGAAGACCTCCAAGGGCTTGAATTGAGCTTGCCTCCTGTTCTGAAGTCTCAGGGACACAAAGGCTTCACCCCCAGTCCCCTCCGAACTCCTTTGCTGGGAGTTCTGACCTACTGAGAGGTGCCTGCCAGTGTTCTGGACCTCTGGAGGTTGTTTTGGGACTGGAAACTGCAAGAACTGTCACAATTGAGGAATCGCCTGTTTCTGACGCATCGAGGCGGTACGAGAGGAAATTTCCGACGCATCAACGCCTCTGCAGAATCGACGTAGCGCCTGCTTGCGGCTGAATTGTCTGCCATGCAATGAATCCTCTGCACCGATCTCTGACGTCCGAGATCACCGCACCGAGTTTGACGCAGGCCCGGTTGGAGAAGAACCGACACATCGCACCGGATCATCACACAACGCATCGAAGCCTCAAGTCTGTCGCATCGTTGGGGATGCAGTAAGAAACCGACGCATCACCTCCTCTATGTAAGGAAACGGTGCATCACCTTCCCTGCGCAGCAGTAAGGAACCGACGCATCACCTCCCCCGGATTAATGAACCGACGCATCACCTTCCCTGAGTGTAAGGAACCGTCGCATCACCTTCTCTGCCACCCTTTTTGCTTGCATTTTTCAACGCATCCAAGGTACTGTGTAAAAGTGTTGTATCTCACATTTTCTTGGAACTGAACTGTTTCTACCTTTTGAGAATCATATTTTTCACTGTATTGTGGATTTTTGTCGTTTGGTCTTGTTTTAGTTTAGATAAAGATTACTCATTTTTCTAAACTGGTGTGGTGTCCATTTGTAGTGTTTTCACTGTATCACTGTATGTGTTTACAAATGCTTTACACACTGCCTCCTAGATAATCCTGTCTGCTCATGCCAAGCTACCAAGAGGGTGAGCAGGGGTTATTTTAGAAGTGTATTCCCCTTACCCTGACTAGAAAGAAGGGTCCCTACTTGGAAAAAGGTACCTACCTCTGAAAAACTAGAGACCTCCATTTCTAACAAGTTGGGAGATAGTCGAGGAATATTAAGAAGAAGCCTGGTGGTATAATTCTGAACAAGAAGCAAAAATGCAAAAAAAAGTTAGAAAGTTCTAAATATAAAAATGTAAATGTAAATCCGAATTTGTAAAGCGCGAACTACTCACCCTTACGGGTCTCAAGGCGCTGGGGGCCGTCGTGGAAATTAAGTGAGCTGTTGCCCAGAGTCACATGGTGCTGGGCTGAGCTGCCGCCGGAGCCGGGGATTGAACTGTGAGCCCCGTGCTCCGAAGTCAGCTGCCCTGGCCGCTGCACCACACCTCTCCACTCCAATATAGAGAGCTAACATAGTCGAGCACAGAGAATATAACAGCTAAAGAAGCTGTCTTTCTGCAATGATCAGGAAGAAGATGTATGATTTTCCTCATCATTCTAATATAGAAAACGCAACTGGAGTAGACTTTGATGATATGAGCTATAAAAGTTACCTGGGAGTCGAAATAGACACTCAGAATTTTTACAGCATAAGCAGAAGTAGGAGGGGTCCCAAATATTGGACGAACAGTCAATGATCCAGATTTCAAGTTTTTGTGTATTGAGCTTTAATTGGCCACTTTGAGAAGGTAAGGTTGAAAATTGGACTGTACAAGGCATGGGGAATGATCCAGATACAAGTTGATTTGGGTAACACCTGCATAGACCATTAGAGACATGCCCTACCAAGCTATGACCTTGGCCAGAAATGCAAAACAAACAATAAGAATAGAAAGACTCAAAGAAGGCCCTTTGGGGTACATACACCGCAGAAAAGATGAAGAAAGTTGGATTGATAGGATGGCAGATTGACAGTCTGACAGTGGTCTGCAAGGAAGTATTTCAGCCAGTGCAGAGCATTCTCTTGAATACCACAGTCTATGAAACGCTTGATTAGGATTAAATTATTCACAATGTTGAACTCTGCCAACAGATTGTCGAGGATCAGGGCACCTGACAGAATGCCGACTCAGTATAGTGAAAAGGACTGTATCCTGATGGAATGGGGTCAAGAAGAGTGCTGGTTTCAAGACAGAAAGACAATTGGAGGTTCACATCTTTTCTTGAAGTTTATTTGGAAGGAAGAAGAGTGAAACAGGGTGAGAATGTGCTAGCTCGGAAGAGTCAGCCAAAGGTTTTCCCAAAAAAAGGAACAATCAAGGGCTTCATCCAAGAGATAGAAACTGAGTCAGTGTTTAAGAATGCATTACATAAATCTGTAACAACTGGCCAAATCTGATCAATAGGATGTCACAAGAGGAGGACAGGGATCTAGAGCAAAAACAAAGAGAAGTTAGCAGCTCAGTGGTAGCGCTAACAGTAAGAAGCTGGAATTCAGAAAAAGAGCACTTAGGAGAATTTTCTGGGTCTCAGCAAGTTTGATAGATGATTTTGGGAACTTGTGTCAGACACTAGCTCTTCACTAGGTGTAATAGTAGGAAAGTTAGTACAGATGATATCACTTTTAAACTGAGAAAAATCACAAAATATAATTCCATAGTTGGCTTCTGAGTACTGTTCGAGCAACTGTTCGAGCAGGTGGGAGAAAATATCCCTTTAACAATAACAACGACTTCCCCAGCTGAATTAGCCGCAGAAGAAATAGAGGGAGTATAATAGGATCTGGGGGCCTGATGGAAGGCTCTCTTGTAGTTCTTAATGGCAACAATGTATTTTGCATTGACAACTGTATCATAGCTGACTCACTACTGTCTTTCTAAATCCCTACAGAAACACTTGATCCCTGCTAGAGCCTAGAAGACCAAGAGCAGAAGAGGAACTACATGAAGCTTGTATAGGCATCAGAGGAGTAAGAGATTCTAATGCGGTAATGATACCTCATTATAGTTATTCGAATAGGTAGAGATATTATTGTCCTTTTTAATTGTCTCAGAACTAAGGGTAAACGAGCTGGGTATAAGCCTCGCCCGGTGAGAGTAAAAAGGACATTGGAACGCAATGTGAGCAACTGCTGGTGTATGAAAGAAAGAGTGAGAGGAATACAGCAAGGAGCAGTTCAAGCAATATGTTCAGGATAATAAAAAAGTTACCTCAGGGAAAGTGAAGAAAAAAAGGCTCTTTTAAAATGTGTCTGTCTGAATATGTGGCCAAAATAGCACATTGAGTCATGCCAAGGGCCTGACATATGCCTAGAAAAGAGCCACACTCCAGTAGATTAGAAATATTGAACAAGAGATGAAGGTCATCTAGTAGCCTGAAGTGAGGCGTTTTAGAAATACGCAAGGCACAGATCTCAGAGATATCAGTCAGGATCATGGTAAAAGATCCAGGGGCATGATTAATCAAAAGGACAGAGTCTAAAATGGTGATGCAATAGTTCCAGCAAATGGAAGTGATTCAGAGTCACAAAGTACAACTGATGTGAGAATAACATGAATAATTTGTTTAAAAATGATTGCAATCCCATTGTCAGTTCTGAAAGGGCAATCAACATGAATAATTTATAGCACATAGAAGCAGCCTGGGTGATATCAGGCCTAAAGCCTCATGAAACTACATGTGTGTGATGAAAATAATATTGGTATTAAGTCTAGTAGCGGGTCATGAACATGGTTTTGTGACACAGAAGAGATGGTGCTTACTGTGGAGTCTTTAGGAATGAGCTGAAGAAGTTCTTGGTGAGATTGGACCTGAGGCAGGAGGGCCCGGGTCCTGGGCCCAGCTGAGGCATGAATGATCGCAGATGAACTTGTCTTTGACCTGAAACAGATCTGCCCCTGTGTACACCTGCTGGGCAGTCATCTTGTGTGCACCAATATATAGGTAGCTCAGGGTTGGCACATAAGGAAATATGTCAGCCACTTGAGCGCTGACTAAGGTGATCCCCAAGATGGGGGCCAGCAAACTGGTTAGGGGCAGCAAATAACAAGCCCACCCTCATAAATGTTGCTTTTTGTGTAGTTGACAGTGTTTTCAGCGTTATCTTTAGTACTGAGTGGAAGTTATTTGTAATTTACACCAAGTGCATGTATTTCCACTGAACTCAGTACAACAGAATATTTGATATAGAAAATGTGAAATAGAGTTGTACAAGTTATCAACTTATGTGAGTAGCAGTTTACAGACTTTTTATAGTTTGGTCAAAGGCACTGTACTTGATTGTGCAAATAGCTCTTCAATAATTCTGTGTAGCTTGGATTTTGGAACATAATTTCCTAAAAATGTTTTTAAGTAGGTGAGCATAAAATAGCCATGAATGCAGGAAAATCATGACACTCTACCCTGTGCTAGAATAAGATAGGAGGCAACCTGAAGTCTATGTAAGTTTTGGAAAGGCCTACTTACATTTTGTCTGTCTGTAGTTCTCTCATGGCCATAATTTGTATTGATGAAATGCAGTCGAGATGAAATGAAGTATCCCTTAAGTGTGTGGGAGCAGATTGGCTGAGATTTAATGCTTAGACTGTAAGAATGGAGGCTTGAGCTAAACTAAGGACAATTTAGGTCTTGTCGTCCATTTTTACTGTGACGCCATAGTCTAACACGTGACTCTAGCTGCTGTTTATTCTGTGTCATAATAAAAACTAGCAGTCTTTACTAGCTAAGAAATTATTTCCATTGACTACATGAGAAGAGTGTACTTTCCCAAGGACAGAGCAGCTGTCACAGCCTGAATAGCATACATTTCATGCGCTGGGAGCAGATGCTGTGAACACTAGAGCTCCATGTTTTGGAACAGTGAGAGAATCCTCAAATGTATTTGTTTACCAAACTGTTGCTTTTACATTATTCCTATTGGTTGTGAGCATGTGAAACATGTACTAATGTAGTAAATGTACAAATCTTTTGTCTAAAGCCCTATAAAAGGGTGACATTTCTGTATGAAAGGAAAGAGTTCCTTTCCCCACTCTTTGAAATCAAATCTATGCTGGATTGACTAGAACTCCATTGAGTTTTTCTGTATTGCCAATTGAAACTAATGGTGTTTGATTTAAACTTGATGGCCCAGCTTATGCATTTCTGTACTTTAATTCTTTAAGTAAACCTTAAAATGGAGATCCTTGTCTGTCGTTTTTACCAGAAATGTTTAACTCTTGCCTTCTGTACTCTTGTCTCATTACATACTAGGAGAGGCGGGTCAGGCGGTGAGCACCAATGTCCGTTAGGTACTACACTGTTCCCAATCCGGTGCCAATCCGCAAGAAATACATTTATGTATAGCAGTGGCGTAGCAAGGGGGGGCTGTCTGCCCCGGGCAGCAAGAGCTTTGGGGCGGTGGAGTCCCGCCCCCACCCCACCTCCTTCCCTGCAGCCATCACAGGCAACAAATGCAGGATCGCCAATGTTCCCCCTCCCCCCCGCTCTTATCTGCAGCAGTTGCGGAGCGGCAAATGCAGGGACCGCCACGGGCAGCAATAGGTCTAGCTATGCCACTAATGTATAGGCTTGTGTGCTGACAGGTGCTTAGTCAAAACGCATACCTGCAGCGATCCCTATCCTTCTGAACATATTTTCAGTGTTTAATTTGTGCTGCTGCTGAATGCCGCGACTGCTTAATGCCAAGGCTCCACAGTTTAGATTTCACTTCATGCCTTTTTCTTCCCGCACCATGCACCACTGCCTGTCCTGTTATCTCACGCCTACAAGTCCCTTTTCACCTCTGCTTTTGACCCTTTATCATTGTTTTCCTACCTGTCTCTTCTTCCTTCTTCCCTCCCTTGCTGCCTTTCATTCTCGGGGACAAGGTCTAACGATAAAATACATGTCAGGCCTCAGAAAATGAGCATGAGTGCTCACTGCCTACAATCAGCAGCACAACAAATACAGCTTATCTTCACACAAATATACAGAAGATTATGGTCAAACATCTAGCATAGAATTAATAAAACCTACTGCATGATCGTGGTTCCTCATGCACATTTTGTTAGCATATTGTTCGGCAATAAATGATTTACAATGTAATAACATTTTCCTTGCACTTCAACAAGAGCCTGGGGGCTCATTGTGTTGGCCCATGAGCACATGAATTTCAGTCTGCCTTTTATCGTGTTTTAATTTGCTAAAGACTGGGACATTTTATGGAACAATTCCAAAAGTGAATTAACCACGGAATAGCTGTAAGGAAAACAATCATAATAATCAAAATTGCATAGTTCAATGCAGATATATGTAGTAATGAAATATATGCAGTAACGAAATATGAATATTGATGTAAACTGTGGCCATACAGTTCACTCGGTCTGCATATTCCCCATGCCTACTTCAATACATCAAATCTCATTAAACAGCGAGCCACTGCTTCCCTTTCACGGCCACGACCTTTATTAGCTCTTTTGAGAAACTGCTCCCAGCATTTGTAGGTCATAAATGGAAAGCAGTGCTTCCCCTTTATAACCGCATAATGATTTCTGAGTGGTTTATATTCAAAAATACAACTCATTTGTGTACAATGTAGTAATCACAGAGCGCACAAAGCAATTTTAAGACATCAAGACGTGTTAGAGGTGAAATAAGGCGCAGTGATAAAGTGCTCAGTGTAGTTGAAATGTGCTAAAGCGAAAGTGTTGAATTTATTTAAGGGTCGGTACCGAAAAAACTGTGACAGGCACTTGTAAGGAGTCGATGTTTTGACCATGTGCAATAATTATGGGGTCATCATCAGGAAAGGGAAAAATATTTAATGCATTTGATGTGTATATATAGTTGCATGTGAACAAAACAACATTCTCCTATGAATTAAGAAGTGATATTCTGAAAAGGTGGCCTGCTTAGAAGTAAATCGTGTTGCCTTATACTTGTTGGAAATCAAGTGAAAATGGAGCCCTGAAGGCAATCGTAAGTGTACACGGTGAGCTTCTCTGTGATGATTACATCCAAAGCTTTAAAGAAATGTATGTCTACTCTTAGGATCAATTGCTTTTATTAATGACATTTTTAGACAATTTCGCAGTTTCACATTTCATTACATTGAGCACTTTATCGCTGCATCCTTTTTCTACAATATCATGTCTTGAAACTCATGGATGTTCTGTTACATTGCATCCAATGCACCTTTCAAATTTGCTTTATGTGCTCTATAACTACACAACTGTGCACAAATGAGATTTGTTTTTAAAAATATTTCTTGCACAACTCATGTTGCTCTTTTTAAGGGGAACCATTGTTTTCCTATACGACAACTTACCTAGGTTCCCCTTCGATCTTGGGTAGCGCCATTTCCTCATGTGATCCAGTATTTTTAAACCTAGATTAAATCTGACTCATTTTAGGTTTCGATCTGCACAGAGATATGTAATAATTCACGCTCCTTTTCAATTTTTGAAATTGTGGTTGGTGAACTGTGGCTCTAAGCAGTGAGGTCATGAAAAGTAGAGCAGACCTGACTTGTAGATAGCAATAACTATACACTAGGGCGCCATTAAAGCCCACACTGCTGGTGCTCATATTTTTTACAGCGTTTGCGCTGTGCTTGTGAAATCTTTTGTATTAAATATATCTTAAAAGAGGTTTACATTCCGCCCCCTTGCTTTCATTGCTTTCCATTGGTTCCTGTGCTTGCCACTTACTCTTCCTCCGTTTCTATTGGCTGTAGCTCACTATTTCCTGTTTCCTCAAGTTGTTTCTCTCATGTGCTACTCAGTTTCACACCGCTGAAGTATTGTTTCCATCCGCTTTTGGGGCACTTTTTTAAATGTTTTCACCTAATCTCCCATGCACCAAGCATTTACATAATCATTCTTCCCCTGGCTGCAAGCATTTTAAGCACACATATCGGCTCAGTTTTTTCTTTCTTTCATTTATTATTACACAAGGCTTGGAACGCATCATGCTCCATGCCTCGGTTTCAGCCCTGAGCCCGCGCTCCACTGAGCCTCCATCAAGCCTCAAAGTTAACTTTTTTATTTTGCACGTTCAGTGGCACAGACCATGGCTTTAATGTTCGCGACTTGAACGATGTTGAGGAAACAGTCCTCCGATTTCACACTTATCTAATACGCAGTTTTAGTGTTTTCATTGCTGCTCAGTTTTTAGGTCTCGCCTAGCGTTGCAGCACGCATGCGCTGCTCGCTCTGCGAGGCTTCTTGTAATCGATTAACTTTTAGAAGTGGAGTGTAGGCTCCGCCCCTTGGTTTCATTGGCGTGCGTCATCGTCTATGTTAAACGCTGGCCTCCGATTGTAAGTGAGGCTTTTTAGTCCCTCCTTGTTACCGCCCTGTCTCCTTTTGGCCCCGCCCACCTGGACTGGATCGTTTACTTGCGGCGTTAAACGGGATGCTTTACTTATTCAGGGAGCACTATTTTCTTTAATAAATAATGTGGGACAATGGCGGCGCTTGAATTGCAGCGCGCCCACACAGCACTCACGGGACAACGGCGGGCGCTACTTGCATGCGGAGCGAAGCGCTTTTTAATTTAACATTTACCAACACCCCCCGCTCCCCCAGCACTCGCGGGTCAATGGCGTGCCTTATTTGTATACAGAGAGCGCAATGCGCGCTTTTACTTTAATAGTGGCTGCCAGTAGCGGAGTACCTGCGGGGTGATTCTTTTTAACTTTAATTCAAAGCGCGGTGCCCGCTTCAGGGACACCGCGCTCTGTTTATTATTATTATTTTTTTTTACTTTAAGCCTAGCGCTTAGCTGCTGCACGCCCCGCCCCCCCCAGGGTGGGCGGCCTCCTGCTCCGGAGTGCAGAGATCGCCCGCAGGCATCGCGGGCGACAGGAACTGCAATCCACCCAACCGGCCCCAGAAGGATGCAAGGCTGAGGCATGCAGACCGGACCTTGAATCCATCCATGGACACAAGCGACTCCCCGATTCCTCTCCCTATGCGGGTTGGCGCCAGAACAGCAATCACTTCTTGGGCAGAGGACCGACAACCCAGGAAGAGAGCGCTTGCTTTTATGTAGCGCGTGTGCCTTCGCGGCGCTGTAGGAACACGATGAATTTTACTAGGGGAGTCATCGCGCAGGAGCAGTCCCGGCTCGTCTTTTACAAATAAACAGGTGTGAATGCTATTCATTCTGCATGCTAGCCCTCCTTTGAACTTTTTTCTCGGGTTACAAAATGCTTTACTCCCATTAAGGAAACTGCGTAACTTTATTTTTCTTTTATATGTACATCTGTAGAAATTCAAACAAACATTATTACAAGTGTATTTAATAGGTAAAAACCATTGCCAATTACAACGACAATAGGTCTAACACAAGCAAATGCGAGACCTATTGCATTTCTAATGCTTGTTATTTACTTCAATTTATTACTACACGAGGCTCGGAACGCATCGTGCTCCAAGCCTCGCTTTCAGCCCTGTTCCCTGCCCTTTTTTTCATTTTGCGAGTTCAGTGGCACAGACCATGGCTTTCACGTTCCCTACAGGTAAGATGCCTTTTGCAGTTTAGCACTACTTTGTCTACTGCTTGCATTATAATTGTGCTTAACGTCGGAACCAGCTAATCTTTTAAACATGCTGTTTGTGTGCACGGATGAGCAAATGGGGCATGGAGTTAAGCATGGGTCAGGAAACTTAGTACATTTACAGCTATATACCTGTGTATTGTGTTAGGGATCATGAAAATATCAATTATTTGAATGAACTGCGGTGTTTCGTCCTTCTGTGTGGAGGTACAGGTGTGAAATGAATTCACAATACGGGTTTTTGTTGCAGAGCCTTCTCAGATACGCATTAGTCATGTATGGTAATGAGTCCTATTCCATAATTATCCTCTGCTTGCCATTGTATGCGGCATATGAGAGTTGAGAACGCTGAGCTCCAGGCTTTTGCTAAGCAGACAACTTGAAGGTCTTTTATTAATTTGTTCCCTCTGTTATTTTAAGGGTCGAGTTTACATGAATTAACCTTTCGTTAAGTAGGCTGCCTCGTTGCATCTGCCTGGAATATTTGGTATGCAGAAGGTATCTTTGGTAGAAATGTCCCCATGTTCCCAGGTCCAAAAAAACACTTCCTGCTCATTTGCAATGAACACACAATTGGCCTGTCCTTGTAAAGGCATAAAAGTTAGTTTTAAATACAGGACAGATAGTTGAAGCCTTTTAAATTGTGAACACTCCTCAAGCCTTCAACATGTTTCCATATCCATCCTAATGTCTAGTATTGCACATAATGTGTGTGGACATTATGTGCCAGCAAGACTTTGTTATTCAGATAAAATCTTTTTTTTAGGTCTCACTACAGAGGGAGAGATTTGGCTCTCAGAACCCCCTCATCTACAAGCAGGTCCTCACTGCTCATGAAAGCATAATAGGCTTTTCATTAGTTAATTGCATCTTTGCCTTCTGAATGGATTGACGCTTTGTTGTAGCGTAAAGCGATCAATGCTTGTGTGTGCTTGCTAATTACACATTGTTTAGAGCTTTTTATTAATCACAGGTGAAACCGATGCATTACCAATGCTTGTTTTAAGATGCAATTGTTGGGAGAGAACTAGATGAAAAGTCTTTGTCTTAAATGCCTCCTTACCAACAATATTTTCTATGCTACACTGAGAATATTTTTGGCGGTGAGGAAAATGTTGTTGATGACCAGAAGGAAGGAAATGCTTCAGGACAGGAAATTCAGTTAGTCAAAGTCCATGGGGAATGGACAATAAATAATTGGAATACTTAAATTGCCATCATAGTGTGGTCTGCATAAAATATTCTTAAGCGCATGTGAGTGGCACCCACTTTACTGTGTGCATGTCGCTGGCTAGATTAGAAATACAATAGAGTCACAAAGAATGCACACAAACACAGGCTGTCTCGGCACTGTCACAGACACTGAAACTAGGGGTGGGCGGAATTTGCGTAGTCGCGCTACGCAAAGCTCCGCGAAATGGTAAAAAATCTCCGCGAGCACGCAAAAGTTCCGCGAACACGCGGAATTGCTTGTTCCGCCCGTTCGCGATGCTTTTTTCCTGTTCGCGAACGCTGCTTGCGTGCTCGGGGAGAAATATCTCGCGAACACGCATTTTTAAAGCGCGAACAAGCAAAAAACTCCGCGAAGCTGCGGATCGCGGAATTTTTGGCAATTTCGCGTTCTCTGCGGAACGCGAAATTACCCAAATTCCGCAAATTCCGCGAGCGGAACGGAATTTACCGCCCAGGCCTAACTGAAACAGCCTTTTTATGCACCTCCAACCTCCTAGCTTGACCTGCACATTCCTTGGTATAATTCAAGCGAGCTTGTAAATGCTACTACCCTAGTCTGTGTCTCCTGCCCCTCCCACCTTATGCCACAGTGACGCAGGTTTTCTTTTTTCATTTGTTTTTGTACACCCTTATCGTCCTTAGTTCTCATTGAAAATGTACCTGTATGTCTATGTCCCCTCATATGCTAGCTACACATCCTGCAGTGGTTTTCTGCCCTACATTCAGGCTGCATAAATACCCCAAATAAAATAAAAATAAGTTTGCGATATTTCAAATCACCCAATGGGTATGAGACTTACTGGCTGTTTCCTATGTCCCTTTAAAAGAAATCGGTATCTGGGAAAGGACTGCAAGTAACTGCTCACCAACTGATCTGCTGAAAATTAAGTCGGACAGGGGCTCTGATTATGAGGTAGGCATCAGTGGCAGCTGCCACCTATCTAAAGTGGTAGGACGGTCGCGGATGGAGAGGGTGGTGGGTTGGGGGGGGGGAGAAATAAAATATAAGAATAAAAAAAAAGACTTACCTGCTGCCCCGCTACGCTCCTGCTGATGCCTGCATTGCTGTACCTCTCAGCGGCGACGGCCGGAGGGGATAGGCCCTCAGGGCACAGGCTCCACACCCAATCCAGGCGCTGCTCTCACATGAGATTGGTCTGAGCGGCCTTGTTTGCTGCTCAGACGGTGCATTGGAGTCTGTACTGTTTCTCAAGCCCGGCTTTGTAACACAGCCAGGTTGGAGAAACGTAAGTGCACATGTGTGTTTGGCCAGCCTCTGACACTTTGCTCCTCTCTGACAGGCTCAGACAGCATAAATAAACTGATAATAACAATTTGTTATTATCATGTTATTTATTGTCTGCAGGCACGGGCTGTGGGGCTAAGCTCCTCCGCCATTAAGGAGGAGCCGTCCCTGGTAGGCATATATATGTCCAGAGATATGGATGGCCTGCACTTTTCATTTCTGGTTTCTATAGCCACACATACATCTACTTATTAGGAATTATTCCCAGCAGAATGGGGAATACTTTTGCAGACCCAGGTATAAAAGGCAGACTTATGCAAAGAGACCCAACTTTCAAAGGGTTTAAAAATGCACACATTTACCAAGTGTTATGAGCAGATGGTAAATGTGTGCGAGGATAATTTGCTGGACTCTGGGAAGAGGAAGGTAGACTGGCAGTGGAAAGAGGAGGATGTTGCCTGGCAGGGAGAACATGTAATGCTCCTACGTGTCACAGGAAGGGGTCGAAGACTGGGGACTGGGGCATGGATTCACAGCAGTCTCCTCTGAAGGCGATTTCACTAGTCGGGCTTTCTGTGTGTGGGAAGGTAGGGTGCGCTATGTACATTACTTGTCAGCATGAAACACCTTGCTTGTTTAGTGCTATGAGACTGAGTTGCTGATTTACTTTTGAGCATATAGTACTTTTACAAAATTTGTGTTGCTCATGTGCATAGTACCATTTAACAATGTATGCACTATTTAAATGATGTGTGCCGCAATCTTTAAAGGGAAATGTGCAGCTGGTTTAGGGAAATATTGGTGAATAACTACAGTGCTGTGTTCAGACTGACCATCAAAATCTTGCTTTGATATGTTATTCACATTTTGTTAGCAAGCCATGTCATGAAATTGTATCACATTTAATAACATATGTACACAGGGCTTAGTCTGGAATATCGAATAGGGTATATTGTGACACCTTAATATCATAGCCAAAATATCAAAATCAAAATATTGAAAGGTAAGTGCCTATAGGGAAGTACAGATTTACTATTTTTAACTCAATTTCTATATTACCAAGGTACATATATGTGGAGTTAGATATAGAAAATCTATACATACTTGTCTATATTTTTGTGCTCCATTTTTTGGCTACGATGTTAAAGTATAACAATATCCCCCATTCATGACTGTCTCAATAGCAACTAGTTCGGCTTTGAAAAAGATTTTTTCAGACGTTAATACTGTCATTTAATACAGTGAAGATGTTATTGAATTCACCAGAAGTAAAGTTTAACCCCTTCCAGGCTCATGAAGGAGCGGTTCCGTCATGTGCCACGGTGGGCGTGTGCTCATGACGGAACCGCTCCGTCATGGCACCCACCCATGGGGGAAGCGCTGGCGCCCCCCCATGGGCAGCCCAACAACTTGCCACAAAGGGGGATGGCACAGGGTCAGACTGATTTGCATATGGCCATGTCTGAACTGGGGTGGTGGAGTGAGCTAAAGAATGATGATGGATTAAACCCAGATCAGTTGACTGGGGGTGAGTGTTTGATTGGCTCAAACGTTCCGTCCATCATCCCCTTTTGTATCGCTTTGGTCGCCCTAAGTTGGCGGGGGTATGCCCAGACGTGGGTCCCTTGCTCACTTTGCCACTGGATTCAAGCAAGCCTGGCTGATGACGGCTGAAATGCCAGAAACCGGTCCTAGGATGCTTGTTTCCGTTCCAGGGAAGACATGGCTTGGCAGTTCGGGCTGGACTGTTCCCATGAGGCACAGGGTCAGACTGATTTGCATATGGCCATGTCTGAACTGGGGTGGTGGAGTGAGCTAAAGAATGATGATGGATTAAACCCAGATCAGTTGACTGGGGGTGAGTGTTTGATTGGCTCAAACGTTCCGTCCATCATCCCCTTTTGTATCACAAAGGGGGATGGCAGCAGAAGAGTTTCCGCTGCCACCCCGACCCCCCCATGGGAATCCCATGAAGTCAACGCGCACAGCACGCGCCGACGTCATCAGGAAGCCCCGGACGCCCTGGAAGCCATTTGCTTCCAGTCATCTGACGGAGCAGGTAGGTTTCTTTGCTCCTGGGGGGGTTTCCTACATGCACAGAGGCATCGGGGGAGAGGAACGAGTTTTTCCTCTCCCCTGATGTCTCTGTGCAGGGCATTTCTGCTTCACGATCGCGCACAGTGAAGCGATCGTGCAGCAGAAATGCCCCCACTAGGCACCAGGGCAAGGGTCGCTTCCAAGGGGGATAAATATTTGGTATGTTTTTTCTGCCCCCCCCCACCCCCCTCGGAGGCAGATCGGACTTTTTTTGGCCTTTTGCCGAAAACCCCACTAGACACCAGGGATTTTATTTAATATGTGATGGAAGCGACCCCTTGGGCAAGGGTCGCTTCCAAAGGGCTACATTTTTGGTATGGTTTTTCTGCCCCCCTGGGGGCAGATCGGCCCGTTTTTTTGGCAAAACACCACTAGACACCAGGGATTTAATTTAATATGTAATGGAAGCGACCCCTTGGGCAAGGGTCGCTTCCAAAGGGCTAAATATTAGGTATGTTTTCTCTGCCCCCCCCTGGGGGCAGATCGGCCCGTTTTTTAGGCCTTTTTGCCCTCGGGGAGGCAGAAAACCCCACTAGACACCAGGGATTTTATTTTGAATGTAATGGAAGTGACCCCTCGCTTCCAAGGGCAGATTGGCCCATTTTTTTGGCCTTTCTGCCCCCGGGGGGGGGGGCAGAAAACCCCACTAGACACCAGGGATTTTATTTCATATGTAAAATTTTGTTTATTTCTGCTCACACCTCCCCCCCCCCCCCCGGGGGGGCGATCGGCCCATTTTTGTGGCCCCAGGGGAGGCAGAAAACACCATTAGGCACCAGGTTTTTTTTTTATTGCAGATGGAAGCAACCCCTTTGGCAAGGGTCGTTTCCAAGGGGGCACATTAAGTTTATCTTTTTTCTGCCCCCCTGGGGGCAGATTGGCTTGTTTTTGGCCTTTCTGCCTCCCTGGGGGGGTGGGGAGCGAGAAAACTCCTCTAGGCACCAGGGATTCTTTTTTATTGAAGATGGAAGCGACCCCTTGGCCAAGGGTCGATTCCAAGGGGGTTAAATTATGTTTATGTATTTTCTGCCCCCCTGGGGACAGATCTGCCCCTTTTTTTGGCCTTTCTGCCCCTAGGCGGGAGGCAGAAAACCCTACTAGGCCCCAGGGAACTATTTCTTTTGCAAGGGGGGCAAATTTCTGTCTGCTGTTTTCGGCCCCACCTGGGGGACAATTCGGCCTGGCAGAAAACCTCACCCAATCCCTTGGGCAAGATCACCCCCCATTTTTCTCAGCCCTATTTGAAGGCCCATCTGGCAGATTGACCATTTGAGTAGTGACATAGCGTGTTATAATGTTAATTGTTTTATTTCTTGTGAATTGCAATTGTAATGTTTTTTTTTCTCCCTTTTTATTCTAGTTCAACGCATTTGCTCTTTAGACTGTTCGAAGTTGCGGTTTCGTTAATGGTGGTTCTGCAGTTTGTGTAGTTTGCCTATACATTTTTTTCAGTTGTTTATGGACGATGTATTTTTGGCAGAGATTGTTGAGCAGACTAATTTGTATGCTGAACAGTTTTTGAGGGACAACAGTGCCAGCCTTAGGCCCCACTCTAGAGCTACCCGGTGGACTCCCACAAATCTGGAAGAGATGAAGAAGTTCTTGGGTTTAACTTTTTTGATGGGCTTGCTAAGGAAGCCATCGATGTCTTCATATTGGTCTACTGGTCCCTTGATGGCAACGGCTATATTTCCGGCAGTCATGAGTCGTGATAGGTATTTGCTTCTGCTTCGAATGCTGCATTTTGTCGATAATGGTTTAGCGTTGCCACGAGATCACCCTGATTGTGACCATCTTTTTAAGATTCAGCCTGTCATTGATCACTTTGTAGATCGATTTTCTGAGATCTATGCTCCAGGGAAAGAAATAGCAGTGGATGAGTCTTTGGTCTTGTTCAAGGGTCGCTTGGTTTTTAGGCAATCCATTCCTAGCAAGAGGGCACGCTATGGAATTAAGATGTATATGCTGTGTGACAGTAGGACTGGATATGTCTCTGATTTCAGGGTGTACAGCTGTAAGGATTCCAGGATTGACCCCCTGGTTGTCCGTCCACTTTTGGAGTGACTGAGAAAATTGTGTGGGAACTTAGTAGAGGACTGTTCAACTAAGGTCACCATTTATATGTAGATAACTTCTACACTGATGTGCAGCTGTTCAGGGAACTGGCCTAAGTGGACACTGTTGCTTGTGGCACAATCTGCTCTAACCGTAAAGGTTTCCCAAAAGAACTTGTTTGTCAAAAGCTTGTGTGGGGACAGTGCAGTACGTTGCGTAGCGAGGAACTTCTAGCTGTGAAGTTTTCAGACAGGAGAGATGTCTACATGCTGACTACCATCCATGATGAAAGCACTTCACCTGTGACTGTTTGGGGTCAGGTTGCTGAAGCGCGCAAACCTGTGTGCATTTTAGACTATAATAGGCACTTGGGTGGTGTTGATAGAGTAGATCAGAGGTTGGAACCTTACACTGCTCTTCGTAAGGCTTACATTTAGTATAAGAAGTTGGCTATCCATCTTTTCCACTTGGCAACCTTTAATGCTTTTGTTGTATTTAAGGATTGTTGTCCTGAGTCAAAGATGACTTTTGCTAAGTTTCAGGAGTCTGTAATAGGCAGCCTTGCTGTAGTGGAACAGGCAAGTGTTCCTAGAGTTGGAGTGGTGGAGGATGTGGCTAGATTGAAAGATCGCCACTTTCCTGATCACATTCCTCCCACGCCCTCAAAAGACTTTCCCAGTAGGAGATGTAGAGTCTGTTGGCGAAGAGGTACGTGGAAGGAGACTCGTATGTACTGCTCCGAGTGACCTTCTAACCCTGCGCTGTGTGTGCCTGCTTGTTTTAGAATGTACCACACGCAAAAGAATTTTTGGGAGCATCCATGAGTGGTAAAGTGAACTGCCTGGTCTGTATTGTTTTATATTGTTTGTTCAGTTTCAAGGTTGGCATTTGTGCAATGTATTTAGTTTCAGATTTTGTGTATGTAGATTTGTATCTATTCACAATTTGTTTGTGTTTTCTTTTTTGTATAAAAAAAACCCTAAATGTGATGGCGGTGTGTGTAGGCTGGCGCTTGGCTGCTGGCGTGCGTGGCCTGGCGCTTGGCTGGTGGTGTGAATGGACTGGCGCGTGGCTGGTGGTGTGCGTGGACTGGCGCTTGGCTGGCGGTGTGTGAGTAGTGACTTGCTGCTGGTCACTACACACACTGAAAGCCAAACACCAGTCCACGCAATCCGTCAGCTGGTGTGATTGCTGTGTCAGGCATGTGGGCGTGTGAAAGTGATGGGCCCTTGAATGGCGCTGTCTGCTGATGTGAGTGTTGTAATGTGATGGACCCGCGACTGGCAGTCTGAATGGTTTTGTATGTCACAAGTATGAAAGGTGTATGAATGGCCTGTAAAGAGGTTGGGGCCTTGTCGTGGCTTTACAGCTCACGAGCTGTGAGTCAATGGTTCAGTTTCTCGTCCTTTCAATTATTAGCAGTGCATTTCATTTTTGTGAAATCTCTTGTTAATACAATTGTATATACTGAACCATCACTCACCCTCGTGCCAAATCCAACCGGTATGTATGTGTGCTTGAGGAATAGATGGTTGTGCAGTAATATTTGACTTTTCTGTCTTTCTAAAGCAGGGTGTCCCTTGTCCTTTTTTGTGAATGTTGTAATGTGTTGATTCCGTGCCTGGTGGTGTGAATGGTCCAAATTACCTATCACAAAACAACCTGGTTTTGCAAGAGGGTCACCTGGGTTTTGGCCCAGGCTCGGCAGCCATCTTGGGAAACTACCAAACCCACAAATTTCTGAAAACTAGACACCCGGGGAGTCCAGCGGGTATGGCTTGCGTGGATCCCCAAACATTTTCCTACCCAGAATCCCCTGCAAACCTCAAATTTAGCTGAAAAAAACACATTTTCCACATATTTTTGTGTGGCATCACCGTGCTGGAACAAAGTCCTATCCCACAGCATTCCCCTCAGTCTCCCGAGTAAAATGATACCTCACTTGTGTGGGTGGGGCAAGGGCCTGCGACTGGGAAGAGCCAAAAACATAGGGATTAAGGGTATAGCACGGAGAATTCTAAGCGCAATTTTTGAAAAATAAGTTTTTAGCCAATTCTGCATTGGACACCCACACAACTGAGGTATCATTTTACTCAGAATACTGAGGGGAACGCTGTGGGGTAGGACATTTGTGCCGGCACGGTGATTCCACACAAAAATATGTGGAAAATGTGTTTTTTTCAGCTAAATTTGAGGTTTGCAGGGGATTCTGGGGAGGAAAACGTTGGGGGGTCCACGCAAGCCATACCTTGCTGGACTCCCACTGGTGTCTAGTTTTCAGAAATGTGTGGGTTTGGTAGGTTTCCCAAGATGGCCGCCGAGCCCGGGGCTAAAAACCCAGGTGACCCCCCCCTTGCAAAACCAGGTTGTTTTGTGATAGGTCATTTTGATGTCTCCTCAATACGTTTAGGGCCCTTGCCTGTCGCGGGTACTTGACCCACCCGAGCGAGTGAGGTACCATTTTTATCGGGAGACCCGGGGGAACGCTGGGTGGTAGGAAATTTGTGGATCCATGCAGATTCCAGAACTTTCCCACACAGAAATTTGAGAAAAGTTTTATTTTTTCATCTAAATTTGAGGTTTGCAGGGGATTCTGGGTAGGAAAACGTTGGGGGGTCCACGCAAGCCATACCTCGCTGGACTCCCACTGGTGTCTAGTTTTCAGAAATGTGTGGGTTTGGTAGGTTTCCCAAGATGGCCGCCGAGCCCGGGGCTAAAAACCCAGGTGACCCCCCCTTGCAAAACCAGGTTGTTTTGTGATAGGTAATTTTGATGTCTCCTTAATACGTTTAGGGCCCTTGCCTGTCGCGGGTACTTGACCCACCCGAGCGAGTGAGGTACCATTTTTATCGGGAGACCCGGGGGAACGCTGGGTGGTAGGAAATTTGTGGATCCATGCAGATTCCAGATCTTTTTCACACAGAAATTTGAGAAAAATTTGATTTTTTCAGCAAAATTTGAGGTTTGCAGGGGAATCTGGGTAGGAAAACGTTGGGGGGCCCACCCAAGCTATACCTCGCTGGACTCCCCAGGGTATCTAGTTTTGCAAAATGTGTGGGTTTGGTAGGTTTCCCAAGATGGCCGTCGAGCCCGTGGCCAAAAACCAAGGTGACCCCCCTTGCAAAACCAGGTTGTTTTGTGATAGGTAATTTTGATGTCTCCTCAATACGTTTTGGGTCCTTGCCTGTCGCGGGTACTTGACCCACCCACAAAAGTGAGGTACCATTTTTATCCTGAGACCTGGGAGAATGCTGGGTGGTAGGAAATTTGTGGATCCACGCAGATTCCAGAACTTTCCATCACAGAAATGTGAGGAAAATGTGTTTTTTTGACAAAGTTTGAGGTTTGCAAGGGATTCTGGGTAACAGAACCTGGTGAGAGCCAGACAAGTCCCCCCATCCTGGATTCCCCTGGGTGTCTAGTTTAAACAAATGTATAGTTTTGCTAGGTTTCCCTAGGTGCCAGCAGAGCTAGGGTTCAAAATCTACAGCTAGGCACTGTGCAAAAAAAGGGTCAGTTTTTACTGTGAAAATGCGGTGTGTCCACATTGTGTTTTGGGCCGTTTCCTGTCGCGGGCACTAGGCCTACCCACACAAGTGAGGTACCATTTTTCTCGGAAGACTTTGGGGAATGTGGGGTGGGTAGAATTGTGTGGATCACACAGATTCCAGACCTTTCCACCACAGAAATGTGAGGATTTTTTTTTTTCTTTTACAATGTTTGAGGTTTGCAAGGGATTCTGGGTAACAGAACCTGGTGAGAGCCATACAAGTCACCCCATCCTGGATTACCCTGGGTGTCTAGTGTTCAAACATGTATAGGTTTGCTAGGTTTCCCTAGGTGCTGGCAGAGCTATAGTTCAAAATCTACAGCTATGCACTTTGCAAAAAAAGGGTCAGTTTTCACTGTGAAAATGGGGTGTGTCCACGTTGCATTTTGGGCCGTTTCCTGTCGCGGGCACTACACCTACCCACACAAGTGAGGTACCATTTTTATCGAGAGACTTAGGGGAACACAGAATTGTAGAGCAACTGTTATTACCTATTGACTTTTGATGCATTTCTGCCTTCCAAATGAAAGACAATCTGTAAAAAAAAGTCACTTTGAAAGATGTCCTATAATTCACATGCTAATATGGATACCCACAATTTTGGAGATGTGCAAATAGCTACTGTTTCTAAACTCTATATTTTGTTCCCATTTCATAAATACATAGGTGTCTTTCATACCGATTTTTCCCTGTTTATATTTTCCCAAATGAATTGCTATATACCCGGTACACAATAAAAAACCGTTGCAAGACGCTGCTCAGTTATTGGCTCTGGGTTCCTTGGGTTCTTGGTGACCCTACAAGTCCTATATATCCCCACAACCAGAAGGGTCCAGCGGATGTAACGGTATATTGCTTTAAAAATTCTGTCATACTTAGCAGTATTTACAGGTGAAAACGTTGGCACAAATGGCTGTTTTTTTAACTCATTTTCAATTTTTCCTATTTTCAACTGTTAGTTTCTATAAGAAAACCTTGAAGGATCTACACAAATGACCCCTTGCTGAATTCAGAATTTTGTGTTCTTTCCAGAAATGCATAGCTTTCCAGGTTCCATCATTGCTTTCATACCCATTTTTACCATTAACTGGAAGGAGGTTGAAAGCACAAAAAATAGCAAAAATAGGGTATGTCCCAGTAAAATGCAAAAACTGTGTAAAATTTTTGGGTTTTCTGACAAAAGTCTGCTTATCCCTGAAAGCTGGGAAGATGGTGATTTCAGCACCACAAACCCTTTGTTGATACCAATTGCAGGGGAAAAAACAGACGCTTTCATCTGTAGCCCTTTTTTCCCATTTTTCAAAAAAAAGAAAATGTAGCTGTATTTTGGCTAATTTCTGGGTCCCCTCCAGGGGAATCCACAAACCCTGGGTACCTTTAAAATCCCCATGATGTTGGAAGAAAAGGACGCAAATTTGGCGTGGATACCTTATGTGGTCAATAAGTTACAGGGGCCTAAGCGCGAACTACCCCAAATAGCCAAAAATGGCTTAGCGCAAGGGGGGAAAAAGGCCTAGCAGCGAAGGGGTTAACCTGCCAGTGGCCCACCAGTGGTGGCTATTCCCTGACGCAGCACACCCTGCCAACAAAGGAAAGGCTATTCTGAGGCCAGAACCTATATCACTCAGTCCCTATCACCACCCGCACTTTCTAACTTTTTTATTGCAATCTCTTCGTTGTCTCTTGCTTATTTTGCCAATCCCCTCAGCCTTCTCTCTCCCACTGCACCTTTTGCCTTTTTACTCATGCGCTCTCTTGCAAGATCTTCAAAGTCCTTTTACATCTGGTTCCTCTTTCTCCTTTGGTCGTTTCTGCTGCTGTTTCTTTAGGTTAATCATAACACATTTTCACGCTATTGATGTATGCTCCCTTAATAGTGATTCTCTTTCATTATTTCATCATCTGCCAATTCCCCTCAGTGCTCCTTTCACTTGCACAAAAGGTTTAATTTCCCTACTCTTTTTCTTCTCTCTTATTGTTTTTCTCCCTCTGCTTCCACTCTTTTTTCTTCTCCCTATGTTTTGAGTAGTTCTTTTCTTACTGCTTATCTTATTTTCAACACTCTCTCTTCTTGTTTATAGTTAACGTGTTCCTCTTGTCTCGCCCTTCTTAACCTTCTATCCACAATCTCTGCTTTTTTGCCCTTTTTATCTACTGATCCTTGCCGTCTCTCTGCATCTCTTCTGCTGCTTTATGGTTAGATACACTTTTTTTATCCATTTGTATTGTTTCTGTTGTGTTATAAAAGCTGGTCTTCTTTGCTCGCGACATTAAGGGACAGATTACGAGTTGCATGGTAGTGGGGACATGGTGAAACTTTATGTGGAGTTTACTGTTATCATGTGGTACCTCCACCCCAGTTCTTCATACAAGTTAAATCCTCTGGAATGGGGAATTACCCTGTGGAACTGATTTATCTGGTTGCAAAACCACACAAAATTCCCATATATATGGGATTTAACACATACCATCTGATTTCCAGTTGCTGATCATCAAAGGGACACAGCCAACTCCTTTCTCTCTATACTCCTTTCTTCTTTTTAGCAAGAGAAGAGCACTGGCAGATTCACAGTTGATTCTAGCCAGACATAAAAACCTGGAAATCAGCAGCCTGTTGAGGAAATTAGGGGTTTCTCCAACCACATCCCGCCTGATTCCAAGTAATTAGGTTTGGCCATAATTGGTTTTCTGGGTGTGTAAAAATAAGATCTTTGGCTGTAGGAGCCAACGCTCACTCCCCAATTTTTGCAAGGATCCCTGGGAAGGGTGAGGGGTGAGAAGGGTGGTGTTTGGAGTAGGGGATGGCACGGGAAGGCGTTTTTTGGCAGGGAGGAGAATTGTATGCTTCCCACTGTCAGCAAAAATGGGGAATGAGGGTTGACTGCTTCTGCAGTCAAAGATCAGTAGTTCACACACCCAGAAAACCAGTTGTGGCCAAACTCAACCACTTGGAATCAGACGGAGTGGAATTCTATCAGGTAATTCAATTCTGCCTGACTCGTAATCATCGACTGTATGCTCTGACAAGGGCTGGGAATCTATCCCCTCTCTGGGCAGCGGACTCACACACACTGCTTCCTCGTTCACGCCCTCGGCTCAGTGCTTTGGCTGGGGGTTTCTTTGCCTAGCTGACAAAGAATTTACTACCACCGGTAAAACTGAAATCCCAGTCCAGAATTTGAGGCTCAACATTGACAACTTTTTAAATATATATATTTTTTGAATTCTCCTAAAGTCTACTGTACTCAATGCATCTCCCAGATAAATTGGATCGTGTCCCCATTGTACACCAAATGTCCCTCAATTCAACTCTCAGGGCAAGGCAGCAGACAGTTTCCAAGGTTTTCATTGTGCATCTCTAGTAACAGGGGCGAAAAACGATTCCTCAGCTTTCCTGACCTTTTCCTTTAGTATAAACCATGGAAATTATCAGCCTTATTCTGTGGAATTTCAAGCAGGTGAGTTGGGTCCCACAATTGCTGCGACTCAAGCATGATGGGTAAGACTTGGAATCTTTTTGCCACCAGTGTTTTTCACACCGGTATCTCTCTGTCAATGCTCTCCCTCCCATTCAAGGCCCTTTCATCCATTCAGCAGCCAATGCCACAGCACCCAGTCTCTGCACTTCTTATCAGTCAGTCTCTCAACTGGTCAATACACTCTGTTGTGATTTACCCTGTTGACCGATCTGCTCTCCTCACCAAAAAGTGCATTGTATTTCTTTGTGGTACTGTGACGGGGCCACTGTGGACCGGGAGGCGCTGGGCCGTCAAGGAACTGACCCTTTGCTACTCCATATACAGGACACGAGCGGCCCCTTTACTTCTCCGTGAATGCTGACGGAGGCGGAGTCCGAGGGTCTGACGTCAGCACCTGCCGTCCTATCAGCGGAGAACATCGAGGAGAAGATGGAAGGAATCTGGTGCCAGAGTGCGCATGCCGGAAAGTCGGAGAGAGGAACCGACCAAGCGAGGAGAACGCCGGAGGAAAACCCGAAAGGCTGCGGCATCGTCGAGGATCCTGCAACCCTGCCAGAAGAGCCGAGCAGTAGGAGTAAGCCAGGAGGCCAACGTGACTACGCGCCGCCCCACCACTCTCCAGGAGGAGCGTGGCTGGAGCAGGTACGTCGCCGGATACGTGGGTTTTCTACTTCACCGGGAGGGAATGGGTAGTGCTTTGTGGGTGGACACCGTTGTGTTCTTAGTTTCTCTTTCCCCACTTGGTGGTAGCGCTCGGTGATCCCTCACTACCCCTTCCCTGTTATTTGGAGTCAACAGGACTTCCCCACTGACCCGTGGTTCTTTTTGTTGTTTATTCCCCTACATCCCGCGTCTACTGGGAGAAAGCGGAGCCCCCAGCGACCCAGCCTGATCGTCAGCGACCGGGAAGATCCGGATCAGGAGCTACATACGGGACTTCTCATTTTTGTCACTTATAAATAAAAGCATACCTATAAAGACAATCTACGTGTCCGACGGTGTGTCAAGAGGGCTGGATTGCTTATATAGCACTGCCTCCCCAGGGTCCCCGACATAATTTGGTGGAGAATGCGGGCATCCTCCGTTCGATAAAAGATGGAACACATACTATCCCAGATGAAAGAAGGACAAAGTAAGCTGGAATGGGCTGTAGAGAGGAACGCCAGCCAAGCTGAAATAGATAGGGCTGTCTTCACGTCTGCGATCCAAACCCAGGCAGAAAACCTGACCAAACTGGCCGAAGGCCAGTCACAGCTGATCATAGACTTGGGACAAGGAAAAGGCGCTGCCCTACCAGGAACAGTAATCCCTCTCCAGACCCGGTTTCTTTCTTTTTAAATTTTGAACGAGCAGCTAGGACTTGCACTTGGCCTGCGGAGCACTGGCCGTTCTATCTGGCACCACTGCTAACGGGCGAAGCCCAGGCCGCCTATCAGATCGCCAACCGGGACGGCACTGCTGTCTATGGACACGTGAAGCAGTTTATATTGGACCGTTTAGGGATCGATGATGAGGCTCACCGACTCACGTTCCGTCAAGAGAGGGGTGCGCCAGGGGACACCCCAAAAACTCTTTTCTTTAAACTAAAGGATGCCGCCGACCGGTGGCTCAAGCCCTTGGAATCTACCAGGGAGGAGATCATGAATAAGATATACCTGGAACAGTTCCTTGAGGCGTTACCTTATGGAACACAAAGATGGCTACGCCAACATGCCGGGCTATCTCTGGAACATGCCGTGGAGATGGCCTCTTCTTATGTCAGGGCACAAAGTCGCAACCTTGTCCGAGAACCTGAGAAAACCCTAAGACCACCCCAAGCCGGAAAGGCCGAAAGGAAACCAACAAAGGCCCCGATAGAACCGGTGAGACTGCGGTATGGGAGACCGGAAGCTCTTCCTTCTTCTGGTCCCCAGAGTGGGGGCACATCGCCAGGTTCTGCAGGAAGAAAAA
This sequence comes from Calotriton arnoldi, assembly GCA_963921515.1. Taxonomy (NCBI): domain Eukaryota; kingdom Metazoa; phylum Chordata; class Amphibia; order Caudata; family Salamandridae; genus Calotriton; species Calotriton arnoldi. The sequence continues at coordinate 673,242 of CAWUFW010004012.1, read as the reverse complement.
AGAAAAAAGTGAGGAAGAACCAATGGACGTCAGCTACTTGCCCCGATCCATAATGTACCCTCAGGAAACGGGACCTGTCTTCTATGTGAGTCTGAGCATGAATGGCCATCCTGTAACAGCCCTATTAGACTCAGGTTGTAGGCATTCAGTAGTGAGAAAGGAGCTTATTCCCCAATCATGTTTACTTCCTGGGAGGTCTGTTAGTATTAGATGTGTGCATGGTGATATAAGAGACTACCCGGTAGCTCGAGTCAGTCTCCAAGCCGAGCTAGGCCCGGAAACTCGGATAGAAGTAGGAGTCTTGCCTTACCTGCCTGAACCCCTCATAATAGGCATAGACAACCCATGCTTTTCTAGCCTTCTGTTGAGGAATCTGAAGACCGTACCTAATTCCAAAAGCCCCCATAACGGTCTACTGACTTCCGAACCCTGGGCCATAGATACGCATTTCCGGACCGCCCAACTGAATGACAATAGTCTTGGTAATGCATGGCAGAGCGCTAGAGAGACACAGAAGTCCCCACGACTGCCATACCCTTGTTTCAGGGAACGAAACGGCCTCTTATACCGAGTGGCCAAGGAAGGTGAGGAGCCTCAGTTGCTGGTCCCTACTGGGTTCCGAGATCAGGTCCTTTTTTTTGCCCATGCCCATCTCCTGGCGGGTCATTGTGGGGCGGAAAAAACCGCGCAGTCCATACTACAGAGCTTCTTTTGGCCAGGGGTCTATGCCCAGGTAAAGAAATATTGCCAAGAGTGCCAGATTTGCCAAAAAAGGAACCCCTACAGCCCTCCGAAAGTGCCTTTGAACCCCCTTCCCATCATTGGCAAACCTTTTGACCGTATTGGGATGGACCTCATCGGTCCTCTTCCTAGGTCCACCAGGGGCTATCAGTATGTGCTTGTTATAGTGGACTACTCTACCAGGTATCCGGAGGCCCTTCCCTTACGTTCTGCCACTTCCTCCACTATAGCCCAACGGCTAATAGAGGTGTTCTCAAGGATGGGGTTTCCCCGGGAGATCATAACTGATCAAGGGACCCCCTTTGTGTCCCGCTTAATGAAACAGGTCTGTAGGCAACTGAACATCCGACATATCAAGACGTCCGTCTACCACCCCCAGACTGACGGCCTTGTAGAACGCTACACCGGTAGTCTCAAGCTCACACTCAAGAAGATGTTGACCGGAGATGGAAAAAATTGGGACCAACTTCTCCCTTTGGCCCTGTTTGTCCTCCGAAGCCAGGTACAAAGCAGCCTTGGGGTATCCCCTTTTGAGCTCCTTTTTGGGCGTAAACCCCGTATGCTTCTGGAGATAACCAAGGAGAGCTGGGAGAAGGATGGGGCCCAGGAAGCCCAGTCCTTGTTAAACTACACCAACCAAATGAAAGCCCGACTACATAAGCTGAGAACCCTGGCCCACGAGACCTTAGAGAGAATTAACAGTAGGTGACTGGGCCCTAGTCTTGCTTCCCTCTTGCACACATAAACTGAGAAAGGAATGGCAGGGGCCCTTTGAAGTCCAAAGGAAGATAGGAAAAACAACGTACATCCTAGCCCTTTCTGCCACCAAAACGCAGATGTACCATATAAACCTTCTAAAAAAATGGCTAGGCCCTCCCCCCCGAGGTACCCACACTGTTTCCACTGTAAAAACCCTGCCACATACTGTCGACGCCACTGTCATTAACACTGACTTGACGAACACCCAGAAAGAGGAAACACACTCCCTCCTCCTTTCTTTTCGAGATATATTTTCCGACCAGCCAGGAAGGACACCTTTAACCATACATTCCATCCCAACCCAAGAAGGGAAAACTGTGAAACAAAGACCTTACAGGGTCCCTGAAGCACGCCGTATCGCCCTCCAAAAAGAGGTGTTCCAGATGTTGGAGTTATGCGTTATTGTGCCCTCCCATAGCAACTGGTGTTCACCTGTGGTACTGGTGCCAAAACCGGATGGGAGTATCTGGTTCTGCATTGATTTTAGAGCCGTAAACCGGATATCGAAACAGGACGGTTACCCCCTCCCCAGGGTTGATGAGCTGATAGAACGCCTAGGTGAGGCCTGTTACATCTCTACCATCGACCTCACCAAAGGCTATTGGCAAATTCCTCTGAACCCTGATGATCAAGAAAAGACAGCGTTTTCCACACCTGGGGGCCTCTATCACTTCACAGTGCTGCCCTTCGGGTTACACGGGGCCCCAGCCAGCTTCCAGAGGCTGATGGATAAGCTACTAGCACCTCACCTGCCTTACTCCTCAGCCTATTTAGACGATATTGTCGTATATAGTAAGACTTGGGAAGAGCATCTAGTCCATCTCAGCGCTATCCTTTCTGAGCTCTGAATAGCTAACTTACACATCAATGCAAAGAAATCTAGATTCGCTTTTCAGAAAGTGAAGTACTGAGGATAAATGTTGGGCAAGGGTCTAATAGAGCCACAGATAGAAAAAGTAAGGGCTATACAGGACACACCATTTCCCACCACTAAACGTGAGCTGAGAGCCTTCTTAGGACTAGTAGGTTATTATCGGCGTTTCATCCCGCAATTCTCAGAAACAGCCGCCCCCCTCACGGACCTACTGAAGAAAGCGACCTCCCCGACAAAACTCCGCTTCCCCTCAACCGTTGAGAACATGGCCTTTCAAGACCTCAAAACAGCCCTAACCACTTCCCCTGTGTTGGTCACTCCTGACTTCAATAAACCGTTCATACTCCAAACGGACGCATCAGGGGTGGGCATAGGAGCTGTTTTGTCACAGCATGATAACGACGGTGTGGAGAGACCTGTCCTATACATTAGCCGAAAGCTGTTTCCTAGGGAAAGGGTCTACCCCACGATCGAAAAGGAGTGCCTGGCTGTAAAATGGGGAGTCGAGAAACTTCGATATTACCTTGAGGGTAGACCTTTTTGCTGTACACTGACCATGCCCCTCTGACTTGGCTCCAGCGGAACAAAGGGTGCAACGATCGGGTCCTCCAATGGTTCTTGGCCCTCCAACCATTTCAGTTCGAGGTCCGTCACCGTAAGGGCGCGGAGCAGGGAAACGCTGACTACCTGTCCCGCTATCCTCTTTCCCCTGATCGGGAAAATCCTAGGGGGGGGGATGTGTGACGGGACCGGGAGGCGCTGGGCCGTCAAGGAACTGACCCTTTGCTACTCCATATACAGGACACGAGCGGCCCCTTTGATTCTCCGTGGATGCTGACGGAGGCGGAGTCCGAGGGTCTGACGTCAGCACCTGCCGTCCTATCAGCGGAGAACATCGAGGAGAAGACGGAAGGAATCTGGTGCCAGAGTGCGCATGCCGGAAAGTCGGAGAGAGGAACCGACCAAGCGAGGAGGACGCCGGAGGAAAACCCGAAAGGCTGCGGCATTGTCGAGGGTCCTGCAACCCTGCCAGAAGAGCAGTAGGAGTAAGCCAGGGGGCCAACGTGACTACGCGCCGCCCCGCCACTCTCCAGGAGGAGCGTGGCTGGAGCAGGTACGTCGCCGGATACGTGGGTTTTCTACTTCACCGGGAGGGAATGGGTAGTGCTTTGTGGGTGGACACCGTTGTGTTCTTAGTTTCTCTTTCCCCACTTGGTGGTAGCGCTCGGTGATCCCTCACTACCCCTTCCCTGTTATTTGGAGTCAACAGGACTTCCCCACTGACCCGTGGTTCTTTTTTGTTGTTTATTCCCCTACATCCCGCGTCTACTGGGAGAAAGCGGAGCCCCCAGCGACCCAGCCTGATCGTCAGCGACCGGGAAGATCCGGATCAGGAGATACATACGGGACTTCTCATTTTTGTCACTTATAAATAAAAGCATACCTATAAAGACAATCTACGTGTCCGACGGTGTGTCAAGAGGGCTGGATTGCTTATATAGCACTGCCTCCCCAGGGTCCCCGACAGGTACCCACTACTCAGCTGATGTCATCTGAACCAGTGTGACGGGCACTACCAGTCCGATGCTTCTCACCCACCCAGTGCCCTCTCATCTTCACACCCAGTATTTATGCTTCCAGCCAACTGTGCCCGTTCTTTGTATGTACACACTCTTATTCCATGCCAGAGGAGCACTTGATGCAGATGAATGGCTCGAGTTGAGGTACCACCCATGTACCCCCAACATTTGCTAGCGCCAATAATCATGCTTAGATTTCTAACATGTTACATGCGCTAACCTTTTGTGGATGCTGCATGGGTGTGCAGAAATCGTTGATGGCTTAGATGATACTGGTTTGTACTTCAAAAGAATAACAGAAACACAAAATCAGTGTCCTGTAATTATGCGTTGCATCGCATGACAGTTCAGGCACTGGAGGAGAATGCATCTGCTATGGAACATGTTGCAGCTGCAAGTGTTACTGAAACAAGTGCCAGGACAGAAAGGATGTCTAGGCACTTGACCTTCAGTAATTATTACATGTGTAGTCTGGCCAGCAATACATATAAATGCAATGCCATGCATTCACTTAGCACCGCTTTACCTTAGAGATGGCACTCCTGCTCTACTGACTGTATCAGTCTTCGGTCATTTGGTGCTACTTTTGTTCAATTGACCAAAACCTCTTGAATGCTTTTGGTTGTTTTTGGACTTTCTCCAAACCGTAGCCATTGTTGCCTTCATAAATGTTCTTCCATCCACAGAGCATTCCACTACGCAATGCTGTGCACGAGGCAGGCATGGAGGCGCTGATCTCCTATCAGTGACCTGCCTCTTCTTAGGACTTTGCATTACAGAAAAAAGGAAATACTAGTTCGAACTTGTTGGTTTCCTTGTGCAGAGGCTAAAAAAGGAATTTATTTGTACTTTAGGAAAGTGTAACTTGTTTGTTAGTGACACTTCCAAATAAAGATGTTTGATTCATAGTTTGCCCTATGGTTGTCCTGCCTTTTCATGGCTAGTTTCAGTTTTTTTTTGTTTGAGTGCACGGTGTATATTATGTGGATAATGTGATTTTGATTTTTGTTACTAGTTTTACAATCTTATCTGTCATTCATAACCACATATTCAAGCGAACCCCTTTCATATACACACATGCATTAACTGTTATTCGGGGAATAATCACATTGCTGCACCAGCCATTTTAGGTCCTAGGATTCCGTTCACAATCCAAATAAGGTCACTGGTTAGTATCTTTCAATAATCAGCACTCTAGTTCATGCATCTTCTCTGTGTCAAAGTTTTCTCAATTTATAGCGATTGCACTCTGTCTTTTGTCACATGATCTAAAATTTGAATGATTTCCCAACAACAAAGGGCTAAAGAAAAAACCATGCACTTCCCTTGCAGTACAGTATATGGGCACCTCACAGTCTATGCACTACAGAGGAAGCACTTCCTAAACAGAATACCACAACTGCTTGCTAATCATAAGATGCTGATCAACAAAGGGACACAGCCAACTCCTTTCTCTGTATGCTCATTTCCTTTTTTTGTGTGCACAGGCAAAGCTACAGTTGTTTCTAGCCAGACCAAAATATTTGGAAATCAGCAGCCTGTATAAGAAAGGAAGGTTTCATCCTAAGCACGTTAATGTCCTACTTTAGGAACAGCCTTCCCAGAAGGTACACGCTGGTGGTCAAATAAGCAAAACATTTCCTGCTGTCTAAAACTAAAGGGAAGAAGACTAACAAACATTATCCTCAATCAAATAAATGAAGCGCGTCTATAAAGGCTAGCCATGTGATAGGCAACTTAATGTTTGTTTCTGGTACATTATTATGTAAATTGAAACCACAAATTTTAAATGTACTCATTTTTTGACTCTTCTACTGAAAGAAATGGGGGTATTAGTTGAGGCGGGTGAAAACCCTGCTCAAGCAATAATCACAATCCTGTTCAGGGTGACCCACAAAAGTCACTAAATTAACCTGTGCTTAAGCCCCTGGAGCTTGGCACAAAAGCAGTAACTGAGAGGCAATGTGTAAGTATGTATGCAGCACCGAAACAGTAATAAAGTGAAAACACAACACAAGAAAAGTCCCAAAACTAATTTATAAAAATAGAGTTCATTTTAATGAGTAAAATGACACCAAAACTTATCGAATACAATCAGGAGAATCTGAGTTATGAATTGTAAAACGTCTTAGCGCAAAACAGCGCCTAAAAGATCAAATTGCCAACCACGGGTATCTGGTCGCGGGAGACCGGGGCAAAGTCAAAATTAAGGCAGACCACGATGAAGTGAAGGTTAGATGCATGAGTTGGATTGAGCCCGGTCTCAGCTTACCTTCAAACTTAGAAGACATTTCAAAGAAAAGTTCCTGAGAAGGTAGAGTTCAGCAGGGCAAGGCAACAAACAGTGACCGCGGAGGAGACATCGTCATCGGGGAGCTGCTGGCCAGAGTCGCAGTAAAGAGTTTTACCTTCGGACCTTCCCACTTTTTTGGAAGTGCAAAATCTCCAGGGGGATGAAGCTGCAGGCTGTAGGCGACAGGGGCTCCATGAGGCCTGATACCTTAGCCTAGGGGGTCTGCTGCTACAGAGAACGTAGTGAGAGGTACCGCAAAGTTAGGCCGACCGGTAATGCATCTGGGGCGGATCAGCTGGCAGGTAGATCCCAGAATCTATCAGTTCTCAGGGCACAGTGAAAAAGTTTCTAAGCCCCAAGTTTTGGAGTTAAGCATGAGCAGCACCTTTAACACCGTTTCTAAGGGTCCAAGACATGGGTGCACCACTTGGGGGATTAGGACTCACACCAGCAAAGGCCAGGTGCAGGGTCCAAGGTCTCTGGAGCTTGTGATGTCCCTGTAGCTCACACAGGAGACTAGCCAACTAACCACTGGAGTCACTTCTGGTAGTCCTGGGTTGAAGGAGGTGGTTCAGTTCTCATTCCAGCAGCAAAAAGGGCCTTCAAGCAGCTCTGGGGGTTGGAGCAGTCCTTCTGAAGTCTCCCACAGATCCAGGAGTGGACTGTTGAGTGGCTCTGGAGGTCCAATATGTATACCTGGTGTCAGCCTTTGAAGTGGGGTGGATTCCCTATACAACCCCCACATCTGGGTATTGAAAGTTCTTCCCTTCCCCTGATAAGGCTCCAAAACATCTGGGGTGACAAAAGACTACTGTCAGATTTCTTTGTGTATGCTGGAGACAAGCCCTTTGAAATGCAAGTGGGGCAGGGAACAAACAGCTCCACCCCCAGCCATTCTGGCAGGACGGCCCACCTTGTCCATACCTAATGACTTTTGTGTCAAGGTCTGAAAGGAACACACAAAGCCCAAAAGCAGAACCATACACACTCAAATCAAATCAACTTTATTCGGTTTCAAAGATATAAAACCATAAAAGTTATCAATACATCAAGATTTCATAAAATATCGACACAGTTCATCATTAGTAAAAATACATTCCACAGCGGTCCATGATAATCTGTATCATAAGGTACAAAGTTCGAATACAAATAATCTTAACCCTTAATTTAGAAACCCGCCAGCAAGGTTAACCTGTCCCATGACTTTTGCTAAAATATACTTATCTTAAAAGTAATCTTAAAACCCTAAACCTTGTGTGTGTTTAATCAAAACAGGCCCTGGACTTCACCACTAATTTCAAATAACCAAGAACAAAGAAAATACATTCATCCTTCAGCAATTGTAGATACAGGAGGGCTGGTCAAGCCTGCTTAAAATTCATCCTCCTTAATATTGGAACAATTAAAAACTTCCGGGGAACCTCATAAAATTTACAAAATAATACAAAGTGTAGCAAGTCCTGTGGAGACTCTCCGTCGCAGCCACAGGGTGCTAACAACTGGCCTCTGCTGCTCCCCTGGGTACAGCAAGCAAGAGGTGAAAAAGGTCCAGGCGAAACCTGGTCAATAAAAAACGTTCATAAATAGTTAAAAACCCCAGAAGATAAGGCTCAGCTGATGGTGTTGTCTTTAACATTATAAATTTGCGGACACTAGTTTTCTGCAGTTCCAGCTCTTCCCTCTCCAATTTCCTTAGATTGCTAAAGGACTCCCTTATTATCCCCACATCCTTCTTAGTAATTAAATCAGGGTTGGTGTACAATTCGTCTCGTCCTAACCTTGCAAAACTCCTCTTAATATATCTGAGCCATGGTATACTGAGCGCGTGGTCAAGGGTCATACACTCTTTTAAAATGGACTGGGTCAGCGTTAATCCCTCGCTCAACCAGGTTTTTAACCAGAACGTTAGAGGACAGAGTGCCAAGACGTCATTTAAATAAGGCACCCATAGTTCTTCGTGTATCACCATGTTAGACGAGCCACGAGGAACCCCCAGAAGGCGCTTCAGGAAAATGTTCTCGACTACCTGAAGATCATCTGTGGGGACATGTCCCCATATTTCGCTTCCGTACGAAGCGGTCGCTACACTCTTGGCTTGGTAAATCTTCAGCAGCGTTGCAATAGGCCTGTTTCCCAGTTTAAAGGCAAAGTTAAAAAAGGCCGCATTCACCCGCACCAGGTTCCCCTTCTTTCTTTGTTTGAGAGGGTCACATTTTATATGGTCATCCAATACGACCCCCAGATATGAAAAAACGTCTGTACGAGGTACCTTCGCCAAACCAACCCTGAATTGGAATGATTTTTTGGGGCGTATCCCCACTTGCATAACATAGGTTTTCGAATCATTTATGGCTAAATCCCGATCTGACATAAAAGCGGAGAAGGCATCAAGCAGGGTTTGTAGCCCCCTGGCAGTCCTTGATATTAAAAATGCGTCATCCGCATAGCGTAGTACGGGGAGACCGCGTCGGCCCACGTACAGGAAATCTACCCCTGTTGTTAAGAGGGCTTTATCTAGGTCATTGATATAAAGGTTGAACAAAAAGGGGGCCAAGATGCACCCTTGGCGTACACCTCTTTTTATATCAAAATTCACGGGTAGGTCCTGCGCAAATCTAACATTAACCTTGGTTCCGCGGTGAAGGCCTTCTAAAAAATGGACGATATTGCAGTCTACCCCGATATCTTTCATGGACTGCCACAGTTTAGCCCTATTCACACGATTGAACGCGGAGGATAAGTCCATAAAAGCTAAATAAATAGTGCCAGAACGTGCAACCATGTATTTGTTGAGGATCATGGTAAGGTTGAGGCACTGGGCCACCGTGGACCGGCCCGGGCGGAACCCATACTGTACATTTGATAGTATATCATGTTCCTCAGCCCAGCTGGTCAACCTATCTAAAAGTATCCAGCCCACCACCTTAACCACCGAGTCCAACAACGAGATCGGTCTGTAACAGTGTGTGCTATCACGGTCGCCCTTTTTAAAAACTGGCACTATGGTCGAGGTAGCCCAAGACTCAGGGCATCCAATCCTTGCCACTGCATTGATTACGGCAACCATGACCGGGGCCCAAAAAGTAGGGTCAGATTTAAAAAGGTCTGGAGGGATACCATCTGGTCCCGGGGCTTTGTTACTTGTGAGCCCGGCGATACCCCCTCAACCTCCCCAGCCCAAAGTTCAGTTCGGGGGTAATTTCCTCTCGACCTGGCTGACAGATCATCTCAGGCGGGCTCTCAAACATGGTTTTAAAATGGAGCACCCATTCGTCCTCGGTGATATGTGCACCTATTGCACTACCTTCATCATGCTTTAAGAAGGGGCTGTTAATAATGCTCCAAAATCTGGAGCTGTTCCTTAAGGTGCTTGCCTCTGTCAACTCCCTCCACGTTTCCTCCTTCAGGACAGACTTGCGTTTAGCCAGTTTCAATTTGTAATCTTTGCGGCACGCTCTAACCAGGGTCTGGTTTCTTGGACTCCTATTAAGAGCTTCCCGCAGCTTTCTTGCCGCCAGTGAGCAAGAAGAGTCAAACCATCTAGGAGACGGGGTGCCTGTTCTGCGGGCTGGGGCACTTAAAAGGCCACCTACTCTAACAGAAATAGTATTAAAAGCGCTAATAACCTCCACCAGAGATGTATACTGCGCGGTACACAGAGCTAATTCACTGGCACATAATTCAGTTACCGATTTTATAGAAGGCGTCTGGAGAGATCTGTGTCAATTTTAGCCGTCTTCTACCATCTACTGGTCTCATTGACCCCTTTTGCTCAACTCCTCTATTACATGTCAATAAAGATCCACCCAGCTCGACACACAGAGGGTTGTGGTCACTGTAAGCACTTTCTTGAATCACGAAACCCCGAAATGAGGATTGTAGGATCGATGAAATTAATATAAAATCAATGAGTGAACCACCGCCTCTCCCTTTAAAAGAGGGTATGGCTACCTTACTTCGAGGATCAATTAGTGACATAAGGGACATTAGGTCAAATTCATGGAGGAGATTGTTCAGAACATCTCCCTGAACAGAGAGTTCAAAATGAAACCCCTCACACGTGGGCAGCCTAAGTCAGCCAATCTTGTAACCCTAGGGTCTCCGCATGGATGTATGTTAAAGTCCCCTGTGATCATAAGGTTTTGAATTTCAGCTATACAGTGTTGCCTTAAAAAGACCCCAACAAGGTGATATTACACCCGCCATTAAAACATGATACAGAATTATAAAAATTAATAAGACCCAATTTGTTAGGTCCCTTTCTTAAAACCAGGGACTGTATGCACGGGCTTGTCGGAGACAAAACCTGTATCCGGCAATCCACCGCTACAGAAATATAAATAGCAAGACCACCCTTTGGTCTGCCAGTGGTAGAGGGGAGGCCGGAACAAAAAGGACTTGTAACCCTCTAAGAATACACACTCATGCGACCCAGGACACTGGCAGAAGACACCACACAGGGTTAGGACAAGAAAATGCCAACCTTCTAAAAGTGGAATTTTCAGAATTGTAATGAGAGCGGTAGGCCTTACAGGAGTTAAAATCAAATGTAGGAGTTTTTTATTACTAGGATATGTAAAACTTAATCCCAAATGTCCCACCTTTTAAATACAGTGCACACTGCCCTACGGGCCTTTAGGGTCTACCTAGGTAGTGGCATATATGTGTTAAAAAGGAATGTTTGGGCCTGGCAAATGTTTATTTTGCCAGCTCGGAATGGCAGTTTAAAACTACACTATAGAATGCAACGGCATGCCTGAGACAAGTTCTAAAGCGCAGCTTCAGTTGGTGGGACAATGAGTACTGGAGTAGCATTTAATTTACAGGCCCTGGGTACCAGTGGCGAATGGTGAAAATTGAAAGTGGTGGGGTGTAAAAGTGTGGGATGAGTGCCCTGTGGCAAGCGTAGCGAGCGAGCCCAACCATCATAAGGGGGTTTGGGGGTTCTCCCCAGGGAAATTACTGAAAAAAAGAGTGGGCAAATGGTGCATTTTCAAGCAAATTTGAGAACGCAAGAAGCTCAATTAAGCATTTTTAAAAGTGTAGGTATGACATCAATAAAGATGTAATTTGATAATGAAGTAAGTAGCTTTTTATTCAGCATAACCAGAGAACCTCACTTTACAACCCCTAACCGCCCAACGCACCAACTCACCTGTAAGCACTGTATTTTCTTTTACTTTTGCCTTCTCAATATTTTAGCAACTGTGTACCTCCTTCACACACAGTTGCACAGAATCACAACTGCAACTGGAATAAGTGACAATTGCTCTGTTTGTTCAGCTGAGAGGCCAGAGATTGGATGACCAAGTATTCTGAACACCTTGTTGACCCACTGATAGCCTTTACTCTAGAGCTCTCAATGGCAGCCCGTTAAAAATGCCTGAAGAAGACTCAGTTCAAAGTGTACACTGTACAAGAGAATATGCTACACACAAAAATAAAGAAATACAACATCCTGGAATAGTGAGCACCCTTAAGGAATGCAAGATTAAGTAAAACATGTGAAATATAAACAGGAATGAAATCATTGGCCTGAAATACCTAAATGTTTTGTACATTAATTGTTCAGAAATCGCTCAGTGTTATTTGCCAGTTGTGGATAGGTAGATTGGTGCACGGATGCACGCAGGTATGTATGTATGGATAACTGGTGATGTGGATTGATGGATGGGTGGATGGATGGAGAGATTATTGGAAGGGTGGATGAGTGGATGAATGTGTTTGAGGAGGATGGGTGGATTAATGGGCAAATGTGCTGATGACTGAATGAATGTCTGTGTTGTTTATGGGGGGATGGATGATGTTGTGGGACAAATAGACGGATGCAGGCTGGAAGGAGTGGATTGATGGATGAATTGTATAGAAGAATAAAGAAGCCCCTACTGCCATAATTATGCAGCACATGCTGTAGAATGACACAATTCGTGGTCCTGCTCATAGCACCAAAAATAACGTCAGATGCAAACCGACAATAAGATTGTTAATACAAAAGCAGAGGTGCACCCAACAACCTGCCGCTGAATTCATATCACCCACAGTGGAAAATCCTTAGGTAGGGATTTATACAGAGACAGACTAAAAGGTATTACACATTCCATGGCAGTAAAGAATGCAAGTTTACTGTGTCGTCTTGTCGTCATTACCACTCACATATTGACACTAATTATTTTTGAGTTATGCTAAGTCTTTGACAAACCGGTTTATGCAACTTGTTTGGTCAGAATGTTCATTAGCGTGTGCAGCTCATCCATATTTTTGTTTCACAGCAGCACATCTTTTATCATGTAATTAGAGCAACTATTTTTCATCTCATGTACATGTTCGGCCTTCTACAACGATAGAGAACACTTCACTTTTTTGGCGTAAACTGTGGCCTTCAAGAGTCGCACTTAAAAAAACACCCTACAGTCAGGAGACACACATCAGACTTCTCCTCACCAGCATAGTCTGCTGGCCATAGAACATCACTGCTGCTTAAAGCAATGAAAGCGAAGTGACTTGCTGTAACATGCTATGTTAAGGCACAAAGCCTACGACAACCAGCAAAGAAAGCCTTGCAACCCACATTTGTAAATACCTCTCAAATCCTTCCCTAAAAGGCTAGATTACAGCCGGATAGCGTTGTATAATCTGTAAAAAGAGCAATTAGAGGCATGCATGTTAATGCAGAGTACTTGCTTCAGGCCTGGTGCAGGTCTGTATGCCGTTGGCACGTGTGGTATACCCCATCGGGCTCGCAGGAGTTGGGTGCCTGTGGCCTCTGTATATGGATGTCCCTTCCAGGCAATATAAACAGTAACCACGGCGTAAAACCACCTGCTTTGTTCAAGGGAGTTGTTTGGTTTACAGCACGTTGGTTTGTGTGCCTCCTTGTTATTGCTGTCACTGTGCAGTACCCTTTTGGGACTCGAGCTCTACCCATTTGTTATCGTGGGCGTACGAGGATCGAACGGCGGAGTAGAGTGCACACCAGAAAGCGACCACAGTTGATATGGCACCTTTCTTCATTGACTATATGTAACGGACACAGCGCCTCGAGGCCTGGCTGTACTTATTACACATCGCCTGCCATCACGTCAAACATGAGTCATGCCTATCATATCAAAAAATAAAACAGCTACTCATCACTGGCCACCAGGGCCTGATAGGAGTCATGATTCCATCCTGGAATTCCTAATGCTTGTAATGTGACAGTCCCACAGCTGCATCTTAGAACGAAGACGACTAGAACCTGGGCACTAACTCCCAGCGCTGCCTCACTACACTTCTCCGCCATTTGCTTGCCCACTCCTAGCGATTACTCCGATCAGGAATTGATCCCTGGATAAATCACACTGCCTGACAACACTGGAAGTTCAAGGCCGGATCGATGCAAGTTCAAAAGACAGAGGGAATTACTTGATGGATTACGTGGATCAGTAGAGAGGGCCCCACTCGCAGAGAGGTTCCTGCTGCTTTTGGCTGCCCAGGGCTCCCGCACCTCGTGAGAGGAATAACGATTGTCAGCATCCGATAAAGAAAGCATTTAAGAGAGCAGTGAATCGGGTAGAAGCAGGGACTTCCGGCGGGAGAAACGGAAAGCACAGGTGAGACAGGCAGTACTGGCTTACTATTACAGAGCTACGTGAATAAATGCTCTATTTATTGACGTCAACACAAATTTAACATGCGCTGGACCTGGAAGTCGCCCCCTCGTGAGCAATATTTCTGTCGCTTCTAGTTACGCTCTGTTATTCTTATTTTCCTTCAGTCAATGCTGGAAAGTAGGGAAATTGCTAGAAACACTCTCTAGGCAGTGGGGACGACACATGCTGCTGAACTAGGGGCAACGCCGAGAATGGCGGGCCCCAAAGACAGGTGCGGGCCGGATCGGACCGGTTTAGGGCATCGGCCAACGGTGACTGCCGTAGATTCGAGTTTTCTCAGGCACCCTGGCACGTCAGCCATTGGCTAGCGAGAAGGATGGGGTCGTCTGGGGGCGGCAGGGGCAGCCAGGTTGGATAAAAGGAGGCACAATTTTCTTTTCACATTACCTGGTTTCCTGCCTGGCTGCCCCTGACGACCGCCGACGCTCCTGGGATCCGTCCGCATCTTCTTGGGACCGCTAAGAAGATTCTTTTGCCCGCCCACCCATCCCTGTGGATGGCCCCTAGGCACGGAAGGAGTCATGTTTGGACACAAAGCAGGTGGACAACCTTGGCATCAGGAATAGAAGTGCAGGCGAATTCAGGATGGAATTGGAAGCCTTTTGGCTCAAAACCGGGGCTGGGGTACCGCGGTATAGAGACAACGGCTCAGAACACCCGCTACAGCGATTGTCTTGAGCCTCTCACGGTACTCCATTACTTTGCCCTGGGGATTATGTCGGGGGATGGGGACTGCGCCAGGGGACCAAGGTATGGCCTGGTTGCCCAGGACCATCCCCCATTGGTGCCAGGGGGATCCCTTCTTTGGGTTGGCTCTGGCATGGTTGTTTTGGGGGTCCAGTTTTCATGCTGGACCACGCTCCTCTATTTTGAAGGAGCATGAGCCTTGTAAAAATGCAAGTTGTTGGGTGGGATCAGGGCCCCCGAGACCATTTGGAATAGTCGATGCTATAGGTGCCTGGGGGTGGTCAACCATGACTCCTTCGAGAGGTATTGTTAGGAGATTCCATGTATTAGAGATCCACAATGAAGTGCTGTACATATTGTAGATAATAGATAAGAATGAAAGAACGTTAGAAATGTTTTTAATGTCATGTTTATGGTTTTTAATAAATACGGCCAGAGAGGTGTTATGCCCTCTAACGCAAGAACGATGTTAGAGTCTCTATCTATCTGGTAAGGAGGCGGATTCCAACTCACATAGGGGAGCGGGGCTAGGCCTTTTTGTGTGGATCTGAATAGGTCTCTGTACGGTCCCCCACCTGTGCTGCTGCTCTCTTCATTAATCCCACACACTTTGTCATTGTCACGTCACTGCTTCAAAACAACCAATCTGTTCCTTGCCCTCATGTTGTTTTTACTAGTAAATAGAATGAGATCAAAACAATGATTGGTGTGAGCAGGGGAACCCAGTTCTCCAAAGGAGACTGGAGCATCTGTGCTGGGTTTCCCCCTGGCTCCAAAGCAGTGCGTTTTCAGAAGCCTAAAGTACGGATATCTGGTTGACCAGAATAACAGACCTGTCCAACCTGACATGCGCACCAGACTTTAGCTGATTAATACCAATCAGCAGGATTGGCCACACCCTGCCCTACCCAGGCACGGGCAGACATACAGGAAAAAAAAAAACGGCCGCAGTAAATATATAATCTGTTGCAATTTGGTGCTTTTGATTGGCAATGTGACTGTGGGGGCAACAGGGGTGGCGGGTCAATCCCCTAACAAAGAAACCGCCGCTGCTGGATACATATAGCGCCATATACTAGGGACTGAAAAATAAATTAATTGTGCCAATGAGGTGTAGACAATTTTTACCATGTTTTGGGGAGAAGGCAAAAGTACTTTAGCACTGGTTAGTAGTGGTAAGGTGCACAGAGTCCTAATGCCAACAAAAACTAATTCAGAAAAACAGAAGGGGCAAAGGCAAAATGTTTGGGGGTGACCCTGCAGAGTGGGCCAAGTCCAGCATGTACTATTCTTTTTAGTGCTCTGCTTGTGACGTCATTGCGTGTGATGTTGCACTTGAACAATGTTGTTGAATACGGCTGGGAAAATGTTATCAGAAGACAAAGCTATGAAATGTGGAATATTTACATGAGTTACTCCATTCCCCACTTTCTTTCTGCTTTAAGGAGGCAGGGCAGATATCACATCAGACCAGGGAACACCTCATATCATCACAGATGGATACCACGTTGAGTTTACTTCCAATTCATTGGGTTTAGGCTTGACGTTAATGCCTTCTCTGAATGCTGTGCCAAAGGAAATCCATTGCTCAGTGGACAAAATGGAGAAAGGAAGGAAAGATGCCTACTTCATAATTTCTCTAGCCCTGGAAAAATTTGAAGGTTTCTGTCTAGTGCTGAAACTCAATCGACTGAGCATATCAGTGAAATCAAACCAGTTAAAACTGGAAACTTTGTTGTGCATAACACCTCTACTAGATCAAAATAACTGTCTTGCTACACAAGACTTGATAAATGTATTCTTCCACATACTTTTCAATAACTATTTGCATTGACCGCTGAGTTTTGGGGTTCTACTGACACTGGCTTCCACTGTTGTGTCTCTTAAGAATTAGGGGTGGTCTAACATTCTAAACCTGAAAAGCAGGCACATTAATTCTGTTATTCACAACAACAGAACAGGATGTACAGTTGGATTATGATAACCTGTAGAAACATGGCAATAAGATGAATCAGGCAAAAACCCACCTGAGCTGTTCTCGGGATCCAACATATACAGAGGCATGGTGCTGCACCTCCCAGGTTAATGAGTTCCTTCTGGAAGCGGGAATTAACAAGTGCATGGGTCTCCATGTTAAGTTTTTCTTTTAACAGGCAGCATTGAGGTATTGGCCATGTCTGAGGGGGCACATGGTAGCTTGTGTATTTGCATGCTACAGCTACCTCTACCGCTGTCCCAACTAAACCATGCTATGGTTTCCAATTTCCTAAGAGTCTGAGTAGCTACTCCACATTTCTTAGAGACACAATTTGTATTTGTGTAGCGAAAGCTCAAACTGACTAATATTTTGCTGCCTCTGGCTTCTCATCCTCAGGCTGACATTACCACAGAACAGCATCCTTCTTAAGTAATTAGCAACGTTATAGTCCAGGAAGGTACCCAGTCATTTAAGCACAACCAAAAACATCTCCTAAGAGGCAAACATGAAGACATCTTTGTGCTTGGCTGCCATTTACCCATGCCCAATATATGAACTCCTCGCCCCTTCTTTTACTATGTTTAATGCCATATTTCATACTCTTACCTATTGACTCCTGAAGATTCTTTTATCACCTTTTTTGGAAGATATGTTGTTCTCTTTCGATTACTGTGCCCTGTAACTGTATGCAGAATTGTCTTCAGTAATTTAGCAGTTCCTGCATTTGTCCTATGTGAAGGTTTACAATATACACTGGAAGGCTTATCCAGAATGCTGTTGCTCCATGGTGATAGATCCTGTCCCTCCACAACTCCCCTGCGGTGCTCCTTGTTCTACAAGATGCTTCTTGCTGGAGACTGTGAATAGCCACTTTGCATTTTGAGCGGGCAGTAATCTGCGAAATCATGGATCCCCTCAGTGGTAGAACTGAGAAAAAGTTATTAGAGCGATATCTGCTTCACAGTTTTCCAACTTACTATCTTAATCTTATTTTCATGATATGCACCAGGGATGCATCTAACGGTTTTGCAAGTCTTGCAGATTACCCATTTGAAGCAATGCAGTTTATAGGCAATCTGACCTTCAAGCAGCTCTGGGGGTTGGAGCAGTCCTTCTGAAGTCTCCCACAGATCCAGGAGTGGACTGTTGAGTGGCTCTGGAGGTCCAATATGTATACCTGGTGTCAGCCTTTGAAGTGGGGTGGATTCCCTATACAACCCCCACATCTGGGTATTGAAAGTTCTTCCCTTCCCCTGATAAGGCTCCAAAACATCTGGGGTGACAAAAGACTACTGTCAGATTTCTTTGTGTATGCTGGAGACAAGCCCTTTGAAATGCAAGTGGGGCAGGGAACAAACAGCTCCACCCCCAGCCATTCTGGCAGGACGGCCCACCTTGTCCATACCTAATGACTTTTGTGTCAAGGTCTGAAAGGAACACACAAAGCCCAAAAGCAGAACCATACACACTCAAATCAAATCAACTTTATTCGGTTTCAAAGATATAAAACCATAAAAGTTATCAATACATCAAGATTTCATAAAATATCGACACAGTTCATCATTAGTAAAAATACATTCCACAGCGGTCCATGATAATCTGTATCATAAGGTACAAAGTTCGAATACAAATAATCTTAACCCTTAATTTAGAAACCCGCCAGCAAGGTTAACCTGTCCCATGACTTTTGCTAAAATATACTTATCTTAAAAGTAATCTTAAAACCCTAAACCTTGTGTGTGTTTAATCAAAACAGGCCCTGGACTTCACCACTAATTTCAAATAACCAAGAACAAAGAAAATACATTCATCCTTCAGCAATTGTAGATACAGGAGGGCTGGTCAAGCCTGCTTAAAATTCATCCTCCTTAATATTGGAACAATTAAAAACTTCCGGGGAACCTCATAAAATTTACAAAATAATACAAAGTGTAGCAAGTCCTGTGGAGACTCTCCGTCGCAGCCACAGGGTGCTAACAACTGGCCTCTGCTGCTCCCCCTGGGTACAGCAAGCAAGAGGTGAAAAAGGTCCAGGCGAAACCTGGTCAATAAAAAACGTTCATAAATAGTTAAAAACCCCAGAAGATAAGGCTCAGCTGATGGTGTTGTCTTTAACATTATAAATTTGCGGACACTAGTTTTCTGCAGTTCCAGCTCTTCCCTCTCCAATTTCCTTAGATTGCTAAAGGACTCCCTTATTATCCCCACATCCTTCTTAGTAATTAAATCAGGGTTGGTGTACAATTCGTCTCGTCCTAACCTTGCAAAACTCCTCTTAATATATCTGAGCCATGGTATACTGAGCGCGTGGTCAAGGGTCATACACTCTTTTAAAATGGACTGGGTCAGCGTTAATCCCTCGCTCAACCAGGTTTTTAACCAGAACGTTAGAGGACAGAGTGCCAAGACGTCATTTAAATAAGGCACCCCTAGTTCTTCGTGTATCACCATGTTAGACGAGCCACGAGGAACCCCAGAAGGCGCTTCAGGAAAATGTTCTCGACTACCTGAAGATCATCTGTGGGGACATGTCCCCATATTTCGCTTCCGTACGAAGCGGTCGCTACACTCTTGGCTTGGTAAATCTTCAGCAGCGTTGCAATAGGCCTGTTTCCCAGTTTAAAGGCAAAGTTAAAAAAGGCCGCATTCACCCGCACCAGGT
The DNA here is from genome assembly GCA_963921515.1 of Calotriton arnoldi. Taxonomy (NCBI): domain Eukaryota; kingdom Metazoa; phylum Chordata; class Amphibia; order Caudata; family Salamandridae; genus Calotriton; species Calotriton arnoldi. The sequence continues at coordinate 654,019 of CAWUFW010004012.1, read as the reverse complement.
CCCCCTTCTTTCTTTGTTTGAGAGGGTCACATTTTATATGGTCATCCAATACGACCCCCAGATATGAAAAAACGTCTGTACGAGGTACCTTCGCCAAACCAACCCTGAATTGGAATGATATTTTGGGGCGTATCCCCACTTGCATAACATAGGTTTTCGAATCATTTATGGCTAAATCCCGATCCGACATAAAAGCGGAGAAGGCATCAAGCAGGGTTTGTAGCCCCCTGGCAGTCCTTGATATTAAAAATGCGTCATCCGCATAGCGTAGTACGGGGAGACCGCGTCGGCCCACGTACAGGAAATCTACCCCTGTTGTTAAGAGGGCTTTATCTAGGTCATTGATATAAAGGTTGAACAAAAAGGGGGCCAAGATGCACCCTTGGCGTACACCTCTTTTTATATCAAAATTCACGCGTAGGTCCTGCGCAAATCTAACATTAACCTTGGTTCCGCGGTGAAGGCCTTCTAAAAAATGGACGATATTGCAGTCTACCCCGATATCTTTCATGGACTGCCACAGTTTAGCCCTATTCACACGATTGAACGCGGAGGATAAGTCCATAAAAGCTAAATAAATAGTGCCAGAACGTGCAACCATGTATTTGTTGAGGATCATGGTAAGGTTGAGGCACTGGGCCACCGTGGACCGGCCCGGGCGGAACCCATACTGTACATTTGATAGTATATCATGTTCCTCAGCCCAGCTGGTCAACCTATCTAAAAGTATCCAGCCCACCACCTTAACCACCGAGTCCAACAACGAGATCGGTCTGTAACAGTGTGTGCTATCACGGTCGCCCTTTTTAAAAACTGGCACTATGGTCGAGGTAGCCCAAGACTCAGGGCATCCAATCCTTGCCACTGCATTGATTACGGCAACCATGACCGGGGCCCAAAAAGTAGGGTCAGATTTAAAAAGGTCTGGAGGGATACCATCTGGTCCCGGGGCTTTGTTACTTGTGAGCCCGGCGATACCCCCCTCAACCTCCCCCAGCCCAAAGTTCAGTTCGGGGTAATTTCCTCTCGACCTGGCTGACAGATCATCTCAGGCGGGCTCTCAAACATGGTTTTAAAATGGAGCACCCATTCGTCCTCGGTGATATGTGCACCTATTGCACTACCTTCATCATGCTTTAAGAAGGGGCTGTTAATAATGCTCCAAAATCTGGAGCTGTTCCTTAAGGTGCTTGCCTCTGTCAACTCCCTCCACGTTTCCTCCTTCAGGACAGACTTGCGTTTAGCCAGTTTCAATTTGTAATCTTTGCGGCACGCTCTAACCAGGGTCTGGTTTCTTGGACTCCTATTAAGAGCTTCCCGCAGCTTTCTTGCCGCCAGTGAGCAAGAAGAGTCAAACCATCTAGGAGACGGGGTGCCTGTTCTGCGGGCTGGGGCACTTAAAAGGCCACCTACTCTAACAGAAATAGTATTAAAAGCGCTAATAACCTCCACCAGAGATGTATACTGCGCGGTACACAGAGCTAATTCACTGGCACATAATTCAGTTACCGATTTTATAGAAGGCGTCTGGAGAGATCTGTGTCAATTTTAGCCGTCTTCTACCATCTACTGGTCTCATTGACCCCTTTTGCTCAACTCCTCTATTACATGTCAATAAAGATCCACCCAGCTCGACACACAGAGGGTTGTGGTCACTGTAAGCACTTTCTTGAATCACGAAACCCCGAAATGAGGATTGTAGGATCGATGAAATTAATATAAAATCAATGAGTGAACCACCGCCTCTCCCTTTAAAAGAGGGTATGGCTACCTTACTTCGAGGATCAATTAGTGACATAAGGGACATTAGGTCAAATTCATGGAGGAGATTGTTCAGAACATCTCCCTGAACAGAGAGTTCAAAATGAAACCCCCTCACACGTGGGCAGCCTAAGTCAGCCAATCTTGTAACCCTAGGGTCTCCGCATGGATGTATGTTAAAGTCCCCTGTGATCATAAGGTTTTGAATTTCAGCTATACAGTGTTGCCTTAAAAAAGACCCCAACAAGGTGATATTACACCCGCCATTAAAACATGATACAGAATTATAAAAATTAATAAGACCCAATTTGTTAGGTCCCTTTCTTAAAACCAGGGACTGTATGCACGGGCTTGTCGGAGACAAAACCTGTATCCGGCAATCCACCGCTACAGAAATATAAATAGCAAGACCACCCTTTGGTCTGCCAGTGGTAGAGGGGAGGCCGGAACAAAAAGGACTTGTAACCCTCTAAGAATACACACTCATGCGACCCAGGACACTGGCAGAAGACACCACACAGGGTTAGGACAAGAAAATGCCAACCTTCTAAAAGTGGAATTTTCAGAATTGTAATGAGAGCGGTAGGCCTTACAGGAGTTAAAATCAAATGTAGGAGTTTTTTATTACTAGGATATGTAAAACTTAATCCCAAATGTCCCACCTTTTAAATACAGTGCACACTGCCCTACGGGCCTTTAGGGTCTACCTAGGTAGTGGCATATATGTGTTAAAAAGGAATGTTTGGGCCTGGCAAATGTTTATTTTGCCAGCTCGGAATGGCAGTTTAAAACTACACTATAGAATGCAACGGCATGCCTGAGACAAGTTCTAAAGCGCAGCTTCAGTTGGTGGGACAATGAGTACTGGAGTAGCATTTAATTTACAGGCCCTGGGTACCAGTGGCGAATGGTGAAAATTGAAAGTGGTGGGGTGTAAAAGTGTGGGATGAGTGCCCTGTGGCAAGCGTAGCGAGCGAGCCCAACCATCATAAGGGGGTTTGGGGGTTCTCCCCAGGGAAATTACTGAAAAAAAGAGTGGGCAAATGGTGCATTTTCAAGCAAATTTGAGAACGCAAGAAGCTCAATTAAGCATTTTTAAAAGTGTAGGTATGACATCAATAAAGATGTAATTTGATAATGAAGTAAGTAGCTTTTTATTCAGCATAACCAGAGAACCTCACTTTACAACCCCTAACCGCCCAACGCACCAACTCACCTGTAAGCACTGTATTTTCTTTTACTTTTGCCTTCTCAATATTTTAGCAACTGTGTACCTCCTTCACACACAGTTGCACAGAATCACAACTGCAACTGGAATAAGTGACAATTGCTCTGTTTGTTCAGCTGAGAGGCCAGAGATTGGATGACCAAGTATTCTGAACACCTTGTTGACCCACTGATAGCCTTTACTCTAGAGCTCTCAATGGCAGCCCGTTAAAAATGCCTGAAGAAGACTCAGTTCAAAGTGTACACTGTACAAGAGAATATGCTACACACAAAAATAAAGAAATACAACATCCTGGAATAGTGAGCACCCTTAAGGAATGCAAGATTAAGTAAAACATGTGAAATATAAACAGGAATGAAATCATTGGCCTGAAATACCTAAATGTTTTGTACATTAATTGTTCAGAAATCGCTCAGTGTTATTTGCCAGTTGTGGATAGGTAGATTGGTGCACGGATGCACGCAGGTATGTATGTATGGATAACTGGTGATGTGGATTGATGGATGGGTGGATGGATGGAGAGATTATTGGAAGGGTGGATGAGTGGATGAATGTGTTTGAGGAGGATGGGTGGATTAATGGGCAAATGTGCTGATGACTGAATGAATGTCTGTGTTGTTTATGGGGGGATGGATGATGTTGTGGGACAAATAGACGGATGCAGGCTGGAAGGAGTGGATTGATGGATGAATTGTATAGAAGAATAAAGAAGCCCCTACTGCCATAATTATGCAGCACATGCTGTAGAATGACACAATTCGTGGTCCTGCTCATAGCACCAAAAATAACGTCAGATGCAAACCGACAATAAGATTGTTAATACAAAAGCAGAGGTGCACCCAACAACCTGCCGCTGAATTCATATCACCCACAGTGGAAAATCCTTAGGTAGGGATTTATACAGAGACAGACTAAAAGGTATTACACATTCCATGGCAGTAAAGAATGCAAGTTTACTGTGTCGTCTTGTCGTCATTACCACTCACATATTGACACTAATTATTTTTGAGTTATGCTAAGTCTTTGACAAACCGGTTTATGCAACTTGTTTGGTCAGAATGTTCATTAGCGTGTGCAGCTCATCCATATTTTTGTTTCACAGCAGCACATCTTTTATCATGTAATTAGAGCAACTATTTTTCATCTCATGTACATGTTCGGCCTTCTACAACGATAGAGAACACTTCACTTTTTTGGCGTAAACTGTGGCCTTCAAGAGTCGCACTTAAAAAAACACCCTACAGTCAGGAGACACACATCAGACTTCTCCTCACCAGCATAGTCTGCTGGCCATAGAACATCACTGCTGCTTAAAGCAATGAAAGCGAAGTGACTTGCTGTAACATGCTATGTTAAGGCACAAAGCCTACGACAACCAGCAAAGAAAGCCTTGCAACCCACATTTGTAAATACCTCTCAAATCCTTCCCTAAAAGGCTAGATTACAGCCGGATAGCGTTGTATAATCTGTAAAAAGAGCAATTAGAGGCATGCATGTTAATGCAGAGTACTTGCTTCAGGCCTGGTGCAGGTCTGTATGCCGTTGGCACGTGTGGTATACCCCATCGGGCTCGCAGGAGTTGGGTGCCTGTGGCCTCTGTATATGGATGTCCCTTCCAGGCAATATAAACAGTAACCACGGCGTAAAACCACCTGCTTTGTTCAAGGGAGTTGTTTGGTTTACAGCACGTTGGTTTGTGTGCCTCCTTGTTATTGCTGTCACTGTGCAGTACCCTTTTGGGACTCGAGCTCTACCCATTTGTTATCGTGGGCGTACGAGGATCGAACGGCGGAGTAGAGTGCACACCAGAAAGCGACCACAGTTGATATGGCACCTTTCTTCATTGACTATATGTAACGGACACAGCGCCTCGAGGCCTGGCTGTACTTATTACACATCGCCTGCCATCACGTCAAACATGAGTCATGCCTATCATATCAAAAAATAAAACAGCTACTCATCACTGGCCACCAGGGCCTGATAGGAGTCATGATTCCATCCTGGAATTCCTAATGCTTGTAATGTGACAGTCCCACAGCTGCATCTTAGAACGAAGACGACTAGAACCTGGGCACTAACTCCCAGCGCTGCCTCACTACACTTCTCCGCCATTTGCTTGCCCACTCCTAGCGATTACTCCGATCAGGAATTGATCCCTGGATAAATCACACTGCCTGACAACACTGGAAGTTCAAGGCCGGATCGATGCAAGTTCAAAAGACAGAGGGAATTACTTGATGGATTACGTGGATCAGTAGAGAGGGCCCCACTCGCAGAGAGGTTCCTGCTGCTTTTGGCTGCCCAGGGCTCCCGCACCTCGTGAGAGGAATAACGATTGTCAGCATCCGATAAAGAAAGCATTTAAGAGAGCAGTGAATCGGGTAGAAGCAGGGACTTCCGGCGGGAGAAACGGAAAGCACAGGTGAGACAGGCAGTACTGGCTTACTATTACAGAGCTACGTGAATAAATGCTCTATTTATTGACGTCAACACAAATTTAACATGCGCTGGACCTGGAAGTCGCCCCCTCGTGAGCAATATTTCTGTCGCTTCTAGTTACGCTCTGTTATTCTTATTTTCCTTCAGTCAATGCTGGAAAGTAGGGAAATTGCTAGAAACACTCTCTAGGCAGTGGGGACGACACATGCTGCTGAACTAGGGGCAACGCCGAGAATGGCGGGCCCCAAAGACAGGTGCGGGCCGGATCGGACCGGTTTAGGGCATCGGCCAACGGTGACTGCCGTAGATTCGAGTTTTCTCAGGCACCCTGGCACGTCAGCCATTGGCTAGCGAGAAGGATGGGGTCGTCTGGGGGCGGCAGGGGCAGCCAGGTTGGATAAAAGGAGGCACAATTTTCTTTTCACATTACCTGGTTTCCTGCCTGGCTGCCCCTGACGACCGCCGACGCTCCTGGGATCCGTCCGCATCTTCTTGGGACCGCTAAGAAGATTCTTTTGCCCGCCCACCCATCCCTGTGGATGGCCCCTAGGCACGGAAGGAGTCATGTTTGGACACAAAGCAGGTGGACAACCTTGGCATCAGGAATAGAAGTGCAGGCGAATTCAGGATGGAATTGGAAGCCTTTTGGCTCAAAACCGGGGCTGGGGTACCGCGGTATAGAGACAACGGCTCAGAACACCCGCTACAGCGATTGTCTTGAGCCTCTCACGGTACTCCATTACTTTGCCCTGGGGATTATGTCGGGGGATGGGGACTGCGCCAGGGGACCAAGGTATGGCCTGGTTGCCCAGGACCATCCCCCATTGGTGCCAGGGGGATCCCTTCTTTGGGTTGGCTCTGGCATGGTTGTTTTGGGGGTCCAGTTTTCATGCTGGACCACGCTCCTCTATTTTGAAGGAGCATGAGCCTTGTAAAAATGCAAGTTGTTGGGTGGGATCAGGGCCCCCGAGACCATTTGGAATAGTCGATGCTATAGGTGCCTGGGGGTGGTCAACCATGACTCCTTCGAGAGGTATTGTTAGGAGATTCCATGTATTAGAGATCCACAATGAAGTGCTGTACATATTGTAGATAATAGATAAGAATGAAAGAACGTTAGAAATGTTTTTAATGTCATGTTTATGGTTTTTAATAAATACGGCCAGAGAGGTGTTATGCCCTCTAACGCAAGAACGATGTTAGAGTCTCTATCTATCTGGTAAGGAGGCGGATTCCAACTCACATAGGGGAGCGGGGCTAGGCCTTTTTGTGTGGATCTGAATAGGTCTCTGTACGGTCCCCCACCTGTGCTGCTGCTCTCTTCATTAATCCCACACACTTTGTCATTGTCACGTCACTGCTTCAAAACAACCAATCTGTTCCTTGCCCTCATGTTGTTTTTACTAGTAAATAGAATGAGATCAAAACAATGATTGGTGTGAGCAGGGGAACCCAGTTCTCCAAAGGAGACTGGAGCATCTGTGCTGGGTTTCCCCTGGCTCCAAAGCAGTGCGTTTTCAGAAGCCTAAAGTACGGATATCTGGTTGACCAGAATAACAGACCTGTCCAACCTGACATGCGCACCAGACTTTAGCTGATTAATACCAATCAGCAGGATTGGCCACACCCTGCCCTACCCAGGCACGGGCAGACAGACAGGAAAAAAAAAAACGGCCGCAGTAAATATATAATCTGTTGCAATTTGGTGCTTTTGATTGGCAATGTGACTGTGGGGGCAACAGGGGTGGCGGGTCAATCCCCTAACAAAGAAACCGCCGCTGCTGGATACATATAGCGCCATATACTAGGGACTGAAAAATAAATTAATTGTGCCAATGAGGTGTAGACAATTTTTACCATGTTTTGGGGAGAAGGCAAAAGTACTTTAGCACTGGTTAGTAGTGGTAAGGTGCACAGAGTCCTAATGCCAACAAAAACTAATTCAGAAAAACAGAAGGGGCAAAGGCAAAATGTTTGGGGGTGACCCTGCAGAGTGGGCCAAGTCCAGCATGTACTATTCTTTTTAGTGCTCTGCTTGTGACGTCATTGCGTGTGATGTTGCACTTGAACAATGTTGTTGAATACGGCTGGGAAAATGTTATCAGAAGACAAAGCTATGAAATGTGGAATATTTACATGAGTTACTCCATTCCCCACTTTCTTTCTGCTTTAAGGAGGCAGGGCAGATATCACATCAGACCAGGGAACACCTCATATCATCACAGATGGATACCACGTTGAGTTTACTTCCAATTCATTGGGTTTAGGCTTGACGTTAATGCCTTCTCTGAATGCTGTGCCAAAGGAAATCCATTGCTCAGTGGACAAAATGGAGAAAGGAAGGAAAGATGCCTACTTCATAATTTCTCTAGCCCTGGAAAAATTTGAAGGTTTCTGTCTAGTGCTGAAACTCAATCGACTGAGCATATCAGTGAAATCAAACCAGTTAAAACTGGAAACTTTGTTGTGCATAACACCTCTACTAGATCAAAATAACTGTCTTGCTACACAAGACTTGATAAATGTATTCTTCCACATACTTTTCAATAACTATTTGCATTGACCGCTGAGTTTTGGGGTTCTACTGACACTGGCTTCCACTGTTGTGTCTCTTAAGAATTAGGGGTGGTCTAACATTCTAAACCTGAAAAGCAGGCACATTAATTCTGTTATTCACAACAACAGAACAGGATGTACAGTTGGATTATGATAACCTGTAGAAACATGGCAATAAGATGAATCAGGCAAAAACCCACCTGAGCTGTTCTCGGGATCCAACATATACAGAGGCATGGTGCTGCACCTCCCAGGTTAATGAGTTCCTTCTGGAAGCGGGAATTAACAAGTGCATGGGTCTCCATGTTAAGTTTTTCTTTTAACAGGCAGCATTGAGGTATTGGCCATGTCTGAGGGGGCACATGGTAGCTTGTGTATTTGCATGCTACAGCTACCTCTACCGCTGTCCCAACTAAACCATGCTATGGTTTCCAATTTCCTAAGAGTCTGAGTAGCTACTCCACATTTCTTAGAGACACAATTTGTATTTGTGTAGCGAAAGCTCAAACTGACTAATATTTTGCTGCCTCTGGCTTCTCATCCTCAGGCTGACATTACCACAGAACAGCATCCTTCTTAAGTAATTAGCAACGTTATAGTCCAGGAAGGTACCCAGTCATTTAAGCACAACCAAAAACATCTCCTAAGAGGCAAACATGAAGACATCTTTGTGCTTGGCTGCCATTTACCCATGCCCAATATATGAACTCCTCGCCCCTTCTTTTACTATGTTTAATGCCATATTTCATACTCTTACCTATTGACTCCTGAAGATTCTTTTATCACCTTTTTTGGAAGATATGTTGTTCTCTTTCGATTACTGTGCCCTGTAACTGTATGCAGAATTGTCTTCAGTAATTTAGCAGTTCCTGCATTTGTCCTATGTGAAGGTTTACAATATACACTGGAAGGCTTATCCAGAATGCTGTTGCTCCATGGTGATAGATCCTGTCCCTCCACAACTCCCCTGCGGTGCTCCTTGTTCTACAAGATGCTTCTTGCTGGAGACTGTGAATAGCCACTTTGCATTTTGAGCGGGCAGTAATCTGCGAAATCATGGATCCCCTCAGTGGTAGAACTGAGAAAAAGTTATTAGAGCGATATCTGCTTCACAGTTTTCCAACTTACTATCTTAATCTTATTTTCATGATATGCACCAGGGATGCATCTAACGGTTTTGCAAGTCTTGCAGATTACCCATTTGAAGCAATGCAGTTTATAGGCAATCTGACCATAAAAGTAGCATCTACTGGCCAATCAGCCAGAAGACTGATAGATTTAATTCACTTTTATGTAGGGAACCTTTTTAGGTCTGGCCTAAAGACACCTTTAGATGCCTTGCCAGCCTCATCTTTTCCAAAACTTATCATACAAAAAAACCATACATATTTGGGGGCTCCCAAACAACACTCTTTCACCATTGTCTATTGACATATCACTCAAATTATACTCCCTCCCACCCCAGCAGAAGTTAAAGATCAACAGACCAGTCCACTCCAGCCATTGGATGCCTTCACTTTCAGTGACTGGATTTTGGCCTAGAACATGATGTACACTTACACCTAAAAGATATTTCCCCAAAAATGGAAATTAGTAGACACTTGCAGTTTCCAGTGGCTGATAGTCCCTATGTATTGCAGGTTACATCAACTATTTCTGTAACACTCAAGACATTTAATGTAAATTACAATGCTCATTCCTCACTGCAAACCAGTTTTAGTATATTTATTTATCTTTCTGAAAATGAGCACAAGCCATTAGAGTAGCTAGAGTGTATATGCAGATTATAGGTTGAAACCACACCCCTCACAGGATTGTGATTGACATTTCAACTTCTTTCTGACTTGAGAGAGCCCTATTGTAACTACTTGTGGAACTGCAGCTCCCCTATTGGTGTGTTGCATGAGCACTGTCAGTATGCAGAAAACATCCCTTTCAAATCAAAGACAAAGCTTGGAACCCTGTAATATAAGCAGCCAAAATAAGCTGTCTAATTGTACTTGTACTTACCAGTGTATTAAAGTTCCTATAAATAGTAGGGTGTCGTCGCAAACTTTAAAAAAAAATTGTATTGAAATCTGTAATTTTGATTCAATATAATGAAACAGCTTTTTCAAATTAGTATTTATATAGGAAACAAGCAAGAAATTATTAAAATAGCAAGTGTATGCACATTTGTATAGTAAAGGTAGACCCCCTCAGCTTGGTACAGGTCATTTGAAGTAGTTGCATCTGACTTCAGCTGGACCTCTATTAAAAACAAGTGGAAATGCAACTTTATTAATATATTTCAATAATTTTGCAGTTGATTTGTGAGGGATGCCTAGTAATGACTAGTTGAACATCATCTAAGAACTTCAAGGCTTTTGGATTTGACCAGAAAGGGACACCTGGTAACAACTTGTAGAACAGCAGCTTTAAATGCCTATGTATTTGACTTTTGAGGGACACCTAGTGATGACTAGTGGAACTGTGGCTTGATGTAAGAATTAAATTGCTTTTGCATTTGTCTTGTGAGGACACCTAGTAATGACTTGTGGAACTGCACTTTCATGAAAGAATATTAATGCTTTTGCATTCGACTTGCGAAGGACAACTAGATACGACTAGTGGAACTGCAGCATTGTGTAAGAATTTCAATTCTTTTGCATTTCACTTTGAAGAAAATATAGTAACGGCTAGTGGAACAACACCTTCATGAAAGAATATCATTGCATTTGACTTGTGAGAGACACCTAGTAATGACTAGAGTAACTACACAATTACCATACTTTTGCACTTAACTTGGGAGGGACATCTAGTAACGACGTGTGGAACTGCACCTTTATGAAAGCACATCAAAGCTTTTGAGCGTGACTTGAGAGAGATCCCTAGTAAGGACTAGGGGGACCGCAGCTTCATGAAAGGGTTTCAATGCTTTTGAATCTGACTCAAGAGTGAACTCTAGTAACGCATTAAGGAAATGCAGCTTTGGGAAAGAATTTAGAAGCTATAGCATTTGACTTCAGAGGGATCTCTAGTAATGACCTGAAGATTTGCAGGTTTGAGTATATGAGCATATATATATATATATATATATATATATATATATATATATATATATATATATATATATATATATATATATATATATGATGTTACACCTGGGGGCTAGTTTTTAAATCTCAGTCAGTGTTCACTCATTGAAGTAGAGTGTTAGCCCATCCTTCACGACTTCCAGCTCCGTCAATCCCGCATTGGTTCATGCTGGGTTTTCCATGTTTCCCATTGTGAGTGCTGATACAGTGATCTGCAGGTTCATACACCATGTAGTGTCCCAAACTTTCGCTGGCTACGAAAAATACTTTTTCTCCGGCAGTCCAGGCAGGGAGCAAAGATGACACATCCAACTCCAGCCACCTCAAGCAGCATGCAGCTGCTTCCTTTCTCCCCATGCGGCCTCGAACTACAGTGAGTATCTTTGACCATCCGGGGGGGCGACGCGCTGTGTTTCCAACACCAAAGCACATTTTACAAGCAAAGCGTGTAGCTCCAGAACGAAAGGACGTGCCGGTAAAACGGTGCTTGTAACCACTCAAACATCCAAACCACTCCCACTACAAGAATGGGTCCGACACATGCTCGGAGGCTGAAGTTGAAAATGTATTGCAATTCAGGCTCTGTTCACAAGTCCTGCTAATAAGGTGAAACGCTGGGCAGACGCGTTTCAGCCTGACGACTTTCCTCAGTGCCCGCTTCACTTAATATGATGTTACACCTGGGGGCTAGTTTTTAAATCTCAGTCAGTGTTCACTCATTGGTGTAGAGTGTTAGCCCATCCTTCACGACTTCCAGCTCCGTCAATCCCGCATTGGTTCATGCCGGGTTTTCCATGTTTCCCGTTGTGAGTGCTGGTACAGTGATCTGCAAGTTCATACACCATGTGGTGTCCCAAACTTTCGCTGGCTACGAAAAACACTTTTTCTCCGGCAGTCCAGGCAGGGAGCAAATATGACACATCCAACTCCAGCCATCTCAAGCAGCATGCAGCTGCTTCCTTTCTCCCCATGCGGCCTCGAACTACAGTGAGTATCTTTGACCATCCGGGGGGGGTGACACGCTGTGTTTCCAGCACCAAACCAAACTTTATAAGCAAAGCGCGTAGCTCCAGAACGAAAGGGCGTGCCGGTAAAACGGTGCTTGTAACCGCTCAAACATCCAAACCAGTCCCACTACAAGAATGGGTCTGACACATGCTCGGAGGCTGAAGTTGAAAATGTATTGCAATTCAGGCTCTGTTCACAAGTCCTGCTAATAAGGTGAAACGCTGGGCAGACACGTTTCAGCCTGACGGCTTTCCTCAGTGCCCGCTTCACTTATTATGATGTTACACCTGGGGGGTAGTTTTTAAATCTCAGTCAGTGTTCACTCATTGGAGTAGAGTGTTAGCCCATCCTTCACGACTTCCTGCTCCGTCAATCCCGCATTGGTTCATGCCGGGTTTTCCATGTTTCCCGTTGTGAGTGCTGATACAGTGATCTGCAAGTTCATACACCATGTGGTGTCCCAAACTTTTGCTGGCTACGAAAAACACTTTTTCTCCGGCAGTCAGGCAGGGAGCAAAGATGACACATCCAACTCCAGCCACCTCAAGCAGCATGCAGCTGCTTCCTTTCTCCCCATGCGGCCTCGAACTACAGTGAGTATCTTTGACCATCCGGGGGGGCGACGCGCTGTGTTTCCAACACCAGACTACACTTTACAAGCAAAGCGCGTAGCTCCAGAACGAAAGGGCGTGCCGGTAAAACGGTGCTTGTAACCGCTCAAACATTCAAACCAGTCCCACTACAAGAATGGGTCCGACACATGCTCGGAGGCTGAAGATGAAAATTTATTGCAATTCAGGCTCTGTTCACAAGTCCTGCTAATAAGGTGAAACGCTGGGCAGGCGCGTTTCAGCCTAACGGCTTTCCTCGGTGCCCGCTTCACTTAATATGATGTTACACCTGGGGGCTAGTTTTCAAATCTCAGTCAGTGTTCACTCATTGGAGTAGAGTGTTAGCCCATCCTTCACGACTTCCAGATCAGTCAATCCCGCATTGGTTCATGCCGGGTTTTCCATATTTCCCGATGTGAGTGCTGATACAGTGATCTGCAAGTTCATACAACATGTGGTGTCCCAAACCTTCGCTGGCTACGAAAAACACTTTTTCTCCGGCAGTCCAGGCAGGGAGCAAAGATGACACATCCAACTCCAGCCACCTCAAGCAGCATGCAGCTGCTTCCTTTCTCCCCATGCGGCCTCGAACTACAGTGAGTATCTTTGACCATCCGGGGGGGCGACGCGGTGTGTTTCCAACACCAAACCACACTTTACAAGCAAAGCGCGTAGCTCCAGAACGAAAGGGCGAGCCGGTAAAACGGTGCTTGTAACCGCTCAAACATCCAAACCAGTCCCACTACAAGAATGGGTTCGACACATGCTCGGAGGCTGAAGTTGAAAATGTATTGCAATTCAGGCTCTGTACACAAGTCCTGCTAATAAGGTGAAACGCTGGGCAGACGCGTTTCAGCCTGACGGCTTTCCTCAGTGCCCGCTTCACTTAATATGATGTTACACCTGGGGGCTAGTTTTTAAATCTCAGTCAGTGTTCACTCATTGGAGTAGAGTGTTAGCCCATCCTTCACGACTTCCAGCTCCGTCAATCCCGCATTGGTTCATGCCGGGTTTTCCATGTTTCCCGTTGTGAGTGCTGATACAGTGATCTGCAAGTTCATACACCATGTGGTGTCCCAAACTTTCGCTGGCTACGAAAAACACTTTTTCTCCGGCAGTCCAGGCAGGGAGCAAAGATGACACATCCAACTCCAGCCACCTCAAGCAGCATGCAGCTGCTTCCTTTCTCCCCATGCGGCCTCAAACTACAGTGAGTATCTTTGACCATCCGGGGGCGACGCGCTGCGTTTCCAACACCAAACCACACTTTACAAGCAAAGCGCGTAGCTCCAGAACGAAAGGGCGTGCCGGAAAAACTGTGCTTGTAACCGCTCAAACATCCAAACCAGTCCCTATACAAGAATGGGTCCGACACATGCTCGGAGGCTGAAGTTGAAAATTTATTGCAATTCAGGCTCTGTTCACAAGTCCTGCTAATAAGGTGAAACGTTGGGCAGATGCATTTCAGCCTGACGGCTTTCCTCAGTGCCCGCTTCACTTAATATGATGTTACACCTGGGTGCTAGTTTTTAAATCTCAGTCAGTGTTCACTCATTGGAGTAGAGTGTTAGCCCATCCTTCTCGACTTCCTGCTCCGTCAATCCCGCATTGGTTCATGCCGGGTTTTCCATGTTTCCCGTTGTGAGTGCTGATACAGTGATCTGCAAGTTCATACACCATGTGGTGTCCCAAACTTTTGCTGGCTACGAAAAACACTTTTTCTCCGGCAGTCAGGCAGGGAGCAAAGATGACACATCCAACTCCAGCCACCTCAAGCAGCATGCAGCTGCTTCCTTTCTCCCCATGCGGCCTCGAACTACAGTGAGTATCTTTGACCATCCGGGGGGGCGACGCACTGTGTTTCCAACACCAAACCACACTTTACAAGCAAAGCGCGTAGCTCCAGAACGAAAGGGCGAGCCGGTAAAACGGTGCTTGTAACCGCTCAAACATCCAAACCAGTCCCACTACAAGAATGGGTCCGACACATGCTCGGAGGCTGAAGTTGAAAATGTATTGCAATTCAGGCTCTGTACACAAGTCCTGCTAATAAGGTGAAACGCTGGGCAGACGCGTTTCAGCCTGACGGCTTTCCTCAGTGCCCGCTTCACTTAATATGATGTTACACCTGGGGGCTAGTTTTTAAATCTCAGTCAGTGTTCACTCATTCGAGTAGAGTGTTAGCCCATCCTTCACGACTTCCAGCTCCGTCAATCCCGCATTGGTTCATGCCGGGTTTTCCATGTTTCCCGTTGTGAGTGCTGATACAGTGATCTGCAAGTTCATACACCATGTGGTGTCCCAAACTTTCGCTGGCTACGAAAAACACTTTTTCTCCGGCAGTCCAGGAAGGGAGCAAAGATGACACATCCAACTCCAGCCACCTCAAGCAGCATGCAGCTGCTTCCTTTCTCCCCATGCGGCCTCAAACTACAGTGAGTATCTTTGACCATCCGGGGGGCGACGCGCTGCGTTTCCAACACCAAACCACACTTTACAAGCAAAGCGCGTAGCTCCAGAACGAAAGGGCGTGCCGGAAAAACTGTGCTTGTAACCGCTCAAACATCCAAACCAGTCCCTATACAAGAATGGGTCCGACACATGCTCGGAGGCTGAAGTTGAAAATTTATTGCAATTCAGGCTCTGTTCACAAGTCCTGCTAATAAGGTGAAACGTTGGGCAGATGCATTTCAGCCTGACGGCTTTCCTCAGTGCCCGCTTCACTTAATATGATGTTACACCTGGGTGCTAGTTTTTAAATCTCAGTCAGTGTTCACTCATTGGAGTAGAGTGTTAGCCCATCCTTCAACACTTCCAGCTCCGTCAATCCCGCATTGGTTCATGCTGGGTTTTTTCATGTTTCCCGTTGTGAGTGCTGATACAGTGATCTGCAAGTTCATACACCATGTGGTGTCCCAAACTTTCACTGGCTACGAAAAACACTTTTTTCCGGCAGTCCAGGCAGGGAGCAAAGATGACACATCCAACTCCAGCCACCTCAAGCAGCATGCAGCTGCTTCCTTTCTCCCCATGCGGCCTCGAACTACAGTGAGTATCTTTGACCATCCGGGGGGGCAACGCACTGTGTTTCCAACACCAAACCACACTTTACAAGCAAAGCGCGTAGCTCCAGAACGAAAGGGCGTGCCGGTAAAACGGTGCTTGTAACCGCTCAAACATCCAAACCAGTCCCACTACAAGAATGGGTCCGACACATGCTCGGAGGCTGTAGTTTAAAATTTATTGCAATTCAGGCTCTGTTCACAAGTCCTGCTAATAAGGTGAAACGCTGGGCAGACGCGTTTCAGCCTGACGGCTTTCCTCAGTGCCCGCTTCACTTAATATGATGTTACACCTGGGGGCTAGTTTTTAAATCTCAGTCAGTGTTCACTCATTGGAGTAGAGTGTTAGCCCATCCTTCACGACTTCCAGCTCCGTCAATCCCGCATTGGTTCATGCCGGGTTTTCCATGTTTCCCATTGTGAGTGCTGATACAGTGATCTGCAAGTTCATACACCATGTGGTGTCCCAAACTTTCGCTGGCTACGAAAAACACTTTTTCTACGGCAGTCCAGGCAGGGAGCAAAGATGACACATCCAACTCCAGCCACCTCAAGCAGCATGCAGCTGCTTCCTTTCTCCCCATGCGGCCTCGAACTACAGTGAGTATCTTTGACCATCCGGGGGGACGACGCGCTGTGTTTCCAACACCAAACCACACTTTACAAGCAAAGCGCGTAGCTCCAGAAGTAAAGGGTGTGCCGGTAAAACGGTGCTTGTAACCTCTCAAACATCCAAACCAGTCCCACTACATGAATGGGTCCGACACATGCTCGGAGGCTGAAGTTGGAAATGTATTGCAATTCAGGCTCTGTTCACAAGTCCTGCTAATAAGGTGAAATGCTGGGCAGACGCGTTTCAGCCTGACGGCTTTCCTCAGTGCCTGCTTCACTAAAATATGATGTTACACCTGGGGGCTAGTTTTTAAATCTCAGTCAGTGTTCACTCATTGTTGAGGGAACACTGCTGCTGCATGCTGCTTGAGGTGGCTGGAGTTGGATGTGTCATCTTTGCTCCCTGCCTGGACTGCCGGAGAAAAAGTGTTTTTCGTAGCCAGCGAAAGTTTGGGACACCACATGGTGTATGAACTTGCAGATCACTGTATCAGCACTCACAACGGGAAACATGAAAACCCGGCATGAACCAATGCGGGATTGACGGAGCTGGAAGTCGTGAAGGATGGGCTAACACTCTACACCAATGAGTGAACACTGACTGAGATTTAAAAACTAGCACCCAGGTGTAACATCATATTAAGTGAAGCGGGCACTGAGGAAAGCCGTCAGGCTGAAACGCGTCTGCCCAGCGTTTCACCTTATTAGCAGGACTTGTGAACAGAGCCTGAATTGCAATACATTTTCAACTTCAGCCTCCGAGCATGTGTCTGACCCATTCATGTAGCGGGACTGGTTTGGATGTTTGAGCGGTTACAAGCACCGTTTTACCGGCACACCCTTTCATTCTGGAGCTACGCGCTTTGCTTGTAAAGTGTGGTTTTGTGTTGGAAACGCAGCGCGTCACCCCCCGGATGGTCAAAGATACTCACTGTAGTTCGAGGCCGCATGGGGAGAAAGGAAGCAGCTGCATGCTGCTTGAGGTGGCTGGAGTTGGATGTGTCATCTTTGCTCCCTGCCTGAACTGCCGGAGAAAAAGTGTTTTTCGTAGCCAGCGAAAGTTTGGCACACCACATGGTGTATGAACTTGCAGATCACTGTATCAGCACTCACAACGGGAAACATAGAAAACCCGGCATGAACCATTGCGGGATTGACGGAGCTGGAGATATATATATATATATATATATATATATATTCAAACCTGCTAATCTTCTAGTCGTTTCTAGAGGTCCCTCTCAAGTCAAATGCTAAATCTTCAAAATTCTTTTACAATTGTTTATTACTTCAATTTTTAATAGGCATGACAATTTATATTGCCTAAATAAATATTAATACATATTGATTGTTTATTACTTCCATTTTTAATTGGCACGACAATTTATATTGCCTAAATAAATATTAATACATATTAATTGATGGATTGATTGTCTACGTTACAACTTTTCAACATTTTCTTTCAAATGTATGTATTTTTTTATTTTATTTTTCAGTTTCAACACTCTTTATTGAGGAATGCAATAACGATACAGAAGACAAAAGTGAAGGGACACGGGCATTCTCTGTGCCAGAAAATGAAGCCTGTCCAAAGCAAATAATCAACAAACCACAGCAAAACAATATCAAGAACACAGAGTAACAGGGTGGCGGGGCAGTGGGTATCCGCCGTTAATGTGCCTCCCCACAGCGAAGAAGGGGATGAGATCAGATAAGAACCCAGGAGGACTCTGCCAGGCCCAGGGATACCAGTGGATAGTAGCGGTCGGCTGCAGGAGGGGACTGAAGTGGGGGGTGGCAGGAGGGGCAGAGGAGAAGCAAGACATCAAGCCTTCTAGAGGGAGGACATATAAAATGGAGATTGGGAGGGGGGTGGGGTGGGAGACCATCAGTCCGCAAAACAAGGTGCAGCAGGACCCAGTGGGAGAAGATGGAGCGGGGCCCAAACAGGAATGGAATGGAAGGGGCAGTTTATTTAAGTTGCTTAAAGAAAGGGTGCCCAAGTAATGATCATAATGCTCGGAAAGTCTAGCAATAATCTGCTCAAAAAGTAGTCACCTTATATAACTCACGTAACCAGACAGCTTGGGCTGGGCAGGAGGCCGATCTCCAGAGTCATAGGATACAGAGCTTGGGGGTAACCAAGGCGGAGTCCAATCATCTAGATTGCTGGTTCGTGATGGGTGTTAGAGAAAGTTATGAATCAGGACAGTTTGTGCTTTCAATACCCCATTTAGTAGCACAGTCATTCTAATGGTTTCAGTGATGGAAGACCAGTATGCCGCCAGAGTGGGGCATTCCCACAAAAGATGAACAATGTCCCTGATCATGGAGCAGTGGAGCCATACCTCCAGCACGTGGCAGACGGGAGGAGAGAGGACCTCTGGAGCCGTTGAGGTGTTCAGTGCCAATGGTGCAAATCCAGTGCCAATGGTGCAAAACATTAAAATAACCAACTTTGAGATGGGCATCCATAAGATATCGATCATGGTCGTCTAGCATATCACCCCAATCCTTAACAGAGTATTAAAGTTGCAGTCTTTCCACCCTTCATTCCCGGAGGGAATGGAACAAAGGTGCAGAGTAGAGACAGTCCACCAGATTGTGGTATAACTCCGATAGAGTCCCTTTGTAGGTGCCCCATTTCGGCAAGTAGTCCATCAGGGGTGAAGAGGGCCAGTCTGGGGATGTGGGGCCCAAACCCTGGCAAAGACAGTGCAGAAAGTGTTGATAATTCCACAAATTACGCACCAGGAGGCCAAATTGGTCTTGGGCTTCAGTCTCTCTTCGCTACCAGGTCGGAAACCTTGTGTAACCCCCTAGATATGAACTAAGGCCAGTAGGGTTCGAAATCCCCAATCCGGAAGGAGGCATTACACCACAGGGAGGCTGTGCGTAGACAGTAGGGTGGAACTTCAGCAGTTGGTACGCCTTACGCCAAGGCTGAAGTCTGGTCGCCAAAACGGTATGGGAAGCAAGCGATCTGGGGATGGCCCCCGAGTTGAGTAGGTAACTCGGAAACGGCCCAGAAGAGCGGTTTTAAGGTGTACCCAGCTGGTGGTATGCAAGGGAGAATGGAGGACATATCAGAGAGGAGCAAGTTGACATTGCAGTCAGTAGCACCAGATGTAAGGAAAGCAGAGTCCACAGTGGTCAGTGGCAATGTATAGTTTGTCTAATTTCTTCCGTGGTTTGCAGCCATTCCACAGAAAGGTCTTCAAGGTTTTCTCCAGTGTGTCCATCAGGGGGGCCGAAATGCGGAGTGGTAGCATATGAAACACGTAGTTCAGCCAAGGCACCATGTTCATTTTCAGGACCTGTGCAGCCCTCAAAAGAGAGACCTAGTTGTGACCAACGAGCTATATCGGCCCAGATGCTTGTGTGAAGAGTGTTGATGATACGTTCCATCATTTGTCAGAGTCCTGGTGTGACCTCTAGGGCAATATAGCGAATGGAGGTGGGAGACCATTTGAAAGGTAGGTCAGCCAGAATAATCGGCAGTGTATGTTGCGTGAGAGGCAGGGCTTCACTCTTGTTCCAGTTAATCTGGCACCCCGAAAGGGAGAGAAATGTGAAATCAGAGCTATGGGAGTCCGCAAGGATGCAGTCGGGTGAGAAAGCGTTACCAGGACACCATCAGCATAGAGGGTCACTTTGTGCTCCCCGTGAATATCAGGGGCGGAGCGGATAGCTATAGCCTGGGGTTCAAGGCCAGGATAAAGAGGAGAGGAGAAAAAGGGCAGCCCTGTCTAGTGGCCCAATGAATTGTGAAAGGAGCCATTGTAAGTGACAACAGTATGGCCATTGCAAGTGATAACAGCAGAGGGGCAGTCGTACAGTCTCCGAAGGCAGGCCAGGAACACCGGGCCTAGACCACAGCGCTGCAGCCCCTGCAAAAGGTATTCCCATTCAACTACGTCGAAGGCTTTCTCTGCATCAAGTGACACCACCTGTTTTTCATCCTCGTCCAATCAAACCGCCCAAAGAATATGTGAGAGGAGATGGAGGTAGGACAATGAGGTGCAGTGGCGTACAAACCTGACCTGATGCCTATGGACCAGGGGGGGGGGGGAATCACCCTCTTTAGTCTGTTGACCAGCACCTTGGTGAACACTTCCATATCTGCACTTAACAAGGAAATCAGCTGGTAGCTGGGGCAATCTAGCAGGTCCTTGCCTGGTTTGGGAAGGAGGGTAGTGGCTGCCCTAATAGCCTCCAAGAAGAAGGAGCGAGGTGGAGCCTCCTCCGAGTACACCTTGCATAACAGTGGGGCTAGCGCTCTCTTATAGATTCTATAATATTCCGAGAGGTAACCATCAGGCCCTGATACCTTACCGTAGGGCAGACCATGAATTGCCTTCAAGATTTTCTCGGTGGTGATGTCTGCCTCAAGGGCCTGGCTCTGGTCTGCTGTAAGGTGGGGAATGGCATTACGGGACAGGAAGGCCTTTATCACATCCGGAGTGCAGACAGTATCGGATGAGTGCAAGGGCTCATCATAGGACCGGAATGACTCCAGGATATCATGAGGTTGAGTAAGGGGTCGCCTGTCCTCCTGGCGCATGGCAAGGATTGTGTGGGATGTGTCCAGTTGGCGCAACTGTAAAGGCAGGAGGCTTTGGCCTTTTCCCCAATTTCGTAGTGCCAATGTTTAAGGCGAAACAATGCAGTTTCAGCTTATGAGGTATAAATGGGGTTGCGGTCATATTTAGCCTGCAACCGAGCTTGTAGCCTGGCTAGGGCAGGGGAACAAAAGTACTGGGCCGTACGAGAGGTCAGGGCGGATTCCAATTGCAGCTGCCTGCGCGAGGCTTCGAGTTTCAGTCTGGAGGTGGCATGCATGAGATCCCCCCATATCATCACTACCCTGCTGCCCAAAGGATACCCACGGAGGTTACTGATCCCGTGTTTGTAATGAGGACTGTTAGAAATGGGTTCTCAAGTTGGCAGTCGGTATGAACCCTGTCCAAGTAGGGACCCTCACTCTAATTAGGGTAAGGGGATCACACAGCTAAGATAACCCCTGCTCACCCCCTTAGTAGCTTGGCACAAGCAGTCAGGCTTATCTCAGAGGCATTTGTACATACACACACCATAACACAGTGAAAACACTGCAAAATGAGTCCACACCAATTTAGAAAATAGCCAATATTTATCTGAATAAAGCATGACCAAAACGATAAAACTCCAACATACACAAGTAAAGATATCACTTTTCAAAGGTTCAATAAGTCTTAATTCATAGAACTCAATGGATGCAGGTTTTTTAGCACAAAGTACCTGAGATATGTCAAAAACAAAGATGATGCGGGCCTCAGGGGAGGTGAGACACCTGAAAACACAGTGATGCATCAGTTCCTTACTACACAGAGGAGGTGATGCGCCGATTCCTTACTTGCAGGGGAGGTGATGCATTGATTCCTTACTGGCAGAGGAGGTGATGCATTGGTTCCTTACTCTTAGGCAAGGGGGTGATGCGTCAATTCCTTGTTGACATGGGAGGTGAGGGGTTGATTCCGTGCTGACATGAGAGGTGATGAGTCGATTCCTTGCTGGTAGGGGAGGTTATGGGTCGAGGTCCAGACATGCAGCCTCAGTTCCTTACTGCGGCGCAGTGTCGATGAATAGTCGGTGCCCAGGGCCGATATGTCAAAAATCGGGACGCACTGCGTCGATGCAGCAGCAGCAGGCACTGGTAGGTGAAGTCTTTGATGGCCCTAAACCTGCTTAGCAGGATGCAAGCACACACAAACCCTTGGAGAACCTTGTAAGCAGGACACAGTAAGCAAAGTCCAGTCCTTCCACTCCCAGGACAGAAGCAACAAGCAGCAGGCTAGCACAACAAAAGCTACAATCAGAGTGTCAGTCCCTCGTACAGCATCAAGCTCTTCACCCTGGCAAAATGTCCTTTAGTCCATAAGTGTGCTCCAGCACTTATACCAGTTTCTGCCTTTGAAGTAGGCAAACCTCAAAGGAAAGTTTTTGTAGTCCACACGACCCTGCCTTTCCCTGACCTGGCTCCAGACACACTACAGGGGTGTGAAGACAGTTTTGTGTGAGGATAGGCACAGCCATATTCAGGCGTCATTGACAACTCCTCCCACCAATCAAGCTCAGGAAGGCCCATCAGCCTGGTGGTGGCCCATCAGGATATGCAAGGCACACCTCAGCTTCCTTAGCATGACTGTCTAGAGTGAATGCACAAGAGCCAACCAACCCAGACATGGATTCCACAGATAGACAGAGGCACAGAATGGTTAAGCAAGAAAATGCACACTTTCTAAAAGCGCCATTTTCAAACACTCAATTTAAAAACCAACTTCACAAAAAGATGTATTTTTAAATTGTGAGTTCAGAGACCCCAAACTCCAATTCTCTATCTTCTCCCAATGGGAATGACACATTAAAGGTTTTTTCAAGGCAATCCCCATGTTACCGTATGAGAGAGATAGTCCATGCAATAGTGAAAAATTAAATTAGCAGTTATTCACTATTAGGACATGTAAAACACCACAGCACATGTCTTACCTTTCAAATACACTGCACCCTACTCACAGGGCTGCCTTGGACATACGTTAGGGGTGGGGGAAGAATTCCAATCCACTGGCGGGGTTCGCAGAGTTTTGCACACTTCGCGCGGAGTTCCGCAAAATTCCGCGAAGTGTTGTGGAGCAGAGTTCTTTCTCTTGCGTGTCTCGCTAACGTTAAGTTGGCGAGTGAGAAAAATTGCGTGTTAGACCTCCTCCCGGCAAGATTTATCAACGCGGGCGGTCGCGGCAGGTCACAACCGCTCGCATTGAGAAATCTGCTTCTCACTTTGAGGAAGCTACCGTTCAAGTAGAATATCTACCCGAGCTGCAGAAAGGAGCAGCGACGCGTAGTACTGTTTGCGGTGATTTTACAGTGCAGGACAAACTCCCGGCGCTAAAAAATCAATGCAAGCAACACAACTTACCACACTCCGTTTCTTGCGGAACTCTGTGGAGCACGGCAGAGTTTTTTCAGCACTTCGTGGAGTTCCGCTGAGAAGAACTAAACAAACTCCGCCCAGGCCTTCTTAAATGTAGTATAAGGGAAGGTTTGGGCCTGGCAGGTGGTGCACTTGCCAGGTCGACATGTCAGTTTAAAACTGGACACTCAGACACTGCAGTGGCACATCTGAGACATGTTTGCAAGGCTACTCATATGGGTGGCACAATCAGTGCTGCAGGCCAACTAGCAGCATTTGATTTACAGGCCCAGGGCACACCTGGTGCAATTTACTAGGGACTTACTAGTAAATCAAATATGCCATTCATAGATGAACCAATTACCGATACAATTTACACAGGGAGCACTTACACTTTAGTACTGGTCAGCATTGGTAAAGTGCCCAGAGTCCTAAAAAAAAGCAAAAACGAAATGCAGAACGCAGTCAAAAATAGGAGGTCAGAAGTAAAATGTCTGGGGAAATCACGTCAAAAGATGCCAGGTTTAACAAGGACGATATGGAGGTATGAGTGCAATCTCTTTGTCAGCTGGACACTTGTAGTACGATAGGTTGAGACACCAGTTCGGGAGGTGGGGTGGGTGGATGTTGTACAGGGTCGCACTGAGGAGGAAGAAGTCTATTCTGGACCTGGTACCATGCAGCTAGGATGTATAGGTTTAGTCTTGTTCTGTGGGGTGGAGCAGTCTCTACGAATTAGTTAAGGAAAAGTCTGCAACCAGATCGCACAGGAGGCTATGTTCCATTGTATTATGGTGTAAGGGCTGGTCGGATTTGTCCAAGATAAGGTCTGGGACCATATTCCAGTCACCCCTCCCCAACAGCAGTTCTTTTTTATGGTACTGGCAGATCACCTCAGTCAGGACAGCATAGGTAGGCTGTTTAGTGTGCGTCATAGCGCACACAGAAACAATTAGTAGGACCTGATCATAGAGGAAAAACTTAACAAGGACAAAGTGACCATGTGAGTCGCACCAGATCTGAAGCACTTTGGCTGGCAGGTGTTCAGCAAACAGGACTGCAACTCCGCATTTGTGGTAAAGCTTGGCGGAAGGGGCCTCTCCCATTCCAAGCTAAGTCTTGCAGGCATGATTCCCCCACCCGACCCAATCCTGCTGGAGCTTTTGGCTCTCCTCCTGAAAGAGGTGGGTCTCTTGGATGAGGGCAATGTCTGGCTTAAGGGAAAGGGTATAACTATAGATTTTCCGATGCTTCATGTAATGGGTGAGGCCATTTACGTTCAGGGAAATCACCGTCAGGTGGTGAGGGGTAGACATAGGTCCCTCAGGCAGTGTTAAACAAGGGGTAGGAAAAGAGTAAGCTATCGGCCTGTGAGGGGGAGCGGGAAACAGGGAGGGAGGGGTGGGAAGGTGAGGGGTGGGGTGGGCACTACAGGCAGGTGTGGTGCAACCTACTCTTGGGAAGCAGTTAACCTACTTTAGACGGGCAGAGTGGGTGGCCAGGGACTGGCTGAAGCGCAGCCGTCGCGGCCTCCCTTATGTATGTAGCATAGTATATAAGCAATGGGAAAAAGAAAAAGTGGGGCAGGAGCCGCCATATTACCAGAGTCATATGGGTGAGTGCCCAAGGGGGGGAGTCAGTGTTCAACGATCAAAGGCCTACCGGCTGGGGGTCACGGGGAACCGTGGACAACGGAATATGATAGACTGGGTGCGGGATGGAAGAGAGCCGACTGAACTGACCCATACAGAACATGCAGTCACAGCTGGAGGAGTTGCCGGTTTCAGAGGGGATAGAGATTTATCCCTTTGGTGAGCAACCTTGTGTGGAAGGTGTGATTTTGGACCTTCCCACCATTGACAGGTGACTTCGTCCAGACGTTAGCATTCCCTGGTGGTAGACCTCAAAGTGATTTCTTGATAAAGAGAGGGAGGGCCATCAGGGGGAGCCACTGAGGGTCCTTGGTTCATGGCAGTCCACGTAATTGTTTTTAGATAGCCCTGGCCATGGTCAAGAAATTGTGAGGTCTTAGTATTGTGTGTAATTAATATGACTGTAGGGTCTAGGAGGCAGTACCTAATGCAAAGAAGGCAATGATGAAGGCAAAGCTGAAGGAAGCATCTGTGAACGGCCTGTGTCTCTGGAGAGAAGTCCTGAGACAGAAAGATCCTTGTGCCCATCGTGCTGGAAAGGACCATGTGTCCTCGCCACTTGTATCACTTGGCAGGCTTGCTGGTGTTGCAGAAAGAATGCAATGATTCACCTTGGGCTATCATTTGGCATTGAGGAATTATGTGGCCCCTCCAAAGGGGGGGGGGGCTGAAGGACAGGCTCATTAGGGTAGGAAGGAAGCCAGTCAGGTAGCCCATGATGTCATCGCCCTCGAGTTGCTCTGGCACCCCAGAGATCTGGATGTTGTCTCTATGAGAGCGGTCTTCCAGCTGCACAATTTTCCACTGGCGGTGCCAATGAATTTGCTCCCAGTCTATTGAAGCTGCTATCTTGTCCTCAAACTCGTCAAGGTGAGTTTCGGCTCCAGTAAGCCTGGCATTAAAGGAGGCAATATCCCGGCGAATGCTCTGCGTGTTTGCCGAGGTCTTGGACATGTTGTCCGCCACTTCTGAGAGCGTAATCTTCAGCGTTCCGAGCTGTCTCAGTATAATGTCTCAGTATAAAGTCCAGGGCCGACTCAGGCAGTGGAATCTGCATCCATACCAGTCTGTGATTGTTTCCCCTCCACGGCCTCTGACAAGAGGAAGTGTCTAGTAGCCTTCCATATGGTGGGGGGGAGCAGTTAAGGCAGCCCTAGCTGGTGAAGAGTTGTACCTCTCAGGGGGTGGAGAGGAGAAGGCTAGGTCGGACCTTCGGGGTAAAGCAGGGTAATATCCAGAAGGAGCTGACCTGGAGCAGAGCAGATTGGTTAAAGGGGAATCGGTGAGCAGAAGGCCCTTACTGGCGGTACAGGAGGAGGTCGGGCAAGAGACACTGTCAGTCCAGTGGGAGTAAGGCACAGCAAAGAGTGATGGTAACCCAGCAGGGAGAACGGGGAGCTTCCTGTCTGTTTTTTGCTCCAATCAATAAAAAAAGTACCTCAGAGTCTTCAGGAGGCCTTGTGGCCTGTGGTCCAGTTCGGACTGGGGGAAGATGTAGGCCGGAGCCATCCTCCCAGAAGGCCTGAGAGAGGAGGAAAGAAGTAGGGATCATGCCTCACATGATCCCAGTGAGGCATATCAGTTTCAGTCCGGACAGGCATTGTGCATGAGGCTGCTGGTGGAAGTCCAGATGGCAGGGGTTCAGTAGTGAAGCCAGAGCCCCCATACATCGAGAGAGAGGTCTCAATGGCAAGTGCAGGTTTTGGCCCCTCAGTCTATAAAGAGGTCTGGCTTCATCTGAAGGGCCCCCCAGGTCCCAAGAGCACAAGAGAGGTATCTAGGCTGCTGAGGCAGAGAGGTGTGCCAGGAGTTGTGGGGAGCTGAGCAGGCACGGCGAGGCAGATGGTCTGTGGCCCGATGGTATTGTAGCCCCCCTCAGGCACCGGGTGCCGGTCTCAAGGTGCTGGCAATGCGGGCCCAGGTCCAGCGTGTTAAGGACCCCCCAGGTGTGTGAGGCCTCTGCCGCTCGGAGTGCTGCTCGGAGGATCAGGGATGTATGTCTGCAGGCAGGGGCACCCGATGCAGAGGGATGAGGAGCTGGAGCTCCCGTAAGGTAAGGACCGCGGTGTGCTCACTGGAGGCAGTAGACAGGGCCAAAAAAAGACCACATCGGAGGCCGTGTGCAGGCGACGGGGCCTCCACGCCCGATAGAGAGGGTGTCACGGGCCGGCAGTGCTGCTCTGAAAGCAGTCTTGTAGGCGGGGGGCCGATGTGTAGAGGGACCTGAGGCGGGGGTCCTAATTAGCAAGAGCCACATTGCAACTGCTGCGTAATATATGTGGCCCCAGCAGAGGCCACGCCCCTATCCGGAGCACGGTAGAGTGGTAGACAAAGGGAGGCCGTGGCTTCGTGAACCCTCTGCTCCAGCAGCTGGAGCGGAAGATGCTTCTGGACCCACAGAGTACTTTGCGTGAAGCCGAGTTTAGCTGGCTTCCTGCTCGTTGAAGTGCATTAGCTTTATGGGGGTTGTAATCTGAAAGCTTGTTCCTCTTTGTGGAGGCTTGCCTGTGAAGAACTATGACCTCCAGAGGGCCTCCAAGGATTGCCCTGTCATCCTAGATAGACATCGAGACAGCTAGGCCTCAGTCTGCCCATGGCGGCCCCTGCGTTTGCCGCCCTAGCTGGGGGGGGTGCGGCCGATTCTTGCGGCCGATTCTTGCGACGGCCACAGGTTAGAGCGGGGGGAGGGGGGCCGGCTGCCGCCCCAAAACTCGTGCCGCCTGGGGCGGTCCGCCCCCACCGCCCCCCCCTAGCTACGCCAATGGTCTCGGCTTGCATCGTCGATGTCGTTGCTCTGTTTTAACCCATAGGCGCGCACTGGAAGTAGGAGCGTACAGCCATGCTGGAGTTCCGAAGGTGAATTAGTGATATTTTATCACATTAGCTGTAGATGTAGAGACAGAGGTCAAATGTCAAGAAGTGTCTTCTGACAAACTGATCTTTATTGTTTTAAGGTCGGTGTTTACTTTTCTTTGACTGCAAAACGAGAGAATTTGTAAAAGTGAATTATTTGACAACTGTACTGATCTGAAAGGAAAGGCTGTTGGTTGTCATTTTTTTCAAGCACACAATACAATTTAAATACCTATAAAGAACTGTATATCTATTTCAGAATGCATTAGCAGTCTAGAAAGCCCAAATAAGTGTTTTATTGAAAGTGTGATGGAAATAGATTTTAATAGGATTAAAACAAATCAATTACTTGCTATTGCATAAATAACAAATATTTACTAAAAAACCAATTACCACACATAATTTCTGCACTATATAGCTTTATGAGTGAAATATCTGTATGACTAAGTGGCCATTTCATTGGTGAATGTGCTGTCTATAAAAATGTGTGTGCTTGAACATAATGCTTTAGTTTAATAATGTATTTTTGACATTGTGATCCAAAACACATCACCAGCTACATACCAGAAGACCCTTACTACTCTCCTGCTGAATGAGTATGGCACATTTGCATTGCTTGTTCTTTGTGGGATGTTTGGATTTTTTTTACAAACCCAGTGACTTCAGTGATGTAACATTCATGGCAGCACCCCCACTCTAAAAAGTGTTCCAGCACCCCTGTTTGAAAGAAGTTGTGTTTAACAGGAGAGCGAGCAAGGCCATAGCTGCCTGTCTCTCCCTCCTCTTCTTTAATGACATGCACCTGCTGGAGTGTTTTGTCCAAGTGGGAAGATTGGCCTACATACTTAAAACCTGCTTTCTTTAGGCTCAAAATATTTCTTCTTTTTCTAACTGGTGAAAGTATCTTAAGTAATTAACAATTTGAAAAAAAAGGGAGAATAAAACCGAAAACTGCTTTCACTACCAGGCTTTTAACACTATAGAAATGATGTCATTTACTTTTTTTTAACACCAGAAATACATTAAGCTCACTATAGAAAGTGTTGGGAGTACCATTTGCACTTTTCAAGAGTAATTTTTCAACACAGGTTATTCATATTACTCTTGCCCCTTATGGAAGAATACCAAACGTCATTTTAGTCTAGTTTATAGCTATCAAAGATTATATTTTGTAAATTTGTAAACAATTGTCACAAATCAGAGGTACCACACTGGTCAAAATTAGTTAAAGTGAATTCAACTGTCTAGAAGGGAGGGAAGAGAGACAGGGAGAGAGAAAAGGGAAGCAGAAGGGTGAGAGGAAAGAACAAGGCCAAAAGGAGGGTCGTGAGGGAGCGAAAGAGATGGGCAGAGGAAAGAAATAGAGGTGAGAAGAGAGAAATTAGAATAGAGAGATGGATGAGAGATGAGGAAAGAGACAAACGTGTGACTGGAAGTCAAGGATCGAGCAAGACAAGAAAGGGGAGATGAAAAGAAAAGGTAGTAAGGAATAGGAAGGAGGCAGGTGGGAGAGGTGAGGTGAGGAGAAAGGGACGGTAAGACAAAAGGAGGAGGGTGTAAAATGAAGGGAGACATGGGAAGGGGTGGAGAGAGGAAAAGGGGTATTAGAGAGAGGGAGTGCTCATAGATGGAAGTGAAAATAGAAAAGATAGGAAATATGAAAGGATAGCCCTTATTTGGAGAAACTCACGCTCGCAGCGATTCTGGATGGGGGCAGCAGCGGCCAGTGCAGGCAATCGTGGTGGGGTGGGGCGCCGCGGTGAGTGAAGTCGACCGCCGAAATAGGATTTATTTAATTTTCCCTATTCCGTCTTCTGTCGACTTCCTCCCCCACCCCGCCTAACCGTGCTTACATGCACCGGCCGCTGCTGGATGGGGGTCCAAGTGGGGGTATTTTTTTTCTGGCTACTCCCTGAAGGGAGGCCTGTTAACCCTGCGCGGGGAGTAGCTCTCACAAAGGGCTGCCACCTATTCTCCTAATGAGGAGGTAGGCCACGTCACAGCTAACCACTGGGAACAGGTAATCTCGGTTTTTGAATAATGCAGTGTGCATGATACACACACACTTCTGTCCTAGAAAGAAGTATCTTTGGAAAGTCCGTCCTCTCTAGCTGTAAACCACTTTAGTTAACTCAGATTTTATTAGACAGATTCACTTGACCTCTGACACGCTTCAGAGTTAAAACATTTATGAAGTTTATATTTAGACTTCTGTGGGAATTCAAAATAAGAAACTGGTGCACTGGATATCAGAAATTCCATTTAATCCCTGAGCAACGTATTCCCACAACATTATACAGCAAATGACACATCCCAGCATAAAGAAAGTGTACATTTAATTAAAAAGAAGTCCTTCAGATATTTCAGATTCTAAATCTATGTTGATTGTTATCTTACTAGAGTTCCTCGTCTTGATTTAATTGCGTGTAACATGTTCTCATCAGATTCATGCCTATTTAATTGATATCGGTATTTGCGAAAATGCCCTTTTGTCGTACTTTTTTATCTTCATGTTTCCAACATCCTACTGTGATGAGCTGTGGCTGTTTTTCTTTTTTCGTTCCTCGCCCCAATAGAATATGTTCTTTTATTGACAGGTTGTATTAGACTGCCTTCTGACTTTCTAATATGAACACTTGGATTGTGAGATGAAACGATAATGAAACCTTGAGGGAAGGTGGGAAACTACGTCGTGTGCAATATGGAATGAAGAAAAGAGGGGTGCCTAAGAGGGAAGAAAACACGCTTTTATAATGCACGTGCAAAAGCAGTGAAAAATTGTTAAGCTCGCTCCCACTATTGGGTCCTAAAAATTACCATGTGTCATTAGATTTTGCAATGGGCAAAAATGAAGCGCCGCTTTTGGAAAGTTTAAAAAAGCGCGTACATTTGGCATCGTAGTGTAGGAGAAACACAGTTTGCCACATGTTCGAAAGCGCAAGATAAAATTAACAAGGAGACACGCAGGAAATTCTTTTTACAAATTAATTTTCTCCTTATCTGCACTCGTACAAAACAGTATGTCATTTGAGCGACCTAATTTAAAAGAAGCGAGAAGCAAAACAAAGGAGATTGATTGCGTTTTTGTTTGTTCATTGGTCGAGAAATGAAGTTCATTAGTCATAGCCACCGTGACCGTGACCTTTTATCTTGCTCTCTCTAGACGGTGCACTCATTATTTACAGTGTTGGACGTTCTGCTGTCTTGGAGAAAGAGGTACTGATCGTGAGTGTTGTGGCACTACAGTACCGTAGGCGCTGGAAGTGAGGGCTTTGGGGGGATGTTGCAGCATCCCCAAAATAATCATGCTGGAGTTACGAAGGTGAATGAGCATGGCTTTGAGTGGACTCATAAATCATGACTAAGGCGACGCAGCTCAAATAGCTGCGTCGCCTACTCTGCGCCCAGGAGGTGTTCCATGGGCGCTGTGGTGGGTTTTCCCATGCAACACCCATAAAATATAATGCTGCCCCGGATTTACAGATCCAGAAGCCTCCCGAAGTGAGGCGTAACGAGGAGAAATGGGTTCATTTCTCCTTGTTTTTAGGTCTCGCCTACGCAGCGCGCATGCGCTGCATAGGAGAGACCTTTAGAAATCGGCACAGCTTTCCCTGCAAAAACGTGCACGCGTTGCATTGCTTCCAATGGCAACGCGTGCACGTCTGGCGATTCACTTGCGGGAGCGAGCAGCTGGCGCCATATGTTAATTATCGCGCCTTGCCGCTCGCTCCCGCAAGGGAATCGCGCTGGCCCCCTCCTTTCGCCCCTCCCTCTGCTGACGCGCGAGGCGTGCGCTTGTGCTTGTTTTTTTTGGGGGGTTAACATGGCTACCAACGAGCACAACTTTGGCATCCTGCTGTGGTTGATTTGCATCTTATAGATGCTGCAGACCAATAGATTACAATCGTTCCCCTTCGGCTTGTTTAAGCTTAATTAGCCTGTCCTGGTTTCCTTTCTGAAGTGTGGGAAATGTCACAGAAAGTCACACTACAGCAGACTTTGAGGCTCGTTTTTTTACAAAACGTACGTTGATCCGTTACATTATATTAACACAGTTACAAAAGCCCTGTGGAAGCTATTTTTAAACAAAGTTTGGAGCGTATTTAAACAAACTGATTCTGTTTTTATCAAATGCTAGTAGTTTTGTTTCTGTGTAGCTGCAAACATGTTGCTACAGTTGTTCTATGAGACACGTAGCTACCGCCTCCTTCCTAGAAACCGTACAATTGGGGAGAGCGTATTGTTTAAAGGCAAAAAAGTGAGAAAATCTGCAATTGCGTTTATATTAATTTTAAACACAACTGACGCATAATGCTTGTGTTATCAGCCAGCAACTTATGACACAATGCATAGGTTTTTCAATTATAAACACTATGCGTTTTTAGGTCGAGCCTAGACAGCGCATGCGCTGTCGCAAGACCTAGAGTAAATACAATAGCAAGGGCAATTTCTCCTGCCGCTTGCCATTGGCTAACTGTGGCATTGCTCTCCTTAATTCGCTTATGGTTGGCTGGCGATCCTATATGTTACTTCCGTTTTTGGAGGAAGCAGCACCGACCAACTACAGTATAGTTACGCTTTAGGTCGGTATCTCTTTCTTTTTGGGACTACTTCATTTTCTCAGTGTCCCCGGCCTCGTAAACAAATGCATGCAGTGTCCCAGAGAAAACATCCTTCTGTTTCTTTGTTCGCGAGGTTCACTCAGGCTGAAGCAGCACCAGAGGGGGTACACAGCAGTCAGTTTCACCTCTCCAAAGCATCTGACAGAACCTGTGAGCTCACAGGGGGCTGGCATCCTCACCACATGGGTCACTTAGCCAGCCTGGCGCCCAGTGATATGCCTTACTTAGCAGTCGGGCGAGTGTTTAGAAGTTACATTTGGTAACGCCTGCAATTGGCAAATGACGACTAGAATGAATTGAGCCACATACATTTTATGTGCAGCACACCCTTTCTATTTGGCACCATTTATATTTGAAATGCTACTTATTAAACCCAGCCAAGAACACAGTGGTTGTTTGTTTCACTTCATTCACGGTCTCACGGGCCGGAAGTGTGACAAGGCCGGGTCCATTTCGCAAGTCTCGTGATTCACGGGTGATTAACTCATCGGCGTATCTGATCGCCTTGTTCTCTTCTGCACAGGTCAGCAGCGGGGCCAACGTGGTGTAGGCACAGAACAAGGATTTATTGAAAGTCTGCTAACGCCAAACAACGATGATTGGAGAAGGACAGATGAGATGCAAACTGTTAGCCCCAACTTATTTCTGTGCCTTTTGTGACCGCACATATATTTGTAACTTGTATAATGTGCATTTGTAAAGCACATGTTCAGTCACTGGGCATCTTGGCGAGGAATAACTGATGAACCCAACTCGGTAGTACTCACTTTATCGACCTTAGATGGATGAAAGGCAGACTGCCAAACCCACATTCGTGGAATGGATCAATTGGTTTCACGCCACAAAACCAAAGTGGGATTGGTTGCAGCATTTTGTTATGACATTTGTATCTTCCACATTTTGCCTTTGCGCCAAAAATCTTTCAAATTGTCTTGGAAATACCTGTCACCCGGAACAGCTGCTATTAACCACTGAGGATAATTATAAGAAATTATCAGAAAGACGTTTCGATTAATTGCCGAACATGCTAAAAAAAACGTATGGACACAAACATTGACAGTGTTCTCCTCTACACAGCGTTATTATCGACCCGGAAAGTCCGTGCAGTGTTCAAACCTCTGTAATGTATTTGAATATGTGTTTATATGCCTGGGAACAATAGGTTTATTAATTACTATGCAATCAGATCTGAACCTCGGCGGCAGACGCACGCAGAAATTACATGTGCTTTGCTGAAAGGCGCCATGGAGACCTGTGGAGGTGCTAGAATCGAATATAAATGACATGGGGGCTTTTATGAAGTGCACTGCATGGGGGCCCTATTTGAGGCTGTCAGGAGACATGGCAGGGAGACGCAACCTCGGCTTGTTTATAAAAGCCGCTCTTCGTTGGATTGGCTGGTTGTGTAAGTCAGTTGCATGCAACTGAGTACCGTCTGAGCTAAATCAGCAAGTCATGCCCCCCACAGAGACGAATCCTTTGTGATTAGACAGCTACCCGGGCACACACACAGCCGCACCCGAGGACTTCACAGGTCTTTAAAAGACCATTTACTTGCAAACGAGGCTTTGTTGTTTTTTCACCCCTTCTTAGAGCCCCTGCATATTGCTGGAGGAATTAGCCCCCCCCCTCCCCCGAAATTTTTTCTTAGCCCCCTCCGAAATTTGGCTCTAGTTGGGCCTCTGGTTAGAACTACATATACGGAACATACGTGTGAAGGAATGTTCAGCACTGGAGGTGCTTGACCTGATCAATAAATACTGTGAACATGTGAGTAAACAAACTACTCCATGCTACATCTGCTATTATGAATTTAGGGAGGACTGTGACCGGTTAACCGGCCTGTGTGAGAGACTTCTATTGACATCTCATACACCCCCTCTTGTATGGAGGAGCTGGTGATGGTTGTCTGACAAGCAGTCTGCACCAGAGGCTTGTTGGGCATTTCACCCAGCGACCAATCATGCACCACCACTCAGACTGATCCCTTCTGGCAAGAACCAGAAACACAAAGCATACAGGCTGAAGGTGATGGTAGCCCTGGCTGTGCTCGAGCTAATCTGTGAATACTATGAGAAATGTCAGTAAACAGACACTTTCACACTTTCTCTACCATGATGGACTAGGCAAGGGAAAGATTGTAGCAGGCTTGCAGCTCAGTGTGTGACGCTTCTGTTGACATCTAATATAACAAGCATTTGCAATGCAATAGGTCTCGCATTTGCGAGAGTTTGAGCTATTGGCATTGTAAATGACAATGCCTTTTATTTATATGTTTGTTTTCAAAGCATAAATAAAAGGCATTGTCATTTACAATGCCAATAGCTTAAACTCTCGCAAATGCGAGACCTATTGCATTGCAAATGCTTGTTTCCTCTTTCCATGTGTGCTGCATTCTGCAGCCCATATAGAAAGCGGAAAACGCCTTGTAGGATTGTTTTTGTGCAGGAAGGTGTACCTTCCTGCAAAAAAGCAATCATCCCTGCAATGGAGGCACCCTTGCACAATGGTGCAAGAGTGCCTACGCTGATGCTATGCAGCCAAAACACAGTCAGCGCAGGCAGAAAGGGCAGTAATGCACTGTATTGCTTAAATATGGTGCATTCCTGCCCTTTCACTTTGGCATAGGGCAGGGCAGGGCAGCAAGTGCTGCGCTACCCTACGCCAAAATGCTATTAATGAGGACCCTTTGGGGCATATGTACAAGCCCCTATCGCCACCACAACATCACTATTACCGACGTTGCGGTGTCGATAGGGGCTGCGCCTTATTTACAAGGCAGCGTTAAGCCACTTAACGTGGCTTAACGCTGCCTTGTAAATAAGGCCCCCTTTCACACTATGTTAGCGTAAAAGGGGTGGGCAGTGGGTGTTGCGGTGGGTGTTCCACCGCAACACCCATTCATTTTGACGCTGCCCCCTATGTACAAGGGTGGCGTACATAGGAGGCAGCGCCAACATTAAGACCAGGTAAATCCTGGTCATAAATTGGCGAAACGAGGAGAAATGCACTATTTCTCCTCGTTTTTGCTTTTTCCATGTGTGCTGCCTTGTGCAGCACACATGGAAAAAGCAAATTGCCATGCATTGTTTATGTACAGGAAGGTGTCCCTTCCTGTACATAAACAATCTTTTAAAAAAAATTCATTTTGTCACTTTCATGTGTGCTGCATGAAGCAGCACACATGAAAGTGACAGAATGGCATTTAAGGATTGTTTATGTGCAGGAAGGGGCACCTTCCTACACATAACCAATCCTACCCTGCACGCAGACACCCTTGCACTATAGTGCAAGGGTGCCTGCATTGACGTTAAGTTGCTAAACTTAGCGCCATCGCAGGGGGAAACGCAAGGATGCACCACATTCTTGTAAATATGGTGCAGCCTTGCGTTTCAGAAGTGGCGGAGAGAGGCGTTAAGCCAGGAAGGCTAACGCGTCTCTCCGCCACTTCATTATACATATGGCCCTTTATTTTGTCACATTTGCTGTGTGTTCAAAAACACATCAAATGTTAGACTTGTCGTCTGACAAATTGCTGTTTGATCTTTCAACATGGAGATGGTGTTTACTTTTCTTTCTCTGCAAAGTAGAGGATTTAGTAAGGCAAACAATGTGACAATCTTGCTGGTGTGCACTGGACAACAACCTTTAACCCCTTTGCTGCTAAGCCTCCCCCTCCCCTCCCCCCGTGCTAAGGCTTTTTTTTTTGGCTATTCGGCATAGTTCGCTCATAGGCCTCCGTAACCTTTTGTCCACTTAGAGCATCCACATCAATTTTGCATCCTTTTCTTCCAACATCCTGGGAATTCTGAAAGGTACCCAGGGTTTGTGGATTCCCCTGGAGAGAACCAAGAAATTAGCCAAAATACAGCAAAATTTTGTTTTTGGGGGGAAAAATGGGAAAAAGTGCTGCAGAAGAAAGCGTCTGTTTTTATCCCTGCAAATAGTATCAACAAAGGGTTTGGGGTGCTAAAATCACAATCTTCCCAGCTTTCAGGAACAGGCAGACTTTTGTCAGAAAACCAATATTTTCTACACAGGTGTGGCATGTTAGTGGGGCCTAACCTATTTTTCCTACTTTTTGTGTTTTCAATCTCCTTCCAGTTAGTGGTAGAATTGGGTGTGAAACCAATAATGGATACTGGAGACCAATACATTTTTGAAAATTAGACAAAATTCTGAATTCAGCCTCGAAAGTAATAGTTGAAATAAAATAATATTGAAACTAAGTTGAAAAAAACAGCCATTTGTGCCTACGTTTTCACCTGTAACTTCTTCTAAGTAAGGCAGAGTTTTAAAAGCAATATACCGTTACGTCCGCTGGACACTTCTGGTTGCGGGGATATATAGGACTTGTAGGTTCACCAAGAACCCGAGGTACCCAGGGCCAATAACTGAGCTGTGCCTTGCAATGGTTTTTCATTAGGTATACAGCAATTCATTTGGTATTACAAGTTCAAAATGCGTAAGTCGTAATACGGCAGGCAGTCCTTTGCTATTTCCATGGCAGTGCCTGGAAAACAGGCACCGGGATGGGAACAGCAAAAAAGTTCCAGCACGGCATGGACGTGGACGTCCATACCGTGCTGCAACCCTGTAGGGCTCCCTTTGGTCCTGTTCCCACAAGCCTTTTCATGGCGGGGCTCCGCCATGAAAAGGCTAGCGGTCCAGGAACTCGTAATATGCTGAGCGGGACTGCGCCAGTCCCCACTCAGCATATTGCGTTGTGGCGCTCCTGCGCCACCGCCAGGGAACGGCTGTTCCCTGGTGCAGCCGACGGTCCACCGCCACAACGACTTTAGAAGTTGCAATACGGCGGACGGCGGACCGCCACTGCTGCGCCACCATGAGTCTGGCGGTCGGAAGACAGCCAGACTCGTAATCAGGCCGAAAGATTTTAATTTCTTTCCTTTTTTTTTTCTCTGTGTTTTCTTTCTTGTTGCAGCAGATACACTGGCTTTGCTTCTTTATTATTTGATTGCAATGGTTTTCATTTTATTAATCGTGCAAATACAGTTAATTATTATTAGTGTCATCTATGTCATATTTTGGGCATTGTTGGTCTAGTTGTGCACACTGGAAGAAATCACCGAAAAACTGCAGGCATGACTGATTCAACATTGGCCGCCCCTGATATAATGATGGCTGCCCCAAGCATAATAATGGCCGTGTCTGGCGTTTTGTGAGCAACATGGCTGCTGTTTTGGTGTCAAGCCTTGGTGTCCAGCCTTGGCACAGTGGTGCCTGATATAATGGTGAGCATTATTGGAATATTATAGGCATCCTAAGCGTTATGGTGAGCATCCGTAGCATGTGATCATAAAGCCTGGAGATTAGAAACAGATTCTGTCCATGTGAAGCATTTGTACATGTTAGTAAGGTATTCGGACAAAATATCAAGTTAAAAATATTGAGGCACAGAAATATTGTGTTTTTAATATCATGATACAAAAATATTGTGATGCAGGAATATCGTTGACAAAAATTTCGATTTTTAAGGTAAGTAATATCGATGTCAAAAATATCTCTGTTGTTAATATCGTTTACAAAAATATTGTTTTAAGGAATATAGTTTTTTAATTATCTTTATATATTTTAGTATATGTTTTACTTGTATATGTTATAAATTGTTTGTATAATTATTGTTAATGTTTTTGAATATTTATTGTACAATTTCAGTTTTTTTCAAATTTAATTTAATTGTTAATAGTAATTTTTAGTGTTGTAGCGGGCTGTGGGGTTTATAGGGGTCCGGGGTGGGAAGTAACTTAATTATAATGAATTAGTAGTTATTTTTATTTAATATTAATTATTTAATTGATAATTATTTATATTTGTGTAATTGATTTATTTTTTTGAGTTGTAATTTAGGTGCAGGTTGTGAAGCTTGTAGGGGAAAGGGTGGGAAGTTAATTAATTTTAATTAATAATTAATTCTAATTATTATTAATTATTTAATTGATATTATAAATCGTGCAATTAATTTGCTTTTAAGTTGTAATTTAGGTGGGGTTGTGGGGGTTCGTAGGGGTAAAGGGTGAGAAGTTAATTAATTTTAAATAATAGTTTTTAATTTATATTAATTAATTAATTGATAACTAATTATGTAATTGTAATTAGTTTGTGTTTTAAGTTGTAATTTAGGTGGGGCTTGTAGGGGTAAAGGGTGGGAAGTTAATTAATCTTAATTATTTAATAATTTTGAACTAATATTATTTATTTAATAGACAATTAATTATGTAAATTGTGGAATTAATTTGTTGTAATTTAGGTGCAGGTTTTGCGATTTGTAGCGGTAAAGGGTGGGAAGTTCATTAATTTTAACTGATAAAGAATTGTAAATGAATATTAATTATTTAATTGATAATTAAGTATACAAATTGTGTAATTAGGATACTGTTTAATTCATATTTCAGGTCTGGGTTGCTGGGTTTGTAGGGGTACAGTTTCGGGAGTTTATTAACCAATAATTTATTGATAATGAATTATTAATGTATTAATAATTATTCAATTTATAATTATGTAAATTGTGAAATTATCAAATTTGCTAAGATATATTTAAGGTGTGTGTTGTTTAGTTAGTGGAGGAATAAGGTGGGAAAATATTTAAGTAATAATACATTTACAATTGTTTATTCATTTATTAAAAAGTGTTTTATTTATTACTTTGCATGTTAATTGTGCTATAGTTTTTGTTTTGCACTTACATTTTAATTGTTGGCTGCTATGTTTGTGGGAATATAGGGGCCCATTACGATGGCGGGCGGAAGCACAACCGCCGTGCTGGCGGATGCAAAAACCACCAGTTACCGCCGGCACGCAGCAGTCCACACGCCCGCCCAATTACGATGCGAAAAGTAGGCCAAACACCGCCGGCAAGCCAGCAACACCGTCCGCCATCAAAGTGCGCCCGTACACGTAGCGGCGCAGCACAACTGACACACACCGTCCGACGAAACACGTACCGCCCGGCGCATAAATTACGATGCCGCAAACAAACGGCTCCCACGGCCAAGAGATACCGTACGACAAACCGAAGCGGTAACACGGACGCCGAGCACGGACAACGAAGAAGCGGCTCCCCGAGCATGAATCCAGCACTGCAGGCCCTCCCCATGCTCCTGCTGATGCACCACCAAGGACGCAACGTACCGCGGAGACGCAGGTAGGCACACACACAACAAGTGCACGCAAACAGCGCACACAGTGCAAGGGCGGAAAAGCGGACAACCCCCACCAGCGCGTGTACACTACACATCCACCATTGCATCCACATATGACACACAGGCCAAATCGTAACATCGCGTAACACATGTGTACACACCACCTGGGACTAGGAACCAACCACCCCGTCACGGCCCCAAAGCGGCGATGACGCCGCCACACATGCGCACAACGCAGAGGCCAACCGCAGCGCCATGCATGCGTCGCACACAGACACAGGGACACAACCAAGCAGCACACACATCAGCCCCACCCCGAACGCACATGACACGTGACAGGCCTGCCACAGACATGTCCCCAACGCCCAATTCACGGACAACACCCAACGCCACACAACCGACGCACACATGTCAGTGAAGACACGCAACTGCAGGACACACCCCAGTGTAACAAACATGGCGTAGCACACAGCGGCGGCAACACCAACTAGGAGAAGCAGGGCCCCTTCGGGAAGAGGAACGCCAGTACCACACTGAAACACCCATACCACCCTGCACATATGAACAAGACATATAAAACGGAACACCAAAGAGCCCGGGGACCGACAACAGGTGGCCCAAGAATAACATTCACACACAAGGCCCAACGCAGAGCGGAAAGGCAGCCTGCCGCCCACACAAGGGAGAGCAGACAGCACTGAATGACCTTCCATTCCAACTCCGAAACCACAGCCCTACGACAGAAGCCGGTGAATACAGCCATTGTCCAAGAATAGACCAACACAGGCATGCCGAGGAGACCGACCACAGGGCAGATAGCGCATATCACAGAAGCACACAACGGACGGGGAAGAAAGAAGAAAACACTCCCCATGTCGGCCACATGCAAGTTAATTGGAAGGAGTCACACATCACTGACCTTGAACTGTCTGAGAAGCATGTGGGAAGAGGGCCCGTGTCCTCCAAACAAGCCAACAGAACACAAGTCCTGTCTCCCTACGACTACACAGAGCTCACAGCAACCTCGGAGCGTGCACATTGCAGACTGCACACACAGCAGGAGCACGCCACCACAACGCACCGCTGCGAAATTGCAACCGCAACACACCTACCCAACTACGCCGAACAGCTCAAGCTGTACAAAACCAACCTGTTTCATACATTGGGATGCGATCTCCTGTCCCTGCTGAACGTAAGTTACCGACTGACTTACCGCATCACATTGTTCAGCTGCGTCATGCCCGTCTTCTACTGTCGGAGGTGTCCCTACCAGCATCCCGTGGAGATATGCCTCTCCAACCCGGCATGTCTGAAGGCGGACCTGCTACCACTACTCCTCCCTCTGGACGCACACGACAGGGCCTGCTCTGCCTATGGGGGCATGGCGTATGTGGCCAACATCGCACCCGCACTGAAATGGGACCACTGTGCCTCCACACGACGGATCATCGAGAACAGCTACATCGAATGTCACCCAGCATGCCCCATCATGGTCCTCCAAGGGACAACTTACGAACAACACCTTGACAGCCACCATCCGCTACATTGGCTGGCAAACATGTACACCACCAATGACATGGAAGCCCTGCTGGGCGGCATCGCATACCTGACAACCTTTAAATTCGTCGGACCACAACGCAGGTTCCCCGATTGACCTATGATGTCCAACCCCGCACCCATGCTTAGCTTCCGCACGGACTGGCCAGTCACCACCACAACAGCCATACCAAACGACCGGCAACTGTAACCACACCATCAACGACATCGCCATGACATCGGATATGACCGGGACATGCACACTGTTCCCCATCACATCCAGGAACACCGCATGCATCGTGGGAGGCAGTGGCATGGGCTCTGTGTATCGCACCCACATGGACGGAACTGCACGAACAACCAGGACACGACATGGATCCAGCGCCCATGGACACACACACCGCTCAGTGGACATGAATAGGTCGCCTGGAGTCTGTGGGTGCTGCACCCCTCCCACCCCCGCCCCGGGAATCCCATACCAGGACCTTTGCATGGACGACAAGTGCATACAACAACAACACGACCCCAGTGACTGTGACATGTCCAGTAACCACCACAGTGCAACAACAAGTGGCACGCCGCTGCATGCACGCAAGCACATGCCCTGATGTCATCTCACATGCACGCGTGCATGAGGAACAACCGCAGCAAACCTGTCACATGGAACTGAGATGGACTGTGCCCATGATGCCAAGCGGTCTGGTAGGCTACATGTATACCGTCTGTGTCAAAGTCCGCAGCTCCGCAGCTATACGTAAATGTACATTAGCACAGCCTTGGCCAAGCAGATGTCACTCTGAAGCCCACATCCCACATGCAACAGCCAATCACATGTAACCCCACACCCTATCCCATTTGCAATCATGCTCAGTATATCCTCAACATGTATTCCGCTGCCAGTAGTGTCCACTATACTGCATCACAGAGGACAGAAGACTCAATATAATGTTTGAAACCAAAACTGTCTCCGCTGACTCATTTCACAAGTACGAATGAGAGAGGATGAGAGTATGTGAAGTACACGGCAGTCGTGACATGACCATGTAGTCCACTGGTATTGGATGTCAACGCAAATGAGTAGCACTACTGTGGAAGACACACATGTGTCGTGTGAAGTCGTATGGACGCAGTGCTCAGGTGGGTGGGTGCGACGGGTAGATGCGCACATGCCAAGTTGGAGCACGCCGTGTCGGGAGGGGTCATGAACAGTACACCACCGCTTCCCTGGGCATTGTGAGAGGACACCTGTCGGGGGAGTGAACACGTGTGTGCACAGCAGCCGGGCACACGTACAAAGCGGTACCAGGCGCACCTCAGCCCACCCTCTGTGGACAAGCTGGATCCTGTTGTGCGCCCGCCATGCCCCTTGACAAGGCACACACAGCCCCAGTCGACCAGGTGTAACCCCAACATAGTCAATCCGCACAGGCGATACAGGGCACGGGATGGCAGTGGAGCATGGTGTGTGAGAGGTCTCCTCGCGCTCCTCCTGGTCATATCACGCAGGCAATAGAACCTCAACGTCTAGCATGGCACAAGTCAAATGGAAGTGTAGGGGGACGCACCACAGCACGAGCAGCACTGACGTCACGGGAGGTGGCTCGCACCATCCCATCCATTGCCCATCATACCAACCACGCCACATGCCATTGCGACTAAGTGCAAGCGCGTGCGCCACCACCCCGAGCCCTCCCCAGAGAGGCCAAAGAGTGAATGTGTGGGCCATCAGCCACAGACGGACGCGGCCTGGCCGCAAGGGCAGCCACAGCCACTGGGTGTCGCAGGTGGCGGATCCGGAAGGCGAAGACTGTGATGCATAGTCCATGCAGGCCGGGTCTCCATTTGGGGCACCACGCAGGTGGACGGCATCCCGCCACACATCATACCCTGAGACAGCCCACTCGTGCAACTGGACCCACACATACACTCCTTGCCCTCTCTGGTGCGAGCTTGGGGCTGCCTGTGCAGGCGCTAGCCTCGCAGGTGAGCATGCATATTGGGGGAGCGAGGGGAGGACATGAGGGCTGGGGCGAAGATGACTGTATCACTGTCAGTTAGTACAAGGGATGACCCAGATGTGGAAAGGAAGAGACGTGTCCCGTGTGTACTGCAACTAGTCGCCAATCCAACTACCCCCATGTCCGGAATGTAAGCCCGCACCTAGGCCCGCCCATCCGCCACATCGAACATACCACCAGCACGACAACCTTCCCATTCG
Source organism: Calotriton arnoldi (assembly GCA_963921515.1). Classification (NCBI taxonomy): domain Eukaryota; kingdom Metazoa; phylum Chordata; class Amphibia; order Caudata; family Salamandridae; genus Calotriton; species Calotriton arnoldi. Next base: position 610,675 of record CAWUFW010004012.1, on the reverse strand, counting down.
AAACACTGACTGGGGGTGGCGACCAGTGTACAATCATGTGTAGCCTACCCACGCGTACATGTGGGCCCTCCATGATCCATGTCACCTGCGGCAAAGTCATGACATGCGCAATGAGGGAAGTGAGGAGAGCTGTCCGCCCCACGCGCAGAAGGTGCATCAGCTCCACAGACCCAGCAGCGAGTCCAGCAGGGGTCACATGTGCAGGGGCAGCTGTGCCTGGTGTGAAGGCACATGCATATAGACAGCACATCGACCAATGTGTAGTCTGCCCACATCTACAGTCCATCATCATGCGGACATAGGAATTGAACACAGGGCAACACATCTTCAGTTGGTGCACCCACCGTGACCAACAATGCGCAATCATCGACGTACCCGCCCTGTGCATGGCCCCCACCCAACGGAGGCACATCCAGTGCCACCATCCCACACACACAAGCCTTCCACGGAACATGCTGTGTCCAATGGTCAGTACAGAGTCAGCGCCCATCTGGTGGATCCTGAACAGGAGACACATGCACACACATGCCAGCTCCCACTATGTACGTCTGCCACCTGGCACGTGCAATGTAACCTCTCACCTGTGACGTGTGACTGCAAGCACACAGCCGTCTTGGCATGGGGCTGTCAATGTGGACACCTGTCAATGTTTCGGGAGGTGTGATCCGTACAGTGCTGTACATAGGGTGCAGTGCTGACACCTACTACTGTCTCATATCCCCTCGTGCCACAGGTCCCCCTTGTTTTGGCCGCTCAGCCTGTGCCCACATCGTCGTCGTCGTGTGCCATACTCATCCAGCCGCGGAAGCAGTTCCATGCTCAGCAGACATTCATGTTGCCGTGGCGTTGCCGCTTGACGGATATGCAGTCAGTCCCCATCAGCACGCCCCGCAAGTCATTGGGGCTTAGATCCCCATGTGCATGCACATGGCAGTGGTTTGTATCACTAGCCATTGCCATTGTTGGGAGACCTGTGTAAGTGTATTGTGGCCGTGCCGTCCCAGCTTGACAGCTGGGCTGTGGCTCATGTGCTTGCTCAGTCATGTCAGTGATGTGTATGCGAAATTGCTATGTGTCGTGTTGCTTTGACATGTGTCCTCTGCCATTGTCCCTAGGCGGAGACCGAACATTGACCGCCCATACCAATTGCTGGCGGACATGGACGATACAGAGGTTATTAGGAAGTTTCGGCTGGACAGGCCAACCCTGCATCGACTGTGTGCCATGTTAGAACCCCATCTCCGTCCCCGCAGGGTGTATCCGACTGCTGTCACCCCCACGGCTAAGGTGATGGCCGCCATGCATTTCTTCGCCACTGGGTCATTCCAGCACACAGTGGGCATTGGAGGAGGGATGTCCCAGCCCATGTTCAGCAAGGTGCTGAGGGATGTACTGGCAGCCATGATGCTGTGCCGAAACAGGTACATCCGCTTCCCCAGGGCTCGTGAATTGGCGGCAGTGAAGGGTGCATTCTATGCCCTTGGCAGAATCCCACACGTCGTTGGAGCCATTGACTGCACACATGTCGGCCTTGTTCCACCACAGGCCACTGAGCACCTGTACCGCAACAGGAAGCACACGCACTCCCTGAATGTGCAAGTGGTGTGCCTTGCGGACATGGTGATCACCCACGTGTGTGCAAAGTTCCCAGGCTCGGCCCATGACGCACACATAATGCGCAACAGCATCTTGCCACGACTGATGTCCAATATGCAACAGGATCGTGCCTGTATTGTCGGTGAGTATGTGGAGTGGTGTAGCGTGCTGGTTGTGCGATGCTGTCCCCTGTCCAGTTGGAATTGCAACGGTTCTCTGTGTCCCTCACACCCAGGTGACTCTGCGTACCCGAATGGGGCATGGCTGCTCAGTCCATTGAGGAATCCTCGCACCCCAGCAGACGATCGCTACAATGAGGCACATGGGAGGACCAGACGTGTGGTCGAGCGTACCTTTGGCCTCCTCAAGTCCAGGTTCAGGTGCCTGGACCGCACCGAGGTGCGCTGGCGTACTCCCCACAGAAGGTGTGCCGGATAGTGGTGGCGTGCTGCATGCTGCACAATCTGGCCATTCGGAAGCAGATCCCCCTCATCGTGGATGACGGAGATCAACCAGGGCCCCAGCCCGCAGACCAGGACAGCTCGAGTGAGGAGGACAGCGGAAAGGAGGAAGCTGGTAATGTGCGGCAGCAGCTCATCGCCCGCTACTTCACTTGACGGTGAGTGTCCATGTACGACGGCTGATGTGGCTGTATCTGTGCAGGTGTGTGTGTGCTGTGTCAGGGTGGCCGTTTGTTCACTGCGTGCTGTGTGTCAACGCTCCATGGCCAGGGTAGTATGCCACTGTTGGTGGCTGTGGCATTGTGCCCTATTGCTCTGTGCGATGTGTGTACATTGCTTGTAGTTGTTGACATGTACTGTGTGATGGGTGTGTGACACACTCATTGAATGTGCTCCTGTTCTGTCTCCCACCCCTAGGTCCCTACAGGCCCTCCGGATTCAATTGCCATGCCACGCATCAGGTGCCTTTCCGCCCAAGGTGGCCGTTGTATTCCGTACAAATAAAACACAGGGCACAAACAGCAGTTAGTGTAAAAGGTGCATTTATTACAAACTGTGACATGTGATTGTGTGTAAGGTGATGACAAAAGTGGTGCGTGCAGTGACAATGAGCTGTCGGTCATGGCTGCGTGATGCTCAGGGTGTACCCACTGGTTCTATGTCCATAGTCCAACACACACATGCCATCCAGATGGCTGTGTGGAGTGGGATCGTAGTCCAAGTCAATGCAGTGGCTGGTCAAGGAAGGCTGGCGGAAGGCTGGCTGGCTGCCTCACTTGCGTTTGGAGCGTGCGAAGTCCTCCCGGGAGATCTGTTTCCACTTCGGACGGCCCCTTCCACGTTTGCGAGGGGGTGCCTGCTTGCGACATGCTGGTGGTTGAGGTGTGCTCACTGGCTGTGGACGCAGGGGAACTGGACACTGCTGCTCCACCCTGCGCCCCGGCAGGTGGTGGCGGTGGGGGAGCTGCTGTCCCTGGCTGTGACCTCACCGCCACCACCAGCTGGCCCATGAGGTCCACGATTTGGCCCATACGGGCGTCCATGGACCTCAGCACCCCCAGCACCTCACGCGTGTCTGAAGCAGACCGGACCCATTGTCCTTGGGCCTCTTCATAGGCCCCAAGGACTCTGGCCATTTGAGGCAGGGCATGGCTCCCAGGGGAGGCTGGCGTTTCCCTGACCCTGCTCCTCCTACCAGTCCTGCTGCCACCGGCCTGCCCACTAGCCACATTGCTCACCACGGTCCTCGCTGTGGCTCCCAGGGTGGATCCAGTCGGCCGGGCCACCACCTGCGCTGGGGCTGGTGCCAGCGAAGACGTGGTGGTGGTGGCGGCGGTGGTGGTCGGTGCGGCGATGGTGGCGGTTGCGGCAGTGGTAGTGGCCACAATGACCGTGGGTGTGGCCGCAACGACAGTGGCAGCAGGGGGCTGGGAATGTTCAGCAGCCCTGGATGATGGGTTGGTGGGTAGGAGGGGTCCTGGGGAGCGGCTGGGCCCTGCCACACCAGATGGGCCTGCTTGGTGGTCCGTGTCCGAAGAGGAGGACAGATCCTCCAGATCCGTGTGTCCTCGTTGGGGGCTTGTAGGCTGGCTGTGCTGGCTGCTGGCTCCATCCCCAGCATCCAGCAGTTCGTCACCTGTGGAGAGAATGAGATTTGTTATTGTGTTGCACCTGGCGAAGTATGTATTTGTTGTCTGACATTAACAGTTCGTGCAATCTCGTACATGGGTTTCCCGGAGGCGTGTGTGTGGCTGTAGCATCTGTAGTTGTGTGTGCTTGGCAATGGGACTGTGTGCTGTGCACATGTGGCATGGGACGGATTGGCCATGCCGATGGGTGTGTTGCTGTGCCCCTACTTATTGTGACTCTGGTGTATGCGGGCTCCTGGCCCATCCTGGGTCTGGTTTGTACTTTGCTTTTGGTGTTCAGATGGGACGCTTAGGAACGCATATGGCAACATGGGGGCCATGCCCCAGATTCGCATTTGGGAGGGAATATGCTTTTGGGGTTCAAATGGAACGCTTAGGAACGCATATGGCAACATGGGGGCCATGCCCCAGATTCGCATTTGGGAGGGAATATGCTTTTGGGGTTCAAATGGAACGCTTAGGAACGCATATGGCAACATGGGGGCCATGCCCCAGATTCGCATTTGGGAGGGAATATGCTTTTGGGGTTCAAATGGAACGCTTAGGAACGCATATGGCAACATGGGGGCCATGCCCCAGATTCGCATTTGGGAGGGGATATGCTTTTGGGGTACATGCTGTGAGCCATGGGTGCCGAACGTGACATGTGTTGTGGCAGCATGACAGTGCATGGTTTGAGGTGTGTGCATGCTTGACATGGCCTGCATATTTGCTGTCTGTTGTGATTACTGGACATGGCATTGGACGCATCGTTATGAGTGAGTGATGGTTGTGTGCCAGCCAACGTATTGCAGTTGTCCCATCTCCTTGGTGTGCGTGCTGCCCTGTGCCATGTGCATCACTGCAGTGCTCGGGGGGGTGTGGCCCATGTTGTGTGTTGTTGCTCATAGTGTGTCGTGCGCTTCATTGACTTCTGGCACATGGTTGGTCATGGGCATGTATCTTAGCGTGACTGCTGTATGTGTGGCAGCTGTGCGGATGACATGCCTTTCATGAGACTGGGGCTGACGGATGGGATGGATGGTATGTTGTATGTGCATGGTGTGTCTGTGTGTTTGATGGGTTCAGTGGTGTTCGTGTGCATTTATGTTGTTCCGCTCTGTTGCGTCTAGTGTTGTTTGTCTTACATAGGCGTAGTTGTGGGGTGTGTGGTTGACAGGCAGTAGGGGCTACATGGACAGGACTTCAATGGTGTTTCGGTTGTGTGTGATGAGTTGCACAGTGGCTGCCGTGTGGTACTATATTCAGTGTGGCTTGTGCATGCAGACGTGGCTCCTTGGGTGTTGCTATGTCTGTGATGGGTCATGTGGGGTGTGAGTCTGTTGTTCATGTCCGTGTGCACATTGTTCACTTGTTCGTGACGGTGGGCGGTGCTGCGTGTTCGTCTGCTACGTGACATGTCCCATGTGTTGGTCGTGTTATGGTCCTCATGCCTCCAGTAATCCAGCCCTGTCCAGTTTCCCACCTGCAAGTTGTTCGTGCGTGCACTGTACTGGATGCCACATGGCTCTAAGCGGGGGTGCTCCATGTTGCAGGTCTGTGGGGGTGGGGGGTGTTGTGGGTCGTGGGGGTGGCTGGACACCCACTGACACCGATTGCTGTGGACCGTGATGTCTGCCTTTCGGCTGTCGTTGTGCACTGCGGTGGCTGACACGTGGCTGTGGGGTGTGGGGGATGCTCCTCCTTGCTGTGCTGTGGGACTAGGGGCCTGGTGTGTGTTGTACTTGGGGTGTCCACCGTCCCACCCACTGCACTTTGTGTTCCTGCCACTTACCTGTTACTTGTCGGTTAGTGCAGCTGTGGCGGACACATGGGTGTGGTGGGTGCTCGTTGTGGCGCTTCTGGCATATTTGGGGACCTGTTGGTGGTTACGTGGCTGGCTGAGTGTACACATGTCCCCACGTATGTTACAGTTGTTCGGTTTGGGCTGTGTGTGGTGGTGTCTGTTGCATGTGTGTGTGATGTGTTGTGTATTGTGTGCTGGACATGGGGGTGTTTGTCCCTGGGAGCTGTGGCATGGTGGTAGTGCATGTGAGTACATAGCGGTGTGCTGGTATACATTAGTTTGTACTTACCAGCCTCCACTCCCCCTGCTAATCCGGCGAGGATCTCCGGATGTATTATGACTCGCACCTTCTCCTCCCACGCTTTGAAGGTCTTGAAGAGCGCGGGATTCCCTCCGCCAGTGACGGCAGCCAGCTCTCTGTTTTTGCCCTCCTTCTTCTTGACCAGGCTCTTTACGTCATTCCAACGTTTGTTTATTTCTCCTCTGTTCCTGGGCAGGGTCCCGACTGCATTGACCTGGTCTACGATCCGGTTCCACATTCTGTTTCTGGTGGCTAGTGGTGTGTGCTGGACCATGTTCCCATAGATTTGTGGGTACACCTTGATGATCTCGTCGACCATGACCGTCAGCTCAATGGGCGTGTACTTGGGCATCCTTTGTGGTGCCATGGTGTTTGTGGTGCTGGTGCGGTGTGTGTTGTGTAATGTGCAGGGGGTTTGTGGTGCAGGTGTTTGGTGGTGGTGGTGGTGGTGGTGGTGGTTGTGATGTGTGCGTTTCTGTGGTGTGCTGCTGTCCTTGCTGTGTCACTGTGTCCTCTCCTCTCCTCTCTGGTTTGCAATGTAGCAAGGGGTTGTGGTCTGTGGGAGTGCTGCTTTTGTACTCACCTATGTGGGTGTGTCCTCATGGTCAGTTGTTTTCAGGTGTGTTGTGTCTGGGGTTCTGGCCTTTGTATTTTTTGTTTGTCCGGGGGGTGTTTTCGGGATGTGTACTGTGCTTGTGTATTTGTGCGTGCCTTGCTGTGTGGACTTGTTGGCCATGTTGTGTGCTATTGGTTTTGTGAGCGGATGGTTTCTGTGCAGGTACGTGGGCGCCATGGCTTCTGCCGTGTCGATTCTCATCGGCGTTGTTTGCGCTAGCGGGCGGTATATTTGTGGTTTTTCCGCGCTCATGGCGGTGCGATCGTAATTTCACGTGCGGTGTGTCGGCCGTGAGGGCGGGCGGTTTTGTGTTGTCGTGCGTGTTTCCGTCCGTGGCGGGCGGTTTGACTCCGACTCGGACGTTGGCGGGCGGTATTTTGTGTGATTTTTCCGCCGATGGCGGTTTTCGGTTTGTGTAATCGTAATGGCGTGGTCGGTGTTCAGACGGTGTGTGCGGGCGGATTTTTGCCGCTTCCATGCCTGGCGGATTTTTTTACGCCGGGTATCGTAATGGGCCCCATAGTGTGGTATTTTAATTAAATTAATAATATTTGTTTTATTTAATAATAATTAATAGAAAATGCAAAAATTATGTAATTTGTTTAATTCTTGTTAAAATGTAGCCATATAATTTTTCTATTTAGAATTTTATATTTTGGGGTATTTAATAGAGTTGTTAAAATCTGTTATTTGTATTAAGTGAACTACTCTCTCTCTACTGTTGCACAGAATAGAATGGGAATAGTTAATTTTACCCCTTAGGTGGCCAATGCTTTCCCTACTGTTGCACCGAATGGAATGGGAATAGTAGATTTTACCCCTCCTGAGTCAACACTTTCGCTACTGTTGCACAGACTGGAGTGGGAATAGAAGATTTTACCCCTCCTGAGTTCACCACATTCCCTACTGTTGCACAGCCTGGAGTGGGAATAGTAGATTTTCCCCTTCCTGAGTCCAATGATTTCCCTACTGTTGCACAGACTGGAGTGGAAATAGTAAAGTTCACTCCTCCTCAGTCCAACGCTTTCCCTATTGTTGTACAGACTGGAGTGAGAATAGTACATTTTACCCCACTTAAGTCCAACGCTTTCCCTACTGTTGCACAGACTGGAGTAATATTAAATGTTACCCCTCCTGACTCCAACACTTCCCTACTGTTGCACAGACTGGAGTGGTATTAGAAGATTTTACCCCTCCTCAGTCCCACGCTTTCCCTATTGTTGTACAGACTGGAGTGAGAATAGTAAATTTTACCCCACCTAAGTCCAACGCTTTCCCTACTGTTCCACAGACTGGAGTGGGGATATTGAATGTTACCCCTCCTGACTCCAACACTTCCCTACTGTTGCACAGACTGGAGTGGGAATAGTTAATTTTACCCCTCCTGAGTCCTACGCTTTCCATACTGTTGCACATACTGGAGTGGGAATAGTAGATTTTATCCCTTCCTGAGTCCAATGCTTTCTCCACTGTTGCACAGACAGGAGTGGGAATAGTAAATTCTACCCCTCCTGAGTCCAACGCTACTGTTGCACAGACTATAGTGGGAATAGTAAATTGACCGCCTCCTGAGTCCAACGCTTTCCCTACTGTTGCACAGACTAGAATTGGAATAGTAAATGTTACCCCTCCTGAGTCCTACGCTTCCCTACTGTTGCACAGACTGGAGTGCGAATAGTAAATGTTATCCCTTCTAAGTTTAACGCTTAACTACTGTTGCACAGGCTGGAATGGGAATAGTAAATTGTAGCCCTCCTGAGTCCAGTGCTTTCCCTATTGTTGCACAGACTGGAGTGGAAATAGTACATTGTACCCTTCCTGAGTCCAACACTTTCCCTACTTTTGTATGTATTGAAGTGGAACTAGTTTATTTATTATTCCTAGAGTTTAAACGTTTTTTAAAAATTGTTTAAGCATACATTATTATTATGTGCTTGTGTATTTAATTTTATATTTTTATATATATAAATGTAAGTATTTTTTAAGATACTTTTAGTAAAATGTATTTTTGTTTACTGTTTGGTTATTATGTATAATTAAATTGACAAGATTTTAAATGTTTTAGCACATATACTTGTTATATTAGTAAATTTAAAACAAATTAGAAAATTATAATATAAATTAAAAATAATATTTTTAAAATAGTTTTATATGATATATGTGTATATAAACAAACATACATATGTGTGTTTAAATTAGTATATTTTATATATATATATTTTTAAATATTACTTAAACATATTTAATTTACATTATAATAATGTTATATAATACAATATTTAGGATTTACTACTTTTAACTATATATATGTTAAAAAAAGATATTTTTGTCCATATTGTTTCGATATTAGTGTAAAAATATATTTTTCTCGTTATTTTTGTACTTACCTGTATGTGTATAGGAAAACAATATTTTTGTGCTTGACATTTTTGACACAATATTTTTGTTGCACAATATTTCTGGTTTTGATAATATGTCAGTGAGCCTAGTACTTGATGAAAATGAAAAGCTGATGTTTGGGGGCCGCATATTTATTACAAATTCAAACTGGTATTTTGAAGACAAAAAACATTCTTCCTTCATAAAAGAAATTTGGAAAATTGAGTTTGTTTGCCCAAAACAGAAGATGTATTTGATAGGGAAATATTTATCTTCTGACTTGCTAATAAACACAAAGGGGCCGATTACGATTTTGGTCGGAAAGCACAATCTTCAAATTCTGGACCTAAGCCCTAAAATGATAAGATCACCCAACAAAACCTTTCGGAAAAAAAAACACTAAGGCAAGAGACTAGCAAAGCTGGAGGGCAACAACCCCGCTAGCGCAGGGAGCTTGTGTTCCTCCGAAAAAGCACAATCAAGGCAGGGAAGTTTCCCATCACTTTTCTTAGTGAAACATAGAAGATGTAGGAGATAAGACTCTACAAAAAAGATTGTGTTTATTAAATCAATCAAAAACAGTTTGGAAAAACATTGAGCATGAAGGTGTAGTTCCAAACAGACATGAAAAAGTAAAGAAAATGTTAAGAGTTGAGATTGAGCGGACCATTGACTAGAGAGCAAATAAGTCAGCCAATCAAAATAAAAGCCAACTTAGAGGGTCATTACGATGGCGGCGGCAAAAGGGACCGCCCGCCATAGGTGCGGCGGTCCCGCCATTCAAATTAGGATGCGCCCGCCACACTGGCGGGCGCATCCCGTATTTTTTACATTGCGGCAGGCGGTGCTGTCCGCAGCACCCGCCGCAATGTGAAAAATGCATGTTGTGCATTTGCATGCACAAAGTGACAGGCACCGCGCGGTGCCTGCCACCTTGTGAATTCAAATGTAGGGGGGTACCATAGGTACCCCCATGTGCACCCCCCACCCCCCAAAACCCTGGGGGCCCACAACAGGCCCCCAGAATCAAAGACCGCATGCCTTTCCATGGCGGCAACGCCGCCATGGAAAGGCTGCTTTCCGCCACCGACCTAATATGGATGGCGGTGTCTTGCAGACACCGCCACCATGTTAGAGCCCTTTTCCGCCCGGTCCCCTGTCAGACCGGCGGATGGTCTTTCCGTCTGCCGGGGTCCCCCCCGCCATCGTAATATGGCGGGGGAAATGGAATGCGGGCGGTGAAAAATAGCGGGCTGATCGCCACCGCCATACGGGTGGTGGCGATCCGCCCGCTATCATAATGACCCCCATAGTTAGTGCCAGAGTGGCACCTAAGGTAATGAGAAAGGAAACAACACTATCCACAGATGCAAGTAGTGGCTAACACAGGAAACACTGTCTCTGAAACTTAAAGGACTCTCAAAGCACCTGAGGATGGAGGACCTCAAAGGAATGAGGATAAAGCACAACCTGGGCAAACTTGTGCAAGGCGATAGAAGCAAGGTTTAAAATGGAATAACTTAGAACGAGATAAATAAAATAATTTTTAACAGAATCTTCACACTGCTGATCTGAACTAGTAAACAATCCAAGGATGTTTAGCCTGACAGCAAGAAATAAAAGAGGTTAATTAACTGGCTAGTTCCAAAGTGGGAGTGCAAGGCTATTCATGAACACAATCTCAAAATAATTACGTTTGTCAGACCCAAGTACTGGTAGACACATTAGAGTGTTGTGTAGTCTAAGGACCTGATTTAGATCTCGGTGGAGGGGATATCCTGTCCGACGTTATACGATCCCATTATATCCTATGGGGATTGTAATATTCGGGACCGGATATCCGTCACGTTTCTGATGGAGTATTTCGTACGCTGAGATCCAAATCAGCCCCTTAGATTCAAGTATATTCATTTTCAATGTTTCCTAAACAATCAAACTTTTATAAAAGGGCAGCCACTGGAGATAAAGCAAATAGTGGATCTTCGCCCCATCTCCATTAGAAGATAAAGTCATATTTACTGTTAGAAATGGGGGACTCTAGCTGGCAGAGGTAGGTACCTTTGTCCAAATAGGGACCCTTGCTTCTAGTCAGGGTAAGGGGGATACACACTTTAGATAACCCCTGATCATCCCCTTGGTAGCTTGGCACGAGCAGACATGCTTATCCCAAAGGCAAAGTGTAAAGTATTTGTACCAACACTCACAGTAACACAGTGAAAACGCCACAAATGGACCACACCAGTATAGAAAAATAAAATATCTTTATCTAAACTTAACAAGACCAAAACGACAAAAATTCAACATACATGTAATACCAATATGACTTTAAAAAGGTTTCAAGAACTTGTACCATAGAAAACTATGGATGCGTGACTTTTACACAAAGTACATGGAGTTGCGTCAAAATTCACAAGGCAAAACAGCTGCAGAGTCAGAAACAAAGAGATGCGTCAATTCCTGAGACCTTGGGGAGGCGATGCAACAGTCCTGCTGCACGCAGAGGAAGGGTTGCGTTTAATCCGGTCTGTATGGGGAGTGATGCGTCAGTTCTTCATGGCGGTTCCAGTCCGCAGGTGATGCATCGGGAAAACTTGCCGCACAGAGACGATGCGTGGAAATCCAGGATGTGTCGGTGATCGATGCGGGGGCGTCGAGCGGCGCTGCGTCAGTTTTCTGCAGCCACGATCCCTCGATGCATCGATTCTTGCAGCGGCGATAGGCGCTGCGCCGGTTTTCGCAGCGGCACAGTGATGCGTGGAAATTCTTCTCTCGCCATGGAGATGGGTGGGAAAAACAGCCGCAAGAAGAGAAAGCGTCGATTTTTGCAGTTCTTCAAATTTCTTCTTTCTGTCACCTCCCAAACAGCAGCAACAACCTCCAGAGGTCCAAAACTGGCACAGGCACCTCTTGGCAGGTCAGAACTCACAGCAGCAGAGTTCAGGGGAGCTGGGGGTGAAGTCTTTGTGTCCTCGAGACTTCAGAACAGAAGGCCAGCACACACAGGCCCTAGGAGATCTCCTTCAAGCAGGGGACACAGCACACAGCAAAGTCCTTCTCCTTTCCTTGGCAGAAACAGCAACTGCAGGCCAACCCCACACAGCACACAGCAAAGGGGCAGTACTTCTCCTCAGTCTCTCCAGCTCTTCTCCTTGGCAAAGGGTCCTCTTGAATTCCAGGGATGATGTAAAGTTCTGGGGTTTTAGGTCTGATACTCATCCCCCAAAATGTATTTGTTCTCTATGTGCAAGGGGCTCTGAGCCCAGTCCAAACCAGTTCTGTCCTCACTGGCGCAGCTGCCCATTAGGAGGTGGAGACAGCATATGTAAGGCAGACAGGCCATATTCAGGTGCAAGGGAAATCTCCTCCCACCACTCTAAATGCAGACCGTGCCTATTCAGCTGCTAGTGAGAACTCCTCCCCCTACTCTGAATGCAGCCCAGGTCTATTCAGCCCAGCCCTGACTCATTCAGGGAAGGCAGGACACACATCAACCCCCCCCCTCCCCGGTGGCTGTCTGAGAGAATGCATCTCCCCACCCCCTGTCACTCCAAAAACAGACAGTCAATACACAAACAGGCAGAGGCACACAGAATGGTTAAACACAAAAATGCCTACTTTCTAAAAGTGGCATTTTCAAACACACAATTTAAAAACCATCTTTACTAAAAGATGTGTTATTAAATTCTGAGTTCAGAGATCCTAAACATTATTTTCCATCTTATCCCTATGGGAAGATATGCTTGTAAAATATTACAAAGCATTCCCCATTCTGTCCTATTGCGCAAGATAGCCTTTCAATAGTGAAAAACGAAATTGGTAGTATTTCACTATCAGGACATGTTACACACATCAGTACATGTCCTACCTTTCACATACACTGCACCTTGCCAGGGGGGGTACCTTGGGTCTACCATAGGGGTGTCCTATATGTAAGAAAAGGGAAGGTTAGGGCCTGGCAAGTGGGTGCACTTACCAAGTCGACATGGCAGCTAACAAACTGCGCACAGGCACTGCAGTGGCAGGCCTGAGACATCTTTTCAGGGCTACTCATGTGGGTGGCACAATCAGTGCTGGAGGCCCACTAGTAGCATTTGATTTACTAGCCCTGGCACACTTAGTGCCCTTTACTAGGGACCTGCTAATAGATCAAATATGCCAATCAGGGAGAACCAATTGTAATAACAATTTACACAGAGAGCATATGCACTTTAGCACTGATCAGCAGTGGTAAAGTGCCCAGAGTCCTATAGCCAACAAACACAGGTCAGGGAAAAATAGGAGGAAGAAGCAAAAAGTTTGGGGATAACCCTGCAAAAAGGGCCTATTACAACATTTACAATTCTCAAAGTAAATGATAATAGGAATATGAATAGGCAAAATTTAAAGATGTCATTGAGCAACTCATGTTTCAAGCTGTTGAGCCATGGATGGCAAACCTTTAAAATACTCAAATAAAATATGATACCTATAACAATGGAGACAAATCCATTATTGACGAATGCAGATGAAAGAGATGTGTTAAACTGTGGCTTATGATGCTTTTATATGTTCTGTGTTACTATAATATTTAAAATGATTAACAGTGGAGTCCCAATATTCCATACTAACTAAATGCATGCTGTTCTGTTGTTAAAACCAATGAACGTTTTCAAAAAGAAATCTATTATTGGTTAACCAATACCCCACTCCTCAATAAAATTATATTCAGAGACAATAAGATGGATGAGGACGCATGAAAATATTCATCACGTAGCAGAGAATGTGTAGTAAAGAGACAAAAAGGCAAACAATCCAATAACTACATTTGGGCAAAATACAAGGCCGGAATATCAAGCAAAAAGTATTTCAACAAATGACTAGTAAACGCTCAGGATCCCTGGAAGGCATGAACAGATGAATACTTAATCTAGCCTTAATTAAAGTTGCCCTGGCCTCAAATCATCACTTTATTAACTACCCTGAAAACTGCATTCCATCCTACATTAACATAAGGCAGCATCTAGGAGTAAACTAATCTTTGAAAGACAATGAGTTGTACAAAATGTTTGAAATAACAGAGTGGAAATGGCCAAGAACAAGCCATCTGCAATCTTCAATGCTTGGAATCCAAGTTAGAGGGTCCCAGGCCAGACAGGTGGTACTGGGCCCCAGTTGCAACAACTGAAGTCTTTCTACACCAGTGTCCTTGTGCCCCCCATACTGCAGAGCCATTAACTGGGAACCAAGCGCCTAATTTTAGCACTTGACTGTCAGAGTAGCAAGGTAGAACAGCCCAAGCTTACTGAAGAAAGGTGCTGTTGGCTAGAGACTCGGCACTCAGTAACAAACAAACAAACGTTTCATGCACTGTTGTCCAGTCAGTGCCTTCTCTTATAAAAAGAAAAAGTAAGTTATTAGACACAGTACTACATATTATGTGCTATTCTCCAAATATATACAGAATGACATGTGGAAATGACTATGGTAACACAGTCTAAAGGGTCTCACAACCAACAGAGGGTGCACACTAAAGAAAGGCCCCCCAGGCCAGGTAAACCTCTAAGGGCCAGATGTACGACCCTTACATTTTGCGAGTCACAAACTGCGTCGCTTTGCGACTCGCAATTTGCGATTCGCAAAATGCAATTTACAACAGTGTCTCAGACACTGTTAGCGATTTCTAATGGGGTCGCAAATTGCTTGCCTCATTAATATTCATGAGGCAGGTGCTATTTGCGGCCCCATTAGAAATGGCTAGCACTCCCAGGGATGGTGGCCTGCTGGGGTCAGCAGACAACCATGTCTGTGACTGCTTTTTTAATAAAGCAGTTTTTTTAAAATGCAGCCCGTTTTCCTTAAAGGAAAACGGGATGCATTTGTAAAGGAAAAATGAAACTTTTCAGTTTCATTTTTTTATTTAAGGGCAGGCAGTGGTCCATGCGATTACTGCCTGCTCTTAAAAAATATTTTCGCACCCATTCACAAAGGGGAAGGGGTCCCCTGGGGACCCCTTCCCGTTTGCGAGTGGCTTACCAACTACTTGAAGTAGGTGGTAAACTCAGAGTGTTTTGCGACCGCAAATGCGGTCGCAAAACAATGGTACATACCATTTGGACTCGCTATTAGGAAGGGATGCCCTTGGAACGCCCCTTCCTAATAGCGAGTCGCAAACCCTATTTTGCGAGTCAGTAATTGGTTACCGACTTGAAAAATAGGGTTTGTACATGGGCCAGACCAATTTTGCAGTCGGAAACGGGAAGATTTTCCGTTTGCGAATGCAAAAAACGGTCGTACATCTGGCCCTAAATGTACCCTGTGTCATCTGTGCTGGAGGCACCTCTAACAGTCTGTGCACCAGCAAGCCCTGATTCCTAAAACACTATACCCCTCCATTAGTCTAATAAAACATATTGCACAGTTAACAAACGTTAGGCCTACTGGCTTTGGCAAGATGTCACCACCATAGTTAAAAGCGCATTTATAGGGTTATAACAAAGGGAAATCCGCAATAAAATGGTTCATAGTGGTACCCCTTTATAATGAATGGTATGCCTAATGATTCACTGTCAATAAAGTTTCAAATGTTCAATATAACGAAGCATCTTAGTCTGTCTTTACACCAGCTACAAAGCAGCCACAAGACCTAGAAACAAAGGTACCTTCAAGACAGAGCCAAAGACTAAAAGTACCAGCTCCAAAAGTCCTGAAAACTGGAGAAATGTCCACCAGGGTCATGTATTTCCCTACGCAGGAAATTTGGTGAGGCACTCAAAATGTACAGAAGTGCTCCCATGGGTGTCTGCCACATTTCTGGCCACCCCCAGAATCAACAACCACTTTTCTTGTGCTTCCCCTGCCTTCTGGGGGATTCAGCAAACCAAATATGCACATTTTTGGGTTTCACACACAGACTTATGGGGTGATACCTCGCCAAGGTAAATTCACGTTTGCAGCACTCCTTTTTGATTTAGTTGTGGGTACTTTATTTTCTTTTTCTGAAAGGACTCACAGGTGCGATTATTTTTCTTTTTTCTGGGTGCCCCGTCTAAAGTAGGTACGTGCACCAGGCATGCTGAAGGCCATCAGAGAGCTTCACAGATCTTGTGGACCGACCAGCTTCCCACGCCTAGCACAGCTGTGGGAAATTGGTGCAACAGCCGGACTGTCCTCGACGCGTACCTCTCCTCTCTTCTCCGACCCACAGTCAGCACAGGCAGGAACCTGTGTTCTGGCTGCTCCCTACCCTCATGGGAAGGAGAGCGGCACCCACCAATGCTCCCAGGTCTCTGCCTCTCCCCGGAAGCCTAATGAAATTGAGAGTGGAAGCACTCCATAAAAGTGCTGCCAGAGCACTGGCCTCCCCCAAGGGTCAAAATAATGTGTTGAGCATGACAAGCTTGAAGCAGCTGGGTTCATCTCCAGGAACTTAGCTCTCCCTGGAGTATACTTAGTAAATCACAAAGCACATTTCAATTTTTTCCATCCCTGATTGCTTTGGGGACCCCTCCACAGGCCCAGCACTTGTGGTCCAGACCATAATATTTTCCCTGGTCCGAGAGGGGCAATTTGGATTGGGTTTTAAGTATTTTACCTCTGAGGACAGGCTCTAGCCTCCAGGAGTATTCATTTAGAGCTCCTGGCCTCTAAAGTGTCTTAGTGCCAGAGGTACTTGACACTGGTCGCAAACTACTGGCTGTACAAAATGTCGCTGGAACATAACCTGGGAACCACAATATTAAGCTAGGGAGGAGAGCTTTCTCAATCTTCATGTGGGCTGCATTTGGGCTCCCAAAAGCCCAAAAAATCTGACTCCCCCAAAAAATAACTTCTTCCTGTCCTAATATCAGACTCAGCTGTCATAGCTTAACTCAAACACTGAGGTAGTCTTCAGTGAAATTTATGTAGTACAATCTCAAGGACACCAAAATAACAACAGATAATTAATAAAAGACCTTAATATTTACAAACTAGAGGGCTTATTTACAAGAAACTGACGCATCTGTATAGATGTGTCAGTTTCCCTGCGCCAGCTTGCGAAACCCTTGCGCCACCATGAATGTGCCATATTTACAATAGGGCGCACCATGGCGAAAGGACTGACAGATGCGTCAGAAATTCTGACGTATCTGTTGGCTCAAAAGTCACGCATTACTTGAGTCATGTCGCAAGCACAACGCAACTCCAGCAATTCATGGGGAGGCCTATTCCTAATAAACTGCGTCACTCCTTACGCCTGCTCCAAGCAGGCGTAGGGTTTTGATGCAGTGGCGTCCTAGAAGTGGCGCAGTGAAATCTTGTAGATTTCATTGCGTTACTTCTACGAGCCTTTTCCGCGTGGGAACGCCCACCCTGAAAACATTATTCCTGGCGCAGGTATAATGTGACGCAGGGCTTTACAACGTGACACATCTCCCAGATGTGTCACGTTGTAAATAGGCCTCAATGTGGCACATTGTTTATGCCGCTGCTACGTCACAAAAAGTGACGCAATGGCAGCGCAAAAGTGTTGCAAGGGGCTTGTAAATCTGCCCCTCTATTTGTTAAAAAGGAAAAATTTAAGAAGACAAAATGCAGTAAAATGAAAAAATAAATAAGGGAAATTACTCAAAAATAAAGAAAATCCGATCTAGGAAACAGTTGTGAGTATTGATTCAAAAAACATTCAAAAAGAAATAATTGAAGCCAAAAAACAGCGTTAACATAATTGGTGTGGTAGACTGGGAAGTAGGACCCTTTCGCTGCTGATCAGCGATGGATCATCAGAACGGCTCTGCAAGGCCTGATTCTTATATTTGGGCATCATGCTGTAACCACATCTTTACAATTAAAATCTCAGGATCAGACAAAATGGAAACCAAAGGTAGTCTTTTTCAACTTTTTTGGGAGTGCTGGTATTTGCTCGGGTCCTGCTGAGATGATTTTCATTTAAGCGCCACAAATGTAGTATTGCACATCCAAGGCATTAGCCATACCACGGAAGACATCATGTTCCAGCACAATTTCTGTTCTTGACTAATTGAAAGAGAGAGTGAGGAACTGCCAGGTATCCGTTGGTGGAGCCTGTGCCTGCCCCTCAGTGAGAATCACTATGCCCCATTAAATGTAAATGGCCATTTAATAAACACTACTAATAATTTTAAGGCATAGTATAGTCATGCATTTAAAATATGTACAAGTAACATAGGTAATATAAATCTAATTGGTCAATTGTATTTTTTTCATATAGGAATACTTACCCTGCAAATCTGAATATTATAGCATTTTCATAAAAGTTTTTTTATTAATCAATGTCACAATTTTGAAAGCAAGAATTAGCACCAGATGCAGATACCAAATGTTTTACTTACATAATATTTTAGATACAAGGCAGGGTAACTTCCACTTGCATATCATAACTGAACTGCGAGCAATGGTGCAAAACGTCTGTACACGTGGAAGCAGGGGAGATCGGGAGGACAGCAATATAAGGTACTTTGAGGGGCAGCTGGGGGACAGGGCCCTGTCGCAGAGCGCAAGTCTAAATTAAATCCGAAAATTTGCTCAGAGTAAAAGGATTGAATTTAGTAACTTGGGCTCTACTAGAACTTTCGACCCTTTCGCCTGGGCTGATTCTGTACTATGGCTACTGCGTTTTATTATGTACCAACGTTTTTATTATTTTAACTTTACTACTGTATTGCAATGGTTTTAATTAACTTATGCAAGAAATAAATAAATACCAAATACCAAAAAATACAGAACGAGGGTGAGAGGTCATAGACCAACAGTCTAATATACTGAAGCCACAATTTCCAGAAGCTAATAGCTCCATGAAGCATATCTGCGAGTAAGACCAGCACCAGTCAAATGTATTATCCAGACCTCAATCCTAGATTTAAAAATATTTTCAAATGCCAACCGACTTTCTTTTGTTGTTGTGGTGAGAGCGAAGCCCTACGCTTTATGCACTATGCCACGATGCCCACCTACCCACTCTAACAATGATCCCTAATGACCATGGAACATTTAAGGTCATATAACGGGGTAGATTGAATGCAGCACCATTATTTGCTCTCTATTAAATTCTGAAGGGCATTTAGGGCCTGATTACGAGTTTGGCGGTGCGGCACCTGGTCCGCCCTGCCACTGCACCCCCAAAGCCGTGGCCAGATTACGAGTGAATCTAGTATCTGGCAGGATTTTCTTTTATGTTCCCATGGCGGTGCCCTGAAAATGGGCATTGCAATGGGAACGCCAAAAACAGTTCCTTCACAGCATGGACTGGAAAGTCCATGCTGTGCAGGAACAGGGGTGCATGCAAACAGGGGAGCACTACATGTACCCCATGGTGCAGAGGCACAAGGGGGTCTGTTTCCTCTCTGCCACGGTTTTCATGGAGTAGGTACCGCCATGAAAACCGTGGCAGAGAGCAAACTTGTAATATGCTTGGCGGTACGTGGCAGTCCCGCCCAGCATATTGCTGCATTCTCATCGCCGCAACACTGCCAGGGAATGGGGGTTCCCTGGCGGCTGCGGCAGAGAAATGGCAGTCCGACCTCCCTAATTGTAATAGGGCAGTCAGAAGACCGCCATTGCCGCACCCCCACGAGTCTGGCAATCCATGGACGGTCAGACTTGCAATTAGGCCCTAAATGGATATTTTTACAACGCTTAAATTGTTTCTTTTCGTGTATGCTAAAGCTTGCATAAGTCCCGCTTTGGATATTTGTGTATTTTGCATAGTTGTTTCATCCACTAAACTTTTTTTCTTGTAAAAGATTGGTTTGAGGACATGTCCTGAACTGATATGTGCCTCAGCCTAGAAGCCCTCTCTGCTAGAACCACGCTCCCTTAGTATTTAACTGCCTAGTTGTTTGAGGGACAGCCTCGCTTATATGTGCCACGCAGATGACCACTGTAAAGCATGCCCCAAAAAACATCACAAGATATTGAAAAATAACACAAATAGAAATTGGGTATCTAGAAATGACAACGCTTTTTGTATTTACAAATTTGAATTCAGTTATTGAGAATGCTGGTATCTTTTAGAAACCTGGAATACAATTCTGGTGAAAAACAAGGAAAAACAGGACACTCTGAAAAACAAATCATCTCACTCCGTTTCAGAAAGCAAGAAGAATGCAAAAAGCTACAAAGGGATTAGCACACACTGTCTCTAATTAAAACAAGCATTGACAAAGCTAAGAGGACTTGCCTTTGAGACCAATTGCTTTTGGCGATGGTGTACAGCATTGGGACACTGAGCAGTATCATCAAAATAAAAAATACAAAGAGGCATGATGGCGAGCACATCATTACATTGATGCGCGCATGCATCAGAATGCATGCGTGTGCCAGCGGAATGATACAGGTGTCATTTGCTTTCATTTTTTATTGAGTGATCCAAGATTGCAGACACCACTAAGATCGGTAAATAAAAAAATTAAGATCACGAAAGTGACCATTAATAAAGAAGGGCCACTGGTTTTGGGAGTGAAATGGGGGTAACAGATGAGCGGGTAGGAAGCAGGGGAAAAGCAGCACATGGAGAGCGAGAGGAAGAAGCACAAGAGAGATAGAACACCATAGAAGCACATGGGTAAGAGAGAGGAAAAAGGGGTGTGGCGTGGGTGGGGAATAGCAAATGGAGAGAGTGCAGCACAGGGAGAGAATTACAGAGATGAGAGGCAACAGCACAGATTGGGAAGGGGAAGAGAAGCACACGAGCGAGGCAGTTGGAAAATAAATGCACTTGTGGAGTGCCTAAGCATAAAGGAATGAGAGACAGTAGCATGGGGGGAAAAGCTGACAGGCAAGAGACAGCAACATAGAGCGGGAGGTGAGAAGCACATGAGGGAGGCAGCAGCAAAACAGATGCACTTCTATGCAGTGCTTAAACAAAAAGAAAAAAGTAGTTCCCTAAAAGTGAGCAGTGGAAGGACACAAGTAAAGAAGCTATACTCCAGAGGAAGGGCAAGGCAAGCCACCAAATAAGAAGCAAGCAAGTGAGAGTGGCAATAAAGCCCACCAAAGGTAAGTAATGGCAGGCTTTAGGCCCACTTTAAGATCTTGGAAAGCTGACAACAGGCCTTTTGCAACCGGCTGGTAGCTTCGACCTAAAAAGGGCTTAGCACTGGGTTGTTTGGGGGTGGAAGGGCAACTCTTTACACTTAAATGCTTTAAGTCACCAGGAATTTCTAAGATCCTCTACTAAATTTTAGAGTTACATGCAAAGGTATATGTAAATACAGATTTCCATGGTCCACAATGAATATAATCCTCATGAATGAATTTAGCACATTCTGCTCATTCTAAGAAAAAAAAAATACTAATATTTGTGAGACTTCTGTACTTATATCAAAGTGATCACTTAAAAGAGGTGCATGGAAAATGAGTGGATGACAATTGCACATACTTAAATTATCATACCTTCATGGGAGGATACTTATGATACGGAGCAGCACCAGTTGCTAATTCAATGGCAGTTATCCCAAAACTCCAGATATCAGCTTTAAAGTCATATCCTCTGACCTAAAATTTCAACAGTAAGTCAGTTTGGTAACCATACAATAATGTATGCATCACAGAAATAAAACGCTCATGACTTTATTTTGTTGCAAATTAGAGATGATTTCTTGCACTCTATATTTAAGTTAATAATTTACAATAACAATGTTGTAATTTGACAGATACGAAGGTCATCACATCACTCTTAATAAAGGAATATTGCTAGTCAATTATAAGGGAGCATATGTAATCATAAATGATCAGTTTTTGTGACTAATGGGGCCCTATTGTTGTAACATCAAACCTACAAAAAAATTAAAGTGGATGAGATTTTGAGGTTCTTTGTGATAATTTGTGGTAATCTTTTTTTAGGTAGCATGTGGTTCTCTCTGGTAATTAGTTTAGTTCTTTACAGACGTTCCCTGCATTGTCTGGAGGTTTTTGCTACATTGCTGAACTGCTACATAAATACAAATGTTGTTTGGGTAATGCGCATTAGTCAGTGGTATTATTTTGTGGTATTTCTCAGTGACTATGGACTATTTGTGATATTTTGTAATATCTAGTAGCCAGTTACACTGTGATTGACAGGTATAGCTGGAGGGGGGGCGCCTAGAATGCAATGGCAGCAGTCGCTCCTAGCTGAGCTCTGCGTCTCCCGGCTCTGTACTTATCAGAATCCTGAAGTGGCTCCCTGCCGCACCCCTGATAGTGCGGGGCCACTGGGGGTGGCCGTCTGGGGGCTGATTCCCCCTCCTGTTGACAAAAGTGGGCCGCGGAGAGCCCAGAGGCGATGCCACAATGCAAACGAGACAGTGCTGTGGCTGCGATGTGGAGATATCCCCGAAGGACATGGGGCCAAAGCCTGAATGTTTCAGCTGCGAGGTGAAGGAGGCAGATGAGGAGTGTCTGCCCTCCCGATCAGGAGACCCCAGTCAGACGTTGAATGCGCAGCAGGGAGGAGCGGCCGCCGCGAGTAAAACATGCCCGCTCTAGGCAATAGATGACGGTGGGGCGCGGCCGTAAAAGGCGCAACAGTCCCTGGACCCATAAAAGTTGTGACAGGCCTCCAGCACCATGAAGCAAACAAGGCAGCTGTGCGGTGATGGTGCAGGGATATCCTCGAGGGCCAAAGGGCCGCGGTCTGAGTGCTACGGACGCGGACGCGAGGGGAAGGCGATAGAAGAGGGGTGCCTGCACTTCCGATCTGGAGACCCCAATCGGACATTGAGTGCGGCACGGAGGAGCGGCCACCGCGAGTCAAAAAGGCCTGCTCCAGGCAATGGATGTCAGTGGGGCTTGGGCTTGAAATGTGCGACAGCCCTTGAGCCCACCAAAGTCATAATGGGTCTCTGGCTGGAGGTGCCTGTTGTGTTTGGTTCATGAAAGATGACACGCACTTCGAGTTAGCTGTATCTTCAGGTTTATTAGATTTGAGGAAACCTGCATCTGTACGGCAAGACACCAACAGCCCCAACTCCCAACCGCCCTAGAACCCACCTAGGTCACAGACCCTACAATCCATGACAGACAAGATACAGTGAGGAAAGACTATAGGCTAATACATAATTTAACACATCCCCCTTTCTTCAATATAACATAAGGGGCATGATGCACCCCCTACATGCCACAGGAAACCACATAAAACAATAGGGCCCACCACACGAGACACCCCCCCCAACAAGGGAAAGGAGGCAACCCCTCCCCCCATGACGGCTTACCCACACACAAAGTACTCAAGCCATCTGGGAGGTCTAGCACACCTCCTCACCACAACTCGAGCCCCACCTCGCTCTTCTGTAACCTCTGCAATGCCATCTGCCGAAGTGGTACGGTCCACCACCTCCTAAACATTCTCACTGCCATTTGCCAAAGTCGCCTGGGACTCTTCATCATCCAACCCTAACAAACTCGAGCCTGATTCCACCCAAGCTCGGCATACCGAATCCACTCTTCCACCCCTTTGAAATAAAGCAACCCTTCTCATATTCCAGGTTTGCTCGTTGTCCAATCTTACCCAGTTGCGACCCACGACCTTCTCCTTGTAGGGACCCCGAAACTTAGACAAACCTGACCTCACACCACTTGGCTTAATTTTGGCCCAGTCCCCCACACTTATCACGCCTTCCCTGACATGGGTAGAGCCTACTCTCACTGTAGACTTGTCACTCCCTTTTCACAACCAGGAGGGAAACAATTTTGTACCTGGTTTCCTGCCCCTCATCATCTCAAAGGGAGCCTTCCCTGTTGCTGTATTGGGTGTCGTGTGTTATGCCCACAACATGTCTCTTATGGCACCTTGCACACTGAGTCGCGCTTTACCAGCCAATTCCATGGTTCCCTTCACCAATCTGTTAATCCTTTCCACTTTACCATTTCGTTGTGGGTTATACAATGATGTACATACATGTTGCACTCCTACACGTGCCAAGAAAGTTCTCATCTCACCCGAAGTGAGTTGCGTTCCATTGTCAGTGACAAGTTTTACCGGCACTCCTTCCCTCCTGAAAATATCTTCCAATAGTGCAATGGTAGACTTGGAACTAACATTTCTCACAAACACCACCTCGAACCAGCTCCCTCGCAGCTCCACCATCAAGTGATGCCTTCCCCTGAGCCCCTGCACTCTCGAGTGTTGGTGTTCGAGGCCCTCCTCCACCCGCAGGTTTTTCCTGCGCCTCATCCCTGGTGGTCCAGTGGACCTCTGTCTCCTTTCTCTCGCTCCGCTCTTTCTCTCCGTTTTCACTCGTTTTTAACTGATTTCAATCTCCCCCTTTTTACTCTCCTTCTGTGTCTTTCCTCCGTTTTCACTCGTTTTTCACTGATTTCAATCTCCCCCTTTCACTCTCCCTCTGTGTCTTTCCTTTGTTTTCACTCATTTTTTCACTGATTTCAATCTCCCCCTTTCACGCTCCCTCTGTCTTTCCTCCGTTTTCACTTGTTTTTCCACTGATTTAATCTCCCCCTCTCACTCTCCTTCTGTGTCTTTCCTCCACTTTTCTAGCACTTTTCACTGCCTTATTTCCACTCTTTCCTCTCTTTTTGCCTTTTTCTGCCTGTTTTTCCCTGCCGCTGCTGCCCCCGCGGCCCCTCCCCCCCAGCACGACCAATGCGACCGGCCCAATCCAGCTCCCCTCCCCGCCTCCCAGCTGTCCAGCCCTCCCTGACCCCTACTTAATGGCGGCCGCTGCGTGGCCGCGCCGCTGGCACGCCAAAGGCAAGCCCGTCTGCGCCCGTCCGTGACCCGACCGCGACCAGCGCCAGGAACCATGGACCTCCGCAATGCCAACGCTATGACCCAGCGGCACTCCACGCTCTCAACCCAGGACGCAACAACAACTGCAAGCTAGCATCACCGGCCGACACCCACGGACCCTTCAGCTGTCACCGCTGCCGGCACACCTGCAGCACCGCCAAGACCACGGACCCAGTGCAACCCACCCGCAAGACCACAACCGAACTGAAGACCCTGCAATGCATCCTCCTTAATGTCCGATCCCTCCACAAACACGCCACCGAAATCTGGGACCACCTCGACAGCACCACCCCGGACGTAGCGTTCTTCACCGAAACATGGATCAACACTACCGCGGGACCGGACATCGCCATCGCCATTCCCCAAGGATACAAGATCTCCAGGAAGGACTGCCCCACCCGCCCGGGGGGAGGAATCGCCATCATCCACAAATCCACCCTCCACCTGAGCACACTCCCTGACGAGCCCACAGACCTGATGGAACACCTTTACTTCAAGATACTGGCTAGCCCTACCACCACCCTCCGAGGAACCCTCATCTACCAACCCCCTGGACCCCACGGACTTTTCGCCAACTCCATCACGGACATCATCTCCCCGCATGCCATCGCGTCCACCAACTACACCCTACTGGGAGACCTCAACTTCCACCTCGACAACCAACTGGACGCCAGCACCACATCCCTCCTGGACAACCTCCACAACATTGGACTCTGCCAGATTGTGACCGAACCCACGCACTCAGCAGGACACACCCTCGACCCCCTCTTCACAACAGGAAACTCCATCACCTTCAGCCACACCACCGAACTCCCATGGACTGACCATTGATGCGTCCACTTCACCTTCAGAACACCCACCATCCACAGACACCAGCACCTGCTCCCATGAAGAAACTGGACCAGAATCACCGACGAGCAGCTAACCTCATCACTCAGCAACTCCATCCCAACCATCGCGGAAAACGACGACCCCAACACCGCAGCCCGAACCCTGCACAGATGGATCTCCGACAGCGCCAACACCATAGCCCCGCTCAAGAAAAACAACAACACCCACGCCAAGAAAGCCAGATGCTTTACCACCGAACTTCGAGAGTCCAGACGCACTTGCCGCCGCCTCGAAAAGGCCTGGAGGAACAGCAAATCCAAAGAAGCCCACAACAACTTCAGAGCCGCCACCAACGCTCACCACCAAGTCATCCGAAAAACGAGGAAAAAAGCAATTCAAGACAGAATCTCCACTCATGCACACAACAGCAAAGAACTCTTCAACATCATCAAGGAGTTCGCCCAACCCACCAGCGAGTCCACCGACATCCCTCCCTCACAAGACTGCTGCGACAAACTCAGCACCTTTTTCCACCACAAAATCAAGAGCAGCTACGACAACTTCGACGAAGACAACCAACACACTGAACCCTCACTAACCACCCCCGACACCCTGAAGCCAGCGATCGACAACTGAACAGCCCTCACCACCGAAGACACACTGAAGACAATGAAGTCAATCCACTCCAGGGCCCCCACGGACCCCTGCCCCCACCACATTTTCAACAGAGCCGCCGACACCATCACACCCATGCTCTGCCACACCATCAACCGCTCCCTGGCAACCGCCTCGTTCCCCGATGACTGGAAACACGCCAAGGTCAACCCTCTCCTGAAGAAACCCTCGGCGGACCCCACTGACCTCAAAAACTACAGACCCATCTCCCTGCTCCCGTTCCCAGCGAAAGTCATTGAGAAAGCCATCAACAGCCAACTCGCCACATTCATCGAAGAGCACAACATCCTCGACTCCTCCCAATCCGGCTTCAGAAAAAACCACAGTACGGAAACCGCCCTCCTCGCCGCAACAGACGACATCCGCACCCTACTGGACAAAGGAGAAACAGCAGCCCTCATCCTCCTCGACCTCTCAGCGGCGTTCGACACAGTCTCTCACCGCACCCTAATACACAGACTCCACGACGCTGGGATCCAAGACAAGGCCCTCGACTGGATCTGCTCCTTCCTCTCCGGCAGAACGCAGCGGGTCAGACTACCCCCTTTCCTCTCGGACCCTACACCAACCACCTGCGGAGTCCCCCAGGGGTCCTCCCTCAGCCCTACGCTTTTCAACGTCTACATGGCTCCGCTCGCCCCCATCGTCAGAACCTACGGACTCAACATTGTGTCATACGCAGACGACACCCAACTCATCCTCTCCCTATCCAACGAACCCAATACCGCCATACACAACTTTCGAGAAGGCATGGAAGCCGTTGCCAAATGGATGAAAAACAGCTGCCTACAACTAAACACCAACAAAACAGAAGTACTCATCATGGGCCCAAACCCCGACACCTGGAACGACACCTGGTGGCCCCCCGCCCTCGGAAGCCCACCCACCCCCACGGACCACGCACGCCACCTGGGAATCATCCTGGACTCCGAGCTCAAAATGGACCGCCAGATCAACTCCGTCTCGTCCTCCTGCTTCCACACCCTCCGCCTCGTACGTAAGACCTTCAAATGGATCCCCCTCGAACACAGAAAGACCGTCACTCACGCCCTGGTCACCAGCAGACAACTACGGCAACGCACTCTACGCCGGAATAAACAAAAACCTCACCAGCAAGGTACAGAACATCCAGAACGCCGCCGCAAGACTGGTCCTCGACCTGCCAAGACACTGCCACATCTCCCAGCACCTGCGCACACTCCACTGGCTCCCCATCGAAGCCAGAGTCACCTTCAAGATGCTCACCCACGCTCACAAGGCCCTCCACGACACCAGACCAGCATACCTGAACAACTGACTAAAATTCCATGCACCCCGGACGACCCTACGATCAGCCCAGCTCTCCTACGCCGTGGTCCCCCGCACCAGAAAGACCAGATCGGGAGGCCGCTCCTTCTCCTTCCTCGCGGCCAGAGCCTGGAACAACCTTCCACTCCACCTCAGACAGACAACATCGCTCCCCATCTTCGCAAGAAACCTCAAAAGCTGGCTCTTCGACAGACCCCCCATTGATGGACCGGAACCTGCCAACCCCCCCCCCGCCCAGCGCCTTGAGACCCTTACGGGTGAGTAGTCACGCTTAACAAACACCTGACTGATTGATTGATTGATTGAACCACCTTGACTTTGCGTCCATAACCACCGCGGCAAACCGCTCCTGCTCCGGCAAGAAAGTGAACGGACCAATAAAGTCCTCTCAAGTGAAGTTGTTACTGGCTGTCACGGCCATGAGCCTTTATAGAAGGGCCTAGTATTCCATCAGCAGGCCGCGTAACACGCTGACACGGTAATCAGCTGGCACGGCCGGAGACATTGTCTCGCGTAGGTCAGTGGTGTCGGGCAAGGAATGCCTAGCTTAAAGGTAGCTTGAGTGGAGGCAGTGCACGGGAAGCACGGTGGCAACGATGTATGCGTGGGGCACGTGGCCAGCGTTATGATTGCGCACTTTGCAGCGGCTCGCTTATTACTTAACGTCCATAGAACATGCCGGAAAGGTTGCAGCACCACAATTCAAGGTCAAACAGCACAACACTGAACGGTCCTACAGAGCTCTTCACTGTGTGCAAGTCTCAATCCTTGATCCTGGATTCCCTCGCAGGTTTCCTTGGTTTGCTCCACGGGCGCAGGGGTCTGGCTGATCCCATCCTCGTCACCAATTTATGTTGTGTTCGGTTCATGAAAGATGACATGCACATCCAGTTAGCTGTATCTTCAGGGTTTATAGAGCAGAGGAAACCTGCATCTGTACAGCCAGACACCAACAGCCCCAACTCCCAACCGCCCTGGAACCCACCTAGGTCACAGACCCTACATTCCACGGCAGACAAGATACAGCGAGGAAAGACTATACGTTAATACACAATATAACAGTGCCTATCCCTGGACTGAGTTAGCTTGGGGTGGATCCCCCCGATGATTGGGAACGAGGCACGGATGCCATGAGGGCGGTACCACAAGGACAACATGGCAACCACGCAACGTAGCAGTCCAGACATTGGGCCACAGACTGGGGTGCGACGCACCGGGAGTGTCTTCTCCCTGGCCCAGGGGCAACGGCTGAACCCGTTTGGATGCGCAGAGGCAAACTTGGGTGAGGAAAAAGCAGAGGGGCGCGGCCGAGAACGGTGTGCCAGCATTTGGGCCCAATGGAGACACAGCGTATTGAGGCACCATTGCCAAGGAGTGTCGACACTGGTGGGGGGCAGCGGTGGAGGATGAACATCCCAGGGAAGCTGATCTAATACAGGGGACCTGCCCCTAAAACTGGGGATACACATGATGGATCTAAGCTGGGAGTATCCGACCACTTGATTAGACCCGGAGGTGCATAGCCGTCTGATCTGTTAGAAGAGGGACCAGGGGGCATTCAGTGGGTGGACATTGAGAGAAACGGGCTGCCTGTCTTTGGTGCGCCGGGGGCTGCAGATTATCTGGCACCTGCCCCAATCACCACCAGGTGTTCAAGAAGGGGGCCTACTTACAGTGCTACCAATGCCAGCCTGGCTGGAGACCACTCAGAGACCATGGTGCGCCCAAAACAGGCCAAGTTGACACAGGGGGCTGAGACCCACAGCCTGAAGTTGGATGAGGGTGTGCGGCCACGGGGGTCATTACTCGAAGCACACACCAATATAATCCTGGCTGCTATTGCGGCACGAAAGTGGCACTGGAGCAGACAGTAGCTCAGGATGTGGGCCTCTTGTGGGTGGATCACCGTAAGATGGTGGCGAAAGTAGGAGAGGCGGAATGTTTCTTAACAGACATTGCTCCTTTGGTCAAAGACCACACTGCACAGATTCAGCAGATGCAGTTGGAAATGAAGAGACTGACAGCCTGCGTAGATGATACGGAGGGCAGCTCCAGGCGAAACAATAGCCATATCATTGGGGTCCCGGCGCATGCTGAGGGCACCAGCATGATCCTGTTTATGGAGCAGTGGCTGCTGAAGCAGGTGTTCGATGGTAAGGCCTCCAACATGTTTACTGTAGAGTGAGCCCATAGAGTGCTGGGGCGGCCGCCCCCACCGGGGGCCCCCTCCAGGCCAATAATAACCAGACTGCTTAACTTTAGAGACTGGGACCATATTCTCAAAGAGGCACGTGCGTGGGGCCCCTGGGAGGTCATGGCCAACCCGGTCAACATCTTCCCGGACTATATTGTAATAGTTCAGCGACAAAGGGAAATGGTCCTAAAAGTGAAACAGCACTTGAGAGGCCTGAATCTAAAATATATTCTACACTTCCCTGCGAAACTACGCATCACAGTGCAGAGGGAAGCACCTTCTTTGCTTTAGCTGCCGAGGCCTGGGACTGGTTGGAGCACAAGGGCTACCCGGGTCAGCAGACTAGGGTGGCGGCCTGGAGTGGCGAGAGCAGAGATCCCATTGTTCTGCCAGGCGACGAGGCAAAGGCACTCACACAAAGGATCAGGCACTGAGGGAGCACTCAAGGGGGGTACAGGAGGGACAACCTTGGTACACCAGCAACAAGTGGTCTGCCTGGGCAATGGCCTCCCTGGCTTTGAGGGACAGTGACCGGGTTTCTGGTGATGGGAAGGGGGAGCAGTCCTCACCCTTAGTGGCTCCCATAATGTCAGCCGAAATTGTGTAAGAGACCAGTTCAGGGGGCGCCGTCCTTGGAGAGACTGTCAGCCGAAGCACGAGATTGTAGGTTTTACCAACATATATGGTGAACGGAATGGTGGATGGGAGGGCCCAGTGACGCGATGTGGCAACACAGAACCAGGGTGATGTATAACATGCTAGGGGGGTAGGCGACAGGTACCTCGAGCATTGGTGAGTGGGAAGTTATATTCTCACCACACGAGGAAATAGGGTGGCTTAGGGAGTGGAAGGCAGATTTGGAGGGTGTCAGTTTGGGGGATACTGGGGGGAGATACACAGTTGGGACCACAGGTCACAACCCTACCATGAGTTAGGATGAGGAGACAATGGGGACACACACAGCAGAGTCACATCACATCCATTGTAGGAGAGGCCGCCCTCATGTACATATCCTGAAACATGAATGGTATGGCGAAAAGTTTAAATGGGGAATGGTAAAGAAATATCTGAATAGGCAAGCACCTGATATAGTTCTGCTACAGGAAGCCCATTCTTTCAGTAATAAATGTTGCTTCCTGAGTAAAGGTAGATACACATTATTTGCCCACTCGGACCTCACAACAGGATCCTGGGGTACCTGTATCCTGGCCCGTAAATCCCTTCCTTACCAGGTGTCAGAGACATGGGTCGATTCGATTCTCAGGGCTGTTGGATGGTTACGGGGGGCACATGGCAGTGGGAGAAATTGTATGTGGCATCGTGGCATTTTCCCCCGGGCCTTCAGTCACAGGGACTGGACAAGATGTTGCGGTGGTCTAAGTCAGTCCCCAAGGCATCGCTTGTGGTAGGAGGAGACTTGAATCTTGCTCTGGGGGGCACTGGACCGACTGATTAAGGATGGGAAGAGTCCCAGAGTTGATGCTAGATTGAGAAACTTTCTGGGGTCATTGGGACTATTAGACCCATGGAGAGTTACACATTCTAGAGACGGGCAGTCTTCTACGTAGCCAAAGCAATGCAATCAGTGACCTGAATTCAATACTTCCTTGCCCCAGTAAGGCAATTAGGCAGATGTAGGAACATGCGATACTTCCCGTTGGTGGTTTCGGACCACTCTGTGTTGGCTATGTGTGTCAAGTTCCCGGTCAGGCTTGAGGACACGGGGTGGAGGTTAGACCCCAGAATTTGTATGGTGTGGTCCTCAAAACGCTCCACTCAAGAGGTCATAGAGGCCTACCTTAGGGATAACCAGGGCTCGGTTTCATCAAGATCGTAATGTGGGAGGCCTATAAAGCAGTGATGCGAGGTCACCTAATGGCCCTTATGATGGGTAAACTACAGGCAAGGGAGCGAGCCAGCAGAGAGAAAGAAAAGCAGTTGTTGGACTGAGAGACTCAATATGTAGTGCACCCCAACTAGGAGTCAGCTGCCCATATCGAGACCACAGCAGATGCTTTACGGGAGGTGGCCAACCAGGAAGCCAGATCCCTATTCCGGGCTAAACAACACAGATTGTATGAAGTTGGGACTAAGACTGGGAAGCCGCTGGCGTGGTTAACGCAGAAGGAAGAGGGCTGGCAGTGGATGCTGAGGATACTGACCGGGGGGGGGGGACATGATAGAAACTGCCCCAGAGATAGCGCAGGCTTTAGCGGAACACCTGGCAGATCTCTATACTCAGGGGTGGGACAGGGGCAGATCCGGTGAGCTGAGCGAGTTTCTTTAGGATGTCTCAGTAGTGCAACTAAAAGAGGGGGTGACAAAATCCCTTGATGGGGACCTGCATGAGGGAGATATGGTGGAAGCACTGGTGCAGTTGAAGGGGAGAAGTTACCGGGCCCCAATGGATTCCCGGCAGAATTCTTTCACTGTGTGAAGTGGCTGGTGGTGAAACCGCTCCACACAATGTATATTGAGGCACAATCCCAAGGTATACTGCCCGCAGATCTTCGCCAAGCAGAATTAGGGCCTGAGTATCTGTCTGGTGGTTCGAGGACCGCCAGACTCGTGGTGGCGCAGCAGTGGAGGTCCAGTGACTGCCGCACCGGTGGTCCAACCTCCCCATTACAAGTTGGGTGGTCAGACCACGCTGGGACCGCCGCTGCCACCAGGGAACCACCGTTCCCTGGAGGTGGCGTAGTGGTCAGAGGCCGCAATATGCGTTGGTCCCACCGAGCATATTACAAGTTTCCTCTCCTCCAGGGTTTACATGGCAGTTCCTCCTCCATGTAAACCTTGGAGGAGAGGAAACAAAGGGTGCCTTCTCGGCTTGTGCATGCACACAGGGGGGCATAGCATGCGCCCCGATATGTGCATGCACAAAAGTTCTTGGACGGCATGGACTTTCGAGTCAATGCCATGCAGGAACCTTGTGAGGCGTTATTATTATTATTATTATTCAGCTTATAGAGCACCTGGTTACTCCAACGGAGTGTCCCCGGGCTAAAACACCAACAACACCTCGGCAACTGGCCTGAAACCTCCCTCCAGGCTAAGGCCCCAGAGGAACAGGAAAAGGCCTACTATCGGCCCCCCCGGGGGGTGCTGGAAGAGCCAAGTCTTTAGTTTTTTCCGGAACAAAATCTCAGACGGGCACGTCCTTAGGTCAACAGGTAGGTAATTCCAGGCCTTTGCCGCAAGGAAGCCAAAGGAGCTCCCTCCAGCCCGTACCTTCCGCACCTTAGGCACAATCATCTTTGCCGTTTCAAGGACCTTAGGTAACGAGCAGGTCTATATGTGGTAAGAAGGGGGTGCAGAAAACTAGGCCCCTTCTTGTTGAGGATCCTGTGGCCAAAAGACAAGGCCTTAAAGGTGACTCTAGCCTGTATGGGGAGCCAATGTAATTTCCTCAAGGCCTCCCCCACCGAGGCCCGCCTAGGAATATTCAGAATTAACCGAGCTGCAGCATTCTGAGCCTTCTGCAAGATGTTCAGATTTCTTGTGGTCACCCCTAAGTACAAGATGTTACAATAATCCAGACGAGACGTAACAAGGGCCTGTACAATGGTTCGTTTGGCATCTAGTGGGAGTAAGTCCAGGATTTTTCGCAGCATTTTCAGAATGCCAAAGCAGGCTCCAGCCACAGCAGATATCTGCTCTGAATAGGAGAGGGTGTCAACGAACCATACTCCCAGATTCTTGACCTTGGCCTTAGGGGTCGGAGTAGGTCCCATCTCCTCCGGCCACCACAGATGTGACCATAAAGAGGGCTGCTTGCCAACTACCATCACCACCGTCTTTCCCGCATTCAGCTGCAGGCAACGTTCCCATTGCGGTGCCTTTTTAAAGGCACTGCGTGCTTTAAAACAGGCACCGCCCTGGGAATGCCACGCTGCCCACCAGACTTCAAATAACTTGTAATCTGGCGGGCGGCGGTGAGTCTTGGCGGTGCTGCGGTGGAGTACCACCTCCCCCACACCGCCGAAACTCAAAATCAGTCCCTACCTTTTGATCCATAAGCAGAGCAAACCCCCAGAGTCATTCTCCTCTTATCAACTGATCTCTCTCCCCTATATCGAGACAAAGGTCCTGGCGAAGGTCTTGGCAGTTCTCCTGTTGCTGGTGATAGATACTATTGCGGCTGCAGAGCAATTGGGCTTTATGCCATACAGGTCTCCCAGACATAACTCAGACGCCTCTTTGGATGTTTGGCAGGTGAGACTTGTTTACGGGAGCCAGCAACGCTACTGGCACTAAACGCGGCCAAGGCGTTTCATTTGTTGAAATAGCCTTACCTCATTTGACTCCTCCTTTCGTGCTGGGGTTCAGTTACTAAACACTGGCACCACAGCCCATGTAAGGGTTAACAGTGCACTCTTGATAAGGCAAGGCTGCCGACATTCCCCACTCCTCTTTGTAATATCCATGGAACCAGTGGTGAGTAGGAAGCCCTGGTGTGCGGTCTCCACTGGGAACATGACTGGGACGAAGTTGTCTCGCTGTATGCGGATAACATCCTACTATACTTAGCCTAGCCAGTGAGATCCATTGAGAGGATTCTGGTGACTTTTGACATGTTTGGCCCCTACTCCTGGCTATGCATAAACTGGGACAAATCCTGTCACTACCTGCTCACGGGACGGTGGCCCAGCCATAATTGGAACTGTTCGATCCCAGGTGAGAGGTGGGGATCAGATATCTGGGCATCTATATCACCCAAGATCGCCAGTTATTGTACTGCAATAACCTGGGCAGGTTGATGGGAGAATATGGGAGAGACGTGGATCAATGGCATAAACTGCCACTGTCTCTGCTAGGGCATGCAGCACTTTATAAAATGATTTACCTACCCAAAGTCCTGTATGCCCTCCAGAATTCCTTGTTTGAGGTCCCAAATGATTTCTTTAAGCAAAGTGGTGGGCATAACAAAACTGCTGTTGTGGGATGGCGGGCCCCTAGGATATCGATGTCAGCCTTGACCAGAAAGGTGTTAGATGGGGGTCCTGCTCTCCCGGGCCTTCGCCTATACTATTGGACAGCACAACTAGTGGTGGTCAACATTTGGTCATTTGTGGAGCAGAAGGAACCCTCTTTTGTGGCAGATCAGAGAACAATGGCACCAGGGAGCAATATCAAGCAACTATATGGTAAAGGGTGTTTGAGGCACCTCCCCCCTTCCACAGCCATGGTGGTCAATACTTTGAGAAGGGCCACAAAGAGTATCAGATGGTAGGGAGTTCTCACACTGGAAACTCCCCTCTGGCAGGTGGATGCACTGGCACCACTACAAGGAGTTGAGGAGGGGACCAAATGGGATCTGCTGGGGATCTTGAAGCCTGGGGACATATGTGATACAAGAGTCCCGATCCCCTTTAAAACATTACAGGTGAAATATGAACTGGTGGGGAGTCAAAACCTGTGCTATATTTAAATTTGACACCAGAGAAAGTATAGGTCAGACAAAGGAAATCCAGGACGAGACCCCTATGGAGTTTTGGGTGCTTTGCGCCCCTCTACACAGACACACCATATCAGCAGTGTACAACACCCTGTTGGCCAACAGTATCCTGCTATTCCAAGCCCTAAGAGAGAGGTGGGAGGGAGATAGATAGATAGATAGATAGATAGATAGATAGATAGTTTTTTTTATTGCACAATTAATTAAAATCTTAGCAATGAGATCACATAAAAATATACAATATAAAATTTTGTACCCTTACTATACAAGATAAAAAGAGTGATTATTTCATTCAATTATGCAAACGTTTTAGAAATGGAAACACCGTATTGGTTGCCATAAGCTTAAACCTTAAAAAAATACATAGCATGCCCCAACTTTACGAGTTAATGTTCTATGCATTTGGGGAATCCAGAGAGGCCCTTATTGCCAGGCGGGCAACTAGAGCCAAATTTCGGGGGGGGCTAATTCTTCCAGCCATAGGCAGAGTGGCTCTAAGAAGGGGTGAAAACACAACAAAAGCCTCATTAACAAGTAAATGGTCTTTTAAAGACCTGTGAAGTACTCGGGTGCGGCTTCAATTAGAGGGTCGCCAGCCCGCGAAGCTGTCTCAGCCTGGCTGACACACACGACGGGGGGGCTGAAGCCCGGTGAGCCCAATGGGTGTTGCGCGCCTGCTTATTGCCATCAAATATTTCAAAAACCGGGCCGCCAGCTGCACTGATTCACCTGTCAAGCATTCAATTAAGGCAGCTTGACACGTTCGTATGTTTAAAATGCGCCAAATTGGACGGAGCCAGTATATTCTCAGTGGACGCAGTTTCATACAAATGCACAGTATGTGAATTAATGATTCCTCTGCTGCACCGCAGGCTCGGCACTTGGTAGCTACCGCCTCTTTGTACCCTTGCCCATATTTGTATGCCAGCAATGGAATCAGTCCAAACCGCAACCTCATAAGTTGTCGCTTCATTACTGGTTTTAGAGGGGAGGACAGATAATATGGCAAGGTCACACTAGTGGAGAGGGTCGAGGCCCAACTTCCATGACTTACATTCTTTAACGTTTGGATATCACTTTCAGCAGAGAGTAGCTTCGCCTGTTTTGTTAAGAGTCTTGAGGCTGATGATGTAGGTAAAGAGGCTGACCAGATTTCCTTTGCTTCCAATGCTTCCACGCAGTGGGCTAGATAATCACACCATGTGGACCCTTGGGTATTTATCATTGTCCAAATATATCGTTTCAAGGTGTTTTCCCGAGCTTGCTTAGCCTTTAAACATTTGTTTGTTTTGTATCTAGCAGGGTAACATCCCGTAATTAGTAAGGTATTCTGCAGTGATTTGTGATAATCAGGAAGGTGTAGGAAAGATAGTAGTACTTTGTTTTGGATTGTGTTCTTATTGTGTGCAAATTCGTAGTAGGACATGTTATGGTATTTTGTACAAATGTGTGGTGGTTTATGTACTATTTTCTGCAAGATTTTATAGTGGTTTTTAGGTAAGGAGTACTACATACAAGGTAATTTTAGGAAAGTGTGTGGTAATTAGTAGAGTTATTTCTGGTGCATTGTTTGTGGCCTGAGGTTCTACATTGTAGTCGTGTAAAGGTACACTGCTGTCCTTCATGGTATTTGGTATGGTACTTTGCTGGGCTTTGAGATAACAAATAGGTTGTTTTGGGGGTATGTTAATTAGTAGAGTTAGTTGTGCATTTGTGGTACTTTTTGTAGTATTTTCTGTAAGATTATATGGCCCTTTTTGGTACATTTTATTACTCATCTGGTAATTTTAGGATAATTTTTTTAAGTCGGTGTAGTTCTTTGTGGTGCTAATTTTTTGTAGCTGGTGGTACTACTTTGTAGCAATTTCCAATTTTCTTCGTCTTACGTCATTCTATTTTGTAGAGTAATTTGTTGGGATATGAGATAACAATTTGGGGCTTTTGGAGACTTCATGTTAATTATTATAGTTGTTTGTGACACATTTTGGTACCTTTAGGTACTTCAATAGTGGCACAGAATTCTACACATTTCAATGATAGTTATTAGTATTAGTTCCGCGTGAATTAAATTACTCTTTAGTTTTGCCTATATAGGCAGCGTTTGCTGTTTAAGAGATCACAGGTAATAAATAAAAAGAGTTTGAGAAGCAGTCCTTAGCAGAGGGCTGGGTTGCCCTCCCAAGATGCTCATCCTTTTTGTAGGCATTTCTGGAGTCAGCACATATGTTATCATGCTTCCTAAGAAGTTTAATTTCCATACAACACGGACAGTGAAGAGTCCATGTACTACAATGGAGATGCATACATTGAATCTATAGTTTCTTCTGATTTACCTAAAGAAAGCCTACTTTTCATTATTGCAAATTTTTCTATATAACAAGCCTCTCGAACCAGCGATAGCCGGACTTGACGTGGCCTGACTTAATGAACATTTCCTGCATTGAGATTGTTAAATCGCGAATTATCAAGAGAACGAATGACAGTTGAACACACTGGAATGTGAGTGGACACCCCGAATTTTTAAATGGCTGCAATTTCAACATGACTGATTGAATTGGCAGATTATTCCTGTAGCAAAGGATTGCCAGGTACAGAGTGTCCAGGTACTCAATGCTGATTTATAAGGAAGCTAAACAGCTTTGAAGGCTGACAATTAATGAGTTTTGAAATGCTGATGGTGACAGAAGCAGGAAAATCTACTAAGTGAATACAAATAACGAAGGGAGCTCAATGCTTTAGCAGTGAGATGGTGCACACACCTAGTCTAGTCCAAATAAATCTTGGAAGTATTATTAGCTTGGCAATTTCAGAGAAAAAACACATAGCAGGTGTGCAGTGGATAAAAAGCCTTCACAGATAACTAGGTAATTAGGTATTAATGGCTTTGTGGCACAGGCAGTAGACTTAAGTGGGCATCGTTTCTGCAGGATAACTAATGAGGAGAACTGAGATGGGTAGAAATGGTTGCGCATCTGTTCAAGCGAAGAACTACCCAGGTCACCACATTCTGTATATGCTGGGTCTAACTCCAGAATAGGCACGCAGACTGAGACACTTCACTTACACTAGCCTAGTGGAGATAAAATCAAGGTCTGGACTACAGTTTTCCAAAATTCATAAACGAGAATAGGAATGATATAGGAATAGGAATGATATTCATGTGACCCCAAGCTTAAAAATACAGATGGAAATTAGTTTGTCAATATTCTCCACGAAAGAGAGATGTTTGTCAAAAATCATGCCTAGATTCCAGACTGTATTACTGGGTTGGAGGCGTTTACCTATGTTGGTGGGCTTGCCAGTCAGAATAATTTGCTGAAGACCAACAGGAGATAATTTACATCCATCCATTAAGCAATAGCACATGAAGTCCCAAAACTGAAGTTGTAAAGAGCCATCCAGTTTTAGGATGAGCTGGATGTCAACAGCATATGCATAACTATCTCTTTAAAAATTCCCAAATCAGGGCAGCCGATGAGGTCACCTAGATATTAAACAATATAGGGCTCAAAGCTGAGTCCTGGTGCACAGCACGAGAGATGTCTTTGAAGGTCATGTAGAAGGGGGCTAATGAGACAGCCTAAAGATGAGTAGGTATAAAGATAGAACCAGTCCAGGACCCGTTCTCCCATGCCCATGAACACAAGACGATAATATGATAACACATGAGACTATATCAAAAGCTGTGGAGAAGTGCAGTAAGATCAACATGGCTCCAGAGTCTCCATCCAACAGCATCTGATATTGTTGGTGGTGACCACTAATTAGGTCTCAGTCCTATGAGACAAGTGAAATCCAGATTAATTACAGGAAGGACATTTATGGTAGGTTAGTCCAGTAAGGTTATATCACTGTCTTAATGTTTTTGAGAACGGAGGCTGGAGTAGTATCATGAATTTATTCTTGTGAAGGAGATGGATATTTGAGATTGTGTCATCTTTCTGTACTAGCAACATGTTTTATTCTATTTTGTGCTAGTTGTGAAGTGGGTTTGCTCTTCTAGTGTGGAATTTATACCAGGTCTATATTTTGTGCTTTGTCTTTGACAAATTCAGAGAACTTGTCATAGTTTGCAGTTGAATTGAGTATTTTGGATACTGCAAGTGGTCTGGTGGTCTGATTCACCATTTCCAATAATCTTTTGGGATGGCTCTTCGGTCGGCTAACCTCTCATCTTACAAATGTGGCTAAATTTGTTTTTAATATCTCTCGTTCTCCTCGTGGAGGTTTTCCAGGTGGCATGCAGAATGGTTTCGTCTCATTTACCATCCACTGACTCTGATGAATTTCATTGCTTTATTTAGATCTTTTGAGAGACATAGGGGGCCGATTACGATGGCGGACGGACTTAGGTCCGTCCGCCATCGATGCGGAGAGTGGGACCGCCCGCCTATAAGGCGGTGGTCCCGCATGTGGTATTACAATGCGACTGCCACTGTGGCGGTCGCATTGTGCATGTTTAACATTGCGGCAGGTGCTGCTGGCCGCAGCACCCGCCGCAATGTTGAAAATGCATGTTGTGCATTTCCCTGCACTCCGTGGCAGGCACCACGCTGTGCCTGCCACCCGGTGCAGGGAAATGTAGGGGGGTACCTAGGTACCCCCCTAGTGCACACCCACCTCCCCCAGAACAAGCGGGCCCCCAAAGTACATCCCCGCCAGCCTTTCCATGGCAGTTTCACCACCATGGAAAGGCTGGCGGGGATCCAGCATCGTAATTTGGCGGACGGTGCCTGCTAGGTACCGCCACCATTCTTATGATAGGAGAGGTCCGACCGCAGCAATCGTTACGATTGCTGCAGTTGGACCCGTGGTAGACGGACTTTGCGTCTGCCACGCACACTGCCCGCCATCAAAATCTGGTGGAATTTGGCCGCACAATTGCGGTGAATCTGCCACCGGCAGGCTGCCGGTGGCGGATTCACCGCAATCGTAATCGGCCCCATAGTGCTGAGTTCATTTTCTGTCTTAAAAGTATTTGGGGAGCTAGTACATCATCATCCAATTCAAAGTTAAAGAGTATAAGAAAGCAAGTGATGTAATCTGTAGATCACCTTATATATTATGAAGATAGCTGGAGATAATATTCTCAAGAGTGTTGATGTTGATATTTTGCTAATCTCTTAGTAATATCTTGAGTCTTCTGGGTTGCCTTTTCAGCCTTCTTTTGGAAGATGTAAATGTGAATGGTATTAAAATGTGATCAAACCAAAGAAATGTGAGCATTTACCTTGAGAACAACTTCTATAGACAATGCCAGGTCTACGGTTGCCCATTTCTAATGGATAGGCACAGATTAATATTGTATAAAGGCATTATTAGTAAGGGGTGTGCATAGAGGAGAAATGACTGAGTTTCAGACATCTTCCCAATGCAAGTTGAAGCTGCCAAGGATTTATCAGACTATTCATGTGTTGGGATCATAATTAGGTCGTCAAGATTAGCCATTCAGTTTCACAGTGCCTGTGCTCTTGCACTAAAATGGCATTGGAAAAATTGGTTTCACCAATTGGCCTGCACAACTTTGCTGAAATGCCATTGCATACGGCAGAGAAATGTCAACACTGGGGTGGAGCTAATTGTTATATATGAGAAGCAGTGAGTATTTAAACTACCAACATATTACACAAAAATATATAGCTGCCTGGAGCACCTCTGTCAACTGACTGGGCTGCAGTTTAAAGGCATGGCAGTAGCACAAGGCAAGGAAAGTGCCCTTGCCATGTAAGAAAACCTCTTTTAACACCTTAATAAGTCACCCCTAAAGTGTGCCTAGTAACCAATTAGGCAGGGTGCCTAACTTATAAAATGTGGCACACTATACATTGGAAATAGGTGGCTTTAGAATGAGTGAAGGCCTAAACGCTATTTCTTTTGTGTAGGTTCAGCTGCATTTTGCATAAGGCAAGCTTGAGTGTGATAAAAATATTTATTTTACATATTTACCTAGGAAAATGCTAAGAAATTTATTCAAAATTATGTTCCCATTAGTTTAGAAAAATCTGATTTATTGGTGAAATAAGATTTTTGGTACCTTTACTGGAAAAGTAACTTTACAAAAATGTACTCTTGGCTGCCTGATCCAGAACAGGCTTAAAAACAGTTCTGTAACTCATCGCCCATCCAATGGTCAATACCCATGAAATTAAACAAAATTAAAATGAGATTTGTAAAGCGCTCTAATACCCTGAGGTGTCTAGGCGCTGAGCTCGTTGCAGGTGGCTGATGATTTTGAGAGAGATAAGAGAGAGATTAATGATGGAAGAGCCAGGTTTTTAAAGCTTTCCTGAATGAAAGCAGATCAGTAGTTTTTTACATTTCAAGAGGAAGAGAGTTCCAAAGACGTGAGGTGATGGTTATGAAACTCCTTCCAACCCACTGAGATTTTTTAAATCTGGGTACCACCAGATTACAGGATGAGGCAGAGGGGAGTGTTCTGGAATGAGTGTACCGGCAAAAACTTTTCCTGAAGAATTCGGAGCCATAAACATGTAGTGCCCTAAAGGCAATGCAGAGAGCTTTAAAATATATGCGTTTTTTGACAGGAAGCCAATGAAGATGCCTATGCGCTGAAGATACCGATTCAAGTTTGGGAATGCCCAGATCGGGAGGCCGCTCCTTCTCCTTCCTCGCGGAAAAAGCATGGAACGTCCTTCCGCTCCACCTCAGACAGACAACATCGCTCCCCATCTTCGCAAGAAACCTCAAAACCTGGCTCTTCGACAGACCCCCTCCTTGATGGAATGGAACCTGCACCCCCACCCCCACCCCTAGCGCCTTGAGACCCTTACGGGTGAGTAGTCACGCTTTAACAAACCCCTTATTGATTGAATGCCCAGAAGAAGTAGGGCTACTGCATTTTGTAAGATCGGAATTTTGTTCAACTATTTAATCTGAAGGTTGATGAAGAGGGCATTACAGTAATCTATTCTTGAGAGACCAAGAGAGGTATACACTGTTTTCTGCAGGTCTTTAGGAATGAAAGGGAAGATGTTCCCGAGAAGTTTAATGTTGAAGAATGAAGCCAATGTAATGGAATTTGCCATCATCTGCAGGTAACACGCAGGTGCTTATAAAAAGCCAGAGTCGTTTTCTCTGGCATCGCCTCGACCACACTGAATTATCTTCCGAACTGAGTCGTAATAGACCGCCCCTAGCCCTTGCCCCAGGGAGAGCAGCCCTAGATTACCATGACTGGATAGGGTCAGCAATACGGTCAACTGTTCCCCAAAAACTGGGAAAAATCACAAGGACACCCCCCACTGAACCATGGTTTTCGGATGAGT
This sequence comes from Calotriton arnoldi, assembly GCA_963921515.1. Taxonomy (NCBI): domain Eukaryota; kingdom Metazoa; phylum Chordata; class Amphibia; order Caudata; family Salamandridae; genus Calotriton; species Calotriton arnoldi. The sequence continues at coordinate 568,414 of CAWUFW010004012.1, read as the reverse complement.
TGAGACTTCTTAAAAGGCAGTGCCACAGGCAAGAAAGGCGCTGGAGACTCAAGTATGATCCCAAGGAAAAAGAGCGCTATAGGGAAATACTCACCCAGTATAAAGGTAGGATCCATACTGTAAAAATCAAGTATTTCTCAGAGACTATTGGCAAAGCAAAGAATAATGCCAAAGAACTGTTTGCCACAGTTCAAAAACTGAGCCAAGTGCAGGTCCACAAAAAGACTATCCCGGATCAAGCCTTCTGTGATACTCTGGCATCCACCTTTTGCAGAAAGGTTCGTGACATCTACGACAAATTTACATTGAATCCTACTCAGGTGGCAAGTAGTTGGGATCTCCCCGAGTTAAAGCACTCCAGCAGCCCGGATTCCATGCTTCTCTCCGAGTTCCCACCAATTACTTACGAGCAGGTGGTTAAACTTTTTTCTGCTGCCAAATCGGGCTCAACATCGGATCCATGCCCCCCCCCCCCCAAGATTGTAATCTCGGCAATCGAACCGATAGCCTGCCATCTCACAGAGCTATTTAATCTTGTTCTCCAAACTGGTATTTTCCCCAAATTATGGAAAAAGACCTCCATCTTACCAGTACTAAAAAAACAACAATTTGGACAAAACAGACCCAGGCAACTATCGCCCAATAGCTCGTCTGCCACTGCCAGCAAAAGCTCTTGAAAAATACATGAATCAAGAACTTACCGCATTTATCAATAACAACAACATTCTGGATCCTTCCCAATATGGTTTTCGTGGCGGTCATAGCACGGAGCTTGCATTGATTACGGCTGCTGAAGAAATTAGGCGCTCAGTAGACAAGGGAGGCATGGCGGCACTGATCGTTTTGGATTTGTCGGCAGCATTCGACACGGTGGACCATGGCCTCCTACTACGTCGCCTTCAAGAAATAGGCATTGCCTGCACCGCCTTACAACTATTTAACTCCTTCCTTTCTAACCGGGAACAATTTGTGGAGTTGGATGGCCTAAGTTCTCAGAGTTTTAATATTCCATGTGGTGTCCCACAGGGCTCGTCCCTCAGCCCGACTCTTTTTAATTTGTATGTGGTTCCGCTGGCCAGGCTTATCAAATCCTTTGGATTTGCCATGGTGTCATACGCCGATGACACTCAGATTATAGTATCCATCTCAGAGGACTCTCGCAGCACCATTCACAACTTTCATGCCTGTATGGGACAGGTGAGCAAATGGATGCCTGAGAACTGTCTTAAGCTGAACTCCAACAAAACGGAGGTTCTTCTCTTTGGCAGAGATGTCTCCCATTGGTCCTCAGACTGGTGGCCTAGTGAACTTGGCCTTCTCCCCACTCCAGTCTCCAAGGCTAGGAATCTGGGAGTCATCTTTGACACCACTCTTTCATTCTCCCATCATGTGAATGCAATCACATCAGCCATCTGTTACATCCTAAAGATTCTGAGGAAAATCTTCTGCTTTATACCACCTGACCTACAGAAAACAGTGGTCTCGGCCTTAGTTCTGTCAAGGCTGGACTACTGCAATGGCCTTTTGATTGGAATTAATAAAGCCCTCCTCGTCAAGATGCAAGTCTTTCAGAATTCAGCCGCCCGCCTGCTATTTAAATTACCTAAATATGCTTCTGCAAAGGCGGCCCTTAATTCCCTTCACTGGCTCCCGGTGGAAAAAAGGATTAAGTTCAAGGCCCTCTGCATCGCCTTTAGGGCGCTGCACAATCAGGGTCCTGCCTATCTGATGGACCACTTTCGTTGGTATACTCCTCCCAGAATGCTGCGGTCTTCTTCCCATCAGCTGGTGGAAGTATCCAAGGCACGACTCCTTAACTGGGGTGGAAAAAGCTTCCTTTACATTACCACCAGATTGTGGAATCAATTGCCACTCTCACTGAAAAATTCACCAGACCTGATATTCTTCAGGAAGAGTCTGAAGACCTGGCTTTTTTAGGCCTAAAGATAAGCAGTGATTAGTTCTCTTTCTTCTGATTCCCCATGGCTGGCAGGAGGTTGGATGTCAGCGCCTAGACGCCTCTGGGTATTAGTGCGCTATATAAATATATAAATAAATAAATAAAAATTTGCATGACGCTCAAATGAAAGTTTGCTATCAAAGATCACTCCTAGGTTCTTGACTTTAGAGGAAGGTATCAGAAGTGTGCCAAGTTACGCAGGCCACAAAGAGGTGTTTCTACCGAAAAGTAGGACCTCCGTTTTCCTGGAGTTGAGCTTTTAACAATTGTGGGCCATCCATTTCCCAACCCGATGCATGCAATCATGAAAATGTGAAGCTGTTTCTACCGGGTCACTCCCCACAGACACCACGATTTGGGTGTTGTGTGCGTATTATATTGTTGAGAACACAAAGGATCTGATCAGTTTAGCAAGAGGTGCAACGTAAATGTTAAAAAGGGTAGGGCTCAGGGATGAGCCCTGAGGAACACCTCATAGCAAAGAGAAAGGAGGGGAATTAAACTCTTCAAGTGCTACAAATTGCTTTCTGCCAGCAAGAAAAGACTTCAAAAGGGCAGGAGTTTGATCTCTGATACCGATAGAGGAAAGACGGCTGAGGAGGATATCATGATTAATGGTATCAAACGCCGCTGAAAGATCTAATTGGATCAAGGCAGCGTTACCTCCTGCATCAATGGTCTGACGTATCTGCTCCGATGCAGTGATCAGGGCAAGTTCTGTGCTGTGGTGGCTTCTAAAGCCGGGCTGGGATGCATCAAAATGGCCATGTTCCCCGATGAAGGCTGTAAGTTGAAAATTAATAGCCTTCTCAATATTTTTCGCTGGGATCGGGAGGTGGGAGTGGGAGATAGGACAGTAGTTGTTTAAGTTTGAAACATCCAGATTTGGCTTCTTAAGGAGGAGAATAGATGCTAATTTCCATTTTTGTGGAGAGTTCCCGGTACTAAGTACCTGATAAAAAATAAATTTTGAGGTGCTCTAGGATGATTTTGGGTGCTAGACAAATTATTTCTGTGGGGCACGGATCGAAAGGGGATCCTGATTTTAGTGGAGTAATAAGGCTCAATACTTGAGTTGGGGAGAGAGAGGAGAAAGAGGACAGGATCCCAGGATGCCTCTTTCCGAGTGAAAATATGGAGAGATAGGAACTTCCATTGTGACAGCACGGGCAACACAGCCTGGATCAGGTCATTCCTGGCTGGAGCTGATTATTTTCCGTGCCAGAGGACAGTAGCCTTGCATCTGGAACCATGGGGTCAGACGTATTGTCAACAACTGCCCACTTAGCAGGGATTAGCTATCAAAGAGGAATGCAGGACAGCTGGCAGAACAGAGGACAGCCTTAATACTTCTTCATTTGACTTGTAGACTCCAAATGAGAATGGCAGGATCTGCTCCCATTGATTCCCAGACCCAACTAGACCCTTGGGCACCAAACTAGGAGGAGGTGGAAGAACCAGATCTTACCATGACATGGACAAGGATATCTAATCTAAATAAGGGTGTGGCTAATAGCCTGGAGAGTGAAGAAGGATACAGCCATCTTGAATGTAACAGTGCAGTGAATGTTTAAAGTAGAACGCAGAGAAAGTGTTCCAAGAGGTGGTAGGCATACCGTGAGAAAAAGACATGATTGGGTAAGAAAGAAATGTCCTGTCACTTTCAAGTGCACAGGATAAGTCTGGCATCTTTATGCCGCACAGAAAAGGCGTTCAGCTGAACCTCGCCACAAAGTTGTCAGTCCTTGTAGAGCCCTGCCCAGCTACAGCTTCCAGCCTTACCCTGCTGAAGGATTTTGAGAAAAGAGAGTCTAACCTTGGTCCATGGTGAGGTGGAAAATTCATCCCAGTGGCAAAGCGACCTTGGAAGCTATGAAATCCAGTGTTGTCCTGCTCAGAACTTTTGGCAGCAAAACCAATGGCCTCAGAGGGAGCTCATCGATGATGTATTTGATTTGAAGGTATCCTCGCCAGCCTCAGTCTTGGACCTTGACTTACTGAAGGATTTTAACTTATATTTCAGAGTCTAAATCCTATGGTACAAACCTTGACCAAGATGACCAGCTTGGTGTATCTTATATCCACTCCATTGGAGTCAGACTGAAATAATGTCATGGTGCCAGTCAATCACTAACTGTTGTTTCTCAATGGGGCTTTGCATTTTCTAGGCACTTTTGCTATAAACCTTTAAAAATGCACATTTCCTGTCCCCCTTATTTGATTTTAATGATGTTGGTGTCTTTTTGCTCAGTAGAATTTCTCTCTTTTTCTAAAGTGGTCTGTGAGTATTATTGTGGTGTGTGCTTTACTTAAAAATTGTTTTTATTGCTTGAACTAAACATACACTCCTCTGGGAATCACTTGTTTCTTGTGCCTTAGCTCCCCAGGGTTGATCAGAGATTCTCTAAGAGTGGTGTTTTGGCTTAAGCAGAGTGTAATTTATTAAAAAGTTATGGGTCACCCCCTCCCAAATTAATAAGCACATTTCTAAAAGCATGGCATATTCTTGGGGTAGTGGAAACACAGGTTAGTGACTGCATGAAATAAATAATCTAATAAGTGATAAGCTGTAAATTTCTATGGAGAGCAATAAGGCCACGTGTTCTTGTGTTCATAGGGATTTTATAAATTCCATCATTGTCAGAGAACTATATTGAGCATTAGTCAGATACAAAGCTACAACTTATATATCCAAAGGATTTCATGGGGTTTTCTATGACGTTTTTGTTTCATAGTCCTATAATATTGCATTTTCTATTAAGCATATGTACCAGGTTCCCTCATTTATACTGATGTTCATTCTGTTTGGGCAGAACAATCTAAAGTCGGGAAACTTGCCAGTGTCACTATTATCACTTATAGACCTGAGGGGGATCCAGCCGGGTCTAGACGTGCAACTACCTCTCGCCCAGTTAAGCCCTGATTAAGGAAGGGCTTCTCCCAAACATGAGCGTCCTACACAAGAAGAAAAGGGACCTCATGATGTCACACAAGGGGATAATCCATATAAAGAATTTCTTCACTGCAGCACCCTCATCTAATTTCGGTCAGAACCTGGTTGCTCTGTCTTCTTCCAGCACCTCAGCCCTTCCTGAATGATGATTCAAGTCACAAGCTTCACAAACAACCTCAAAATTCTAAATAGCTCTGAATAGCCAAATAACTATCAGATAGCCATACAAAACAAATGCTTCTTCCCTCAACATAAAGTACTATAAAATGTAAACATAATCACATTTAAGGGGGCAAGAGCATGCCTGTGAGAGATCATCAGTGAACTGTGATCCAAGTGAGCAATGCAAATGATGATTGACGGCAGAGGTGTTCGAGTGGCCCCTATTATCGACTATGAGATGTTCTGCGAGATAGGTTGCCTCCACATCATGTAAATGTAAGGGGCCAGTAAATCTCACTTTCAACACTTAAAGTGGCAGGAGCTACAATTTCTGGTATTGTTGAATTTAAATTATATAACCATGACTTTTGTAGGGTGAATCCCACCACATTCCTTGTGGGTCTTTATGATTTAAAATAAATCTGTTACTATTTAATGAAATACATTTGCACGTCATTCATATCGTACCACTGCTTTCTTTAAATTAAAGCAATACAGATATATCAGATTAAAAAGGTGTATAGCCATTTGCAATAGAAATCTTGTTTTTTAATCGCAATAGCATCTTGAATCTTTTAAATGTATGCACAGAACAGCCACAAATATTACCTGTTCCATAACTTCAGGAGCCATCCAGCATGGCGTGCCTACGAATGTTTTTCTTACTTTATTTCGGGTAACATCGCCCCCAGTGGCTAAGAATGAGCTCACACCAAAATCTGAAAAATATAACAGCAATAAAGATTTTTGAATGCTTTGACCGAAAAACATTTTCAAATTCATTACAAATATGAATAGATTGTGAAAAAACTAAAAAGAAAAATGCTATAAAAAATGCTGCTCATTTTCACATCAGAAAAACATGGAACTACTAGCATAGGAACCTGTGGCAGAAAATTTGCACACATCTTTTTGTAGCACTACTAAAGCAAAGATTGCCATCCTGATGAAAAACACAAGAAAAAAGCTTATTTGGAGGGAACAATTCTGATTTGAAAGTTATTCTGGTTAAACGTGCGCCTAACCAAGTTTAAATGAACAACTTGTTGAAAAGGAGTTAATTTAATGTTTTGCTAAACAGCCCCAGGACAGGCGGCGGAGTTGTAAAGTTACAGCAGTGACATACTGCTGGTGAAAGTAGGACTGAGGCAGAGGGCATCCAAGTAGCAAGTACTCTCATGTGAGATAGGTTGAGGTTGCAGGAAGGAAGATAGAATAAAAACGTTGTGGCTAAACACGTGGGTAGGGGAGAGAGGGACTGATACAGAGTATACAAAATACACTACAGTGACACATGCTGCCGGAAGAGCAGAGGGCACATGGTGGACTTATTGGGTGGGGAAACAGTCTGAAAGAGAGGGTATACAAAATCCCTAAGGGCTATGCGATTAGAGAGGCTAGGAAGGTTACAAAAACAAACCCAGACAGAACACAGAGATAACAGTGTTGTTAAGGGTGATTAACAGTATAAAGGTTAAAGAGCAGGGGGGCGGGGGGGCATAGAAGGTTCTCAAAATCTGACTGACCACCTTAGATAGACCTGCAGCCAGAACCCACGTTCTGGCGACGGGGGTCAGTAAACCAAATGTCTGGAAGAGAATGGCCTCTTGCGTTGGGAAAATGTCAATCTGGTTTCAGACCACAGCGATGTACGGCGAGAGCACAGGGATATATGAGAGTGACTACTGGAAATCACGGATCAGGAGTGCTGCTTGATCTGTCCGCCATTTTTGTCACCATATGTCACAGCAATATGTCAATAGCTGGACACAATCGTAACACCTTCTTTTTCTGAATTTTCCACAGGTAACAGCCACTCTTTCCTGTATCAAATGTGCTGCTTAATATCAGTCATTGCCAAGTGGAAGCAACAGGTATCTTTAAGAAGGAACATAGGGGGTTATTGAGAATTTGGCAGACAGGGTAGTTCACCACAAACATGACAGAGTACCCTGTCTATAAATCTGCTGGTTTGCCCCTCTATTTAGAGTCGGGTGAACCATCATGTTCCCACTGGGGGAGCCCCTACTAGCTCTGCTGATGGAAATCTTGGAATAATGGTCCCACATATCGGGTCATTGGTCTGTTTGACTCTGTGTACCCCAATTAGCGCAGACATTCTGAGGTATTTTTTTTTTTTCTTGTTGGGAACCGAAAAGAAAGGCATGACTGTCTCAAACAGAAAAAAATAGAAATGTCCTTACACCCTGGGAAATAGCTCAGAGGGTATCAGGGTCATTAGGATTTTTGTGTTTTTTCCACTCTGGCAGTAAGTTTTCCAAAATTAAAAATGTTTTTAGTTTGCTGAGGGGCCGCATGAAACATGGAGGCCGCTTCCCACACTTGCAGTGCCTTCAGAGACCCGCCATGGCAGGCTGTGGTCCACCAGTGCTGCACATTGCATGATCTCTTGCACTGGTGGAATGGAATACAGCGCCCCTGCCCCCCAAACCCTCAATGATGCCATAGTCTTGGAGTAAAAAAGCCCTAAGGACGTAGAATCCTTAAAAATGCCAAGTGGTGTAGATGAATGACTCAATGGTGGCAAGAGAAGGGGAGCAGGATAAACACAAACCCTAAGATCATAGCAGAATCGGACACGTTCTAGCACAATACTGCAGAAACCTTGCAAACTGGGAAATTACTGCGAAAAAAACAGCTAACAAGAGGGTCATGAACGTATGGACAATAAGTGCTGAGCCTTGATGACACAGGTTATTGCAGGCTGCAGCTCCTACTTAAGGAAGACACAGGAAGTAACTGGTAGGAGGATGCAAAAAGTGACAAACAGGAAGTAAGGTTGCCTTGCAATCCACCATGCAGTCAGTGATCTTAACAAGGAAGACGGTTGCGTCATCTCACCCCTTGTCTTTGTCAGCGACTGGAGGCAGAGAAAGGCTGTTGATTCCCATTCTTGATTGCCCAAGGAAAGGTTGACTCCTCTTGGTAGCCACTATGCCATCCTACACTGAACAGTACATGTGAAATGTGTCAAGTATCTCCTTAGGAAAGTCCCAGATTGGACGGGAAAAAAAATAAAGGGTCAAAACAAATCCAAGGTTGTAGTTCTTGATTGAAGATGAAGACTAATACTGAAGCTATCAGCAAACGTTTGACAACAGAGAAGAGAAATATGCTGAGCAAAATACTCCAGGTGTAGATCCAGTAAACGTTTTTAATCCTAGAAGCAAAATCAGAATCAAAAATAGTAGCAGAGGTGCGAATAACACCACACAAATTAAGGAAACAAATGTGTTTCGACACCTCCATCACTTGGAAATGGATCCTTATATATGAATCAAACATGAGGTGAACTCAAAAATTATGCTTTATCTTGGATTGGGGAGCTCAGATGGTTTCAAAGGATAGACCATCATCTTTGAAAAGGCAGTGTAGAAAGCTTGTCCCTGCCCCTTTCCTGAAATGGAGTCCATTTGGCACATGAAGAAGCTACCCATGGTTGACATTCTTTGCACTCCCCTCGCCGCACTTCATACCTGGTACTCTATGCACTTTGCGGGACACTCAACCAGGTGACTGCTTTATGAGACACCAGTGCAGTCTTGGCGGTAGGCACACCTAACCATATGCTGACAGTAGAGTCCAGCAACATACTGCCTGAGAGAAGAAGGAGCACACCTTCTCCTAGAAGCACGTGAACTCTGGGGAGTCCTCAGAACCTGTGGCACTGGCACAGTTCTCAGCATTCCCAGGGTCAGCCATCAGTCACAGAAGACATATTTTAAAATCTGTGATAATCACTTCTGAAACCTGATATAAAGTGGGACTCATCAATGCTTTTTCAGCTGCCACACAGTTTTAGAACACCACAACTTTCTGGAAACTTATGAAATTAGCCACCTTGGGCTAACTTATTGGAAATCCCACGAATCAGCTAAAAAGGCATTGAAGAAATGCAACTTTGAAGTAGCTGAAATGAAAAATATGGAATGCCAGTTTGAATTAAGCATGGAGAAAATTCAATTCAGAGGCTGCCAAAACTAAATGTAAAGGGCGCACACACGCTTACCACAAAGCTATGAAAAGAGCCAAAAAAGATTTCTAAGTTTCTGGCTTACTTATTGCCTCTAATATGACAAGCGATGATTTTAATTTCAGAGATATAGCCATTCCTAATAACATTTCAAATGCACGTGCGCCTTCATCTCAGCTCTGCAATCATCTTCTTCAAGTAAAGGGATGTAAAATTCATGAGTATATAATCAAGGCACCCCAAAGCTCAGTCTATCACCTTTCATTTTCCACCACAACTAGTATGTAGCGTTGCAGAATCGAGCATATAAATCCGAATAAAGAAGACGACTCATCACAGAGACTAAAGCAGGGCTCTACAAAGTCGGTCCTGGAGGTCCGGATCCATGCCAGATTTTTAAGATAACTACATTTATCTAAATGGGGATATGCAAAAAATATGTCATGGATCCGGCCCTCCAGGACCGACTCTGGAGAACCCTGGATTAAAGCATCAACCATCCCTTCCTACCTATAAAATTACAGGTCAAGGAATTGTTCCTCTCACTGGTGCCATGTTTTTGACCTGATCAAAGCCTCCCTCCAAGGAGGTATAGTTCCTGCTTACTTGAAACATGTGATTATTAAGAGAAGGAAGGGCAGGGGATGGTACCCCCTGGCAGAGAGAATGGCTTAAGCTGAAAGAGAGCTAGAGCTAAGCTGGTGCAACATTACAGCAGAGCAGTTAGTCCCCTCATTGGTCCAGACATTAACAAAGGGAGTCAGGGTCGTGGAGGTGCAGCAAGTCTTGGGCAGGGCACTCCAGAGGGACCTGGAGCCGGCAACCAAGAGATGCTCCCTGAGGGGGCCTGTATCACTAGCATTAACACACAAATTAAACAGTCTGATTGGCTGGCCAGCTCCCAATATTCCTTACAGGGTACTAATGGCAGACTAGCTCTCCTTGGCAAATTACAAGGTTATTAAACCGTTCTTTCCTCTCAGATCAGAAATAACAACAAAAAAATAACTTTTGCAAGACAGAAGGGGTTTAAAAACTACCCTACAGCGCTTTAAATCTTTTCCCTTCCACATCTTGCTCGCAGTATTGTGGATAAATGACAATTGCGTACATCAGCCTTCACACACATGGCAACGACTGTTATCCAGTGACCGTCACAGTGTGAGCCATGACAGGAGGAAGGATAAAGACTCTGCAGACCCGGCCCCCCGTCTGCTCTGGCTTGCAGATTTACCCCTCGCTCCTCACTTGGCACCCTATGTCATTGGCTAAGAGAACTACTGAAGCCCTGGTACTACGGGGAATCCCCCTCTCACTTCCCACGACCAGAGCATCTTACTGTCACAGTCTTTATAAGAACAGAGGCCCCAGCATTAGATTTTATTATTACACCTTGAATATCAGCGGACCTGTATCAGTGTTTGTAGTCCTTGACTCACTATTCTCTTTCACATACATTTCAACTTTCATGCTTCAATCCAGAAAGGAATCTCAGGACCCAGTCGCGAGTCCTACAGCATACCGGAGACATCCATAATTCTAGATTGAGGTATCAATGGGTGATTCCCTTACGGGTTAATTGAGGTATCAATGGGTGATTCCCTTACGGGTTAGTAGCAGTGGTTATTTTGTAAAATAAGTGACGGGCCCTGACCAGGAGCCCACTACGGCTTGCACCACCCATTGCCCTGTCATCGCTGCCAATGACGGTACCAAAACAACTAATCACCGCCACTCTTGCCTGGGAGTGCGACAGTTCAGATTATTCCAGATACCCAAAGCTAAAGGAATGGCTGGGCAGGCAGGTATTAGTATTTTTTAATGTATATTTGTTAGAAATGGGATTTCTGGTTGGCTAGGGCAAGCACCTAAGCCAGGCAGAAACCACCACTCTAGTCAGGGCAAGGGAGTTACACGCTGAATATAACCCCTGCTCACCCCCTTGGTAGCTTGGCAGAGCAGTCAGGCTTATCCCAGAGGCAATGTGTAAAGCGTTTGCGCAACACACTCACACAGCAGCGACACACTAGGCACACCACAAAAGAAACTCCACACAAGGTTATATCAAAAATAGCCTTTGTATTACTCATAAAACATTAGAACACAATCACATATATACACTGTGCCACCTGGCACTCAGCATGACTTTACAGGGATTATATACATTACAGTGCCAATCGGGCCACTGTCAGAACCATCTTGATTCACCATTAGTGAAGACAACCAGTAACTACTGGTCACATTGCACTTAGCATAACCACCTTAGGAATGAACATCCTAACATCACCTAGTACAGCATATTAGGTAAAACATAATCAGCAGTAGTGCAGTGCATCACTTTCACTGCACACATGGGTACTCAGCATAGCAAACATTCCCTATGAATGCGGGGCGCCTATGTACCAACCCTGAGCATGATCAGCAGTACACCATAGTCCAACCCTTACAGGGCGTACGCATTACTATGTGTGGCTCTGGCAGCTGTCCTCCCTGTCCTGTGAGGCAGCCTCCAAAAGTACTGCGGCGGGGGCCCATCCTGGACATGGCCCGAAATGCCCCCTCCCAACACAAGGCCTCCAACCTGGCCCCCTAGCTGCCGATGCAGCAGAAACAAGGCCAGTAATGCATAGGTGGGGGGGGGCGCAGCACTGCTACCAACGGGTAGCGCAATGCCCTCGAGGGCGGGAAGACCTCACTTGGTCTCCCCCGCGTAGGCAATTCCTCCCAATGGCCGAACTCACCCTCACTCCAGCGAGTCAGGTCCCAAGAAGCTGTTGTGTGGCCTCTCAATGGCCACGGCACTGTGGCTTCTCCGTTTGGTTAGGAGCTGGGAGAGGGGGAGCGCTGCTTCCCCCAAGCACAGAGCCCTCACGAGGCTCCCAACGCGATCCCGCTTGTGGGCCCACAACCAGGCATCCTTCGCCTGACTTCCGCCCACGGTCTCGGCTCACAGACCCTCGTTACTACGGCAAGCTCTTGGTGCGGCCAGCAGAGTACGGAGCGAAATCTCTGTTGGCTCTGCCCCCAGCCAGACTCAGGCGCGCCTGGGTTCCGTTCTGCGGCTCTCTTCTCTCAGCAAGCCCCACCCGCAATCAGGCTTCCTTGGGCCAAAGCTCTGCCCACAACCAGGCAACACGGAGGAATCCCCGTGCCGGGATTCCTTCCCAGCAGGACTCCGGGATGGCACTGGCTTCCTTGCACAGCGTTTTTGAGTGCGAAGCTCATGAAACGTTCCTCACGCTTCGGGGCAGTGTGAGCCCACACCTGGGGCTCAGGTCACATAGGAGAGGGTGGCGCTGCCCACGCTGCAGGGCACAAAGCGGCCCTCTCTAAATCAGTCCACTCCTTGGGCAGCAGCATAAAAGAGCGCTCACCACGTGCTCGCACACGGCAGAGCTGGGCCCAGGCAAGCCAGCTCACAGAGCCCTCCAGCAGGAGGGAAGCCCTTTGTGGCGGTTCCTCCTGGCGCCCAGCAGTCCTCTCTTCACAGCGCCAAGCAGGTACCAACTTTCATGGGGTCACAGCCCCAATACATATACTAGTCAGGGTCTTTGTTCTTCCCCCTGTGACAGGCCTAAGCCCAGGCCAAACCAGTTCTGGGGGGGCACTTAAGAACATCTTTACAGTGCACAACAACCTCCTTTGTCAGGGTAGGCTCTGGCCCCAGACACACCACAGGGGGGCGGAGCCAGCATTGTGGAAGGCAGGCACAGTCCTATTCAGGGTCAGGTGCTACTCCTCCCACTACTGCAAATGCAGATCGGCCTATTCAGCCTAGCGCTGACTCACCCAGCCCCTCTGGAGCAACTGCACCTCCCCAGCTGCTGTCATCCAGAGCCAGACATGCAATACACAACAGGCAGGCACAAAGACACATAGCACACAGAAATGCCCACTTCTAAAAGTGGCATTTCTAAAATAGGGATAATAAATCTGCGAACACCATTATGCAGCATTTATTACCACTATTCCAAACATACCAAACTTGATCATTCTACTCCTCTCATGTCAGGAATTACTACTGAAACACATATCAGGGAATCCCCAATGCATTCCTATGGGAGGGCAGCCTCACAGTAGTGAGAAACCAAAATGTCTGTTTGTCACTACCAGGACATGTCACACAGTTAAGGCACATGTCCTACCTTTTACCTACAGCGCACCCTGCCCATAGGGCTAGCTAGGGCCTACCTTAGGGGTGACACATATGTAGTAAAAGGGGAGTCACAGACGTGGCACCCACTTTATGTGCCACGTCACAGCAGCAGTAAACTGCGCGTGCAGGCCCTGCAATGGCAGAGGCCTGAGACAGGTTTGAAAGGCTGCTTTGGTGGGTGGCGCAAGCTGCGCAGCAAGCCCACCAGTAGCATTTAATTTACTGGCCCTGGGTATATGAGATACCACTTTACAAGGGACTGATAGGTAAATTAAATTCGCCAAACAGGTGTAGACCAATCTTACCACGTTTACCATAGAGAGCACATGCACTTTAACACTGGACAGCAGTGATAAAGTGCCCAGAGTCCTAAAACCACCAACAACAGGTCAGAAAAAATACCAGGAGGAAGGCAAAAAGTTCTGGGATGACCCTGCAAAAAGGGCCAGGTCCAACAATATTGTATTCATAAACAACCGTTATTCTGCTCATCTCTAAATTAGATGAGCTGCACCACCATTTGGCAGAGTGTCATTCATAAATGTGCCAAGCAAGTGCCGATGGAGAGCACCGGAATCCACTGGCTCAAATTAAGCACTGGTTAGTAGGAAATGTGAGTAATGAAATCGGTGTTACAGCGCCGATTTTTGCATGTTATTTTGTCATTCCAGGACTTTTTCAAGGCACAAATCTGTACAGGTTACATGCACATTTGCCGAGGCACACAAAGATATTAGTCCAAATTGTAAAATAGGCAGTGACCAATACAGTAATCAAAGGAAGTCCGTTAAGGTATTTCTTTCTCTTTATTCTCTCATTCTTTTCTTCTCAGAGGTTCATATACAAAAACACACACTGGCAGCCGACACGTGTTTCGTCCAACTGACTTTTTCAAGGCTGCGAACAATTTGACACAATTAAAACCTAACATATACTCAATGTATGTACAAGTAAAAACACCATTCGGAAATGTCCACAAATAGGACACTACCCAGAAAATCCAATACCAGCGCCATGAAAAAGAGTATAAAAAGGGTGAGAAAATGCTATTATTGTGAAATAGCATCATCTTATACAACCCATCACCAATTCCATGCCAACATGCAGGAGACCATGGACAAAAGTGAAAAGATATTAAAGTAAAAAATAGAGTTTTTGGAGAGCAGTTAGCAACCAGAGCAACGTGACTAGTGTTTTGCTAGATGGTCCATGACCAAGAGCATGCTGAGCAAAGGGACTATGTTCGGCACTAATTCTTACCTATGAGGCATAGGCAAAGAAACCCGGCACCCCCAAAGCACAGCGTACCGGTAGTAGATGCGAAGACAAAGATTCTGTATGGAGATAAAACCTAGCAATGAAGGTATTGAAAATAGACACAAGACCAAACCAGTGTTTGTAATCAGAAAAATCCTAGTATGTCATTCAGGGGTCTACCTATATCCCTTACTAAGGAAACATGAACTCTGACACATAAACCGAAATTGCCCTACTAGTCCCAAACGTAGCAATAGGTACCTCTCTAGGTTGATGCAGTGAAGAATTCGTGTTGTATCTATCGAACCCCCACTTGAGTCTCCAGACTTCCCCACATGATGTACGAATGTACCAATTAGACTACCAATTTGGACCCAGTGAAAAAATATATTCTGGGACTGACCTGAATGTCTGTAAAAAGACGTCGTATTTTGAAACAGTCATACGTTCCTTCACTAACTATGCCGGATCCCACAAATTGCGTTTGGTCAAAGTCTCCAACCGCAGTTCCCACAACAAATACCTGTACCTGCATGATTGAAATATATCCATCAGATGATAAACATAATGCGTTTTCAAACCATGGTGGCTAATATTGTTCAGCCCACCCATATTGCACATATAAATAGACTGACCTGCCGATACACACAGTGTAGCGTAAAGATTGATCCTGGGTATATGTTCCCGGAAACCAATGCGGAATCTTTACACGCTGTATTAATACATGCTGAGTTACAATGGAACTCGTAAGATCAATTTGAATGCAAAGTCTTGTTTCCATCCAATTTGGCATTATTATGAGTCACTTTCTAATGAGGGCCTTGAATTGTATTCAAGAAGCCAAAAGAAGTAGTAAATAACTGAAAGGGAGATGGCGCTCCTCTAGGTCCTGATTAGGGAAGCCATGTCAGAGGGCATACAAGAGGACTGTTTCAGGCACTACCCTGTACTCCCAACTGTGGAGTGTAAATACTGGCATGGTAAAGGGAGCAGATGATTTTAGAGATGGATTACCCTCTAGAATTACTATACAAAGAATCAAGTACCCCCTGACGTACATTATAAGGATATTGCAAGTCACTGAGAAGTTCCATAACCATATAGCGGAACGAGGCAGAAGGCTGAGTTCCCTTATAAGGTTATGGAACTCCGAGGTGGCTTGTAATATCTTTATAATGTACGACAGGGGGTACTTTAACCCTTATAATACATGGTCACACCATCACCTTTCCAATAAACAAACCACTTAAAACCTTGGTACGTAGCTCTTTTAGAAAGAGAGAGCATGTCTGCAAATATGAAGAATAAACATAGACCCTTTAAAGCAAAATTAAACACATCAAAACCTGATATTTGTTGCAAATGGATATTAGAAACAGTTCAAAGTCACTAGCTCCGAATAAGTTGAAAGGTAGACAAATAAAGCAGAAGAAAGAAAAGCAACATTTCATTTTCGCTGCTTTAAACAGGTGCTCCGAGAACCTACCTGCCTTTCACTTGGCTGCTGGCTCTGGCAGCATACACTGTGACATCAGAACTCGATTGCACTAACTTTATTAATGTCGAGTTCACAAGCCGCCGATTTTAGAGACGTGCATTTACACAGGAATTGCAGAATTCCATGTATTATATAAAGATACATTTGCATACCAAATTCTAAATATAGCTAGCTTTAAGATTAACAATAAGCTGTTATTAATGCTTAATTAGGCTGTAAGAATATGAGACGTACATGTAACACATTCTAATGATTATTTTAAATATTGCCTATTATTTAACTATTGATTGTAAAACTGGTTATACAAGGTAGATCTTGTTTAATAAACAGATTATGTGCTTGTTCTGGACACTTGATGCAGGTCGTGTACTCGTATCGGTTCCACACACGGTTGTATAAACAGCAAACCAACACATATTTATAAGCAAACACCACCCTCGTGTGGTGACTATGCAGAATAGTACAGGAGTGTTAAAGTTGTGTATTGCTTTAATGCTTTTATCCTTTTAGGTCACAGTTTTGCAAATGCATTACAAATTGTGTTGTTATATCCGCCTTTCAAAAGGAAAGAAGGGAATGAATACAGTTGCAGGATTTTTTGCTGATGATGACTGTCTGGAGCAGAAACAATCTTGTGAAACTAGTTCGAGCAGATTGCGTCTCACATGAGACATTTTCTCCTCAAGTCAATCCCCTTGCGGGTCTCTCGTTTGACTTGAAAACGCTTGGAATGTCCTTGCATTCATTTTTCAGACAAGATAGTACAAAGTAATTTTCTCAAAATTTCACATAATTTCCATACAAACAAAATTTTCACTAACTCTCAACAGTGACCATTTTCTATTGCAAACTTAAATGCATAGTCAACCGTGCCAGAAAGCCAACCCGTTTCCCTCCTATTGGTGCCACGAAGAGAAATGCCCTCTCCTTTCTCTGCTGTGGGATGCCAGCTCCACGCCTTGCTTGCTAAAAGTACACCTCACCAATCACAGAAGTAGAGTAAACTAAACACATAGGGGCATATTAGCAAGGGCACTATCGCCGCTTTAGCGGCACTTTTGCCGCTAAAGCGGCGATATTTATATCGCTCTATCAGCAAACTGTCTCTAACAGCAGTTAGCGACAGTTTGCGGGCATTAGCGCCCGTTTTTTTACCGCTTTGCATGTCAGCGATATTTATCGCTAATGACATGCAAAGTGGGTGTTCCCGACGAACAAACCTGGGAAACACTCGCTAACAGGCCTATCGCCTATTAGCAAGGTGGCCACGGCCCCAGTTAGCGACGTGAAAAGTCGCGCTAACCGGGGTCATCGCCATTTATTTAACACCTGCAATTAGCAGGTGTTAGCCATACCTAACATGGGGGGGTGGATTATGCTGATAGGACCACAGGGTCGTATCAGCAAGGTGTTCTCCCTGCTCCATGCAACATCGCTGGTTTTTCAGCGATGTTGGCCCATTTCCCCCGCTATCGCTGGAATATTCATCGCCATAGCGCTAATCGTTGCTAATACAGCGTTAGCATGGCGATATATTCCAGCGATAGCCGGCGATAAAAAAATCACGCTAAGCAGGGTTAGCGATGATTATCGCCTCTTCTTGCTAATATGCCCCATAGTATTCTCTACTTCTGTGCTTGACTGTGCTTGCTTGCACCAAGGCAAGCGGTGGAGGAGGCATGCTGTGACATGGAAGGGAGATCATCTTTTCTTTCAGCAGCAGCACCTGGAGAGAAACAGGAACTGCGAAGTAAAGGAGACCTATTACCTACGATCGCCTAACACTCCTGTTGAAGGCATTAACCAATGTTAACACCTTGAGTAGAAGCAAATGAGACTGATCATATAATGTGCATAATAGCATATTTTACTGTATATAAACGGTGATGGCACCACCCCAGTGCTTAATTTGAGCTGGTGGTTTCCGGTGCTCAGCACCAGCACTTAATTGTCACTTATGACATTCTGCCACACGGTTATCCCCAAACTTTTTGTCTTCCTCCGCCTATTTTTTTTACCTTCTTTTTGTTGGTTTTAGGACTCTGAGTACTTTACCATTGTGAATGAGTGCTAAAGTGCATGTGCTCTCTCCTCTAAACATGGTATGATTTGTGTCCACCTGCTCGGCATATTTGATTTACTTGTGATTCCCGTGTACAGTGGTATACCATATACCCAGGACCTGTAAATTAGATGCTACTACTGGGCTTGCAGCACTGCTTGTGCCATACACAGACATAGCCTTTCCAACCTTTCTCAGGCCTGCCATTGCAGGCCCTGCATGCGCAATATACTGCCACTTTAACCTGCCATTTAAAACTACTTTCCAAGCCCTAAACTCCCCTTTTACCACTCATATGTCCCCACTAAGGTGGGCCCAAGGTAGCCCTATTGGCAGGGTGCTGTCTAAGTAAAAGGTAAGACATGTGCCTTTATGTATGTGGCATGTCCTGATAGTGACAAATAGCCTATTTGTTTCTCACTGCTGTGAAGCCTACTCCTCTCATAGGCTAGCATTGGGAATTACCTTATATACTCTTAAGTGGTAATACCTGATCTGAAAGGAGTGGCGTTGCCATGTTTGGTATGTTTAGAATGGGAGTGACAAATCCTGCTTATTGGTGTAGCTGGATTTTACATTACTATTTTAGAAATTCCACTTTTAGAAAGTGGGCATTTCTCTGTTCTTATGAATCTTCGTGCTTTGCATCCTGACTCCAATCCACGTCTGGGCCTGGGTGACAGCTACACTTTCTGCATACTTTCCAGACAGCCACAACACAGCAAGGGCTGAGTGTGACATGTATACATCTGCATTCATCTGCATACTGATGGTCTTCCTGGACTAAGAAAGGGAGAACGCATTCACACTTTACATGTGTATAGGTTGTGTCCTGCCCTCACACAAAAGGCTATCTTACCCCCTACTGGTGTCTGGAGCAAGGGCTGGGTTGAAAGGGAGTGTTGTGCACTTCTAAGGTTTCTTGTGAAGTCACCCCCTACATCAAAGACATTTATGAGTATAATTACAGGAGTGCTGACCCCATGTTGGGGAAGCACTTTTGGATCTGGAACTGAACCTCTGTCAGAAGGACTGCTGTGCTGCTTAAAGAACTCATCTGGACTGCTTGTCTGGTTGTTGCCCTGCTGCCTGCAACTCCCTGACTCTGGTCTAAACAGATACTGCATAAAACTTGCAACCAGACATTGCTGGCTCTACAATCTGTACACTGCTAGAGGGCTGCTGTGCTGCGAGGAGAAACCACCATTTTGCTCAACTGCCTTATGTACTGGCCTGCTGCCTGCTACCTCTCTTTGTGTCCTGCATCTACTGTTCTCCAAGGGCTATTTGCTTGCCCCACCCCAGTTTAGAAATCTCAGGAACATCCCAAAAGATCTCCTCAGTGGGCCGCGTTGTGAGCTCCCCAGTGGCACTCTGATTAGGAGCTGTGATAGATTACTCCTTTCCTTCCAAGTGAGAGTGTGTTGAGCACTTCATTCCTACTAGCAGCGTGCTCTAACGAGGAGTTGTGGTGAGGATTACTGGCCTACCTTAGCGCATGTTGAGCGCTTCATTACTATTGACAGCATTCCCCTGAAATCAGCGTGGTTTGGAGTGATACCAAGGCCGGTGCTTCCGAGAGAATCAAGTGCCTTGGGCTGAGAAAGGGACCCCCCCAGCGTGGTCTTCCCCGAATGCATTGTCCTGGCAACAAGGGGTGGACCTGCCCTGCGAGGTTCATTCCGGCCCAACCCACCCCCTGGATCAGCGTACGCACCAAAGCGGCCACGCAGGCCCCCTTCGGGGAGCCCGCTGACATCTTCTGGGCAAGAGGAGTGTTGAGGGTGAGTCTGACCCTGGGGAAGTTTAGTAGCCGTCCCACGCTTCCTGTGCAGACGGTTCTACGTTCACAAAGGAGGACCACTCTGGGGATTTGCCAGCTGCACTGTGCACTTGCGGGAAGATGCACTACCCTCCTCTGCACATGGGGGATTCCACGATGTTTCCCTGCTGCTCTCTGTTATTTTTGGGTGCCCTCCCGGTGGTAGCATTCCTAAGACATACCTGCGGCACTTGTTTGTTGGATTTACGGGGTGAGTCCTCGACAGAGGCTCCCCGATCAGGAACGTGCCATAATAAAGAAAGTTGCCTGAACATTACCGCAACTGGTGTAGTAGAAGCACGGTTGCTTCAGTGACCTATGGTTAAATCTGCATTTGTTGTGACTTATTATGAAGTGCATCATGTGTATAGTATTCACTACATTTCTTTCGTTTTAACCTTGTTTCTACAGGACAACTGTGGCACATTTACAAGTACATTCACTGTTATATGTGACAATTGTGAAAGTGGCAAAGGCACTCGTTTCAATCAGGCCCCTAGAGATTACCGTAACGCTGCTGATAGGTGGGCAGTTGTTTCTGGATTCATGTTTCCATACAGTTACTGGTGTGCTTATGTGGATTTACGTGTTTTCCCTACCTTACACTGGCATTACATGCACTGACATTATAATGCATATCGTTTTGATTCTTGCATTATCAGGATAACAAGTCTGATTTCAGTATTTGCATAATATGTGCAGTTTTTATGATTCATGTAGTTTTGGCCATGTTTTATGTAAAGTATACTCTCTCTAAATTTTTATATAATCCTGTGTGGAGTCCCTTTTGTGGTTTGTTCAGTGTGTTTCTGTATGACTATGTTGTGCAAACGCTTTACACATTGCCTTTGAGGATTGGTCAGCCTGCTCTGCGCTAAGCTACCAGTGGGTGAGCACAGGTTATCTTTGGTGTGTAACTTACTTGCCGTGCCTAGAGTGCTTCGTTCTGCCTGGCTCAGGTGCATACCCTAGCCAACCAAAAACCCCATTTCTAACTTCGCTGTCTAATTTACAGATGAGCACAAAAACAGTTGCTTATTA
Source organism: Calotriton arnoldi (assembly GCA_963921515.1). NCBI lineage: Eukaryota > Metazoa > Chordata > Amphibia > Caudata > Salamandridae > Calotriton > Calotriton arnoldi. Next base: position 547,509 of record CAWUFW010004012.1, on the reverse strand, counting down.
ATGTAACATACATTAAAAATGTCTAATACGTGCGGCCCAAGCCATTCTTATGGCTTTGGGAGCCTGGAATAGTCTGAATTGTCACACCTGTAGGAGTGTGATAGTTAGTAGTTGTGTTGGTAGTTATTGGCAGAGATGGCAGGGGCAATGGGTAGTGCAAGTTGCAGAGGGCCGTTTTTTGTGTGTTTTTTTAACAAATTAAGCATTGCACCACCTAAAGTTTTCTCATACTGTATGGAGTGAGAGGGGGAAAGCGTTCCCCCAAAGGACCACACTCCTCGTCAGTAGTGACAACAGGACTAGCTCCACACCATCTATACTGGGTCCCTCGATGGCATGGTTTCCTCCATGTATTAAATTCGGCATACATTTCAAAGTAACTTTTCCACTTATGAAGTGTATTATCAGAGCAATCATCTTTCCACTTTGGTTTATCTCTCTGGAGACTCTGTTGAAGTGGAAGAACGGCGAGTAAAAAGCTTGCTGTGCTTTGCATTCCATAAACCTGAGAGGATTTCACCGAGAGTGCAATATATGTTTACAATGGACGCCGTGGAAATGTAAGGTTGATAAATGTAAATGCATTTGGTAGTAATTAGCTAGTGTTTGCCTTTGTAGAAACGTCAATACAGTCCTTTTCATCTCTATTCTGTCCACTCTTTCAATTTCACGGTGTCTGTGTCCGTACAGAGCATTAACAGAGCGATACCTCGTGCTAATTTTTTTTTTTACAAATAATAAAGAGATAGCTTTTAGTTATTTAAACTGAAATCTAGATAATTTATGTGTCCTGTCTAATCCCATTTGGAACTATTGTCCGGTTGCTATTGAAAACAACCATTGAAAAATATAGTGCGTCTGACTTTAAAGTAAAGATACATACACAAATGCTGTTGGCAAGTTTTAACATAATGTGTTATATGTTAGCCAGGAACTTCACCCCTCCCGGAGTTACTAAACCTAAATTTACTAGTAACTCCGGCCACAGGGGAGCCTACAAATGAAGAATTATCTTAGAATTAGCAATTCTTATGGAATTCTGTTGTTATTCCTCCTCCATGCCTGGCATTTCACCTGTAGATTTTGGCTGCTTTCATTGGCTAAAGTTTATAGGTGAAATATAAGAGGTCCTTAATATTTCCACCAACCTTGGAATTCGAATGAGGCTACTAACTCCTGTTACCAGTCACATTGGAATTACAGTAAATGTATTAACACATAAAGCCAGACATGTTGCCATAACAATCGTGTAATACTGCTGTATGTTGCATTAGTCTAGAGGAAAAAGATTTTATACCAACTAAAATACACTGAAATAGCTACAGCAGTGGGGGGGCGCTAGAGGGCGCCAAGCAAGATGGCCGCACTTATGTGAGGCTCTTGCAGCTCGGGGCACCATCCGTTCAATATCCTGCTCACAACCTGCCCCAAATCGCCGGAAATATTGCTGCCGGGAAAGCGGAGCCCACCCGCTATCCACCTCTGCCGACAACCCCGCTGAAAAAGGCCTGTATGCCCTGCAAGGCACCTTTACCAGCTCCGGCCTAAGCGGCCTAAGATGGCAGCCGCCACCACCGCCTAGAGCCACAGACATCGCTACTGACATAGGAGGCTCAGCCTGGGCCAGAATCGTGCCTGCATTGCCGCCTGCTGCTGCCGATAACCTCACGGGCTGCCTAATCTGAGAAGACTACACCATCTGAGCCGCTACCTGCGACTCCGGCTCGCTGACCCTGCGCTGGGGAAGCCCGCACCAGCCCACCACGCTCCTACGGGCCAGCACCTCTTCCAGCCACATACCGCTGCCGCCCGTGATGCCTGCTCCTGCGAACGAGAGACCCAGCGCGGACCTGCCTGGTGAGTGCGACTGAGGCGTAGTCTGCGCTCCGCTTGCTGTTGAAGGCCCGCTTCTCCACCGCCCGGTCTGGGCGCCCGGCCTGCATCGGCTCCTTCCACAGATTCCCACAGCGGTGCCCCTAGCCTACCTGGGGCTCACGCTGCTGCCGCTTCGCCCCAAGGGAGCTGCCTGTGACCACCCTGCAGCACTGCCATTCCCCGGCCTCCTCTGTCACACAGCGCTGGGAACCTGCTACACTGACTGCACCCGGCTCTCTGGAGAGGCACCCGCCCGGAGGCCCCTAGCTCGCTGCTACCCACCCGGCTTCCCCGCCTCGTCTAGACTTGCGCAGGCTTTCCGAAGCTGGGGACCCTCCGCTCGCGGCTCCTACCGTGACCTGCTGGCTCCCCGTGGCACCCATCTCTCTGGCCTTCCACGCTCCCACAGCCAGTCGAAACTCGCTCCGCGGTCTTGCTGACGCCATCCGCCTGCCATCTCCTTCTACTGCGGGCCCTGACCTCCTGGAGCGCTCACACAGCCGACAATCCTCATGCTGGGGCCATCCATGCCTTCCCTTCTGGGCATCTCTAATCTGTGGCCTCTCCAGTATGCGCTACCAGCCGCCAACCCGCAGAGGGGGTAGAGCACTGGAGTGCCCGCCATCAGCCCTCACAAATAACCATTGAACCTCACTCCTACCTGACTGTGAGACCACCGCCACTTGCAAGGCCCTACATTGCACTTCACTGCGTGGACGCCACCCCTAGGCCCCCCGCACCTACGGCGAACGGCCGTATATAACCCACCAGACGGATCCACGGGAAGCGGCCCGCATAAACTCTCCCACTGCGGTGGAGCGGGGTGCTTTGCGTGAAGGCGCTACGGACGCACCCACCGCCCATCTACCCCTGATTAACAGTCGCCGACATGGGAAAAGCCGACAGAAAACAGCCTAAAATCACCTTCGAACCACGCAAATCCGTGAGGACACAGGCCGACGCAGACAGTGAGCAACAGAAACCACCACGTCGGACCAACCCACTTCCACAGAGGACCTGAAAGCACTCCTTCTCGCGGTGCAATCCAGCTTGACCTCCATAGAGACCAAAATGGACGCTATGAATGCTCGCATGGACACGCTCACGCACAATATCGAGAGGCACGAGGAACGCATCATAGAAACGGAGCGCCGCATCTCCGACCTGGAAGATACCTCATCCACGACCTTGGAGAAAACACAAGACATGGAGACTTGGAATCTCGCTCGAGACGCAACAACCTGCGGATCCTAGGGGTGCCAGAGTCAACCGCCACGGGCAAAATGGAAGAGTATGTGGAGCACATGCTGACTGCGCTCTTCAGACGGGAGGCCTTCTCGGCGGTATTCATCATTGAGAGAGGACATCGATCGCTGGCCCCCCGCCCGATACCTGGCGCCCCTCCTCGCCCCATCATCGCGAGGGTACTAAATTATAGGGATCGGGATGTAGCGCTGCAGCTTGCCAGAGAGCGAGGACAAGTGGTCTTCGAGGGCATAGAAGTTTCGCTGTACCCTGACTTCACCATGTCCGTCCAAGAAGCACGTCGTAAGTTCCTCCCAGCAAAGAAGAAGCTCCAGCAACTGAACATCGCCTATGCCATGCTCTTTCCTGCGCGCCTCAAAGTCACGCACCAGGGGAAGCAACATTTCTTTACCAATCCCCAGCATGTTCAAGACTTCATAAAATCCCTACCCAAACGATCTGCGGATCGTGCCTCTCCTTCCAATCGCTCCGCCGGTGCTGGCGGCACATCAGACGTAGAAGGACGACCATGCCTCTTCCCAAGGTCTCTGACATGGCCTCCACTGGATAACTGTTAACCCAACTGGCCTTCCAAGGTCGCCACCTGAAATGCAGCGCCTTCCACTGTGACCTGTCGAGGGGCCCCTGCGGGGCCTTCTCTGCAGATGCTGCGACTAACTCCGCACCTGAAGTCATCAACACAGAACTTTTGGCAGGATGAGACTCTTTACTAGCACCTCCCGAGCACCCTCGCTGTTGCGAGGTGCCCCTGGTTCGCCCTCTGTCCGCTACCCTCTCAGGGAATTCCTCCCTGTTTTGGTGTTGTATGTTTATAGCCTCGTATCCACTCTTCCCCGTTGGAAGCCTGGAGCGCGAGACATGGGGGATGGGAGGGAGGGTGACACTTCACGGCAGGATTGGGCTGCTGATGTGGGTGGGGGGAGGGGGGAGGTTTCGTTTACTACCACTTACCGACGACTTGACAAATACAGACGCAACCCGCGCAACCAAACTGCTCGATATGCCACTAGCGCCTATTGCAACACCTCTGCCATACGACCATGGAGAACTGGCCTAGCCCTCCAAGGTACAACCTCCTGACGTGGAACGTGAGAGGTCTGGGAGACCCTCGCAAGCGACGTCATATCCTTGCATACCTAGACCGCCACAACATACACTGCGCTATGCTCCAAGAGACGCACCTTAGCCCCTCCGCCCCAACTTCATTTGCATCCCGCTGGGCAACTTACCGATGTTTTTCCTCATACTCCATCTATGCACGAGGTACAGCTATTTTAGTTAAGCGCACACTCCCCTACACCCCCATGGGGTCCTACGCTGACCCGCAGGGCCGGTACAGCATCATATGGGGAAGATTAGCTGCTCAATCTATAACGTTCGCCTCCTGCTATGGCCCGAACACTGACGACTCCAATTTCTTCCGAGTCCTCTGGGGCAAGATCTTGGACACTGGGTCGACACATGTGATATGGGGAGGAGATTTTAATGTTAGCCTCAACCCACCACTAGACCGCTTGCACCCACAGCCCCATCACTACTCCAGCGCACACCGCACCCTTAACCACATTATTACCGATCACTGCCTCGTAGACGCCTGGCGTAGCCTCCACCCACACGACAGAGAAGGCTCCTGCTTTTCCACTGCCCATTCCTCCTGGTCCCGAATCGATAGTTGGCTCATCTCTAAGGGGCTGACCCCATGGCTGTCCCGCGCTTCCCACCTCCCACGCACCTATTCCGACCACTCACCAGTGCTCCTCACGCTCGCTCCCCCTCATGAAGAATCTCCATATCTGTCCTTGCGCTTACCCGCGCATGCACTGCTGGACCCTGTATTTAGGTCTGAACTTGAGCAAGAGATTACCGATTTCTTCCCTCGCAATGAAAACTCAGTCACCCAATACTCCACGGTATGGGAGGCTTTCAAAGTCACGGTGCGCGGAATCTGCATCGCCAAAAGCGGGGGGATCCTGAGGGATATCCGCTCCACACTCCACAAGCTGGAAATAGAACTTAAACACACCAAAACACAGATGCAAACCTCACCCACCCCAGAGTTACAAGCACGCCTCAGGGAACTACTCAGTGAATTTCGAGAGACAGCTGACAGGGAATGCAAGTTCAGAGGGAAATACCATCAAGCCCGCCTCAATGGGGAAGGGGAGAGACCAGGCAAAGCACTCGCGGCCCTTATTCGCCCACCCAGGTTTTCCAACACTATTCTCGAAATCACTGATGAAGACGGCCACCTGCACAGAAACACTTCAGATATAGCTGCCACTTTTAAACGCTTTTGCAAAACCCTGTACACATCGCACAGGACACAACCAGTTGATTTCGCCCCTTTCTTCCAGGACACCGCGATCGGCTGGCTCGGGGAAACCCAAAGAGAATTTCTCCTCGCAGATTTTGAAGACAATGAGATCATTGCTGCGAATTTGCAGCTACAGTCAGGTAGAGCCCCTGGCCCTGACGGCCTCACGGCAGAATTCTACAAAGCCTTCCGTACTATACTTATCCCCGTTTTGCGGCAGGTCTACGAAGAGGCTCGAGAGACAGGCATACTTCCCCAAACAATGCGTGAGGCACTTATAATATCCATACTGAAGCCAGGGAAGCTGGCCGCACAATGTGATTCATATAGACCCCTCTCCCTCATAAACGTTGATGCTAAAATCTTAGCAAAGCTGATCGCAAACCACATCAGCCTTCTCATGACTGCCCTTGTCCTCCCGGACCAATCAGGGTTTGTCCCTAGCAGAGGTACTTCTCACAACCTCCGTACCCTATTTGCCGTCCTGCAAGACATTGACCCGGACACGAATGCGGTGGCGGTCTTTCTTGACGCCACCAAAGCATTTGATTCTCTGGAATGGGACTATTTAGCATTCATACTTCATCGCATGGGCTTTCCCGTCCTGTTCCTCTCTTGGGTTCACTTGCTATATACAGGCCTACAGGCTAGCACATTAGTTAATGGCACCAGATCCTCCCCTTTTACAATAGCCAGAGGCACCAGGCAAGGATGCCCCCTGTCCCCCCTCCTTTTTGCCCTGGCAATTGAGCCCCTGGCTGCCAACATTCGCCAGCACTACCGCGAGCACGCCCTCATATACCCTGAAAGACAAATACTGATTTCCCTATATGCCGACGACCTCACTCTCTACCTTCGCATCCCAGAAGACAGTCTCAACCCTATTTTAAGACTACTCATTCTCTTTGGACACCTCTCTGGGGTCAATATAAATTGGGGGAAATCCCAGATTTTCCCCCTCACAGACTTCACTGCACAGTTCATACCAGACTACCCCCTCACATGGTGCAATGACACAATTACTTATCTAGGTGTAGCAGTCACTCGCAATCGTACTGACCTGATGACAGCCAACTACAGACGCACACTAAACCTCCTTACGAAGAAAGTCACCAGATGGATCGCCATGCCAATCTCAATGGCCGGGAGATCCTCGCTTATAAAGATGGTAATCCTGCCCAAATTGCTCTACCTCTTCATTAACATCCCCTATGCCCCCAGAAGACATTTTTTTAAAGCCCTAACAACTCAACTCATCCGTCTTACCTGGGGAGGGAAACAACCGAGACTACGCTGGGACACTCTCACTCGGCCCTTTAGCGCTGGAGGGTTTGAAATTCCAGACCTAGAGCTCTACTTCAGCTATGCACAGGCCCATTACACAGCATATTGGATGGACCCCCCCCCCCTTACATGCCTCATCTAGCAGTGGAAGATGGGTATATGACCCCGACCCCATACTCCGCTTATTTAAGCACACCTGTCATCCCGCGGCGCCTCGCCTCTACCACAGTAGACTGCACTACCAGCACGTGGCGCGACCTAGCTCTTCGCCTCCATATCTCCACACTCTACTCCCCCCTGCTACCCCTCCAGGGCAGGCTTGACCTCCCCGTCACGCAGGAAGGAGGATGCCACCAACTCCTCCGGAAACTCTCCATCCAGACCTGGGGCGAGCTCTACGTCAATGGCACATTTCGTACTAGTGAGGAGTTTTTCGGGGACACCCCGCCCACCCCGCCCGCCCCTCTGGAACGCTTTTTCTACATCAGACTGCGTCAAGACGTCAGGGCGCTCACCCCGTGCTTCCCACAAGAGCCTCCTATCATGACTCCACTGCATGCCCTCCTGCAGAAAACCACACCCACACATGTCGTGTCACTACTGTACCGCACTACCCAAAAAGACTGCATACACGACCCCCCCCTCTGCCAGGGCACGTTGGGAGGAAGAACTGGCCTCCCCCCTCACGGACGACCAGTGGTCCCTCTGCTGCCAACAGACCGGGAAAATATCCGCCAGCAGCAGGCTGCGCATCATTCACTTCAACTACATACATCGCCTCTACTATACACCCACACGACTGAAGCGCCTCCGCCTACGAGACACCGACCGCTGTGACCGATGCAGGAGTGAGGGGGCGGATTTTAGACATCTAGCCTGGGATTGCCCTTCTATCCGACGATACTGGTCAGAAATACTGACAGCACTTGACCGAATGACTGAATTGCATGTCCCAGAAGATCCCCTTGTTATGCTCCTTGGATACACCGGGGCGTTAGCTGCCCCCATGCAGAGATACATCTCCTTAGCACTCTTGCTGGCCAAGAGACGAGTTGCCTGCAGATGGGGTAGAGGGAGGGCGCCCAAATTCAAAGATTGGCTGCAGGACCTTATATATTGTCAAGACCAATTGCACACTTATGCTGAACTTCTACCGCCTTCCTCCCGCCCACGGGACATATGGTCTCCCCTCCAGACGTATCTTCTGGAGCGCGCTGACACTGAGGACACAGACGGTACACCGCGACCGGACGGTTGATGGGGCTTGCACTTGGGATGAATTCTACCCCCTTAGGCATCTAACTATGACTGGAATGCAGGGATCATGTTTGTTGCAGAAATGGGGACATGGCCGGGTCACGCACAGAGCTACTGTTATTTCATTGACAAATGTGCGGATAAACTGTAAAGTCGGAATTGATAAGTGGTAATGTTTCGTTTTAGTATGTCTTTGCATTTTTGTGCTTAAAACTCAATAAAGAAAGTTAAAAAAAAAAAACGTCAGGTAAGAAGAAAAGAATAACATTACATAAATTATTCTCCTAACACTTATGTAATTTATGGTCACTTGTGTATTTGATTTCCTTCAATAATTGGTTACCAATTGATCATCTCCAATACACTAAGTACAGCTGAAAACCAGTGACAATTCCATGACAAATGTATGGCTGCTGTGAGAAAATGCCATTTTTGCATGGCCTTAAAAAGGGGTGTAAACATTTCTCCCAGAGCAGCTGGGTGTGGGGAGGTGTTTTTCTTTTCCTGGCAGGAAGACAAGTTAGGGTGGGCCCAGGAACGTCATTAACTTCAAAAGGCTCTGGACTGTCAAGAGTAAATGTGAGGCGACACCTGGAGAGAACCTGCCTTTGTCACCCCCAGTCAGGCTGGCACCAAACGCAGTGGGAGGAAAGTGTAGCATTTCAAAAGTAATACGCTGGATACAGATGAGTTGTAAAACGCAGGTTTATTCCTAATAGAAGATCTCATCCAACAGCCAAGGCCACAGCATCAACTGACCTCAGCCTCAAGTGTCAACAACTCTATACAAGGATAGTACTATGACATAATAACATTCTACTAAATGACCTAGACAGGAGGATACAAGAATGGAAGCATACAGACAGGACATGTCATCATAGAGAGGAGAGAATGCAGCATACCACACACCTCCCTTCCTTAACAAACTATATACATACTATGCATGGAAGACTAGCACATAAGAGTTAAACATAATCATTGAGATAACCAGGACGTTTAATCACCCTGGACGAACAACGGCTCTCTTCCATGCCGTCAGTATTAGGGGTGAGATGTCCAAGAGAAGTGGTGTCATTGCGGGAGGACACACCACACTTCCCATTGAACTTGCCCTTTACAACCACCACTCTATTAAGATTCCATATGCGATGATCTTGAGTTTTAACAGCAGATTATAGTCTTTCTCCATTCAAGATTAGGTCCATAATCAGCCATCCAGTTTTAAAGTTCTTGATTTCCTTTCCTTATTCTGTGAAATAGTAGGTCCTCATTGTTGTATATTTCACTCAGTGGATATAGAAATAAGCTTCGACTTGTACAATATGCATGTTACCTTTCTTATAGATGCTATCTTGCTCCAGTTTCAAGCTGTGTCTATATGTCCAAATGACACCACGGACAATGAGCAGTCATGAAAGTACAGCCAGGGAGGGGATGCTGTGGTTCCCTCAGTCCCACAGTGGTGTTCCTCTGGCCCCACACAATGTCAGGTTGTGAAGGCCATATCAGAAGAGGGGATTCCCCTCAGAATCCGATGCACCTCCATGTGGGGAAGCCCCTCTTGCAAAATGGCCGTGCAACAACAACTGAAACAAGTGTAATATAAAAAGGCAAATATAAGAGGTACATTAATTGATATGTGCCTTCCCTGAGCATAAAAGAAACAGCTGACTAAGCTGTCACCAGTGTAGCCAATGGTTAATTTGTTTTTTGCTGGTGCTAAGGAGAGATGGGCGTAAGTGGTGTTAGACCAATTAGCCAAAGGGTGGCCTTCCCCCAAACCTTTTGCTTTACGCCTCTATTTTTCGCTGATCTCGTTTCTGTTGGCCTTAGGTCTCTGTGCACTTTACCATGGCTAACCAGTGCCAAAGCACCTGTGCTCACTCCCTAAAACATGGCTACTTTGACTTACACCTCATTGACACATTTAATTTACTTACAAGTCCCTAGTAAAGTGGTACTACATGTATCAAAGGCCTATAAATTAAATTCTACTAGTGGTCAAGGTCAAAGACTATATGCAATTTTACAAAACTAAAATCATACAAGCATACAAAGAAAAAAACACAGCATCAGCTGTTACAAGGCAGGGCACAACAACGGCATTAAAGACAATTAAAAATATACAGACGTACAGAATAAAAACACATCAGAAAAAGCTCATTAACAAACATCTCAGTATAACCACATCCCAGATGAAAGCCCATCTATATAACAATATGGACTAGATAAAAGAAAAAAACAGGGAGGTGGGGCCTAGTGATTAGTGCTAAAAACCCCAGACAGGTTTTTAGACACGTGAGAACAAATTTTGGGTGTTGCTAAAAGTTGTAGATACAATAAAGTGGGTCTAGCCTGTCTAATGTCCAAAGTTAGAAGGAGTGGCCTTAAAAACGTATTATGCAAGGTCTTAAAAATAGGGCAGATAAGTACAAAGTGCAAGGTGTCGCAAGTGGAGCCTTGGTCACAAATACATGGTGGCAAGTCTGCATTTCTGAAACGGGAGCCCTCAGGAAAAAGCAGCGCATGAAATATGCCCAGCTGAAATAAATTAATAAACGCCGTTGATGGCCTGTCATTTCAACAAGATAGGGTTCAATCCCGGGAACGGTTTTGACCATGATAAAATGACTATATTAGATGGCATGTTTTTAATTTATACCTGTATGTATGTATTGTTTTTTACTGTTAGTGTCTAAATGTCTTTTTATTGTATGCCATGGTGTTTTATATAGTCATATTTGATGATGTATGTATTTGCTTTTAACATATATATATTGCTATGATGTAATGCGTTTTATGCTTTTATGATTCCATTGAAATCAAATAAAGCTTACTAATGAATCACTATATGTATGTTTGGCCAAGGCAGAACCTTCCCTCTCAGCTGCACCCTAAGATGAAAGGCCTGCCTTAACCAGACAACATCATATTTCCCAATGTTTTCTGGGTTAGAGAAAAGCTCAAGCCTCCCAAGGGCATTGAAATTTTTCTTCACATAACGCAACCATGGAATATTAGGTGTATTATCTAAATTCTGACCATCCCGAATAACTAGCCTGTTAAGGCTGAGCTCCTCCTTTCGCCAGACTGCACACCAAAGTAAAAGTGGATGTAGATGCATAAAAGCAATGTAACTCAACCAGAGCTCTTCGTGTAAAATCTCAGAGGGCGTACACTTCCCAACACCCAAAAGACCCCTTAAAAATGTGTTCTCCTGCACCCGGATCAGGCCTATATTATTGTAGCCCCAGATCTCACAACCAAATGTAGAAATAGGAGCACATTTAGCTTTATAATCATCGAGCATAATTTTCAATGGCTTTTGCCCCAGCCCGGAGGAAAAATCAGTGACACTGGCACAGGCCCCTTTAAGACTTTCTGCGGGTTTTTTTTAATAATGGTTGCCAGATAAGACCGAGTCGATAAAAAATCCCCAAATATGTAAAAGTATCCACCTTGCCTAAAACCTGAGCCTGCACCACAAAGGTAGAGCTTTTGGTGTTTTTTAGACCCACGACCATAACGTGAGATTTCGTAAAAGGTGAGTAGGTCCAGACTATCCATAAAATTGATAAAAAGATCTAACACCCTCTGAAGACATCTAGCAATGCAAGCGATCAATACGGCATCATCTGCATATAAAAGAGCTGGGAGGGATCTCCCCCCAGCTCTTGGTACATCTAGTTCATGGACTGAAAGTACCCCCTCTAGACAATTACTATACATGATAAAAAGGAAGGGTGCCAGGATGCAACCCTACAGGACACCCGTTATCAAATCAAAGTGCTTAGTGCATTCCCTGTTGCTACCGTATCTAAGGGAACCCATCAGACCATGATGAAGGTTTTTAAGAAAGACAACCAAAGACTGGCCAACCCACATGGAACCCAGCTCTGCCCAGAGCTTGTCCCTGTTAACCTTATCAAAGGCTGAGCTGAGGTCCATGAAGGCAAGGGGTAGGGATCTCCTCTTTGCCCTGACATAATTATTTATTACTAATTGTAGATTTAGATTATGCTTCACAGTACCCCTGCCGGGACTAAACCCATATTGTAAGTCGGACATTATGTTGTAATCGTCAGCCCACTGGGTTAGTCTCTTCAAAATGACCAGTCCTATGATTTTCACTTCCACATCACTTAACAAGATAAGTCTGTAGCAAGCAGGGTCACTCCTGTCCCCCTTCTTGAATACATGCACTATCAGGGAATGACAGTGCACCTCAGGCTAAGAGATGCTGACAGCAGCATTAATGTGGAAGGGTCCAAAAGTCCACCAGGGACTTGAACAGATCACCTGGGACCCCACTGGCACCTGGAGCCTTGCCCACAGGAAGGTACATAATAGTTTCCCTTATCTGTTACCAGTATAGTGTCAACTTAACACCAGGCATCATAAGTGGCGTCAGTGTCTCTGAGTCCTGCCCCTGATACTGAGCAGAAAAATGGTCCTCCCAGGCCTGGGTCGGGACTAGTGCTGCCTGGTCAGACAATCAATCAATCAATCAGACATTTGTAAAGCGAGCTACTCACCCGTGAGGGTCTCAAGACGCTGTGGGGGGAGGGGGGGAGGGGGTGCAGCTACTGATCAAACACCTGTACCTCTTTAAAGAAGGAATGATTGACCACCTTCCAAAACATAGTACTATTTTTCAGGGTGCTGTCTGTGAGGAGTTTCTCCCACAAATCCTTTCTTAATTCCATTTTCCTATGTTTTAAAGCTGCTCTATATTTGACTCTACTCCCTTTCACTTCCCCATGATCGTGGGGATTTTTTTTAGAGAAGCTAAAAGTGCTGTACGCACCACCGTACAATTCTTATCAAACCAACGGCTCAGGCTGGGGGTCCTACCCATCCAGGCTTCAAAAGGGAAGAATTGACTTGAGTACACACTGTGTCAAAAGCCCTCTGTATTCCATCACACGGTTCCTCTTCATCCAGTCAGATTTGGAATTCAGACTGACAAGTCATAACCATCTCGGAGAAATAAAATTCTGGAATGACTTTGTCCCACTTTACCCTTGGTCTTTAAAGGTGACTGGGGCTCTAAAAGGACAATGTGAATCAACCTGCTTCTTGTTCCAGTAAAAACTAGCAAAAAGGAGATTATGATCACTAGAGACATTCCAATCCACTGAGAAGGATTTTAGGGAAGAAAACAAGCCAGCTGAGATATATAAATAGAATCACTGACAAAATATCGAAGGTCAGAATATCGACCTACAGAAATATCGACGCAAGAATATCGAAGTCAAGAATATCGACATCCTATCTACATTATGGTAAGTACAAAAATATCGAGAAAAAAATATCAATGTCAAAAATATCGTTGTTAAAAATATCGTTTTTTATTTAAGTTAAAAAAATAATGTAAAATAAAGTAAATAATACATATAATTAAAATGAACATAGTTAAAAAAAAATGTAATGTTTAAAAATTATAAGTAATATATATGTAATGTAAAAATAAATTAAACATATACATATAATATATATACTTACTAATAATTTTTAATAATTATTTTAATAACTTATAAAAAAAAAAAATCTCATATAAATTATAAATACATCTATACACAAAACAATAATATAAATAAAAATTAAATAAATATATATAACAAATTTAAAAAAAAAAATCTTTTTAATCTTTTTAAAATTAATTATATACTACATTAACTAAAATAATACAAAAAATATTAGATAGCGGAGGTAATAAAATTACTATTCCAACTCCAAACAGTGCAACAGTAGGGAAAATGTTGGATAGTGTAGGGGTAAAAATTAATATTCCCACCCCAGTAAGTGCAACAGTAGGGAAAGTGTTGGATAGCGTAGGGGTAAAAATTACTATTCCCACTCCAGTGAGTGCAACAGTAGGGAAAGTGTTGGATAGCGTAGGGGTTAAAATTACTATTCCCACTCCAGGGAGTGCAACAGTAGGGAAAGTGTTGGATAGCGTAGGGGTAAAAATTACTATTCCAACTGCAGTGAGTGTAACAGTGTGGAAAATGTAGGATAGCGTAGGGGTTAAATTAACATACTTATTAATTAAATAATATTTGTAAAATAAATAACATATTAATAATTAATCAACTAAAAAATTAATATTAAATACCAATAACTTAAATTAATATTTACTTAAATAACATTAAATTACTTCCCACCCTATTCCCCCATAAACACACAACCCGCTACACATAAAAGAACACAATTAATTTAATTATCAATTAATCAATTATAAAAATTAATTACCAATTAATAATAAATTAACACTAAATTAACTAACAATAACAATAAATAAATAATAATAATAAATTAATTATAATTAATATAATTTTAAATTAATCAATTAATAAAAATTAATGACCAATTAATAATTAATTAACAATAAATTAATGAATAACAATAAATAAATAAATAATAATTATAATTAATATAATGATAAATTAATCAATTAAAAACATGTATTACCAATTAATAATTAATTAGCAATAAATTAATAATCAATAACAATAAATAAAAACATATTAATTAATTAATTATAATTAAATTACTTCCCACCCTATTCCCCTATAAACCCACAACCCACTCTGATACTAAAACGCTAAATTTACTTAAAAAAAATTACTAATTTCTAAACATTTAACACATATATTTAAAAATAATAAAAATACTTTACAAAAAATGTTAAACATACATATAAAATACATAACACTAATATAAATATCGATATTATTAACAATATTTTTGCTAACGATATTACTTTGATATTACTTACTTCGATATTACTTACTTCGAGATAAAAAAACGATATTACTTACCTTAAGGTCGATATTCTGGTCACCGATATTCTTGACATCGTTATTCTGTCCCTACGATATTAAAAACTCGATATTAGTGTAGGTCGATATAAAAAAATCGATATTTTGATTGCGCACCATATAAATAGTTGATTTGAGAGCCAGACCCCAGACCTTTAAAGGTGGGGCGCTGTTACCAAAGAGAAGGTTCCCGACACTCAGCAAGTTAACCAAGTTGTAGTCTGTCGAAAGATCATTCATTAGATCACCCTGAACCAAGTGCTTAAGATTGACTTGATTCTGAGAAGCAACCTAAGGGTCTGTCGCATCGCACAGATAACAATTTCTACAGGGGTGAAGATTAAAATCTCCAGTGATCATCAGTATAGTGTGTTTACGAGGGTGAGAGGAAAAAAAGGATTTTAAAAAGGCACCAAGTGAAGTCACTACATCATCGGGCTCCTTCCCATAAATTGCATTATACATGTTTATGCATAATACTCTAGTATGATTAGTAAATTAAAGGAGAACCCTGTGTATGTGAGGGGAGTTACACAGGATCATTTCTATTTTATGTGTCAGAACAAAGTTAACAGTGGTCACAAGGCTCCCACTTGCTTTCAAACTAAGGGGTCGATTACGATGGCGGTCGGAAAAACATACCGACCGCCATGGTAGCGGCAAAAAACCGCCCGCATGGCCACCGGGAAAAACGCCGGACACATTACGATGAACCGCCACAATAATCCGTCCGCGGCGGCGGCGGGAGACAACGAAAAACCGCCCGCACACGCCGGACCAGCTGAAAATCCGACCGCAACGGCCGGATACTCAGCGGAAAAGCCAAGAACCGCCGCCATGCACACGGAGTAACCGCCCGTGACATTATGACATCCCCGCCACCACCATGGTACCCACCTGTGAATCCGACCGCATTGTGCGCAAACAACGATGAATCCGATAGGCGGCGGAAGGGCTGCAGCATAGCCACCGCTGCCGAGGAACCGCTGCGGAGGAACCGCAAAAAAAATGGCGGACGTTGAAAAAAAACGGAAAAAAAACAAACAATGCACACACTGAAGTAGACCTGTCCCAACACAAACCAAAAGTGCCCAATGACAACAGCCCCAGAAAGTTCAAAATAACCAATCACAGGACAACACACACAACACACCTGACAGCAACATACCAGCTTGCCACACCCCCCATAGCCGAGCATAAAACCAGCCCCTCCCTGACCACAATCCTTTGCTACACTCCACAACTGAAGGTCCCAACCCCAGAGAACAAAAGAGAGGCAAACCTGCACACAGCACCACCACAACACACACACCACCTACACCACCCACATCACCCACAACACCCACACAACTGCACCACAGAACATCTGCACAGCACACACCATGGCACCACACAAAATGCCAAAATTCACTGATGCAGAGCTTGCAGTCATGGTAGATGAGATAATAAGAGTTGAACCACAACTCTATGGCAACATGGTCCAACACACCCCATTAGCCACAAGAACCCAAATGTGGGTGAGGATAGTCAATAAGGTCAATGCAGTAGGGACCACCCCCCGCAACAAGCAGGAAATACAGAAGCGGTGGCATGACCTGAAGACCGTGGTGAATAGGAAGAGGGCCAAGAACCGTCAGCTGGCTGACGGGACTGGTGGAGGCACTCCCATCCCACCCAAACCATACAGTCCGTGGGAGGAGAAGGTCCCTGGAATCCTACATCCAGAGAGTCTTGAAGGAATCCGCGGGGACTGGAAGCTGGTAAGTACAAACCAATTTATATCATCACATTGCCATGTACCGTCTTGCACAAATTCAAACCTACAACCCCTAGGCCAAAGGACATTCGTCTGACCCACAATACCCAAAACAGGTCACACAGATGTAAGCACCACTAAACCTGAAAAAGCACAAAGCTAAACAAAACCAACTGGGATGCATGTGTACAGACAAAAAGCACTACAACACACACCAGGCCCCCATCTCCCACCCCTCAGCAGGATGGAGCACCCCACCCAGAAGCATGTGTCAGCCATTGAACGCTCCCCCACCACCTAACAGGTAGGTAGCCATCTTCACAGGGATGGGGAATGTGTATCTGGAGGCAGCACTACAACTCCCAACAGGCCGACGTCTCCCACCCCTCAGCAGGATGGAGCACCCCACCCAGAAGCATGTGTCAGCCATTGAACGCTCCCCCACCACCTAACAGGTAGGTAGCCATCTTCACAGGGATGGGGAATGTGTATCTGGAGGCAGCACTACAACTCCCAACAGGCCCCCTCTCCCACCCCTCAGCAGGATGGAGCACCCCACCCAGAAGCATGTGTCAGCCATTGAACGCTCCCCCACCACCTAACAGGTAGGTAGCCATCTTCACAGGGATGGGGAATGTGTATCTGGAGGCAGCACTACAACTCCCAACAGGCCCCCTCTCCCACCCCTCAGCAGGATGGAGCACCCCACCCAGAAGCATGTGTCAGCCATTGAACGCTCCCCCACCACCTAACACGTAGGTAGCCATCTTCACAGGGATGGGGAATGTGTATCTGGAGGCAGCACTACAACTCCCAACAGGCCCCCTCTCCCACCCCTCAGCAGGATGGAGCACCCCACCCAGAAGCATGTGTCAGCCAGTGAAAGCACCCCCACCACCTAACAGGTAGGTAGCCATCATCACAGGGATGGGGAATGTGTATCTGGAGGCAGCACTACAACTCCCAACAGGCCCCCTCTCCCACCCCTCAGCAGGATGGAGCACCCCACCCAGAAGCATGTGTCAGCCATTGAACGCTCCCCCACCACCTAACAGGTAGGTAGCCATCTTCACAGGGATGGGGAATGTGTATCTGGAGGCAGCACTACAACTCCCAACAGGCCCACCTCTCCCACCCCTCAGCAGGATGGAGCACCCCACCCAGAAGCATGTGTCTGTAAGTAAAAACCAAAGTGACACTGCACAGGTAATCAGACAGTGCATGCACACCACCATCACTCAACAAAAGCATTGGGAGACATGACAACATGAGGCTCTACTTCACCCAAAAGTAGAAAAGTAAAGCACAGCCATTGACAGGATGCAGACAGCTCAGCGTACGTAACTGTGACAGAAACAGAACTGTGACTCTCAACAAATATGTCCAAGAAAACGGGCCTCTGACATGCATCACCCAGACTTCCCTCTGTAGCGTACATGGGAGCTGATTATGAAGGACCATGGGAAAACCAAACTAGCATGGTCTGCTGTATAAAGAAATACAAGCACAGGACATGTCAACGGTATGCATGTGATGACAATGGCTAGTCCATGCACACAGGTAATGTCTGCCAGGCAGAGTGATCAGCAAAAATGCTGAACATCAACTTGTAGTCATGCCAGTTGTCAGATGACAACCTCACATTGATATCACCAATACTAGACGTGTGGCATGCTAACCAATCACAGGTCACACCATTGTGAAATGATCAATGTAACTCCACTTCATGGCATGAGGCACATCACTGTGCAGACATACAATGTGTGAAAAAGGCAACTGTGTGTAGCATAACATGTAAATAAGAGACATCAAACACAGCAACCCTGAGGTGTGTAAGGCAATTACCATCTACTTCCTGTCCCACAGGTGACCAACAACTGACTGCAGAGGACGACAACCTCAACCAGCACAGCCAGTCACCAGCTCCCGAACATCTCCCCTCGGATGCAGACTCCCTGGATAATGAGGAGGAGGAGGACCAACCCGGACCATCTGGTGTGGCAGGGCGTAATGTGTCCCAGGACCCCACAGCCCCACCACCCTCAGCAACAACATCAACGCAGAGCCCTGCTGCAACGACCTGTGCCACCACCACCTCCTCCACCACCACAACCACTACCACTGCTGCCTGCAACACTCGCCCTGCTCCACAGGCCAACCAGACCACAACAACTGCGGAGGTACGGGAGAGTAGGCCGGTGCCCACAGGAGGGAGGCAACAGGGCCGTGACAGCAGGCCAGGTGTGAGGACAAGGCTGACCCAAAGGGAAGAAGACCCTGCCACTGAATCACTGGAACACATTCACAGAGTTGTGAGGGCCTATGAACACGCCCAGGGACAGTTGAGGCAGGCTCAGCAGGATGCCCGTGAGCAACAACAGATGCTGCGCTCAATTGACAACCGCATGGGCCAACTCGTGGCCTGCATGGGCCAAATCAGGGATCTCCTGGGCCAGCTAGTGGGGGTCCTCAGGGACAGGCATGCGGCACCGCCAACACCTACAGCTCCCTCCGTTGTGCCGCAGGATGACAGACCCCCACCCTCCCCTGCGTCCAGCGAGCATGGGGACTCATCAGACACCACTGGCCATGCACCTGTGTCCCCCCTGCCAAAAGAGCAAGGGGCCGCCCGAAAAAATCATTGGGAGCATCCCGTGGCAAAGCACCTGGCAAAAGCCAGTCAAGTAGCCAGCCATGATGGCACCCCTCTACACCCTGCTGTGTACCCTGCAGACTGTCCCCACACACAATGGCGTGGGAATGGCAAATGACTGTTGGACTGTGTTGCCATACTGATCTAGTGTATACTCTATTGTCTCATCTACCATCACTGACAAATCTATTATTCACCATTCACAAATCTGTCAATATCCACATCTACATCACATGTATCCACTGTAAATAAACACTAATGACGCACCAATGTAGTTGTCACTGTTCCATGTTCATCACAGTATGTTAACTCACACCCATGATTACAATGTCACAGGAGCAGGGATACTCCGCAGGCAAGTAGAGGCTGAAGGGACCTAGGAAAACACAACAGAACATCAGTTGCTACTCAGGTGGCGGACTAACAACCATCTCACAACACAGCACATCAAGGTACGACAATCTGCACATGTCACAAGGAGCAACTGTACCAACATAGACATCAAGTAGCTGTGTCAAAAGATCCATTGCCATACACACCTGCAGCCAGCACTGACTCTGCAACATGCTGTAGTCACAAAACTCACATACACATATTCACCAAGCACAACATCATCAGACAACAGCCAGTATTGACATTGCCACTGACCATCAAGTGAAGTAGTTGTTGATGTGCTGCTGACGCTGTCCAACACCTTCCTCCTCTCCACTATCCTCGTCACTTGACGTTTGGGTGTTTGCAGGTGGGGGCTGTGGCTGGTCATCATCATCCTGGATTAAGGGGATCCCCTTCCGCATGGCCAGGTTGTGTAGCATGCAGCATGCTACCACTATCTGACACACCTTGACGGGTGAGTACTGCAGAGCCCCTCCGGTCTTGTCGAGGCATCAAAAACGCGATTTCAGGAGTCCAAATGTTCGCTCAATGACCCGATGTGTCCTCCCATGGGCATTGTTGTAGCGCACTTCAGCTGGTGTCCTGGGATTGCGAAGTGGACTCAGCAACCAAGGTCCGTTGGGATATGCAGAGTCACCTAAGTGTGAAAGACACATACAGATTGAGTGTCTGACATGTGTCCGAGGACAGCATGGCACACAAACAGCACACGACTCGACCCTTCGTACTCACCCACAATCCATGCCCGCTCCGGCGCCAAATTGGCCATCAGCTGTGGTAAAATGCTGTTGCGCATTATGTGTGAATCGTGGGCTGATCCTGGAAACTTTGCACAGACGTGTGAGATGACCATATCTGCCTGGCACACCACCTGCACATTGATGGAATGATAATGTTTCCTATTTCGGTAAATATGCTCCCGTGCTTGGGGTGGAATCAGGGAAACATGTGTGCCATCTATTGCACCAACTACATTAGGAACGTGTCCAAGTGCATAAAATTCGCCCTTCACATCCGCCAACTCATGCCGCCTGGGGAAATGTATGAATTGGTCCCTGTGTTGCATCATAGCCAACAGGACATCACGTAGCACCATGCTGAATGTTGGTTGGGACATCCCCCTGCAATGCCCACAGTTTGCTGGAAGGATCCCGTAGCCACGAAATGTAGGAATGCCATCACCTTTGCCGTTGGCGTGAGTGCTGTTGGGTATGTCCTGCGTGGAAGCAGGTGTGGCTCCAATAGTGCACAAAGTTCCAGGAGGTTTGTCCGATTCAGACGGAATCGCCTTATGATGTCGGTATCCTCCATGTTAGCCAGCAGGGTGAAGGTACGAAACACATTAGGTCGCCTCCTAGGTGAGAGGAAAGGGGACACGTCATAGCAACATAAATTAGGATGTGCACAAATTCATAAAGTCTGTCCTGTCACGGCGCTAACATTGACTGTCATCCCTGAAAGCACACAGTGCAATTCAGTGTTGTCCCAACATGAGACAGATTAATTGTACAACTGTCATGGATGTGCACAGTCAGTAGACACAATACGAACACTGTCTATGTGAATGCCAAGAGTCACATATCGAGCTGAGGTGGACTCAGCCTTGGGTGTACATGACACAGGACATGTGTGAAGCAGAGACACTGCTGGCTTCCACGTTGCTGCTGTACCTGCCACACCTCCTTGGACAATAATTGCAGGGGACACATCAACAACACAATGTGGATGAATCATTGGGATTGTCTTTGTACTCAGTGCCACTTCGAACACACTCAAATTCAATGACATTCACATCCCAAACCCATACATGTGCCAATGTCATCAGTACACAGGCCATATCTGCTGCTGACTTGAATACAAAGTCGGACAGTGACAGATGATGTCATGCCTGTGCAGAGTATGTGTACCACTGTAACAGGCCACCATTACCCCACTGCCCAATACTCTCTACAAGCACACAGATAGCCAATGTGGCACACATTAACAATAGATGAGGGACGTGATCAGCAGGGCCTGTATGCACCCTTAATCTTCCCCCATTTTGGACATTTACATGCAGCATCAAGGAGGGACTGCCCAAGGACACATGTGCACCACAACACATACCTTGGTGATACACATCCAGCTGTTTCAAGACACAACAGTGCCACAACACAAACATACAACACTACATGGACAATGCCAAGCCAGTATGCCAACAAGACCACGCATGAACATACTGTATGCATGACATATGGACTACTGGCTCAGACACCTGACACCAGTGGATGTAATTTTACACCACATGTCCCAAAGGACATGCATCCTGACCCTCATTCCACACAGGCTGTCAGGCCCAACACAGCATACAATCAACATCCCACATCTAACAAACATGCTGGCTGTGCATGAGTAGTGGGACACTGGTACCTCACATTGACCAAATGTCAGAGTTGGATGAGTGTCACAGGCACAACAGTCAAGGTACATCTCACCTGTCTTGGGTGCCCACACCATCCTGATACACCAGCAGATGTGACCCACCCACACAGTGCTGGAATAGATGGTGAGCAAGGATGGCTAGCACCCCATAGCATGCACATACACTAGTGTTGGTGGCAACACACTGCACACGTGTGCCACTTGTGCTGACCATCCAACATTGCAGACAATTCCCGCTAATCAGTGCACACACATTGCACGGGCAAAACTGGACACCCATAGCCTGTGGACAAATGTCACATACTATATTCCATACAGTTAGCACAATCCACAACCGTGCATGCAGTCCATCTGCCAACGCTACATTCCTGATGTGAACAATGGACATGCACTGGTGGCAGGTGAGTAGCACCGGGACACAGCACAACACTCAAAAACATAGTGTAGCTAAGCACCATTGTTGAAATGTACATGTCACTGATTCACATACAACAGTCCAAACAACATGAGCACAGACCTGACACTACCACATAGGTCCCTGTGGTTACAGGTGGCAGACATGTAGCAAAGACATCTGCTCTGGCCGTCTACCCAAGTGACAAACAATAATAATGCAACGGATGCCAGGTGTGGTGCTGAAGTACTCGTCATGCTTTAGCAGGTCGAGCCCCCCTGTACATGTGGACATACACTGCAGGAGTTGCCAGTGTGTACAAAGACATAACATGCGGCATGTAATTGGTCTTAGCAATAACACAACAGGGTGACATCTGTTTCCAATGATGACAGTCATGCTGAATGAATGAGTTCATCTGGGTTTTCAGTGTAACACATGGGCTCAGGTGTGAGATAGTGGTCAGCATGGGTGGCAGATACGACATTGTGTGTAAATATTGATCAACATAATGGAGTACAGTGTTCCATTTGGTGTGAGACGTTACACAGTGGCTGACATTTGTGACAGGAGACCATATCAATGTTATCCAGTGCCATGTGCCACTGTACGTATCCACTGTGTGTAGCACAGTAATGACCATTGATCCACACACAACAAGAACTGTCCGTAGGTGCCTCAAACGTGCCCCATAAACACAATGACGCACAGAGTGTACGATGTGGTGCTGCATATTCCCCATGGCGGACGCACATACTGTCCGTGAATTGGGTGGCGGAGCATGCCAACCACCATTTGTACCTGTGTCGATGCCCACCACTGACGCAAGTGTGTCATGTGCTGCACATGACACATTGGTGTTAGTGATGGCCCTCTACATAGCTGCAGATGGCCTTTGTCATGCTCCACCAGCCACATCCCGGTCACCCATGTCACTCTATGGCAATCAAACAGCGGTAGCACCGGCCAGGACCCCGCAGTGTGTCACCGCCATGAACCATGCCCTTGCAGCCAATGGGGACCGCTATCGCGGTGGCATGATGCAGATTCAAAAATCGCGGTGGGCGTGCTCCGCCCCCAGCGGATGCGGAGATAGGATGCATTTGTAAGATGCACCACCGCGGTAGCGCCGGCCAGGACCCCGCGGTGTGTCACCGCCATGAACCATGCCCTTGCAGCCAATGGGGACCGCTATCGCGGTGGCATGATGCAGATTCAAAAATCGTGGTGGGCGTGCTCCGCCCCAGCGGATGCGGAGATAGGATGCATTTGTAAGATGCACCACCGCGGTAGCGCCGGCCAGGACCCCGCGGTGTGTCACCGCCATGAACCATGCCCTTGCAGCCAATGGGGACCGCTATCGCGGTGGCATGATGCAGATTCAAAAATCGCGGTAGGCGTGCTCCGCCCCCGCGGAGGCGGTCATTGGATGCTTTTGAAGAAGGCTGACCTGGAACACCAATGGCAGAAGACTATGACCACTGAAACGAGTCCAGGGCCCTATATATGTGTGGAAGGGAGCACCACATTTCCACTGCTCACAGAGCCTGCTGCCTGGGACCCCTCACCTGCTGCTGCCTCCAGGGACTGCTGCCTGAGACCCCTTACCTGCTGCTGCCTCCAGGGACTGCTGCCTGAGACCCCTCACCTGCTGCTGCCTCCAGGGACTGCTGCCTGGGACCCCTCACCTGCTGCTGCCTCCAGGGACTGCTGCCTGAGACCCCTCACCTGCTGCTGCCTCCAGGGACTGCTGCCTGGGACCCCTCACCTGCTGCTGCCTCCAGGGACTGCTGCCTGAGACCCCTCACCTGCTGCTGCCTCCAGGGACTGCTGCCTGGGACCCCTCACCTGCTGCTGCCTCCAGGGACTGCTGCCTGGGACCCCTCACCGCCCACTGCCGCCGCTGACGTCTCATGTCCACAGTGATGGCTAGGACGGAGAAGATCCGTGCCAGTCCATTTACAAGCGAGGAGCTGGATGTCCTGGTGGACGAGGTGCTGACACAGTACCCACGGCTATATGGTGGCCCAAATGTTGTGGTAAGTCTCCAACAGTGGGGGTGTGAGTGCAAGGGGGCACACATGTAGTTGATCAGATGGTGTATGTGCCTGAGAGTGTGGGCTTGTGTAATGCACTGGCTGACATGCTGTTTCCTAGTTGTTAAGGGGGTGTATGCAACCCACACATTAAATGCATGGACATGAAGGGTGGATGGACATGTGTTGTGTACACATCCATATGGTGTGACAGCTATCTGGTGATGCATGTTTCTGGACAGTTATTGTTCATGTGACTGTTTGTGTGGGTCCTCGTTGTCCATCTCTGTGTGATTCTACCTGG
The DNA here is from genome assembly GCA_963921515.1 of Calotriton arnoldi. Lineage (NCBI taxonomy): Eukaryota > Metazoa > Chordata > Amphibia > Caudata > Salamandridae > Calotriton > Calotriton arnoldi. The sequence continues at coordinate 522,729 of CAWUFW010004012.1, read as the reverse complement.
CATGGACTGTCCACGCCCAATGTGACAAGGACACATCACTGACTGTACAGAGTGTGATACGTGTGTGGTTCGCATGAGTGTACATCAATGACCCATATCTGCCGTGTGGAGATGAGTCTGTGTCATGCCACTGTTCAGAGGGAGAGGTTTTACCATGAGAGTGTGTCACTGATGTTTTCCCCTCTTGTCTCCCACACCTGCAGCTCAAGGTACACCAGCGTAAGGCCGTGTGGAGGTCCATTGCAACCAAGGTGCGGGCTCTGGGAGTGTCGAACCGCCGGCGCACCCATTGCCACAAGAGGTGGGACGACATATCACGACTGGCAAAGAACGTTGCCGAGATGACACTGGGGATACTCCCTCGCAGTGGCAGGTTGTCACGACGCAGCTTGACACCACTGATGTGCCGCATCTTGGCTGTGACACAGCCTGAGCTGGACACACATTTGAAGGAGCATCAACAGCAAGCTAGGGGTGAGTATTCTGTGAAGGTTGATTTTGTCTGTGAGTGGCTGCATGTGTACCATGCCTGTACCTGCGCTGGTGTACGTGATGTGGTTACTGTGATGCAGTGTGTTGTAAGTGGCCCCTGTGCTGGGAGTGGCAGTCACGGATATTACATACATGCACTTACTGATGTTTTCCAGTCCTGGGAATTTCAATGGCATTGTGGGTGGTGTGCTGCAGGCCTGGTCCATTGGTGTTAGTGTTTGTACGCCCCAACATGCATGATGTTGTGCTGTCTGCCCATCACATGGCTCAGCTGTGCCGTGTTTAGATGTTTGTACGCACTGTTTGAGGTAGTGATGTGTGTCTGCATGGTGAGAATGCACGGGGTGGCCTGCAACATGTAGACTTTGTCATCCTCAGTGTTGCTTTGCTTGAATATGTTTGTCCTGTTGCTGTCACTTTGCTGACCCTACATGTCTCTCTGTTATGCAGCATCTCCCGTGGGCACGGAGGGACAGGGGACGGACACCAGTGGTGGTGAGACAAGCACAACAGCTGCACAGGATCCCAGTGACACAGATGTGACCAGCGCCTCGGAGGGGGATAGGAGTATGCTGGAGGAATCACAGCCCGAGACGCAAAGTTCAACATCATCTGATGACGGCGGTGGTGCAGACATCTTGGAGGACACAGGGAACGGACAGTCTGCTACATCTTCCAGCACACAGCGTGCAGTGCCCACCCTCCCAGCCACTTCCTCTGTTGCTGCCCGTGTTCGCACCACAAAGAGGGGAAGAGTGTCCTTCATTCCAGGCACCGCTGCCCCTGCCCCTGTGCCCCCTGCTGCCATCAGTGCAGAGTGTGTGGACCTTATGCGCCAGCTGTGTGTGGGGCAGACAGGGCTCCTCAATGCATTGTCAGACCACGACCGCAAATTGGCACAGGCGTTAGCTTTCATGGAGGGCATCCATTCAGACGTGGGTGGGCTGCACCGCACTGTCCAGACAATGTCCTCCACAATGGCGGCTGCACTTCAACTGGCTCAATCTCGTAGTCCAATTCCAGTCCCTTTGTCCACCCCCATGCCAGTGGCTACGTCTGACGATGGTGACCACGCTTCACACACCTCAACGTCACGATACTGCACACGTAGCACACAGCAGCAGCAGCCCAAGCAGTCAAGGTCACAGACACCTTCCCCTACAAAGAGAAATACAACCCCAGAGCGCAAAGGGAAGAGCCCGTCAGGCGTTGCAAAGGCACATGATTCAAGGAGGAAGTACTCAGGGTCACAAGCCTCAGAGCAATCCCCGGCCACAGACTCTGTGGTCACAAAAACGTCTCGCAAAGGCATGCAGACACTCTCCATGCCCACTGTGAAGGTGGGGCCTGGCAAGGCTACACATAGTAAGGTATCCAAGGCTGTTTCACCAACTACCTCTACTCCCATTCCAAGTCCAGTGAAGCAGGGACAGGAGGGCACTGTAGGGGGCACACAGGGTAAAGAGGGGATGGAGGGGCAGAGGCAATGCCAGGCTAAGCATCCTTCTGGATCCAGCACATCCCCAAAGGGAGGTCCAGCGTGTGCACCTGCGGCAGCCTTGGTGATGAGTGTGCCGTTTGTGTCCACACCACTTCCCATTGATATGAAGACAGGCAAGCCATTTAGAATCCCCAAGAAGTGGAAAGGCACCCCTCCACTGTCTCCCTCCCACACTGTGTCCCACGTCGGCCTGAGTCCACCTCCACGTGCCACTACACCACTGTGGTCCAAGCAGCCCTCCAGCGTCCAAGGCCACTGATAGCTCTTCCTCAGCTGGGCGTCTCACTCCCCAGTCAAGTGGTCCAACTGTGCCCGACACACAGTCAGCTCCCAGTCAGACTGACAGCCAGGTCTGAATGTTGATCAATGTCACAGACCTGTCTCTCCCACACCGGTACCTGTGCTGCCCATCGTGTCACACCAGACTGTGTTGCTGACCATGGCGGAGTTTGGTGACACACATTCCCTGTGCAGCTTCTCATTGTCTCTGTCAGCACCTTGGACTGGCCACTGGCCTTGCAGTTTGCCCCTGCCTGTGCAGCTTCTCATTGTCTCTGTCAGCACCTTGGACTGGCCACTGGCCTTGCAGTTTGCCCCCTGCCTGTGCAGCTTCTCATTGTCTCTGTCAGCACCTTGGACTGGCCACTGGCCTTGCAGTTTGCCCCCTGCCTGTGCAGCTTCTCATTGTCTCTGTCAGCACCTTGGACTGGCCACTGGCCTTGCAGTTTGCCCCCTGCCTGTGCAGCTTCTCATTGTCTCTGTCAGCACCTTGGACTGGCTACTGGCCTTGCAGTTTGCCCCCTGCCTGTGCAGCTTCTCATGTTCAGGCTCTGCATCTTGTGCCTTGGTCCTGTCTGATATTGTTGCCTATCAGTGCTATTTGTGAATAAAAACAGTTGCTCATGTTGTCAGTTGTGTCATTGTCCTTACTGGATAAGGCTTTTCCTGTATGTCTGACATTTACTGTGCCACATGCTCTGTGTGCCACTTCAACTGTGCCACTGGCTTGTTTGACTTATCATTTATTTTACAGGGGTGACGGGGACTTCAGTTCTTCATGACTCGGATACTTGTGGGGTCATTGATGTTGTTTTCGGTGACATACCAGACTCATGTTCCTTCCTTGTTGCTGTTGGCTATGTTTTACTGCATCCTGGTATGTGGGCACTGCAAACACATAGAGGGGTCATATACACGGGATTGCAGGCAGGCTGACCAGGCTCAACATGTATGTGCGTTCTTGCTTTCATGTATGCCTAGCAGTGTAGATGTGTAGTCATGTTGTGATGGGCAGTCATCCTAGTCACAACGGTTACTTGCATGGTGTGCATTTGGGTGGTCAAGGGTTGTACGGTGTGTTGGTTGTGGCTTTGTCGTGTGTGTTGATGTGTGTGTTACTGGCGTGTGACTCATGGCTGTGTGGGACTGTTGTGTGTTTGTGTGCACACACTGCTTGTTGTGCATTCAGTGCTGTGGGTGTATGTTGCCTTGTGCTGTCCTAGTGTACATCCCATGATGTACTGCTGTGTTTGCTATGTGTTTTGTGGTGTTGTGCATCTGTTGTGTGTTTGATGTGTCTGTGTTGTTCTGTGATGGTGCACTTCTTGTCTGTGTTGTGGTATGTAGCCCATGCATTTTTCCTGACTGATGAGGTGGTGCACTCCTGTTGTGTGTGTGCTCCCATTGCCTTCCCTAGTTTGGCTGCACAGGTGCTGTGTGTTATTTTTGTGGTTCTGTATGTGTTTCTGTTTAGAATTGTGTTTGCCATTTTTGTTTTGGTGCAGACGTTGGTACTGTAATCCCTGTGTGTGTGTGATGTTTGTGGATGCCCCCAGGGGGTTTGATTGTTTGTTTGTATCTTGTCTGGACATTATGTAGGCCCTTCTGTGTGTCTGGCATTGGGATTGTGTGCTGCAGATATGAGGGGGTATGTTTGGGGACTCCTACTTGTGTTTGGCAGTCATTGAGTGTGCCAATGTGCCCTGTGTGATACTCATGTGTACTTGCTGTTCACTGTTTGACTTGAGGTCCTTCCTTTCATCCCTGTCCCTATGCATGGGTTACCTTGCTGTCTCCCTGAGTTGTTGCACTGAGGTGACTGTTGTTTGACTTCACTCACTGTGCCAGCCATGTGCTTGGATGGGGTGTGGATGTTGTTCTGGGTTCCTTGTCCTGCATGTGTCTGTTCACCTGGTTGTTGGTTGTCTCCTTGCCCTCCCATTTGTGTGCACATCATTTATGCTTTCCTCTATGTTGTGCTCCATTGCTGGTGGCATGTAGTCTGTGTATGTGGCTGTGTGTCGGTGTGGGGTATGTCTGTGTGAGTTGGCAGGGTGTGTGTCCAGTAGTCTGTATGTTCCTTGTGTGTATGTTCATTTTGTGCTTGTCTTCTGCTTTCTTGCCATGTATGTGGTGTTGTGGTGTGTGTGTGTGTTGCCCTGGGCCTGTGCCTCTGTGCTGTGTGTTAATCTACACCAAATGCTGCTGTGTCTGTCTCCCTAGGTGTTAGTTGTGTGCTGCTGGGTGTGGATTTAGGTCGCTTGGTGTTGGACATGGGGGTGCACAGGGGGGATTGGCATGTTTCTTGCTGTGTGCGGCGGAGCTGTGGGTGGTGGGTGGTGGTGGTGGCCTGTGGTCTTTCTGGCCTGTCCGTTGCTGTACATGCATTCTGCTTTATGCGATGGATTTCCCGCATGCTCACCGCTGCGGTGTCGTCAGCAACACATTACATTATGTTCGCGGTACTTTGGTGGGCTTGATGCAGGGTGTGAATTGGTGCCAGCTGAGACATGTGTGGGTACACTGATGGATGTGTTCCTGTCCACACCAGTGTGTCTGGTGTGGCCAGGTGCCCTGTTTCAGCCCGTGGAATTTGTGTTCTGTTTTGTGTTGTATTGTGTTTTGTTTACGTACCTGCGGCGGCGTCCGCGGCGGGCGATGTTGGCCTGGTGATGTATCACGTACAGCACCGGGAGGACGTGTAGTGCTGGATCCATGGCGTTCGGCTCCGAGTGGAGGGCTCCGGAGTCTCGTTTCACGCTCCGCTGTCGAGATTCCGCAGTGTCTGGATGGGCGGTTTCTCCCCTGCGGTTCGACGGGTTGTTTGGCGCATCCTAATTTGTTGAGCGGACGGGACGTCATTCCGCACGGCGGTGAGTCTCCATTGGCTCCCACCGGCGCGGTGGCGGGCGCAATTTCATGGCGGTCGGCGTTGCACCGCGGAGGTCGGGAAATGGGCCATATTTGCCCTTCATAATATGGCGGCAGTGAGGACCGCTGCTGGCGGGCGGTAAAAGGCATTTTTCCGCACCGTCGGCACCGCGGTACTGACACCGACCGCCATCGTAATCGGCCCCTTAGTGAGGGTAAAGTATTGCTAGCAAAGGAAGCATAACCCTCAAGGTGAAGGCCCCCTGGAACGTACCACGTCTCCTGAAAACATACAATATCAGAGGGAATTAAAGTCTAAATCCACTCTAGATAATTGAGTTTAGAGCGAATACCCTCTATGTTCCAGCTCAAAACCTGAAGGTCCTTATGGGTAGAAACTCTGCTGATGGTTTCACTATTTGTTGGACCCTCCCCAGTTAATCCTGATCATTCAGCCCACTCAAGGGTTGATAACGGTTAACCAAGGCAAGGGTGGGTCCCTATTTTTAGATATGAGTAGTGGCAGTTTCCGTGGTGTCACCTTGATAAGAGTCCCCTTGGCGAGCTGTCCCTACTCGCGGCGGTTTGTAGAAGTAAGCCAGGGGCAGTACAGGAATTTCATCAGGGGCTTTAGAGCTTGCATGAAAATTGCATAAGATGAACCACACCCTGTGGGCATTACAAAACAACAACACAATCCCCCCACTGGATTTGGGAGCACTACCTATCCATCCCACTCTGCATTTCCTGTTTATTTCTTGAAACAACATCGAGGCGAAAGGAAGATGGCGGATTGACTCCGCTTCAGAGGACACCTCCCGTAGACCCCTCCCGTGGACTTTGCCGCTCCTGGCGTCCCCCCTCACCCTCAGACATACTAAACTTTTGAAAATCAAGTTTTAATGGCGAGGCTTAGTCCAGGAAATAAGCGTGTCCCCTCGCTCTCTATGTTTAAACAATTGGACTAACTGCTTAAAGGCGACTGCTGCTGACACATGGAGGCTCGATGTCCAGGCTCGGCTCAGCGACTGTTCGTAGTCATATCTTTACTAGCAGATCGCACGGTGGCTCCTGTTGCGTCTGCCTTTGCCTTCCAATTCCAGGGCCATCATCCGGGCTCCCGACTGCGGCTGGACTTTGGCGGCGGCATCTGTCAAGGGAATGGCTCCACAGCGGCTCACTGCTTTGAAGGGACGCGGCCGTGCGGAGGAGCTACCTGCTTCACGTGCGATTTCTGCCCCGGGCAGGGGGCGTACCAAGGCTGATGGTGATGGGGCTGAGGACTCGGATGCTCCCCTGGACGTGGCGTTCAGCTCCGGTTCCCAGCTGGGAAAACTGATTCTTCGGCTGCTGCGCTCTGGCAGGGCAGGCGGTCTGCTCCGGTCCTGCGGCTCAGAAACCTCCATTCCGGGTTCTGAGATGACCGAGGTCCTGATTGCAGCTGTCCAGGAAGGCTGGGGAGAGAAGGGTGGCTCCCCGGCTTGTCCTGCTACTGGATCATCAACTTTGGCCCCAGAGCAGCAGGGGAGTAGCAGGGCGAATGGTTCTTCTTCAATCACTATGGTGAATATGGACACTGACTTGGGAAAATATATTTGTCCAGGAAAAACGGCCTGGTCCGATTCCGAAGCTGTCCCTCATAGACTATCTGCAACATTTACTAATACACCTGGCACACCTATACAAATGTAGCCGCAATTTCAACTACAAATGCAACCCTACATGAGCAGCCAGGGCGCAGGTGACGGTTGTCCTCAAATCGACAATGCATTTGAATTAGGGCACCAGCAACAATCGAGTTTAGGTACTGCCGACCTCCGGCCTGATACTGCTGTAGGTATTGGCCATCCTTATCCCATCTATCCTTCTATAGATAAACAGACTTGCACTCAGGCGGAGCCCATGGCTCAGCGAACGGAATCAACCAACCTGACCGATGAGGCATTAGTGCCCAATGCTTTAAAAATCTGTACCCCAGTGGGGGGAAAGGCGCCAAGGCGAAAGGTCCTAAAACCGCTAGAGTGGCCAAGGGAGGCAAGGGTCGTGGCGGCATCAAACTTCCAGTTACTGACTCAGTGGGGCGACTCAAGGACTCTGCCTCGAGTAGCACAAAGGCCGGTCCAGGCATTAGTCCCTTGCGTAAATGGGTGGCTTCAAAGGGAGATGTCAAAGCCATCATCTCTTGACTGTCTAATTCTGGCAATATGGAGTCTGCGGCAGCTGAGGTTGAAGACCCACTACTATTTGCTCCCCCCTGCTCTAATGCTGTCGCTCCACTGTTTCAATTGGACAATCCGGACGGGAACCCAGGCAGAGCTACTACTGGATCTTCCAGTTCTTTATCTTCACCTCCGGCACCAACAGAACTGGTAGATTTCACGAAAGGACCGCATCCAGCCGACTGTGAGGAACCTTCCCTGTCTACAATCTTGCAGGCGTTAGTCACCCAGAGAGAAGAGGCCCAAGAATACGATTTGCAAGCCAAAACAGATAGCACAGAGATTAAACAAGCATTGACGGACGTCACCACCAAGGTTTCCCTACTATCTTCGGAAGTCACATATTTACAAGAACGGGTTGCAGCAGTGGAAGAAGCGAACACCTTTACTGTGAGAGTGCCTAAAACTCAAGAGACTCAGCTAGCATTCCTACATGCGAAAGTTGAGGACCTTGAAAATCGCCAACGTCGGCAGAATCTGAGGATCTTTGGCATACCAGAAGGGAGGGAAGGCTCCGACCCACGGGCCTACATCGTCAGCCTTTTCCAGCAAGCATTTCCAGATTTGGCAGACTGGGACATGGACTCACAGGTACAGCGGGCGCATCGACTGCCTCCAATTCTCTCTCAAGGGAATCAAGCCAAGTCATCTTTTTTACAGCCTATATTGGTATATCTGGGCAACTTTTTGCTGCGCCAAACAATCTATGTGAAAGTTCGCCTCTCCAGTCAAGTTGGATTCAATTTCTATGCTTGCACACTCAGATTTGTGTAAATCCACAATGGAGAAACGTTGGAAGTTGTGTCAGTTAATGGATCCCTTCAAGGCAGTCTGCTCACAAGCCTTTCTGCAGGAACCAGCCCATTTTTTTTATACTGAATTAGATGCCAAACAAGCGCTTGCAAAGTGGCAGTCTGATACTAGTAGTCGATCTTAAAAGAGAAGGAGGCATGCCTAGGGGACACAGAGATGCCTATATCTCACTACTCTTTGTTTGGGACACCGTCATATATACAGGTGGGGGAAGGGGTGTGATGGTGGGGGGCTCCGGTGGTCTGGGGGTGGGGAGCGGGGGGCGTTCTCTTAAGGCTGTCAGTCAACGACAGCAGGGAAAGGGGATGATTCCTTTCTGTAGGTACGGGGGGTTTAGTTAGGGTTGGCATCGGAAGATAGCGGCTCCTTGTCAATCTGCCGGACCAAAGGAGTGGGGGGGTTGGGTGGGGGGGTGTTAAATAGCCACTTAATAGCTAGAAACTCACTGGTAGAACAAAAGGGGGAAGATGACGGAGTAAGGAGGCAGAAGACCGAATCGAGCTTATGGAGTTTATTTAATGTCTGACTTAAAATGTATGTGTTGGAACGGAGCGGGGCTGAACCAGGCCAGAAAGCATCACTAGTTGGGGAGGAACTCCGTGTGTTCAAACCTCACTTATTGGGCATCACTGAGACTCACCTTGCGTACAAGGATAGATCTCAGCTAAAACAACTTAGTTTCGATACACTCGTTTGTACCTCACAGGCGGTCTCTATTCGAGGGGTTGCCATATTGAAATCTAGGAATCTTGCGGCTACAGTCTCACGCACACTAGCCGACTCTAAGGGGAGACGAGCGATAGCTCAGTTGCTGATTTCAGGGCGTAAGACTATGATCTGTGTGGTATACGACCCTAATACTGACTGCCCCGACATTTTCCATTATTTAAGTTCAGAACTACTGGGGTGGGCCGGGGATCTGATCGTTTTTTTTTTTTTCTAAACCTTTTTTATTCATCAGAAATATTTGTTATACAATACTGCCATGATACATAGCCATTCGCCTACAACCCGGGGGCCGGCGGCAAAGTTGTAAGAGATTATTAACACAGCACAATAGCCAACTCCCCATCGGGGAACATTCCTCACACTGTCAGGCTAGCTGCATATAGAGCACTGTGTGTCGTATTTTTGTATCATCAATCATCACGTTACATATTCTATATAAAAAGGAGAAGGAAAAAAAAAAAAAAACCCTATAAACTTTTATAAAATGCTGACTCACTTTTCGCTACACTCCGGGCTGTCTGCTTGCTACTTCTATCCAGGACGCACCTCCAACCAATGCATTTCCCCTTACCGTCCGTCTCCAGCTCCGTCCTCAACACACCCCATGGGACCAGCACGGCCATCCTCCATTTACATGGTGATCCGTGTGTCTAGTTATATATATCATAACCTGCACCTACTGTGTGATGCCGTTCCTGTTGCTGTGCGTTGCATTCCTAGTCTCTGTCGGTGGTTCTACCCCCTTGGTAAGTAAATAGGTAGTGTATAGCCCCCAAAAATTCTTCGGCCTACTACGGGGAGGAAGCAATTCATTAAAATTTTCCGACTGTGTACTGCAATACAGCAAGTCGTGAGACCACTGCCTTGCCGTCGGAAGAGGGCTCCTCATCCAGCACATAGCCACTCTACGTTTTGCAACCAGCAGCCCCATGTCAACCATTCTGCGCACCGCCCTGGGCAGTGATTTGGAATATCCCAGCAAAGCTACGGCAGGATCTGGGGTAAGCTCCAAGTCTACTATAGCACTTAACTCACTGAAAATTTGTTCCCAGTAGTTATACACCTCTGGGCATCTCCATGCTAAGTGCATAAAGTCCGCTGTTGGGGAGCGACACCTCTCACATGTAGCGTCACTCCGTAATCCATATCTGTGAAGTCTCTCCGGTGTCTGATATACTCTATTAACATATTTGAAATGTATAAGCCTATGTTTGCCATGCATGGAGATGCGTCTAGTATTCATGCAAACATAATGCCACATATCATCATCTATCATCTTTGCCAAATCTCCCTGCCAGGCCAGCCGAGCTTTGGAGTACTGGTTTGCCCGATGAGACTGCGCAATCCTGTAGTTACTGGAGACCACCTTCCGGGGAGAGACAGTTTTTATGACATACGACAGTTCATCCACCTCTGGGGGTTCAATCATGTCTTCTCCCAACTGTTGGAGTAGCGCTCTGCGCACTCTGTGAAACTGAAAATACTGCAGTGGTGTGGGCGTTTCTGCAGCGTCCCGAACCACGTCCCATGACTTAGCTACCCCACTTAAAAACAAGTCCCCTGCTCTAATTATATTTAACTTGCGCAATGCTTGTATGACACCAGCATCTCTGCAGGGGGCCAGCCATACCATCCATTCTATGGGCATCACCGGAGAGTACAACAGCGCCCCAGCTTGGAGTTGCAGTAGTCTATGCCAAGCATGCCGCGTAGAGTTGAGAGAGTCCAAGATCCCCGTTCTGCAATCCGTTGCCTCAAAGATCGCAGCTGGGAGGGGAAGGGGGCCAGAGAAAGTCCTTTCCATACGTAGAAATGGGGTATCCGCTGCGCCATGAATCCAGCTGTGCACGTGTGCGCCCTGCGCCGCTCGGTAATACAGTTCCAGATCTGGCACGCCTAGCCCCCCCGTATGGTAGGGTGAGCACTCTCCACTGTACCCGCGCCTGTCTACCAGCCCAAGCCAATCGTAACAATGTTTTATTCATTCTTACAAAGAAGGAACGCGGTAGCACTATGGGGATGTTCACAAACAAGAACAGAAACCTAGGGAGCACCACCATTTTCATCAGGGAGACCCTGCCTATTAGGGACAATGGTAACTTTATCCAGGTTTCTACGTCATCTTCCAATTTTGTTACAGCAGGACCGTAATTCTCTAGGAACACGGTCTCCGAATCCGAATGTATTTTGATACCGAGGTACCGTATCGGCTCCTCTGACCACTGCAAAGGGTAATCCATCTCAGAACGAGTTGTGGCCGGCGTAAGCGGGAAAGCAATAGATTTCGACCAGTTAACTTTTAGGCCGGAGAGGACTCCGAAATGCGTCACTTCTCTGAGTACCGGGGATAGATTTACTTTGGGTTCCCTCACATAAAGCAGTGTATCATCGGCGTATGTAGACACCACTATATTATAATTAGGGAAGCGCACTCCACGATGTCCATGGTATTGCCTGAGTGCGCACGCCAGTGGCTCGGCGACCAGAGCGTACAACGTCGGCGACAAGGGGCATCCCTGCCTTGTTCCCCGGCCGATGGCTATGGAGTCCGTTACCAAGTTCCCCAAACGGATACGCGCTGAGGGGGCGTTATATAATACACCTATCAGTTGTATGAAAACCGAGCCCAATCCCATCCTAGCCAGCACTTGTCTCATAAAGGGCCACTCCACCGAGTCAAACGCCTTTTCCATATCCAGGAAAATGGCCACCAACCCTACATCCTGTTTAACGTGCTGTATGGTACCAAATACTGTGCGTATATTATACATAAGGCTTCTATCCGGGATGAACCCCGCCTGCTCTGGAGCTATTAGCTCCGGGGTCAACAGCGACAGTCGGTTAGACAAGATCTTGGCAAACAGCTTAGTATCCACATTCAGCAGCGAGAGTGGTCTATAAGAGCTACACTCGTCTTGGGGTTTTCCAGGTTTCGGGATGACCACTATCAGCGCCTCCCTCATAGTTTGAGGCATCTTGCCTGTTATGCCTAAATCGTCAAATAACGCGGCAATATGGGGAAGCAGGAGGTCGATATAGGCCTTATAGAACCCCACCGTGAGGCCATCCGTGCCAGGGGCACTAGACGCCCTCATTCCCGCCAGCGCCTCCACAATTTCATCTTTTTCTATTGGCTGCATTAAGAATTCTCTCTGTGAGTCAGTTAGGAAGGGTAATTTAATATGTTCTAAATAGTCTAGGATTTCGTCATCCATGTCCGACGAGCGGGAAGTGTACAAATCTGCATAATATCTCTTAAATCGATTCGCAATGTCTGCTTCTTCGTGCAACACCTCGCCCTCCTCAGACCGGAGTTCAGAGACCAGAGTTTTACCGCGCCTTGCTTTCAAGACCCGTGCCAATACCGATCCAGGCCTGTCGCCCTCCCCATAGGCCCTCGCCGTGGCATACTTGCCCAAATGCTTAACATCTCTGTCAGCCGTTTCCTGGTAGTCTGTTAACAGGTCTTTTATTGTAGCTGCTATCCCGTCCCCTTTCCCGGCCAATTGGCGCTTTTCTAAATCCCCTAACTGTTGTTCCAAGTCCGCCAGTCTCCGTCGTATAGCCCTCAATGTCCCCGAGTGTTTGGCCATCGCCACCCCCCGGATATATACCTTGAAGGCCTCCCATATCGTTTGGAAGTCAGCCACTGAGCCAACATTGGCTTCGAAAAAAGTGTCAATAGCCTCCGCTAACTCCTCTTTAAAGAGGGGATCCAGCAGCGAGTATGGGGGAAATCGCCAAGTAAATGGGGGAATCGTTTTCCTCGGAGTATCCAATACTAGTAAAAGCGGTGAGTGGTCAGACAGTGTACGAGGGAGTACCTGACAAGAACGGACCTGGCTCATCAGAGTCGCCGAAGCCAACCAGTAGTCTATGCGTGTGTGCAGATCATAGTAGGCGGAGTAATGTGTAAACCCTCCCCTTTCCGGGTGCCGTTCTCTCCACACGTCTCGGAGGTCCTTGCTAATCATGACGCTTTCTAGGGTCCTAGCAGCCGCAATCGGCCTCCTTGCCGGGCCACCCGATCTATCCAATTCCGAATTAAGAATGAGATTAAAGTCACCTCCCCAGATTACCTGCGTGTGTGTACAATCAGTTATCAGATTTGCCAGTGTTGTAAAGAACTCCGGGCAATCATAATTCGGGCCATATGAGTTCACTACTATCAAGTCTAACCCCCTACCCCAGCATCTAGAAATTACGTAGCGACCCTCACTATCCGCTATCAGCTGCTCTAGCACATACTCCGATCTAGGGTTCACCCAGGTCAACACCCCACGGGCATTAGTAGTGAAGCCCGAGGCATTTACATTGCCCTGCAGACTTCTGTTTCGTAGCATAGAGCTATGCAAGGGGAGATGAGTCTCCTGGAGTATAGCCACATCTATATTATGTCTCGTTAAGTAACTTAAAACTTTACGCAATTTTCGATAATCATTAAGTCCCCTAATATTCCACGACAGTACTCGGAGGGAGTCTATTACTTTCAGAGCTGCCACCCCACTAGGTGTCGTCATCTTGCCGTCCGATGCCAATTGTGAGTCCTGGCCCGTGTAGCTTACACGTGGTGTGCAACAAATTCCAAAACAAAACCAACTTGTCAAACTTGTTAAACAACATTCCCTTTACCCCCCATCGCCCTCCCTCCTCCCACAGCAAACCACCCCCAACTCGGTCGCGCAGCGCCCCATAAATGACCCTCCTCCCTCCCCCCAAACTGTGTGTACAGTTCTAGTGCAAAGCACGCGTGGGCAGAGGTCACTCGGCATACACTAAACAATCACACGTGATTGGACTCACATTCCCACCCCCCGCCCGCCATCAAGAGTTACAGCCCCCGTGAGGGCACACCTCTGGCCCATCCCGGACAATGCCGCGTAGTCGTGGCCATCTCAGGTTCCCAACTAATATTCCGTAGCCTGTAGGGGGACCCCTGCGCAGATCCCTAAAATCTATCGTAATCTGGCCCTCCCCCGTGTACGGGGTATGTATACCCTGCACATCACTGGGAATATCCCCCTTATGATCCACCCGCTACATCCCAGGCCGGAGAGACCACCTTCAGTATATCATGTAACAATAGTCCCCAACCTCATCAGCCCCTTGCCCACCAACAACCCTGGATACTTTACAACTGGACATGCGGTGGGAGTTCTTAGTCCTGGTCATCCAGCGTTCCACCCTCTACTTCGTCTGGCAGTTGTCGGTCAGGGCTCTGACATCGCTCCTTAGCCCAGTCTTTCAGTGCCTTCTGTAGGGCCTTCGGGTCCGTGAAGATTTGAGAGCGTCCCTGTGTATTAACCCTCAATTTAGCCGGGTACAGCATAGCATAGTCCAGGCCCATCTCACGTAGCTGCTTTTTCATGGGTGCAAAGTGTCTGCGTGCTTCCTGCACTCGGGCTGTGAAGTCCGGAAACAACGATATCTTCGACCCCTCGTACTCCAGGTCCTTCTTTTCCCGGGCCAATCGTAGCGCAGTGTCTCTGTCCCGGTAATTGAGCAGTTTTGCTATGATTGGACGCGGTGGCGCTCCCGGCGGCGGGCGCGGGCCCAGGGAACGATGGGCCCTTTCCACCACAAACATACTAGAAAAGGCTGTCTCTCCCAGGAGAGTCACCAGGAGCTTCTCGACAAAGTATTCCATGTTGCCGGTTAGGGTAGACTCCGGCAGGCCTGTTATGCGTACATTGCATCGCCTCGAACGCACCTCCAAGTCCTCAGTCTTGTCTTGCAGGACACGCATCACCCTACCTAACTGCTTATGTTCCAAGTCCAACGTCGTGTGGGTCTCCTCTACTTCCGTGATTCTCCTCTCTGACATGTCTAGCCTTTCCGCGTGCTTGTCCAGACGCTCCCCCATTCTATCCATCCTATACGAGAGAGCATCCATCTTTGTGCCCAGGGAGTTGATACTGCTCTGCAGACTTTTCTCCATTGAGATAAGCATACTGCGAATGTCCGTTTCTACTGCCGACGAGGATGACGCCCTGGAGGCCTCTTCTGTCGCTGCATCATGTGATTTAGAGCGTTTCTGATCAAACGAGATTTTAGGTTCCGTTCTGTCTGTTCGGCCCATTTCCGCCTCTGGGCTAGTCGGTACCTCTAGAGGCCGCGCGTCCGCCACCTCCAAGGCCTAATCCAAAAGAGACCCAGCGGGGGCGATCCACCGTAAGCCCCAGCCCTTGACCCTGTGAGGAACACTGTGCAGCACGTGCGAGTTCCTCCCTTCAGGGGGCCACTGCAGCAACCGCTTCTTATCTTCCCCCACTTGGCCCAGGGGGTACCATAGTACTGACGCTCCTCATGCGGATCGTCGATGCCCCCAGTTGCGCATCCAGGCCACCGCTCTCCGAACCTTCTCTGGCCTCCTTGTGCAGCACTTCGCGCTCACCTCACAGCTCGGTTCCAGGGTCTCTCCTCGTCACTCCCGGCTATTCTCAAAGCCTCAACAGACCCCGGCACTCTCTCCGCGTCAGAGCGAGTCCCACGTAGATCCAGTGCTTCTCGCCAATGACACCACTACGAGGGCAGGCAACGGTAGATCAACAGAGGCGAACACTTCGCTCCGGGACCTCAACATGCAACAAGCTGCTCATGCCACCTTGCAATGCTCACTCGCTTGCTTCCTTCACTAACCGCATGAGTATGACCGCTGGTGACAGGGTCTCAGGTCAAGGCACCCCTCCACTTCGCCTCCTTGCACTTATGCGCAGCATCTGCTCCCAATGCCGAGCGGCTCCGAAGGTCGTCGCGGCATTACGAGTCCTTCACGCCAGGGGTGAGGTTCTATATGCTGCACTTCCTTCTGGGGTATGCCGCTCGTCCACCAGAGGCCATATTCCACCGCCCTTACTCGGGCCGGTGATCGTTGCGCTGCTTCGTCGCGGCCACTCCACTCTCCCGACTCCGATGCGCTTTACTCTTGACGGCGCCTCCGCCTCTCCCGGATCTCTTCCAAAGTTGCAGCGTCTCCCCAGTTATTCCGCGCTCGCGGCAGCTGCAGCACCCCGGATCACTCCACTGGGACCGACCTGTGCACCCAGCCCGTCCCAGCACGCACGGTGACGCAGCTCCGCCCCCTACTCCACCAGAGGCCGGGGCTTTTCAGGCCTGGCGAGTCGCCAGCTATGTGGTGCGATATCTCCGGCCCCGCTGCAGCGACGTAGCTCGGAAGGCGTCCCTCGTGTAGCGGACGTGTTCCAATACTCAAATTTCAGCCTGTGAGGTGGCCGTCTCCAGGTTGCTGTCGGATTAATGCAGGAGTATGTGTCGGCGACACGGAGCCCGAGACTCAAGCGGCCATCTTGGTCGCGAGCAAGCTCCGCCCCCCCCCGGGGATCTGATAGTTATGGGTGATTTCAACTGCATCATGGATAATAAGATTGACACTATTAATACCAAAACTCGGGCCAGAATGGTCAGGACTAGGGCAGCTATTCTTGAACTTCTTCATATACACCAACTGGACGACGCTTGGTGGAAACCAGGGGCGGTTTCTTTATTTGGGCGTGGTGGTGTCGCCCCCCTGTTTATTTGCCCCCATATTAAATGAATGTTTGCTGACTGCTGTTTTCATTTTGTTTTTTTAGCCGCAGTGCACCGCACGGCATGATCCGGGGAAAGTTTTACTTTAACTGGAAAGTGAGGCGGGGGAGGGGGGCAGGAACTGGGAGCTTCAAGCTTGAGTGACTGACAGGTCAGCTCCTGGGTCCCCTTGGAGTGAAGTGCGCATGTTGGGTTGGAACGGTGCATTGCTCTGCCCAGCCTGAACATGTGCACTTGTACCCTCGCCTAAATGCACTATGTAGGAAGCCAGGGGGGATTGCTGCTACAACCCCCAAGTCTCTTTTGGAGCATTGTCAGCCCTTGACCGAGCCAATCCTCGCGCTGCTCCAATGCTGTTTCCTAACATCAACAGCAAGGGAGCAGTGTCTGGATTGGCTCTGGAGTCGCAGGTGGGGCTGAGGGCCGAGCTGGGTTACGTCACTCACAAGCTTAGTTCGATGGATGCACGCATGGAGGTATGGCGCTGCACCTCACGTCGAGTCGAGGAGTGTTCTTACTTCTCTGACGGTGAGTGAATGTGTGCATTAAATACCTTTGGCACAGGGGCCCTGCCGGCATTGATTAGAGAAGCTGGTAAAGCGGCCCTAAAGGTCGATTCCCTTTTCAGCACTGCGGGTGTGGCGATTCTGGCTATTTGGCAAAGACCACTCCCTCCACAAGACAGAGCCCTTCCTCCCTCCTTCTTACTCCTATCTTTCCCCACTCCTCTTTTCAGACGTTCCTGTTCACCATAAGCGCTTTGAGGTGGCCTTAGGCTGACTCTGCATTATACAATTAGCACCATACATCTGGCCACAGCTGCTCCCAGGCTCTGGATGGAGGCCCCTTGACTTCAAAGCTTCACGGCGCTACTTCCGGCAGCAGGTGTTTTTCACATGCCCCTCAAGCCGGTGAATGTCTGAGAAGGGTGAAGTCGGTGTTTGTGGCAGGTCACCGTCATCCCACTGACGTCAATGGAAGTGAAGAGCAGCGAGAGAAAGGTTTGCACGGCAAATGTTCTTATTAATTAACTTATTTATAGTGGTAAAATAAGTGCTGACAGGGAGGGGGTGCTCTGTTTCTTCGATTTACAGATCTGCCCATTGTTGGTATACTGGCATCCCGTTATAAAGGAACCTTTGTATTTAAGTTAAGCTAATCAGGGAATTTTTACTAGTGTGTTTACAATCACTTTAACCCATTTAACAAAGTAAGCCACGTGAGGTTGCATTGATTTACATTGTGCAGCACCCTCTGTCATTTTGTTTTGGAGTTCAACTGCTCACTTTGTTGCCCCTGTTCCCTCAGAGCTTTAATTGTTTATTCTAGTTACGTTATAGCATACTTATAGTACTGACATAGAGCATCAACACCCTGGAGATAGAGTTATAGAGCGCTTTACAGTAGAGAGCATTGATGAACACGAGGGGTCACTTAAGTCTAGAGGACGCTTTTGGCATATTGGCTTGAAACCGACCCCAAGGGGGCCTGAGACCCCCTCCCAAGTTGAAGTAGAGAATTGGGTACGCCCAGTCATTTATAGCAGTACAGCTACCAAGCAACCTAATGTCTAACGTGACACTTCCTGCGACATTGCATTCTGGAACTTGTAGTTTTGTGTCTCCACCTTCCGACCATGCCCGTCCTCAGAACATGCACGCAGTGAAGGTGCCTCTAGTTCATTTGAAGTCAATGGGAGAAATACATTCTCCCGATTGTGTTTTCTGAAATGTAGGTATGTATATGCTCGCCTTCAATTTTTGAAAGACCTAGGTATCTGTGAGTTTAGAGATGTAAAACTGCCTTTACATACTTTCAACATAAAGAGGCCCAGAGTCGGGTTGCAGATGAAAGTGCTCGATTGGACTGGCCCACCGGACATGAACAAATCACTGCACAAAGCAGTGCCATAGTCAATCCTGAGCTCAGCTCTGCTCACTGGATGATCTCATTGTGACCCTGGCTGTCACCTCCCTCATGCGGTGCCTCTCCGCGCTGCTGCACCGAAGTCACACATGGGCCGTTGAGGCAACCTACACATTACTGGGTGACATAGCCCAGCACACTATAGCCCACGGTGCCTTGGCTGCTGAGACCAACATACTTGTGAATATGTCGGTTCGGATGAAGTACTGGAGCATGTACATTACAGTGAGTGCAGCCACCTGACACCTATCCCGGCTCTGTTAAAAAAAAAAAAATGGCATATATGCCTGAAAAGGAGCTGTCTCGATATGCCAGCTTAATTTGCATTATTGTCACTGGCTTGAGGTCTCTGGTTTAACAAGTCAGCACTCTGAGCCCAATAAGGATCAGCTCTTTGGGAGTTAATCACTATGAAGCAGCACTGGGGGGCCAGGATCAAAATGAAAACCACTATGGAGCTATCACTGGTTAGGCATGAGCCTGGCACTATCTGTGCACATGGAGGGTTGGCAGCAGGCCTCTGCAGTCTGCACACAATGCACATTCACACCCTGAGTATCAATAGCATAAGCTCATAGAGCCACACTGTTGGAAAACGAGGCAGTATCTGTGAGGCCTGCACAAATAACATGACTACATTTGTCCTTCACTGGGAACCAAACACCCAATTGTAGTGCCTGACTCTCAGAGGGTAGCGCTGCAGAGCAGTCTGAGGCTTACTCCAGGGAGGTGGTGTGGGCTAGTAATCGCCATTACAGGTGCGCAGAAATAACACTCAATAATTGATTGTCCAGTCTGTACTTTGCTTTATAAAAGTAAAAGTACATTTATTAAACACACACTACTCAATACTATGCACCAATTTACAAATATACATAAGCTGTTGGAATTACTTTGTGACATTGCATAACATCTCCACCCCTCCCGCAGGGGGGTGGGGTCTAGTACCACCACTCCCATGTATGCACATCATCTTGCCCCCTAATGCAGGTAGTTGAACATAACCTGGAGCGAGGGCCCTGCGCACTGGCACCATCCAGTGGCGACCCACCCCATTACCTCAACAAGCATCTAAAATAGGCAACCCTGCCCTGGTGACACATAATCCTGACTGAGCATCTCCCACTGACCATACAGGATACACCTCTACATCTTAGGGGCTAACAGTCTGGATTGTTCTTCACCTAAGCGCAGCAGCAAGAATGCATGTTTAAGCATCACTTTAGAATGACAGTACTCATCACTTTGTTGGTCATTAGAATGCATTGCAATTACAGCCCCTAAAGGCATCACAGATGAACTCACAGGATTAAGCATATACAGCCAGACACCCTAGCAGGAATATCTGACCAACATAACCCCATTTGGCTTATGATATCACCTTACGCAGGTACTTCACATTACACATGTGACTCTCAGTCCCTCTAAAAGAAATAACGTTAGTAAATGCAGTTCTGGTGCAATTACACCTCTTCACCTCCAGGGGATGCCCTTCTCCAGACATCCCCCACTCAGCCCTTCATCCCTTGGCGCACTTCTCAATACAGCCCCAGCTGTAGAAAAAAAGCTCCAGCCCAGGAGGTGTTAAAATGGTGGCTGAGACCTTGAGGGGTTATTCTTTTCCAGTCCCCATGAGACTTAGGGAGGGACTTCCATTTTCGTGCTGGGGGAGACTGCGTTCTCCTGCAGCTCCCCCTGCACCTCGTCACACATGTGGTAGTGACCCCGTCCTCCTGGGGCCACCACAAGTAGAGAAAAGCTGACTTTTCCTTGCAGGCCGGTCCGGGCATGCAAGGCATTATGGGGCACTTCCTCCATTCCCTGCGCATATCAGAACAGCGGCTCTCCCGCTGTGCCGGGGAGAGCCGTGCAAACTGCATTTCTTCGCGGAGCCCGGTCCCACCCGGGTCCTCCCGCCTCGCCATGCTCGTTGGGGGGCCCGGTCCCACCCGGACCCCCAGGTAAGTGGATACGGCTCGGGGAGCCCACCCCCAGCCGCTCTGCGGGTTGTCGGGGGCCAGGTCCCACCTGGGCCCCTTGCAGCTCCTCTCTTGCTTTCGGGGTCCCGGTCCCACACGGGACCCCCCCGCCTGCTTACTCGTTGGGGGACAGCCCGGGGAGCCCACCCCGGCTGCCCCGCTGGCTCCCTGCCAGGCCAGCACCCTCGCGTGCTGCCGCGGGAGCCGGCGCTGCAGTTCTGGTCTGCCCGCTCCGGTGGGCAGACGCGCAGGCCTTCGCCGGCTCCTCCGGCCCTCAGGGGAGTGCAACGGCACTCCCCACCCGCCTTCCAGCACTCGGGCCCGGAGATGGGGTCCCCGAAAATCTTCGAGGGGGGCGCGACGGCGCTCCCCTCCATCCAACGTCGGCGGGGGCCAGGGTGGGCTCCTGGCACCCCGCTTGGGGTCATCTTTACGGGGAGCGCGATGGCGCTCCCCGACTTTGCTTCGGGGCCTGGAGATGGGGTATCGGGCCCCCGAGACCTCTTCGCGGGGCGGCGCGATGGCGCTCCCCGCCCCTCCCCCTTGTTCACGGGGAGCGCGATGGCGCTCCCCGGCTTTGTTTTTGGCGGGGACCAGGGTGGGCTCCTGGCACCCCGCGGGGGAACTTTCACGGGGAGCGCGGCGGCGCTCCCCGACTTTCATCTTCGCGGGGGTGCAACGGCACCCCCCGCCTTCAGCGGGGCCCGGAGTTGGGATCCCGGGCCCCTTTTTCACCATCTTCACGGGGAGCGTGACGGCGCTCCCCGTCTCAGCTTCTGTTGGGGGCAGCCCCCGGGACCTGACCCACCCCGAGGGCACATTCAAGACTGGCGGCGCAGCCCCACGCGCTTCGTCGTCGGTCTTCTTGGAGGTCAAAGGTCGCCTACCTTCTGGGGGGCATATCTCAGCCCCCAGGGTACCGATCTGCCCCATTTTCACCTCCTCTTGCTCCTGGTCGCGCTCCCCAGCCACTGGGAGCACTCTCCTTCGCCCTCTGGGTCTCACAGAGGGTGGATTCAGCAGGGAGCTGCCTTCACTGGCTCCCTGCACCAGCCTTTCGCCTGGCTCTCCTCCTGGGCCTCTCTTCTCCCTGCGCAGAGGCCCCTGCTTCGGCGCACTGGTCCTGGTCTCTTCTCCTGGCGCTGTTCAGGATACTGGGACAGTCAGGGGGTTCCTCCTTCCAACTGCCCATTGCACCAGGCTCCAGCACCCTCTGTCTCAGCAGACCACACCCCAGAGAGAGCTTCTCTTCCTGTGCAAACACTTTTAAAGAATTGGGAAGGGGGCTGGCAGGAAGTCTCTGTTTGCCCTATCACACAGCGACACATCACTTCTCTGCCCCTGCTCCCTCCTTCCTGCCCAGGCCTCTGGGTTGGTTCAAGATGGCATTGTCCAGGGTCTCCTGCCACATGGTCTCTGAAAGCCCCTTCCCCCCAGAGCTGCCTTCTCCCTTGTGCAGCTGGGTGCCTGGCACCAGGTGATAGCTGCTGATGGATTAGCCTGTAGCTCCACCCATCTTCTCTTCGTGGAGAGGAGGTCTTCATTCTTGGAAGAAAGGTCATCAAACCAGCCTGCTGGGGTCAGCCCCCAGCCAGGCCCTGGTTATGAGCTGACTCAGAGAAATATAACCTTTCTGGATGACCCAAAAGCAGTACAAATATGACTTTGGACTCTGCAGAATACTTCTTCTCACATAGGTTACAGTGGACTTTGGTGTGTGTCTGGAATTTGTAGGCCCTAGGAAAAATAAAATAGCCCATGTGCTCCCTATCCTCATAAGAGAATAATGGGATAAACACTGTAAAGCACACTGACTTTCCCTGGCATGTTTCTTCCCACTGTATAAAGCCTATTCCATGTCACCACCCAATTCTGCATAAGTCCTGCCACACCATTCACTCTGTATCTGCTCCTGGGCTGCGCACGCCAGGAATCTCCCCTGCGCAGCCCGTACACGTGTGCACATGCATGTACACATGTGTCTGCATGTAACCAGCCCGGTGCCCCTTACTCCAGCTGCTGCGCAGCGGCCTAGTCAAGCTAGGGAGACACCAGTAAAATCCACATGCAGTCTCTTTCATCATGAGTTCACTGTGGGTGAGTCCCAACTTATGAGGCTCTCCCACAGTAAAAGCTCAACAAATAGGTGCTCAAAAAGCAAAAGATCCGGGCTGCTCAGAGTGTCAGAACCACCTTCTAACACACGCTGCGCCCAGCTGATTCCTACAGGGAAGAAATAGCCACTCTACATGGGTATTCTTCCCGTAGTCAGCGATAACTAGTTATAAGGGGTTCTGACCAGACCCCCCTTACTCACCAGTTATCCGCTCAGACCACCTACTCCTCCCATCCATGAAACCTCCACCCATGACAGGGATCCCAGACTACCCTAAGAACCCTCCGGGCTCTAAGTTAGATACCTCTAGGTCACTCATGGTCTACATGGACTCAGCCTAACTAGGCCCACCTTTGCCCTTGGGCATGCAACAGTATGCCTACCACTTCTCTGGACAAGGGTACAGTGCCTCAGCACCGATGCGGTCTTCTGGGATAGGTCTACAACCCATCCCCGGGGTCACGAGCTGGTCTCCCTTCCGGAGTTTGTTCCAACCAGTACCCTCTCTCCGTTTGGTCCTTGCACCCCAAGGATGCAACCTCTCTGGACCCTCACCCTCAGCCTGCCACTGGGGTCATTCAGCTGCCACCACCCTTTCGGGATGACTGTCTTCCCTAAAGAAAGCACAGCCACTCATGCTTTCCCCACACAGAAAAGCACCCTTTGGCCACTGGCCTGGCTCCCTGATAGGACCTCAGACCGGCCTCACTACCACACTGGCAGTGCCAGGGAGGAACACTGAGGGTGCCTCGTCAGACATCCTACAGCTCATTCCCCCCGTCAGTAGCTCCACACGGAAACTACCCTGGGAACCTAGACCCCTTCCTTGTTCTCCGCTGCGAGAACAGGGCCTATGCACCCTTCCCTCCGAGAGGCGCGCTCTCCTCCCGGAGTACCCTTAGAGAGCCTGTGAGCCCCGAGTTAGCTACACCCAGGCCCACCTCTCCTGGCTCTCACCGGTCTCCCTGCAGCGCCTTGGGAGACCGTCCAGGGACCCACATGATCCCTGGATGGCCTGCACCACCCCTTCTGAAGAGCAGGGTCCCTTCACTTAAGATAGGCCCCACCTGCCTTCAGGGTAGTACTACCACTCTCAGCCAGGGACCCTAAAGATCCCGACTAGGCCTGCACCACCCCTTTGGGAAACACAGGGTCCCTTCACTTAAGATGGGCCCCACCTGCGTTCAGGGTGGTACTACCTTGCAGAAGTCCACCTCCTGCATCGAGCTAGGGGAACACCCCCATGCTCTTGGTCCTGGGATCCAAGTCCCACAGGA
The DNA here is from genome assembly GCA_963921515.1 of Calotriton arnoldi. Lineage (NCBI taxonomy): Eukaryota > Metazoa > Chordata > Amphibia > Caudata > Salamandridae > Calotriton > Calotriton arnoldi. The sequence continues at coordinate 498,979 of CAWUFW010004012.1, read as the reverse complement.
CCTACCTGACTGGTCACCGGCTAGGCATCACCCCAGCCACCACCTCAGGTTCACACACAAGCTTCAGAATGACATCATGTTGCTTCCTTGGGTAACCACCTACGCGACCATGACATCTCAGGGTCCACCACTGACCCTTCACCTGGAATCCAGGGAGCACATCGCCCCCTCTCAGATCTCCGCTGGGTCAGTTACCTAGCCCACCTAGGGTACCTAGGGGCTATCACTACACACCCTCGCTTGAGAACTACCCTCCTGTGGGGCCACCCACTACTATGGGCCACCCCTGGGTTGCTCACCTTCCCCACCAGTTAACCTGGGGGGCCTGCCGGACACACAACCCTACCACACCCTCCTCCCACCGTGGGAAAAGTTTCTTGGGGTCCCCCACCATGGGAACCCCTGGAGGGTTACTACCCGGGGTAAAGAAACCTCCTGCCCCACCTTCCAGTGGTTTTGGCCTGTGCCAATGGCAAGTAAACTTTCAGCTGGGGAAGGATATCTGGGGCCCCTTCTGTGGAAACCCTCCCTGCCCTTAAAAAGCACGGGAATCTCCCAGGACCCCTACTTCACCTGTACCCCTTAAAGGTCAATCCACCCCTACACCCCCACCTGTGATGTAGGTATCAGTTGCTGTCCCTATCTCTTGAGGAGACACCCTCCTCATGCAGGTGTAGTGCATGTAGTGTTAGGGTTCAAAGGTGTACAATATGGCTTAGAACATTTGTATGCAATCATTTCCTGGAAAGCACCATCCCGCTAGCACATGATAATCAACATAACTAGGTCATATTAATACAGTTTACATTTAAACCATAATATCTTCACATGACATATCTGTGCGCGGGGCTTTCCTTTCCCATACCTATAGTTCAAATAACCAAAACTTTGAACCCTTCTCAGAGCCTTGCGCTCTTCCATTTGCTCATTGCTGCATAGGTAATGTGTGGCAAAACTGGACTTATCAAATGCTATAAATGCGCACCAGAATGGGATACTATGTTTCCCGCCGCTAGACACCAATGTTGGAAAACGAGGCAGTATCTGTGAGGCCTGCACAAATAACATGACTACATTTGTCCTTCACTGGGAACCAAACACCCTATTGTAGCGCCTGACTCTCAGAGGGTAGCGTTGCAGAGCAGTCTGAGGCTTACTCCAGGGAGGTGGTGTGGGCTAGTAATCGCCATTACAGGTGCGCAGAAATAACACTCAATAATTGATTGTCCAGTCTGTACTTTGCTTTATAAAAGTAAGAGTACATTTATTAGACACACACTACTCAATACTATGCACCAATTTACAAATATACATAAGCTGTTGGAATTACTTTGTGACATTGCATAACATCTCCACCCCTCCCGCAGGGGGGTGGGGTCTAGTACCACCACTCCCATGTATGCACATCATCTTGCCCCCTAATGCAGGTAGTTGAACATAACCTGGAGCGAGGGCCCTGCGCACTGGCACCATCCCAGTGGCGACCCACCCCATTACCTCAACAAGCATTTAAAATAGCCAACCCTGCCCTGGTGACACATAATCCAGACTGAGCATCTCCCACTGACCATACAGGATACACCTCTACATCTTAGGGGCTAACAGTCTGGATTGTTCTTCACCTAAGCGCAGCAGCAAGAATACATGTTTAAGCATCACTTTAGAATGACAGTACTCATCACATTTGTTGGTCATTAGAATGCATTGCAATTACAGCCCCTAAAAGCATCACAGATGAACTCACAGGATTAAGCATATACAGCCAGACACCCTAGCAGGAATGTCTGGCCAAAATAACCCCATTTGGCTTATGACATCACCTTACGCAGGTACTTCACATTACACGTGACTCTCAGTCCCTCTAAAAGAAATAACGTTAATAAATGCAGTTCTGGTGCAATTACACCTCTTCACCTCCAGGGGATGCCCTTCTCCAGACATCCCCCACTCAGCCCTTCATCCCTTGGCGCACTCCTCAATACACCCCCAGCTGTAGAACAAAAGTTCCAGTCCAGGAGATGTTAAAATGCTGGCTGAGCCCTTGAGGGGTTATTCTTTTCCAGTCCCTATGAGACTTAGGGAGGGACTTCCATTTTCGTGCTGGGGGAGACTGCGTTCTCCTGCAGCTCCCCCTGCACCTCGTCACACATGTGGTGGTGACCCCATCCTCCTGGGGCCACCACAAGTAGAGAAAAGCTGACTTTTCCTTGCAGGCCGGTCCGGGAACTGCAAGGCATTATGGGGCGCTTCCTCCATTCCCTGCGCATATCAGAACAGCGGCTCTCCCGCTGTGCCGGTGAGAGCCGCGCAAACTGCATTTCTTCGCGGGGGCCCGGTCCCACCCGGGCCCTCCCGCCTCGCCATGCTCGTTGGGGGGCCCGGTCCCACCCGGACCCCCAGGTAAGTGGATACGGCTCGGGGAGCCCACCCCCGGCCGCTCTGCAGATTGTCGGGGGCCCGGTCCCACCCGGGACCTCTGCAGCTCCTCTCTTGCCTTCGGAGTCCCGGTCCCACCCGGGACCCCCTGCCTGCCTACTCGTTGGGGGGCAGCCCGGGGAGCCCACCCCCGGCTGCCCCCGCCGGCTCCCTGCCCGGCCAGCACCCTCGCGTGCTGCCGCGGGAGCCGGCGCTGCAGTTCTGGTCTGCCCGCTCCGGCGGGCAGACGCGCAGGCCTTCGCCGGCTCATCCAGCCCTCAGGGGGAGTGCAACGGCACTCCCCACCCGCCTTCCAGCACTCGGGGCCCGGAGATGGGGTCCCGGGCCCCCGAACATCTTCGAGGGGGGCGCGACGGCGCTCCCCTCCATCCAACGTCGGCAAGGGCCAGGGTGGGATCCTGGCACCCCGCTTGGGGTCATCTTCACGGGGAGCGCGACGGCGCTCCCCGACTTTGCTTCGGGGCCCGGAGATGGGGTCCCGGGCCCCCGAGACCTCTTCGCGGGGGGCGCGACAACGCTCCCCACCTCCTCTTCCTCGCACGGGGCCCGGAGTTGGGATCTTGGGCCCCTCCCCCTTCTTCACAGGGAGCGCAACGGCGCTCCCCGGCTTCATTTTTGGCGGGGGCCAGGGTGGGCTCCTGGCACCCTGCGGGGGCTTTTTCACTTCCATCTTCGCGGGGGTGTGACGGCACCCCCCGCCTTTAGCGGGGCCCGAAGTTGGGATCCCGGGCCCCTTTTTCACCATCTTCACGGGGAGCGCGACGGCGCTCCCCATCTCAGCCTCTGTTGGGGGCAGCCCCCGGGACCTGACCCACCCCGGGGGCACATTCTGGCTCTCCTCCTGGGCCTCTCTTCTCCCTGCGCAGAGGCCCCTGCTTCGGCGCACTGGTCCTGGTCTCTTCTCCTGGCGCTGTTCAGGATCCTGGGACAGTAAGGGGGTTCCTCCTTCCAACTGCCCATTGCGCCAGGCTCCAGCACCCTCTGCCTCAGCAGACCACACCCCAGAGAGAGCTTCTCTTCCTGTGCAAACACTTTTAAAGAATTGGGGAGGGGGCTGGCAGGAAGTCTCTGTTTACCCTATCACACAGCGACACATCACTTCTCTGCCCCTGCTCCCGCCTTCCTGCCCAGGCCTCTGGGTTGGTTCAAGATGGCGTCGTCTAGGGTCTCCTGCCACATGGTCTCTGAAAGGCCCTTCCCCCTAGAGCTGCCTTCTCCCTTGTGCAGCTGGGTGCCTGGCACCAGGTGACAGCTGCTGATGGATTAGCCTGTAGCTCCACCCATCTTCTCTTCGTGGAGAGGAGGTCTTCACTCTTCGAAGAAAGGTCATTAATCCAGCCTGCTGGGGTCAGCCCCCAGCCAGGCCCTGGTTATGAGCTGACTCAGAGAAATATAACCTTTCTGGATGACCCAAAAGCAGTACAAATATGACTTTGGACTCTGCAGAATACTTCTTCTCACATAGGTTACAGTGGACTTTGGTGCGTGTCTGGAATTTGTAGACCCTAGGAAAGTAAAACTAGCCCATGTGCTCCCTATCCTCATAAGAGAATAATGGGATAAACACTGTAAAGCACACTGACTTTCCCTGGCATGTTTCTTCCCACTGTATAAAGCCTATTCCATGTCACCACCCAATTCTGCATAAGTCCTGCCATACCATTCACTCTGTATCTGCTCCTGGGCTGCGCACGCCAGGAATCTCACCTGCGCAACCCGTACACGTGTGCACACGCATGTACACATGTGTCTGCGTGTAACCAGCCCGGTGCCCCTTACTCCAGCTGCTGCGCAGCGACCTAGTCAAGCTAGGGGGACACCAGTAAAATCCACATGCAGTCTCTTTCATCATGAGTTCACTGTGGGTGAGTCCCAACTTATGAGGCTCTCCAACAGTAAAAGCTCAACAAATAGGTGCTCAAAAAGCGAAAAATCCGGGCGGCTCAGAGTGTCAGAACCACCTTCTAACACACACACAGTCTCACAAGCATGTTTTGTTCTCATCCGTGCCCCCTGATTAGTTTTTGTGGTCACTCAAAGTCTGTTATGAAATTCTGGGGTTATACCGAATAAGCAGCTACATACATCATTATCATATGAAATCTCTTAGTACGCGCACAACGTCACACTCACTCCTCTCCCACTTCTGACCCCTTTCTGCCCCCGCTGGGCCCAAGAACTTTCGGAATCAGGTTATGTTGTCCAAGGCGTAGACTTTTTATTCACATCAAATCAGGTGACTCACCACAAACCATTACGAGAGTAAAAGTATTCTATTTGGATATATATCATTATTTCACAGCATCAGTCTTTAGCGACATCAACATGTCAAAGGCAGTAAGGAAATTAGGCATGACATTACATTTGAACTTCAGCTTAGCCTTACCCTTGAATTAGAATTTGGCCGACTCGGCCGACCCACTCAGCAGCGCACATTGTGCCAGCAGGCCCCAACGCGCTACAGCAAACAGTTCATTACTTGAAATCCAGGCCACCACATAGCTTGAATTTGGCCGACTCACTCAGCTGCGCACATTGTGCCAGCAGGCCCCAACGTGCTACAGCAAACAGTTCATTACTTGAAATCACAGGGCACCGCATAGCGCACCGGCCCTCCGGGGTACCTGAACACAGGCAACCTCCCCAAGATTCTACTCAGTCCATATGTTGCGGGTTAGGGCAGTAGAGTCCAAGACCACCAGCAGGTCAGTCCCCTCCCCGCCTACCCGCTGCACTCTTCCATCCTACCCCCTCCTGGGGTCCATCCAGTCGCTGATCCTCCATTGCTGTGCATGCCCCTTTGCTGTTATCTGTCAGCGCTCCGCCTTGCTCTTCTGCCGGGTGGGTGGGTGGGTGGTTTAAGACGCTCCTGCGGCTTCCCAGGGATCCAAGGAGACAAAGAGGACGAGATCCCTGGGACGCCGCCTTAAATAACTTACTGTTAAGTTTCAGTTTCACTTACGTATTGGAGACGTCCCCAATGATTCACCTCCCTCTACCAGCCCCCCGGAGGAGGAGGCTCGGCTCCGTGGCGCGACTAAGGGCGCCCCTCCCCTAGGCGCGGGGAGCGCCTACTCATAGTACGCGCACAACTTCACACTCACTCCTCTCCCACTTCTGACCCCTTTCTGCCCCCGCCGGGCCCAAGAACTTTCGGAATCAGGTTATGTTGTCCAAGGCGTAGACTTTTTATTCACATCAAATCAGGTGACTCACCACAAACCATTACGAGAGTAAAAGTATTCCATTTGGATATATATCATTATTTCACAGCATCAGACTTTAGCGACATCAACATGTCAAAGGCAGTAAGGAAATTAGGCATGACATTACATTTGAACTTCAGCTTAGCCTTACCCTTGAATTAGAATTTGGCCGACTCGGCCGACCCACTCAGCTGCGCACATTGTGCCAGCAGGCCCCAACACGCTACAGCAAACAGTTCATTACTTGAAATCCAGGCCACCATATAGCTTGAATTTGGCCGACTCACTCAGCTGCGCACATTGGGCCAGCAGGCCCCAACGTGCTACAGCAAACAGTTCATTACTTGAAATCACAGGGCACCGCAGCGCACCGGCCCTCCGGGGTACCTGAACACAGGCAACCTACCCAAGATTCTACTCAGTCCATATGTTGCGGGTTAGGGCAGTAGAGTCCAGGACCACCAGCAGGTCAGTCCCCTCCCCGCCTACCCTCTGCACACTTCCATCCTACCCCCTCCTGGGGTCCATCCAGTCGCTGATCCTCCATTGCTGTGCATGCCCCTTTGCTGTTATCTGTCAGCGCTCCGCCTTGCTCTTCTGCCGGGTGGGTGGGTGGTTTAAGACGCTCCTGCGGCTTCCCAGGGATCCAAGGAGACAAAGAGGACGAGATCCCTGGGACGCCGCCTTAAATAACTTACTGTTAAGTTTCAGTTTCACTTACGTATTGGAGACGTCCCCAATGATTCACCTCCCTCAACCAGCCCCCCGGAGGAGGAGGCTCGGCTCCGTGGTGCGACTAAGGGCACCCCTCCCCTAGGCGCGGGGGGCACCTACTCATAGTACGCGCACAACGTCACACTCACTCCTCTCCCACTTCTGACCCCTTTCTGCCCCCGCTGGGCCCAAGAACTTTCGGAATCAGGTTATGTTGTCCAAGCCGTAGACTTTTTATTCACATCAAATCAGGTGACTCACCACAAACCATTACGAGAGTAAAAGTATTCCATTTGGATATATAACATTATTTCACAGCATCAGACTTTAGCGACATCAACATGTCAAAGGCAGTAAGGAAATTAGGCATGACATTACATTTGAACTTCAGCTTAGCCTTACCCTTGAATTAGAATTTGGCCGACTCGGCCGACCCACTCAGCAGCGCACATTGTGCCAGCAGGCCCCAACGCGCTACAGCAAACAGTTCATTACTTGAAATCCAGGCCACCACATAGCTTGAATTTGGCCGACTCACTCAGCTGCGCACATTGTGCCAGCAGGCCCCAACGTGCTACAGCAAACAGTTCATTACTTGAAATCACAGGGCACCGCATAGCGCACCGGCCCTCCGGGGTACCTGAACACAGGCAACCTCCCCAAGATTCTACTCAGTCCATATGTTGCGGGTTAGGGCAGTAGAGTCCAGGACCACCAGCAGGTCAGTCCCCTCCCCGCCTAGCCTCTGCACACTTCCATCCTACCCCCTCCTGGGGTCCATCCAGTCGCTGATCCTCCATTGCTGTGCATGCCCCTTTGCTGTTATCTGTCAGCGCTCCGCCTTGGTCTTCTGCCGGGTGGGTGGGTGGTTTAAGACGCTCCTGCGGCTTCCCAGGGATCCAAGGAGACAAAGAGGACGAGATCCCTGGGACGCCGCCTTAAATAACTTACTCTTAAGTTTCAGTTTCACTTACGTATTGGAGACGTCCCCAATGATTCACCTCCCTCTACCAGCCCCCCGGAGGAGGAGGCTCGGCTCCGTGGCGCGACTAAGGGCGCCCCTCCCTAGGCGCGGGGGCGCCTACTCATAGTACGCGCACAACTTCACACTCACTCCTCTCCCACTTCTGACCCCTTTCTGCCCCGCTGGGCCCAAGAACTTTCGGAATCAGGTTATGTTGTCCAAGGCGTAGACTTTTTATTCACATCAAATCAGGTGACTCACCACAAACCAGTACGAGAGTAAAAGTATTCCATTTGGATATATATCATTATTTCACAGCATCAGACTTTAGCGACATCAACATGTCAAAGGCAGTAAGGAAATTAGGCATGACATTACATTTGAACTTCAGCTTAGCCTTACCCTTGAATTCGAATTTGGCCGACTCGGCCGACCCACTCAGCTAGACACATTGTGCCAGCAGGCCCCAACACGCTACAGCAAACAGTTCATTACTTGAAATCCAGGCCGCCACATAGCTTGAATTTGGCCGACTCACTCAGCTGCGCACATTGTGCCAGCAGGCCCCAACGTGCTACAGCAAACAGTTCATTACTTGAAATCACAGGGCACCGCATAGCGCACCGGCCCTCCGGGGTACCTGAACACAGGCAACCTACCCAAGATTCTACTCAGTCCATATGTTGCGGGTTAGGGCAGTAGAGTCCAGGACCACCAGCAGGTCAGTCCCCTCCCCGCCTACCCTCTGCACACTTCCATCCTACCCCCTCCTGGGGTCCATCCAGTCGCTGATCCTCCATTGCTGTGCATGCCCCTTTGCTGTTATCTGTCAGCGCTCCGCCTTGCTCTTCTACCGGGTGGGTGGGTGGTTTAAGACGCTCCTGCGGCTTCCCAGGGATCCAAGGAGACAAAGAGGACGAGATCCCTGGGACGCCGCCTTAAATAACTTACTGTTAAGTTTCAGTTTCACTTACGTATTGGAGACGTCCCCAATGAATCACCTCCCTCTACCAGCCCCCCGGAGGAGGAGGCTCAGCTCCGTGGCGCGACTAAGGGCACCCCTCCCCTAGGCGCGGGGGGCGCCTACTCATAGTACGCGCACAACGTCACACTCACTCCTCTCCCACTTCTGACCCCTTTCTGCCCCCGCTGGGCCCAAGAACTTTCGGAATCAGGTTATGTTGTCCAAGGCGTAGACTTTTTATTCACATCAAATCAGGTGACTCACCACAAACCAGTACGAGAGTAAAAGTATTCCATTTGGATATATATCATTATTTCACAGCATCAGACTTTAGCGACATCAACATGTCAAAGGCAGTAAGGAAATTAGGCATGACATTACATTTGAACTTCAGCTTAGCCTTACCCTTGAATTAGAATTTGGCCGACTCGGCCGACCCACTCAGCTGCGCACATTGTGCCAGCAGGCCCCAACACGCTACAGCAAACAGTTCATTACTTGAAATCCAGGCCACCACATAGCTTGAATTTGGCCGACTCACTCAGCTGCGCACATTGTGCCAGCAGGCCCCAACGTGCTACAGCAAACAGTTCATTACTTGAAATCACAGGGCACCGTATAGCGCACCGGCCCTCCGGGGTACCTGAACACAGGCAACCTACCCAAGATTCTACTCAGTCCATATGTTGCGGGTTAGGGCAGTAGAGTCCAGGACCACCAGCAGGTCAGTCCCCTCCCCGCCTACCCTCTGCACACTTCCATCCTACCCCCTCCTGGGGTCCATCCAGTCTCTGATCCTCCATTGCTGTGCATGCCCCTTTGCTGTTATCTGTCAGCGCTCCGCCTTGCTCTTCTACCGGGTGGGTGGGTGGTTTAAGACGCTCCTGCGGCTTCCCAGGGATCCAAGGAGACAAAGAGGACGAGATCCCTGGGACGCCGCCTTAAATAACTTACTGTTAAGTTTCAGTTTCACTTACGTATTGAAGACGTCCCCTATGATTCACCTCCCTCTACCAGCCCCCCGGAGGAGGAGGCTCGGCTCCGTGGCACGACTAAGGGCGCCCCTCCCCTAGGAGCGGGGGGCGCCTACTCACTTTATTCATGTCATAACTACACTTTCGCTTTATTAATCTTCTTGCTTTCTCAAATTTACTTGGAAATGCGCCATTTGCCCACTCTTTTTCAAACTTTTCTCGGAGGAAGAAACACCCCACCCCTCCTCCCCCCCAAAGACCCTGCCAAACCTCCCTTATGACGGTCGGGCTCGCTCGCTCGTCACATGACTCTCATCCCAAACCTTTATGCCCCACCACTTTCAAATGTCACCAACCGCCACTGTTCACCACTTTCAAATGTCACCAGCCGCCACTGTCCACACTGTATATGCTCTGCAATAACAACTGAACAAAATCACAGTGTAACACCTTTCTCCTTCGCACAAGAAAAAAACACATTTGCAAAGAAAACTCCATTGGTATAGTTGCTCAGTCGGCTTGATGATTCTTGAAGGTAAAGATGGCCCTTTGTTGCAATCACAGGCACGGTGTGGGCCTGTTGGTGGCCTTGTGATGGCTTCCAGGGCCTCTAGATTCGAATCATCTCTGTGGAGCCATGGACAGATCCGTGGTGCGCCTCTGAGGGGCAGAGAAGGCTAGCGATGATTTGGGTTGCTTTAGTGACCTTTAGAGTCCTGATGGAGGCATGCATGGCATCATGAATATGTTTACACGTTTTCTTAATATATGATGCCACAAATTCAATGTGCCCATAATAATTATGAAAGTCCCAGGTGGCACCTAAATTGTAATGCTGCTAAATAGAATAGAGCGATCTCTTATTTCGAAGAAATAAGGAAACGTTTTGTGCGTTCCTGCTCACAAACTAATGTTACTTTTAGAGGTTATTAACCGATTATGATTACTAATTTGCAGATTTCCGTGTCGACCAAGAAATACTCCCACTAACTCCAAATGTTTCTTCCCTATTTGCATTACATTTAAGTATAATTTACTTATAAAAGTATAATACTTGCTTTATGTAGACTCTGCTGCTGTTAGAATACGCAAAACAGGACAAGTAAAGCAACTGTATAGCATGCAGTGTTTGTTTTATTATTTTGCACGAAAACCTCTCATATAACGGTATATAAAACCGAGCACTGAAGCACACGGTCAAGTAACCTTGAACAACCTTATCCGCAGTCTGATCTCCAGCCAGATCTATGGGAGACAAACATTGCTTTTTCAGTAAATGACACAGGGCAGATTAATCTAAGAAGAACACCACACACTGGGCGCTGTGATGCATCATGCACCGAAGCACGGCATGTATACCTAACGCGCTATTAAACTAATATTGAAAAAATCTTTTGACAGGTTTCTGCCTTGGTCTCTCATAAATATAATGGCACTAGTATGTCATGCACGTCTGACAGGACAAAGGTATCAGCTCTTCGGTTTAATTAGAGAAAGGAATGCTGCTTTCTTCTGCCAATGTGGTGTCAGTATGTCAGTCCTTCAGCAGCTGGTACAGACAAAGAAGGGCACGGAAGGGGCATTCACCGGCCAGCCGAGAGCTGGCTGAAATGTGGAGAGCAGCCATAATTTAAAAAAAAAACTCTGGTGAGCACACTTTACGAGTACTGTGGACTTTGCTCCAAAAATTGTATTTATTTAATAGCATAACCTACTTCATATTGTGGGGCCCTCCTGATAAAACAGTCCAGAGAATTCCAGCGCAATTCCCTCCAGGTTCAAGCCTAGGTGATGGCGCTAATGTATCATTTTCAAATACAAACTAAAAGCTAGGGACTTACAAAAGGGTTTGCATTCTATAACGGAAACCTAATGTACCTTATCTGCATTTGATACAGGATCGATCATTAAAAAAGACAAAAAAATCCAAATATGCCATTCTTTACACTGTTAAGATATTATTTAAATATTCATACAACACTCATGGCAGACACTTTAGCTGCACTATTATATGTAGCAAAATATCATTAACAAACTTGGAACCCCAAGTTCAGAGCAGTGCTTTAAATGGAAATATAGAATTGCTGGTAATCACTATCTAGAATACCCGTCTCGTCCTGAGAAGTGCTGGCACTCTCCCATTAAATGTTTTGAAGCAGAGCTGAGATGTGCAGGTTCTCTCTCTTCCAAATTAAAAGAGTGCAGGTACCGGACAGTACCGGCCCATTGCAAGCACTGGTTCAGAGGAGAGTCCACAGGTCAGACATGTTGTGAAGCGAAGGCCAGCCTGAGGGCGCAGCTCCGGTGTTTCCATGTTACGTCCACCCCCCTGCCCCTCCTCCAGGCATATGAGGCACGCGCATGCAACTCTAATATGCATTGACTTTAATGATCAATTACCGTTAAGAGACAGGAACATGCTGATGTGAGCAGGCCTTGCGGCACTTCACCCACGAGCTCATTGATTGACATAAAAAGGCGTTAAAGGGGCCTTCCATGCCAATACTTTTAATTACACTCCAAACCATAGTTTAGAGGCAGGACTATAATTGAACAGTCCACTGCACGTGCTCTGCATGGAGTATACGGACGTGAATGGCATGGGGCGTTTCTGCGCCCAATAAACAGTGCACTTTTCCATGCAGTGAGAACTGCCCCAGGGGGATGAGATGTGGGCCGAGCACAGACGGTTCCATAAGCCTCTTTGACACCTCCTGAACGATGTCCAGTTACCGATTTTACACTCGGACCAAATGCATTTATGCAAAGCAAGGGCACATTTGTAATTGTTCAAAAGTCGTTGTGCAAGTTAGCATGCGTGTAAACTGTGCATTTCCTTCGGCATGCATTAGTGCAGACGAAAAAAATAAATTGCAAATATAGGCATTACTTAAGTGCACTAAACTCTAATGGGTTACAGTGCTCTGACACCTAACACACAATTCACAAGAACGTCATAACAGCAAGTAAAATGGACCAGAAAGAAAATGGCAATATTAAAATACATATACGAATTAACTGAGGATTGCAGAGAAAAAGCTACAAAAATGCAATGATAGTCATATTTGAAGACCTGGGTTTTCCAAACTTGAATAGCAGAAGAAATTCCAAAATTAAGGGAGAGAGAAAAGGAATCATTAACAACCGGCATGCACTGTCACCGCTGTCATCAGATGTAGAGGTCCGATGAGTGTGGAGATGCCAGCAGCCACGCATGCATCTATATCCACCACCATTGGCTGGCAGAGTCTGCTTCCCTCCTCTCTTGACAGATCCAAAAGGTCTGTGGGAATCCCATCAACCACGCGTGTGCAGCAGGGCGGGAGCATCCCTAGCGTTACTCGTGCTCATGGAACAGTGCTGTAGGGGGCTTTCAACTCTTTCCTGCATTGGTACGTTTGTGTCCTACCCTGTTTGTCTCTTCAATTGATCTGCCTTGTGTAGATACTTTCATGAGGCAGATCACTAACATTTTGCTCCCCCTAATGGTCGAACTTTTAAATGAAGCAGGTGCTCCACTAACCAATTTGCAGCGGTGAAGAGAAATGGTAACCTCACAGATGCACTGTTTCCAGCAGTTTCTCAAAAAACGAAGCCATGACAGTGAGAGAACCCAACTTTCCACAGTAACAGAATTTCATGAATTTGGAGCCAAAGCTGAGTAGGCCTGGGAAGAGAATTTTGAATAGGAGAATTTATGGGTAATCAATCTATGCACATCTGGACCATCACCTCTGAGACTTGCAGTTTCTTCCACAAACGTATGGGATGAACAATGACCATAGCATGTACGGTAATACTGGAAATCCTAAAGTGAATAGGATATTGCAAATAAAACAAAGGTAGCAGTACAAGGAGAAGAATGAAGTAGTCAAACTCATGTGTGCCAAAAACACTAATCTATTTGAAGGATAGTTCGAGAAGGGCAAACGAAGAGGGGCTAAAGCAGCATCAACATCATCCAACCCATAAAAATGAAAGATCAAGGGATGATCCAAAAGTCTGACGGGGAAATTAAAAGTTCTCAGGCATGACGTACAAAATTTCTATTAGAACATAGTGGTCACAAATTGTACACTGACTTTTTGCGAATGGAAAGTAATTTTGTGAACCGACCTATGTACTAATAAGTAGGTTCACAAAATTTGAAATCATAGTGTGTTGCAATCTGACCTATCTCATCAATATTCATGAAGTAGGTCACAAATTGCAATTCTCTATGATTGGATGCCATCACAAGGATGGTGGCCTGCTAGGTTCACCATACAGCCAACCATGTCTGTGATCATATTTTAAATAATGTAAAAAAAATCTTTTTTTAATGCAGCCAGTTTTCCTTGAAGGAAACAAAGCTGCACTAAAAAAGAAAAGTGTTTTTTTTGTCTTGTTTGAGAGATGTCCGTGGATCACTGCCTACTCACCAACAAACCTGTTTTTGACATTTACAAAAGGAAAGGAGTCCCAAAGGGACCCTTTCCCCTTTGTGAATGGGTTACCACCTCCTTTGAGATGTCAGTAAATTCATATGTTCTGCAACCGGATTTCGGACACCAAACATTGAAACATACCTTAAAAACTCGCTATTGGGAAGGGATGCCCTAAACACACCCATTCCAAAGAGTGCTTCGTTATGAATTTCTAAACCCATTTTGTGATTCTATAATAAGTTGATGAATCGCAAAATGCGATTTGGTCATAACAAAAAGCAATTTTGCAGTCGCAAACCATGTGATTTTGTTAATTACAGGAAGCACAACTGCAAAATGGCTTTGTACATCACGGCCCTGGTTTGTTCACTAGAAAATCATTTAAGGCAACATGCTTCAAGAAAGTTGTTCCTGTGGAGGGAAATCGTGGACTTTGCATTATTCCCTCAGCAAGTAGCATAGCTATCCCACTAATAGTGTTAATTGGGGAACATAGCTTTCTACAAGCAAAGTGGGATGTGTTACTATGAGAATGTTGTGGTGGGCTATTACAAATGGCAGTGCATCTCAAGTGTAGAACTATCTATTGAAAGATGAAAGGACATTAAGAGTTATGTATTTAGGAGTGGGGTTGATGACAAGAAAAAAATGACTACTGATATCAGATATGCCATCCGACCATCCCTCTCCCTTAATCTCACCATTTCTGAGGGCAGAGAAACAACCTGTGAGGAGAACATAGTGCCTTAACTGGCACAAAGAGTGTAAAGTACCAGATGTGGAGGTCGTGCGCCGGGATATACTTTTGCGTGCGATTCACTGCACTTTACTAAATAGATATAACATAACATATGTCAGTATTGTAAGACAACAGTAGCCCTTATCTTGGGGTCAAACTACTGGAGTGTGCTGTCTCCTTCGGTGCTGCGTGACAGGGAGGAATCTGCTAGGATGGAACAGGCATCTGGAAGATGTTGAGAGAAGAGCTCACAAAGAGATACCAGGCTTAGCTAGAAGGCATAAGTGGAAATGGTGAGCAAAGAGGGCAGATGCTTAGACCAGGGACAGATGGGAGGCCATCTCTGGGATGAGAGCTTGTAAAATTGTGAGCTCTGCACCTGTCGAGTGTCGAAGTGCAAGTGTGTAAAATCACCACCACACAGCTCTTATTGAGTACCATTGTCATTAAAAGAGGACTAATTCTTGCTACATGAAGAAAAAATAATAATAAACTAGACAGAGAAATGGAGCTGATATAAAATTTAGGATAAGGCGGAGGGAAGAAAAGACGGAACTGGGAAAATAACTGATAAATAGTGTGAAAATCAGTGGGGCCGGCACAGGTGAGAGTGGTGGGGTGGTGGGCCGGGGGCTGGGTGGGCGCGGAGTCGACAGACGATGGGATAGGTCAAATTAAATAAAAAAATAAATAAAGCCCCTTACCTTGCGCTTGCCACATTGCCGACTCGGCGATGCGGCGAGCGCAAGGTAAGTGGTTTTATTTTATTTTTTTAATTAATTTGATCTTTTCTGTCGTCTGTTGACTTCCACCTCCACCCCGCCCCGCCCTGCCTCACCGCTCTTACCTGTGCCGGCCGCCACTGGTGATAATAATAGCAGAGAAAGGAAAATAAAGGAGAGATAAATAGATAATGCATGATCTGCGAGTGGCGAAACAGTAATCTCTGTAACAAAAGAAAGTGATTAGCTCAGTGCAATTTGGCTGCATGAACAGCACACGAAGTATAGCGATCACCTAATGACCTACTTCTGCTGTATACTGCTCCCTCTTGATACTGAGGGCAGCCTTTTTTCATAGCCTTAGGAATACCAATGATAACACTGGTCAAGAAACTTGACAATAAGCTACAGAAGAAAACTGTTGTCTATGCCACCCCATTATCCATGATTTAATCTGTGGCGGTGATTGCAGACCACTTTCTATATTATTCCTCAAAGGCAGTTTACCAGTTACACTGTATGTAACAATTTTACTCTTCCATTCACCACGGCTAATCTTCCTGTAAGTAATCACACCAGATAACAACATTAACAGCTGGCAAATGATAGATCTCAGTCTAAAACTATGGTTGTTTCTTTCATGAAGAAACTCTTCGAAATGGGTTGCCCAATGTATGATAAACCTCAGAACTTCAGACACTCATGCATAATGCAGGATTCTGCTGAAGATTATCAGAGTTGGACCACATCGCTGATGCAGGTTGGTGGAAGCGGAAGTGGCAGAACTGCACCCTTGAATTTGAATGATTGTTTTCGAAGAAGCAATGTTTGTTTCCTCATAATATTGGAAGGTCTGGAAACAATGATCCTTCTTTCTTCATAGAGAAATAATTTTAATCCATAATACATATGGAGTTCCGAGCACATCTGGAGATCCAGAGGGGGCATAAAATAAGTCAGTACAGTGCAGGCAGAGAAGAGATTTCACATGCGTGCAATAGTTGTTATCTGTGGCATAAACACATGTGGAAAACTCTACAAGAAGTGTTGATTCATCTCTGCAGACAATTCACAATTACAGAAAAATTGAAAAACATTTCTGGACATGCATCTTAGTCTAAACAAGCATAATACAAAACGTGGGTTGCTGCACCCAGTGAGGATGGCAGAATCATTGCAAAACTATAGATTTCTCTCAGCCTGATGATCTTTGGTACTTCTGAAAGCTGCAGAAGAAAATGACTTTAGACGCCTCCCCGCCTAAACACCTAAGCACTATAGTAAGGCCCTCATTATGATGGTGGTCGGATGAGTGTCCGCCTGCCATAGTTGCTGGTAGGAGTCCGTCCGACAATGAGTCACTTGTCTCACGTGCCCGATTAGGATAGGACCGCCAGCACGGCAGTTGGAATGTGCCTTTTTGTACTGCGGCTTGCGCTGCGGCCCAGGAAAAAGGCCGCAGCACAAGCTGCAGTACAACCAGGCACTTTTCAAACATCCAGGCACCATGTGGTTTAGGATGGAAGTAAAACATCTGTCCATACTAATTGCTCATGTCACTCTGGCACAAGGATGTGAGAGAGGCCCCAGCACGGACCCTGAGCTAGCCTCACTGATGCTGAACTCAACTTTGTGCAGACTGCAGACAGTGAGGGCAATGCAGAGCTCAGCTCAGGCAGTGTAACTTTACTAAAAGGGCAGGTTACTGGCTCAGGAAGTTAGATAAAATATCACTCTGACACTTGCTCCCCCCTACTATTACCTGCTGTCTCTCCTGTGCAGTCACCACAGACTTCATCAAAGGCAGCTTGTTCTATTCCGGCGCCAGCAACTCCCCTCAGATAGCTGACCACAGAAGAGGCTGCAGGCCCTGCAAGTGCTCTCAGCCTCTCTACACTGCTTCCGCTGGACCCCGAGGGATGCTGAGAGCGCAGAAACCACAACTAGGGCAATGAGCTCCTGATAAAACTTCAGGAACACTGACTGTTGCCAAAAAACACGGTGAGTCCGATTTGTTCCTGGTGGCAGCTGATTACACATGCTGAAAAGAGTTCGTGACATCTTCTTGCAGAACTGTAACCTTCATAAGTTCATATAAAAGTGTTTTAGGATACTAAAGAGCAACACTTTTTAAAACAGACAGCGTGTAGTGCTACATAGTATATTTTCTCACAAGACAGTTTAGCTTTGGTGGAGAGCAGTGACGCTCTCAGTAAGAACTCTCACCGGCAGTCCTGGCAGGCTACCGGCGAAGGCCTGGCTCAGCTGCTCTCAGCCGAGAGGATTCAACTGCAGGAGGACTCCAGATCTTCTAGAGCGGTCCGTAGCACCTTTTGCAGTCTGGTGGCCACTTGCCAGTCGTCTGTAGTGGAGAAGGGGGAGGACATGAACCCCTCTCTCGTGTCCGCGCTTAGACCCAGGAGAAGCGCGTACGCTGATCTGTGCTGAAATCATGAATTACAATGCTACAGGCGAGGGAGTGGCCAGGCAGCACCGTGGCAACCTTTGATGAGGGCTGTGTGAAGCTTTAGCCTAAAGACCTCCAACAGTAACAGAGAAAGAGAGCGGACGGGTGTAGGCCTTGGCAAAGCTCTTCAGAACACAGTTCAATGCCAGCCTAATCTTGTCAACTGGGTTAGTCCTTAATTTGTATGACAATATTAAACATTGTGGTAATGAAGGGACATTACTGAAAATGCGTTACCCCAACACGAGATGCGTGGCACTAGGCAGGGCTGAACAGTACAACATATTTCTAAGCTTAAAACAGGCAAGTTTGGCCAAAAGAATGGGATATGTTTTGGCTTTGTGTCTGAAGGTCTTGTTTGTCTCTTCTACTGTCCTCTTCTCTCAACACCAGTGGTCTGCGTTTTGGCAATGTATTAAAGGGCAAGACATTTCTAGACTTTATATTTTTCCCAGGACACATTACAGCTTGCAAAATGCTGCTAAGGAGGAGTTGCAGAAAAAAGGTAGAGGAGGTGTCTGCAGGAAGAAGGCAGGGCCCTGATAGATCCTCCTCCTTTTTCTGTCTTGCTCAGTACCTCTTTATAGGACGAAGGTGTTACAAGAGGCAAAATGTGGGTAACGTATGCGACTTCTAAGTGCTTCCACAGCCAGTAGGATGGTTTCCTGTAAAGCATCTCAGCAAAGGAACATGTGTAACACTCGGTCAAGGTGTAAACTTTGAGTGTGAGTTTGACGCTTTCCTCCAGTTAAAAGAGAAAAAGCCTTAATGAGTTTAACGGTACCAAACAAAGGCGGCAATTAAGTTGCCAAGTAAAGTCTATGTTTTAGCTTGACAAACACAGACTAAATAAACAATCAAATGTAGAAGTCTGTACATTATTGTGGTCACATTTTTTCAATGTTATCAATGCTTCACCGACTTTCAAGAGAAAATATAAAATAACTTTCTGTATAAGATTGCTGTGGGTTCATTACCTGCTATTTGTACTGATCCATCTTCTCCTAAGAGAATATTACCCGCTTTCAAATCCCTGTGTTGCAGAAAAAAATAATGTCAGTATATTAGGTTTGTATAATTAATTATGTTATCAATACTTATAAATTAAAATACTTTTTCGATTTTTGAGGCTAATTAGCATTTGATTTTACATAGTTATACATGTTTAAATACAGGTTACTTTATTGCCATGGAAACATTGCATGTACTCCATATAGTGAAGGAGGTAGTTAAGTGCTCCAATGCATTTCAGATATGACCCTATAAAACTCTTGACAATTCTTTTTGATCAAGCAACATACATGTAAGAAATTGGGTTGCTGGTTGAGGGGGGTAAAACCCTATTCCAGCAGGAACTACAATCCTTGTCAGGGGGAAGTCACAAGCAAACCCCAAATTAACCTGCGCTCGACCCTCAGATAGCTTGGCAAAGAGCAGTCAAGCTTAACTCACAGGCAATGTGTAAAGTATTTGTGCAACACTTGAAACAGTAACACAGTGGAAACACCTCACAAAAAGATCCCACATCAGATTTAAAAATAGAGTAATTTTTAATAAATGAAACAAGACCAAAACAACAAAAATCCAATCAGTAGAACAGGAGATATGCAATTTTAGAGATTTCAGTACAAATTGCGGCAAAAAGCACAAAGAGCCAACTGTGGGCATCTGGTCACGCCGGACCGGGGTAAAGACAACCGAGATGGAGAGTGGGCTGGCTACAGGGCCCGAGTTAGGCCTGCTGAACGAAGCGTTGTAGGGTCCTGTGCGGAGGATGCATTGCGCAGCAAGTGCGATGTGTTGGTTCCAAGATGCTGTGAAGCTGCGATTCAAGGTCCTGAATTTTGTTGAGGATCCCATCGATGAGGGCAATCGATGCGAAGCACTGAGTCGAGGAGGCATCAAACATTTGAGGCAACGCATCAGTTCCGATGAGCTGTGAGGCTGCGATGCGTTAACCTGCGTTGTCATCTAGGCTGCAGTTGATGAGAGGGCCTGCATTGGGAAAGCTTCGAAACAGGCAGCGGTTCCGATGCAGGCTGGGAGGTCGATGCAAAGTCCTTGCACTGACAGAGCCCGTGCAGCAGAGGAGATGTGTTGGTTCTGCTCGGGATTGCGCCCAGCAGTAGAGGAGATGCATCAGTTCTGCTGGGTTCACTAATGAGCTGGCAGAGCACCCTTAGGTCCACTTCCAAGAGTCCAGGACAGGGGTGGCACCATTTGGCATGGTAGGACTCACAGATAGCAGAGTCCAGGTGCTGGGTACAAGGTTGCTGGAGCCTTATGTCCCTGAGGCTCTAGTCAGGAGGACAGCCAACTAGCCCTTGGAGTCACTCTGGGATCCTGGGTTCAACAGAGGCAGGTCCAGTGCTTTTCACCCAGGCAAGAGGGCAGCAGAGAGCAGGTCAGCACATCAAGGCAGCAATCCAACAAAGCAGTAGTCCAGCAGGACAGCAGTCCAGCAAAGTGGCAGTACTTTCAGCAGAAGAGCAGTCCTTCTTCCTGGCAGAATATCCACAGTTCCAGAAGTGTACTGAAGACTTGGTGCCTGAGGTCCAATATTTACACCTGGGCCTTCCGTAGAAGTTAGAGAAGCTTCTAGAGGTTTCCCTTTGAAGTCCACAGGTTTCCTGCCTCCCCTGCCCTGGCTCCAGGATAACTACAGAGGGTATGCAGCCTTTTGTGTGGAGACAGGATGCAGCCTATTCAAATGTAAGTAATGCTGTGCCCAGATTCACACTCCCATTCTGCTAGGGATAGCCCATCCAGGCACACCTAAGCTCTCTATGGTGGTGCTGTCTATGAGGAATACACAAAGCCCAACTGTCAGCTACACCCAGTCATGTAACCTAGAGGCAGGTTACAAGCACTAAATGGCTAAGGCAGGGAAATATCAACTTTCCAAAAGTGTCATTTTCAAAATTGTAATTTAAAACCCGACTTTATCAAAAGAGAGGATTTCCCGTTACAATTCCAACTACATCAAACATGAACTGGTTAACTATCCTATTTGGAAGTTACAGCTTATTAAATATTATATGGCAACTACAATGTTATCCTATGGAAGAGATAGGCCTTGCAATAGTGAAAAACGAATTTAGGAGTTTTTCTAGGACATGTAAAGCTTAAAGTACATGTCCAACTTTTTAAATACACTGCAGCCTGCCCTCTGGGCTATCCAGGGCCTACCCCAGGGGTGACTTATATGAACGAAAAAGGAAGGTTTGGGCCTGGCAAAACGTTTATTTTGTCAAGTCAAAACAGAAGTTTAAAACAGCACACACAGGCTGAAATGTTTATAAGGCTACATAAGTACCTGGCACAATACGTGCTGCAGGCCCTCTTGTAGCATTTAATTTACAGGCCCTGGGTACATGTAGTACCACTTTACTAGGGACTTATAAGTAAATTAAATATGCCAACTTGGGATAAGTCAATGTTATCAAAATGATCTTGCTGCTCTTTTTACGCCCAATGTATTAAAGAGACTGATAACAATGGGAAGGAGATCTTTAAGATCTTCTCTAGCTTCATGGACCCAAAAACTATGGCCCGCCTCCTGACACCAATCAAGTCCTATGCTCCAGACTTAGTGACTTCTTTGAAGATAAGATCTCCAAAATTCTGGAAAATCTGGGGGGTCTTAACAATTTGGATCAAGCTCCAGGAATGGGAGACATAGTACAACCTACAACACTAACAAATCTGACGCTTTTCCTACCACCCGAGATGGTGAAGACGCCGCTCGCAAATTGCAAATCAGGATCTCATGATGACCCTTTCCCACCTCATTTCCCGAAGCCTATAGTAAACAATATTGCCCCCACTTACCAGGAGCTATTCTCTGTTTCACTCCATTTGGGTGCCCTACCAGACTCCTGGAAGAGGGCAAACATTATTCTCCTTCTCAAATAGGCAAATGCGGACTCTGAAGTGCTAGCAAACTTCAGACCGGTCTCACTACTACTAGCAGCTGCCAAGAATTTGGAAAAAATGGTGAACCGCCAGCTCACCACTTTTCTGGCGGAAAATAAGCTGTTACACATGTCCCAATCCAGCTTCAGACCATGACACAGCACGGAGACGTCCCTATTAGAAGTTTCTGAATCCATTAAGACCAGCCTTGATTCAGGACTCAATGTAGCTCTAGTGCTGTTGGACCTGTCAGCAGTATTTGACACGGTTGATCACAGCATTTTGCTGCATAGACTGGAACACCTGGGGGTGACTGGATTAGCTTCGGGCTGGCAGGGCCACTTTCTGGAGAATTGAGAGCAGGTAGTCTGGATGAAGCCCTTCTCCACCAGAGCTAAACCTTTGAAATGGGGGGGGGGGCCCTCAGGGCTCTGCCTTGAGTCCTACTCTCTTTAATATATATATATGACCCATTGGCATTTCTGGTCGAATCCTTCGGCATTAATGTCATACCATACATGGACAATACACACTCCTGCACACATATGAGGGAGACTCAGCAAGCGCGAAAGGAACATTTGCACTCTGCATGAAGGTGCCACTTGACCAGCACAGGACAAACAAGTTACAATGTAACCTAGGAAAAAAAACAGAGATCTTACTATTTGGGTAGAACCCTCTCCCAGGATGGTAAGATGCCTGGCCCAACAACATCCTCCCTCCGCTGTTCCTATGGGGGAGGCTAGAAATCTGGGCGTTATGTTTGATTCACAACTCTCCTTTAACACACTGACCTTTTAGTGGACTGCTCCCTTTCCTGCGCAGCTCCACCTGGTAGCTGCTGCTGAACCCCGTCACTGCAGCTGACCTTGCATCGCCCTTCTCCTACCAGAACTGCAGCTACACCCTCACCCATCCCAATACGCCAGCTCCTCTTGCCTCCCGGCCAACCAACAGCACACCCGACCACCTCAGCTGCATCATCCTCAACATGTGGTCCCTCCACAAACACGCCATAGAATTATGGGACCGCCTTGATGCCACCTCTCCAGACATCGCTTCCTCACGGAAACATTGACCAACCCCAGCTCTGGTCCAGACATCACCACCGCCATCCCCGACGGCTACAAAATCACCTGCACGGACCGTACCGACCAACCAGGAGGAGGCATCGCCATCATCCACACGAACATCCACCGCCTGACCTTTCACTCGAACAACCCAACGACAACCATGGAACACCTCCATTTGCAGATCCAGAACAACCCCAACACCACCCTCCGTGGCACCATCGTCTACAGGCCTCCCTGCCCCTGCCTGCCCTTCACCAATGCCATCGTAGACCTCATCGCACCCCAGGCACTCGCATCCACCGATTGCATTATACTCGGCGACCTCAACTTCCAACTGGACAACCCCAGCGACCAGAACACTGCATGTCTTCTGAAGAACGTCACCAACGTTGGACTCAAGCAGCCAGTCACCAAGCCAACCCACACAGCCGGACACAGGCTCGACCCAGTCTTCTCCGCCAGCAGAAACATCACCTGCAGCCACACCACCAAATTCCTCTGGACCGACCACCACTGAGTGCACTTCGCCTTCACCACTCCCACCGCACACCACCGCCCTAACCGCCCCCTCATCACAGCAGGAACCAGGCCACCAAAGGACAACTCACCGCCTTCCTCAGCACTACCACACCGCCAACATCAGCAGACGCGAACACCTCAGCAAGCAACCTCCACGATAGATCTCTGACTGCGCTGACACTCCCACCCTCCACGAGTCCAGAGGCACCTGCAGACGACTCAAGAAAAGATGAAGGAACGACAAAACCCCAGAAACCCATGCAACCTCCAAAACCACCATCAATGCACACCACCTAATCCTCAAAACCACAAAGAAAACAGCCTGCCAAAACAGAATCAACACCAAAGAACACAACAGCAAATAACTGTTTGCCATCGTCAAGGAGTTCACCAGGCCCAACAGTGAGACCACAGACATCCCACCCTCTCAAGACCCCTGCAACAAACTCAGCACCTTATTCCACCACAAGATCAGGCAGATCTACGACAGCTTCAACACCCAAGACCCTGCCACAACACCCATCACCATCGCTGCAACCACGCCGCACCCAAACAGATCCTGCTCAACTGGACTCTGCTCACCACAGACGACACACTCAAGACCATGAAGAGCATCCACTCCAGAGCACCATCGGACCCTTGCCTGTATCACATCTTCCATAGAGTGGCCACCTCCATCGCCCCCGAGCTTCGCCACACCATCATCTGCTCCATCGAGATTGCCACCTTCCCCGATGACTGGAAACACGCTGAGATCAACCCCCTGTTGAAGAAGTCATCTGCCGACCCGGCAGGCCTCAAGAACTTCAGACACATCTCCCTCCTCCCCTTCCCTGCCAAAGTCAGTGAAAAGGCCATCAACGCCCAACTCTCCGAATTCATCGAAGAGAACCACATGCCCGACATATCCCAATCTGGCTTCCGAAGCAACCACAGCACCAAGACCACACTCCTCGCCACCACCGACGACATCCACTCCCTCCTATACCAAAGCAAAACTGCAGCCCTCATCCTACTGGACCACCAGCCGCCATCGACACCATCTCCCACCGCACTCTCATCATGAGACTCCAAGACGCCAGCATTCATGACAAGGCCCTGGACTGGATCTACTCCTTCCTTACCAGCCAAACACAGTGAGTCAGACTACCTCTGTTCCTTTCAGAACCTACAGAGATCAGCTGCGGAGTGCCCCAGGACTCCTTCTTGAGCCCTACCCGCTTCAACATCTAGATGGTCCCCCTCGCGGCCATGATCAGAAACCACGGACTCAACATCATCTCCTACTCTGACGACACCCAGCTGATCCTCTCCCTCACCAATGAACCCACTGCCGCCAGAATCAACTTTCACCGCGGGATGAAGGTCATTGCCACCTGGATGAAAGTTAGCTGCCTCAAGCTCAACTCGGACAGGACTGAATTTCTAATCCTGGGACCCGCCACCTCGGCCTGGGACAAGTCCTTGTGGTCCGCCACACTGGGAACCCCTCCCACTCCCACAGACCACGCACGCAACCTCAGCATCATACTGGCCTCCTCACTCACATTAAACCGCCAGATCAACACCGTCTCCTCATCCTGCTTCCACACGCTCCGCCTGCTTCGAAAGACATTCAAATTGATCGCCACAGAATCCAGAAAGACGGTTACCCACGCACTCATCACCAGCAAACTTGACTACGGCAATGCACTCTAAGCCAACATCACCCAGAAACAGCTCAGGAAACTACAGAATGTACAAAACGCCACAGCCAGACTGGTCCTCAACATCCCCCGCCGCAGCCACATCACCAAACACCTTTGACAACTACACTGGCTCCCAGTCAACAACAGAATCACCTTCAAACTCCTCACACATGCCTACAAAGCTCTCCACGACGTGGGACCAGCATATCTGAACCACTGCCTCTCATTCCACGTACCCGCCAGACTGCTTTGCTCCGCCCAACTTGCCCTGGCCACCGTCCCATGGATCCACAAGACCAGAACCGGAGGAAGATCCTTCACCTACCTCACCGCCAAGACCTAGAACAGCCTGCCTCTCCACCTCAGGTAATCCCATTCGCTGACCCAATTCAAAAAGGATCTCAAGACCTGGCTCTTCGATTGAATCTCCACGCCCAAACGGATCAGAACCTGCCCCCCTCGTGCCCCCCCTTAAGTGTCTTGAGACCCTCACAGGTGAGTAGCTGCACTATACAAAACCCTGATTGATTGACTGAGTGTCCAGGTTTTGGCAGTGGTAAAATCATGCTGTTGAATTCTGCGCATGCTCAGGAAATTCCTGAACTTTCTTCCTCATGAATCTCAAGTCACAGTAGTCAGGGCACTGATCTTATCTAGGCTAAACTATGTCAATGTTCTGTACCAGGGTCTACCAGATTACTTAGTTCAGCGTCTGCAAGTGGTACAGTACATGGCAGTCTGCCTACTCTACAAGTTAGCCAAGCACTCTCCAGTAACTCACTTCTGAGAGAAACTACACTGGCTCCCGGGTCGCAAGCGCATAATGTTTAAATCCCTGACACTGACCCAACTAAGCCCTCCACAACATTGGTCTCTACTACTTGAAGGAGAGGATCAAGAGTACAGACCAGGGAGGCTGTTGCGCTCCAGTAAAGCTGACTTGTTTGCAGTCCCCTGTTTTAAAAAACAATGGTCATTAGGCTCCTTGAATGGTCATGCCAATATAGATCATAAAAATGGTAGGATCATCTGGAACTCTAAAGCAATAGAGAAAATGAACATCGTAATCTCAGCTAAGCCTGTAGATCTGCTCAATAAAGAAATAAACCCAATAACAAACTATGAAAAGACAGTAACCACTGTAGTTGCAACTCTTCAGGAATACTCTCACAAGCTGGAAAAGAGAAGGAGCCTTCAAAAAAGAAAGAACTAAGACCATGAATCAGCAAAATTAAATAGTCTGATTAGATTGCAGTTTCTGAACCATTCAGGGATAAGACAGGAAGAAATTAAAAAGTAGAAAAAATTACGCCAACGGAAAAAAGCAAAAAAACAACAGGACGAAAAAGATAAAAACTGGATAGACATACAACAGGCAGTAAAAAGTAAAAACAGCAAAGCATTTTGGAGCCTAGCTGCCAAACAAATGGGTATAAGGAAAACAATACAAGCCCTTCCAGTGACAGCACTGGACTGGGAAAACACATCTCAAACCTGTATAAACCTAATACACAGAAGGCGGAAAAATGGTACCAGCAGCCTCAAGGAAAGGGTCAGACAAATACTGATGTTATAGCCTCAACAACTAAGCAAATAGCTTACCTTATAAAGGCTGCAAGATCCACTGCACCTATGGGACTGGATGAGATCCCGATTAAGGTTCTTCAATCAAATCCGGACGAGTGGAGCAAATTTCTATCCCCCCTATTTCTTCATTGTTTTTCAACAGGTGATATCCCAAAATCTTGGCGGGGGAGTATAGTGGTTCCTATTCTAAAAAAAGTTTCCAGAACAGATCCAAAGAATTATCGGCAAATAGCCCTACTTGACGCAACGGGAAAGATCTTTGCAGCCTGTGTCTTGGACCACCTTAAAGACTGGGCCTTTTCCAGCGGAGTAATTCCTATGTCCCAGGCAGGATTTCGCCCAAAACATTCAGTAATAGACAATATTGCAATTCTACAAACGATACTTGACAAATATGTTGTGTCAAAATCGCAAATTGTATATTGTGCTTTTATTGATTTTACTACGGCTTTTGATAGGGTAGACAGGCCAACACTCTGGAAGAAATTGGTGAGGATGGGAATCCCTCAAGAGTTACTTACAATAATTATATCCCTCCATAGAGAAACATGGTGCAGAGTGCAAATGGGGGATCAAAGGGCTTAACTAGACCAATGTCCACGCTAAACGGTCTCAAACAAGGTTGTCTCCTTGCTCCCTTGCTATTCTCCCTTTATTTAAGCGACTTACCAGAGCACTGTATTCAAGTAAAAAATTTCCCTCCGAAACTGGCATTGAGTGACATACACATTTTAATGTACGTGGACGATATCGTGATCTTAGACCTTACACCGATAGGGCTCCAAAGAAACCTAAATGCACTAAGTAGCTATGCAGATGACAACTTCTTAACCCCCAATATCTCAAAAACTAAAATTTTACCCTTTAGAGGAAAAAAGCGACCACGACCTTTTAATTGGACATTGGGGGGAAAATCGTTAGAATCTGTCAAAGAATATACTTATCTTGGTCGCATTTTCTCCCAAACTCTACAGAATTATTCCCACTTACATCATATAGGTCTTATGGCAGAAGCCCATGTAGGAGCAATGCTGAAGATATATTCCTCTTGTGGGAATAGACATTTCCAACCTCTGTTGGAGGTCTATCATATGAAAATCCCCCCCATCTTAACGTATGGTCTAGAGTATATACACACAAAAACCTGGAAGTATGTAAAAACAAGAGAAGGAAATTCCTTACGGAATTTGACAAGAGTAAATCAAGCTGTCCCGGCTCAAGCATTACGCCTTGAACTCTCCCTATCCAGCATATACGCAAGGGCCATCTCGAATATATTAAGATGGGCTTATCATTTTCTGCATGCTGACTCTGGCTCCTTGAGGCACATCTTAAAATCTGAAACTTTTAGAGAAGAGTCGTCACGATACACTTTTAATAAGAATCTTAATATAGCTTTTAATCAGTGTCATTGCACAGTAGCACTTTTACAATCCTGGACACCAGCACTCTTGAAGCTCTTTCTAAAAAATATGGTTCCAAGATTAAGCTTTGATCTGGACGTAGAGCACTGTATACAATTAAAACACTATAAAGAATACGCAAAATCTATAGTCTATAAACCCCAGAGAAATATACAAATTTACCATTAGATCATAGGGTCCGGCGTTGTATTCTTCTAAGAAGGCTGGAAATCCTCCCTTTGAGAGTATATATAGGAAAGTGGAATAAATCTGAAAATACAACTGGGCTCTGTGATTTGTGTAAGGGAGGAATACAAGATCTAACTCATGTTCTATCTGTCTGTCCTAACCCAACCCTAGTTGAAGCTAGGAGGAGGTATTTAAGGCCTACGAGTATTAGATGCAGTGCTACGTCTATACAAAACCTAATTAAGCTTTGTAAATCACCACCGGATGAACCCGCTTGTTACCAATTGTATACATTTTTAAAGAGCTTTCTAAAGTTATTTTAAAAATTCATGAAGATAATGCTTTAAAAATGATAAATATTTAAAGTTGATATTATGAACTAATAATTTTAAGTACAACCTGTCTTTTCAACTGATCTATTTAAGCTTTGGGAAACCTACCGGATGAATTCATCTGTTATTAACCTTATAAATATCTAATGAATTTTATTTTAAATATGTCGCAAAAATTTTGGTGAAATGTTTTAACCTTTGAAATGCTAAAAGTTGATGTTATGGCTGTCACTATAAATGTTTTAAAATTATGTTTGTGTATTTGTTGACCTCAGTGGAGGTCTATATCAAATTTAAATAAACAGTAAACAGTAAATAATGGAGAGGGGTTCCTCCTTCACGGTTATGGCAGCAATCATGTGGAATCAGATGCTTGACCATCTGAAATCAATCACTAAAGAAGCAACTTTCAAAAAAGTGCTGAAAATGTATCTGTTCATACTTTAGGGATTGGGGATACCTGACGGATGCTGCCACCTCTTCACCTGTTCTTGATGCATAGTGCCGGGACACTCATCGAGAAGCCAATCTCTGTATAAAAGCCATTTATTCATCCATCCATTAATTCATTCATACCATGTTTTAAGGAGTGATCACATGCACTTTAGCACTGGTTAGCAAAAATAGAGGGAGGAAGACAAAAGGTTTGGGGGACGATCACCATAAATCTAACAATACATTTAATTGATTTTCTTTTTGCAAAAAACAAACCTGAAAGTATCATATTTCACCTAAAATATGAATCAGTCTAAAAATATTGAGTTTTTCGCCATGGCACATAAATAATGATTTAACTAATTGTTACCAAAGGTGTTGTTAAGTAAATATTATTGTAGGTGTGTTACATACAAGTGTATCGTAAAGTGATCCAAATTCCGAGATTTTAGTTGAACAGCGAGCACTGCCCCCTGCATATATGCTCATTTGTATTCTGTATTTTCATTTATATGTGCATGCCAAAGCATTCTGGTAGTAATCTATATGAGGTGAGATGGCTCAATGTTCGGAATACTCTCCAACACGTCTCGAGTTTGAATCCCCGCGAAACCATCACATGTTCTCAACTGTCAGAGGAACATAGCATGTTACAACGCATGCTATTACATTGTTGGATTTCATATCCAATACCTTAGCGCCCCCTATAGCAAGTCGTTCTAATGACTTGCGATGTAAATGTATCGCGTACTAACAACACGGTTGTTGTAACAACAGCGTTGTAAAAGCACTGCGATGTGATGACAGCGTTATAAACGCTGTTTCCCCTGTCAGAGGAGAATTTAATCACTGCCATTAATTTGAGTAATAGTAACATCTTTTAATTACAATGCATACAGACGGCAGAAGTTGGATATTAAATACTACATGAAAATAAAGTTATTATTAAACACATACTAAAAGTATCAAATGTGAACTTGTGACTCATCATATCTCAATCAGTAATTCCGTAGAAATTTTTAACATTATACCATTACTGAATATGGTATGCCTGGTTCCATACCTTAATGTTTGACCATACTAAAGTTACTTTAAGCATCAACATAAACTTTATGCTAAGAAATGTAATTGCATTGAATGGCCTACCTTCCAACTGCTATAACAGGATATGCGCCAAGCACCTCTGGCCATTTATGATATACTCAGGGATTTCGTATGCACAGTTTGCAGCATCAATCAAAATAATGAAAATAGGATTTTACTGAGCTCCATTCATTGCTTAAGTTATGTATGTCAAGAATGACTTTAAACATAAATATACATGCTGCACTGCAGAGTGCTAAATATGCATAAAAAACATATATTGTGACAATTGCTGCCAATATGTTTATTATTTGCCATAACAGTATTGAGATTTAATGACGCTACAAAGAGGTTTTTCTAGTCACTTCTTCCTGTTTCATCAGTTTCTGAAGGTTAAAATGCAAGGGTGAATTACACAACAGTCAGCAGAACGGAAGCTCCTGAATCCGTTGTGGACCTGCCTCCGCTAACCCTGCTGGGGTTATCAGCTGCAGTGACAGACCATTTCTGGTTAAAGTGTTCCCACTGGTACAGCTGGAGTACTTCCATGATAAATGAACGGCAGGTGGGGCGCCATTTTATGGAGACCCTCTGAGCATTATTTTCAGTTTCTCCAAAACATATCACGTAAGTGGCGGGGGGGGGTGTTTCTGAGAAACAAAATATTAAAGCCAGCGTCACTCCTGGAATCATTTTCTCTCTGCAAATGGAGATCATTGTTCATGTTCCCCACGGGGGCACCATGAAGGATAATCTACGTCAATACATTCATCCCAGGAGGCGCGCGGCGGCGGCGAGACAAAATGGCCGCTCCCTGAGACAGCTCCGTGATATCGGGAATGTTCGGAGCTGAAGGACGTCGCTAAAATCAACGGTGCGGCAATATCTCAATGGATTTCAGCATCGGAAGCGGTGGGGAGCACTGAGGCAAGCTTTTGAGACCTGAAACGGTCTTTTGGACACTGTTCCCTTCTTTTCTGTCTGGCCTCGGTGGCTCCTTGTGGTGGAGCCGCCATTCTGTGCATTTGCCTCACGCACCCTCTCCTGGAGACAGCGCGGCAAAATGGCCCTGTGGTCTGTTTTTTTTGCCCTTTTGGGCTCTTTTCCTCATAACTAACGTCACTGTACAACAAATGGCATCTCTTTAGCAGTTGACGGCTTTTTTTTTTTTCTCATGCCTTTATCTTTACCTTACACCGGATTAATGCTACCTGCCTGTGCTGGCGAATTTTTTCATCTGAATTATATTGTTAGTGCAATTATTTTTTTTGCCATATTGTTGTGAGTACTTGGTTTCCTGTGCCTGGAGAGAGTTATTTATTTGCTCTTTTGGATATATATTGTTGTTAACATGGATCCCATACATTCTAACACGCCCCAGGGGGCTGCTGGGTCCAATATCAGTGGTCGCAAAGATTTGGTCGGCAGCACCAATAAGCGAGTCAAAAAAGATCCGTCCTCCCCAATAAAATCTCCTCTCCCTCTGACTTTGGAGGATATTATGGATGAACTGCGCAACATTCGACCTTTTATGACGGATACCACTGCGACACTTCAAAGAATTGAGGAAAAGTGGTCTGGTTTAGACTCAAGGCTCTCGGAAGTGGAACAAAAGATTAGTGACGCACAGGATGTTGTTGCTAAAGTGGACACTTTTTCCCGCGAGGTAGCGCAACTGAAGAAAACTGCAGAGGATTTGGAAAACCGTAATAGACGCAACAACCTTCATGTTTATGGTATGCCGGAAGGCTCCGAAGGTTCGGATATGATCTCTTTTCTGAAGATTCACATCCCCCAGATAGTTGGTTTGCCGAAATCTACTGATCTCAATATTCAAAGGGCTCACAGGATAGGCCCTCAGAATGCATCATCCTCAAACAAGCCGCGGGGAATAATCGCATATTTCCTAATATACTCTGATCTTATGATGACTCTCAATGCAGCCAAGCAGTACAAACAAATGCTATGGTCCGGCCAAAAAATCTTCTTTAGTCAAGATGTCTCTAAACCTACTGCCACTCGCCGGAATGAGTTTCTAGACCTCAGACCGACTCTGCGTACTATGAATGCCCGCTGCGGCCTCATCCATCCATGTTTCTTCAAAGTAACTTACAAAGACAGAACTTTTACTTTCGATAAGCCCGCTGAACTTAGGAAATTTATTCACGTTCATAAAGGAGAAGCTATGGAACTGAGCAAAACTTGAAGGTTTTCTTACATATCCTCTCTTTTATTCCACAGGTTTCTTCTTCGTACTTCGTTCAACGCTGATGTTCTTGTTCGCGTTGTTTAATCTGGTCTGTGATGTATGCTTCATCCTTTGCGTTGTCTCCCTCATTGTTTGGTAAGTCCCCTTCCATTGTGTTGATTCTGTTTATGTTTCATGATTGCAGCGTTCCGAATTCTTGTTGTCATTAATTCTGTTCTTTCCCGATTTCCGGCTCTGGGGCAGCCTTTGTCCTCCTCGTCCCCCCCGCCCACATCAATGTTCTTCTTGTTTGTGGATTTTATGACGGAAGTCTTTTGGATTTTTGTCATCTTCTCTTTTGCTATATTTCTAAGGAGACTGTGTTTTCCTTTCACTTTTCTTACCTATCTCTTCCATCCCTTCCTTTCTCCCTTCTTTTATCCTTTTTTATGTCCTTTATTCTACTGCAGCTTTTCCTTATTTCAATGTTTTTGTTTTAGTAAATTTGTTTTTCTGCTCTTTACCTGGTATGTATACTTGGGTTCACCAAGCCAACTGCTTTACCCTCTTTCCTTTTTCTCAACTCTTTTTCCCCTTATTCTGGACTTTTTCTGTTCTTCTCTTTTTGGGATTATTTTCATTTCAGGATTTGTACCATTTAAGGTCACTCTGGATTTTGCAACTCAGCAATTTTTCTTTTTTTAAGTTTCTTTGATTTTTGTGCTTTATTTTGGATAAGTTTTATCAACGAGTGGATTACGTATTATCTCATGGAATGTTAACGGTATCCGTAATCCAGTTAAAAAACAACGTGTATTATCCCATCTTGCTAAATTGAAATGTCATATAGCGTTATTGCAAGAAGATCATCTTAAAGAACAATATCTGCTCTCCTTGCGTAAACTATGGGTTGGAGAAATTTTTTGTTCCCCTGCAGTTATCAATAAGAATGGTGTAGTTATCTTGTTTCATAAGTCATTGAATGTTCTTTTACAAAAAGAGACCAGCGACAATAACGGTAGATGGCTTTTTTAAATGTTAAAGTCAACAATACTGAATTCTCAATTGGCAATGTTTATGGTCCCAATGGTATTGATTTAGCTTTTTGGAATAACTTCTCTACTCTTCTCTCCTCTCATTTCTCTGAAAACCTGTTTTTGGGTGGTGATTGCGATCAATTAATGGATCCTTTTTTGGACCGGAAATCCCAAACGAAGTTCATTCCCAATAAAATGCAAAAGACTTTCTATAGGGCTATTACCTCTAGAGGGCTGTTGGATGCATGGAGAATTTCTCACCCTGATGTTTTAGAATATTCCTTCTTCTCCCCTGCGCACAAGTCTCATTCCCGAATAGACTACATATTTCTTACCCAATCATCCCTTCAACTCATGACAAATGTGGAGATTGGCTCCATTCTCATATCTGATCACGCCCCCATCATATTAGACAAGGATTACCCTACCTTTACACTCATCGCAAGACAATGGCGCTTTAACAATGCCCTTCTTTTAGACACCCAATTTGTGGAACAATTTTCACAGTTTATGCAGGAATTCTTTAATAACAATCTCTCCTCCGTTTCACAATTTCACTTCATTTGGGATGCCTTCAAAGCTACTGCCAGAGGATTTATAATCGATTTTGTTTCCCGAAAAAAGAAGAAGTCACTTAGTGATGCAACATTAATTTTAAAACAAATCAAGGCCCTAGAACATGAATATTTTGCTTCAAACTGTTCTGACACTCTGTCCAATCTCATTAAGGCCAAAATGCAATACAACAAACAATCTTGGGATAGTGTCTATAACAAACTCCTTAAATTTAATGCTAAAATGTACGGCGGTCGGAACAAAGCTGGTAAAGCCCTCGCCAACTATCTTAAAATTAAAAAACAAAAATCAAAGATTGTTGCCATCACGGATAGTGCAGGAATCAGACACACTACAGATGCCAGGATACTTGAATGTTTTACTGAATATTATACCTCCCTCTATACTCCCGAGTCGACCCCCTCCGCCATCAAATTGATTCTTTCTTTCACACCGTTCCCAAACCCTCCGATAACCACGTTGATCTCACAGCCCTCGATAGTCCTATATTAGAACAAGAAATTATAAATGCTTTTAATTAACTTCCCAAAGATAAAACATCTGGTCCTGATGGTTTTACTGTACGTTTCTTCCTTCATTTTAAGCAAATTTTGGTCCCTCAGATGTTAGTTCTAATAAATTATTTCCTTGCCACTGTTAAAACATTAGGTTCCTTTACTCAAGCGATGCTCTGTCTGATCACTAAAAAAGACAAAGATCCCTCTTATTGTAAAAACTACAGTCCCATCTCCCTAATCAATACAAATTGTAAGATCTTTGCCAAGTTATTAGCCCTTCGCATCAATAAGGTAATCCCAGACCTGATTAATATATATCAATCAGGATTTGTAAAGGGGCGTTGCATCACAGACAATTCCAGGACTTTCTTAAATATTATTCATTTAGCCTCCAAGGCGGATTCACCGGTTGCTGCTATCATGTTAGATGCTGAAAAAGCCTTCGATAGAGTAAATTGGGAATTCATTTTTGGAGCACTAAAATGGCATAGCTTTTCCCCCCCTATTCTTAGATACATCCAAGTGTTATATTCAGCTCCTTCTACCTCTATTTGGGTGAATGGGTGCCAATTCAAATACTTTTCACTCCATAGAGGAACTAGACAAGGATGCCCTTTATCCCCTCTTTTATTTATTCTTGCCCTAGAACCCTTTTTAGAAAAACGTTGTCGTTCTCCACAGTATACGGGATTCCAATTCAAACACTCAGACATTAAGTTTACTGCATACGCAGATGATATTTTACTTTACCTCTCCATCCCCTCTACCGCTTTGCCAGCGTTTTTCTCTTTACTAAAAGAAGACTCTCTAGTCTCTGGTTATAGACTTAATATTGACAAATCCGAGGTTATGCCATTAAACAAACATTGTTTTTCTCACATGTTTCATGGTACAGGGTTCAAATGGAATTCCAAAAATATTAAATGTTTAGGCGTCCTCTACACCAATAGTATCAAAGAAACCATTAAAATTAACCTTGAAGATATACTTAAAAAACTTTTGGCACTCATAGAAAGTTGGTCCCCACTTTTTTGTCTTGGTGGGGTAGACTAGCCACAATTAAAATGATGTTGCTTCCAATCATCAATTTTTATCTCTCTATGCTCCCGATCACTCTCCCATTTTCTTTCTTTAAAATCATTAACCGCTCCTTGACTAAATTCCTATGGAATAACCGCAGGGCTAGGGTTTCGCTTATCCGACTTCAACTGCCCAAAGAATTAGGTGGGGTTAACTTTCCTAACCTTCGACGTTATCACTCTGCATTTACCCTTAAACAAGTTTGGACCTTTCTATCCAACTCCCACATTTACCATCAACGGCCTGGAGCTCACTAGAACAAGCACAACATGCACCATTCTCGTTCAATGCCGCAGCTCGCCTCTCTCAGCCCCCTAGACGCCTTTTATCTCCTACTTTCACGCACTCCACTGCAGTGGCTACTTCCCTGTTTAAAGTTAATTTCTCTCACTCGGACATCTTTGCACACACCCCTATTTGGTATAACAAATATTTAAAGATTAACAACATAGCTATTTTCTGGAAGGAATGGATTGACAAAGGCATAATTACATTCGAGCACTTGTTGTCTGCTAGCTCTCCAATGGACTTCACGGAGATCCAAAAGATATATGACATATCTCTTTTACGTGCTCCCCATTATTCTATCCTTACACCATCTATAGTTCAACTCCTGGTCCAGACTTCTTCCTTAGACTCTCATACTCAGACACATACTTCTTCACTAGATTTCTCCACTCAGCTTAAGGCTTCCACTATTTATAAGATATTATCTCACCCTACTGTCCCCAGATTCAAATCCAGTATAGAACTTCTATGGGAAAAAGACTTAGCACAAGAACTCTCGTTTTAGACTTGGAGCTCCATTTGGGCAAAAATCCATACCTCCTCACGTTCAGCAAGTACAACGCAGACTCTATATTACTTTTACAATAGGCTTTTTCTTACTCCTTTGGATTTACTTAGGTTCAAGTTATTGGAAGTCGCAAAATGCTGGTCCTGCTCTCATGAAAAGAGTGATTTACTTCATATGTTCTTTCTGTGCCCTCTGGTTAAGAGCTTCTGGTTACTCATTTGGAAAAAATTAAATGAAATTTTATCTACCAATGTTCCTTTTGATATTGGTCACGTCTTTCTGGGTGGCTCCTCTCCCATATGGAGTGCCCAGGGAGATGTGGGTAAATTTGTTGACTTGTTTATAGCTATTACCTTTCAGATTATTACTTCCAATTGGAAGGACACTGCTAAAATCTCGTATCAAGCTTGGTGGAACCTGTTATGTCATCATCATAGACTAGACCGCGCATATGCCACCTCTACACCCCTATTGATTAAAAAGGGTTTACTTTGGTTACCATTCACGACATTCCTTTCCAGGTTGGCTGTTTGATCTACTTCGTATGTACAGTATCATGTTCCTTCTTTATGATATTATGCCCAGTTACCTCTTATGGTTATTTTTGCTTTAATGGTTTAGCTGCTCCCTAATTTTTCACCTTTCTCTCCCTTCTCCCCCCCCCACCCCACCTTCATCTTTATTTAAAAATGTTAAATTGCATTTGCCTATGTACAGCTTTAAACCGTTCGGATTGGTTTTGCTCACTGTCTACTCCATTTTGCTTTTATTCAGTTGTGGTTCAACTTACTTCTTCCTTTTACATCCTATATCTGAATTTGGGTGACGGAATTGTTCTGAACTCTGTTTGTATAAATTATACAGGTGTTTTACTTTGTATATTTTCTCAATAAAGCATTATATTATGCTGATGACACTCAGCTGGTTGTGGCTCTGAATCATTCCGACCAGGGGTCCAAGGGCCTTCGCCCTTGCCTCGAGGAAATCGCCAAGTGGATGAACCTGTCCCATTTGAAACTGAATGGTGACAAGACTGAGCTCATGGTTCTTGGAGATCATATAAATTTTAAAGCTAGTACTATGTGGCCAGTCTGCATGGGCCCACCCCTGCCCCTAAGACTGAAATAAAGAGTCTGGGAGTCTGGTTGGATCAGGACTTCAGTTTCAAAGTTCAGGCTAGGAAGGTTGCAGCCTCGTGTTACGGCATCCTTAGGATGCTCCGTAAAGTGCTTCCTCTTCTTCCCTTCCGGGCCAGAAAACTGATGGTTCAGGCACTTGTCTTGTCTCGGATGGACTATGGTAATGCCCTATATTTAGGTGCGCCAAGTTCAGTAACTGTAAAGCTCCAGATTGTGCAGAATTGTGCTGCAAGAATGCTCATGGGGATCCCGTCCCGTCAGTCGGCAAGGCCCGCTTTGCGGTCCCTTCATTGGCTTCCTGTTCAGGAGAGAATCCGCTTCAAGGCCCTGTGTATTGCTCACAGGTCGCTTGGAGGGAATGGTCCTCCAATCAATCTTTCCTTGATTCAGCCCTATCGAGCTAATAGGCATCTGCGTTCAGATGATCTTTCCTTAGCAGTTGTTCCCAGGATCAAAAAGGCCAGAAGTGGCGTACAGCTATTTTCTTATAATGCCGCCAGGCTCTGGAACTCACTCCCTCTGCCCCTGCGGAAGGAACCTAATCATCTGGCCTTCCGCAAACTCCTAAAGACGTGGCTTTTCCCCTAGGTGTCCCTTTCACCTCTATGAATCGTTCAGCGCTGGGATGCCTTTGGGTAGCTATGCGCTTTAGAAGTGTTATTTCATTCATAAACTTAAAAAAATACATTCATCCCAAAGACAGTGGGTAAGCCAATGCACTAAACGTGATTGCCCCTTGGCCAATAATTGACAGCCAGCTTCACCAGTGATGCCTCCATCAGTGGTCAATCAGTGATCTCCAGCTGCCAAAGGCTGATTGTAGGCTACCTGGAGGACTATCTAGGGGGTACCTCTTGGCTGATCACAGCTTTTCCGCTGTTCCTACACTCAACATTACCAAGGGCCAAAACTCTGGGCCCCAATTTACCTGCTTGAAGAGCTTGTTCATAAAATCCTGTGCGGGCTTGGGCAGGGAGTGCAGGTACAATTGCAACCTGAAATCTGCCTGACCCCCTTCTACAGGACAAGGGAGTGTGCAACACTCCCCCATTGGGCCCACAGCCAGCCCTGCACCCTCAGCCGCACTCCACACCTGACCCACAACAGCCCGCTTCCTTTTACCCCCCTGCCTGCCCTTGTGGATTTGGACCTGGTAATTCCAGGTCTGCATGGTGATTCCGGAAATAAAAACTTATAATTTCATGGTTCAGGGGGTGCAGTTCCAGGCCGGAATCCGTGATTCTTGGGCCAGTAATTCTAGAATCCATACATTGCGCTACTCATAACCAGGGCCTTTGTGAGATGGAGGAACTGCGAGTATGGGGAGGGCAAGAGCCCGGCCGATTTACAACAGGGCTCCCACTTTACCGAAAAATTGTGTTTCAAACCTTTGACATATAGGCTATATGATCAGGGTCCATTTTAATCCAACATAATGAGGTATTTTAAAGGCACACATAGCAAATGCTTTTTGACAATCGATGCTTTTATATTCAGAAAAACTTTCCGAATGACTAAGCAGTGATCTGGGTTTTACTCATTAGTTGCAAGGTCAGAAATCACTTCAAAAATCACAATACGCGTATAAAGAGGCTGCGACGACAGAACCGACTGTCGGCAGACCGAAAAAGGCGGACCTTACATTAACCACATAACTACTGGGAAGAGCAATTTTAACATGTCTATGCTCAAAGGGAGCTTGCTTAAGAAAGAAAAGTAGCTAGTAAATAGATCATACCTCATGTCCTACCTAAGACACGCGTAGCGAATAACGTAGCAGAACGTAGCAGGTAAACCTGGGTGAAGGTCGAGATAAGAACAGTGTTCTAACATAAGTAGCATAAGTAGCATCCTTAACACCAAACATTAGCACCCATCAAAATTTGCATAACCAGTGCGTTATTGCGTCTAAGATGTGCTAAACTGAGTTATTATACCAAGATTTCTCTAAGAAAGGCTTTACTGAAGACATGAGTGCAGAAGTACAACCAACGTTGTGCTAGTACCTTATAGTCGACCACGTATAGTATTATGCTAGTACCTTATAATTGACCACGTATCGTATTATGTAGCGTACTAGAATTGGAGATGTGCACTGAAATAGCGTAAACAAGATTAGGGCAGTTACGCAACATTGCCTAAGCACACTGAAGGGAACAGTCACTCATGTGAGACTAAAGAGGATAGAGGTTTCCTTTTGTTGGAGGGACCTGCAGCAGAGTCCATTTCTTGAGAAGGGGTGCCCTCTAGATGCTTCGCTAGTTCGTGAGGGGCTGTGAAGACCATAGCTCTTCCGTTCTCCACTATTCTGAACCTCGAGGGCCCAGTAAATGAGAAGAGGATTTTTCTTTCTCTTAGCTTCTCTAGTAATCGGAGGAACCCCTTTCGTACATCCACTGTCTCTTTTCTCGTCACTTTTGTTCGCTCCTACAATAGCAGACTCCTTGAGTGAAAGCGACAAAACACTCCTTGACCTTCTCATAATAGCGGCTATCAAAATCATTCTCAATAACTGGAAAGACACTAGTAAAGCGTCCTTTAAATGCTGGCTAAACTGGATCACCAATCTGCGAGGAGCTGACAATATTGTGCTTCACAATTCGCCATGGAAAAACCCAGTCAGAAATCTATGGCTTTCTCTTGACATCTTTTTTGAATCACATAAACCACCGTGATTTCTCGCCGATTACTATCTATATTACTATATAACCGCTCACAGCGCCTACCAGCGGTAATCCGGATTGTTTTGCTTGTACCGAGTATAGTAACCTTAATACTAAACCCTTCAAGATCCCAAACTGACACATAGGCCTAGTTAAACAAGAATACACACAATAGACATAAGACAGAATTGCAATACCTGTTATGTGATCTATTCCTGACCTAGTCATTACTGCGTTGGACTGTATATTTGTTAATGTCAGGTTTAATGCCTCCAGTACGTCGATTATGCCTTTTTTACTGTCTTTTTAATTCCAATTTAAGTTATCTTATGTATTGCTTTGTATTGTATTGTACCGTATTGATCAAGAGGTAACTATACTGAACGCTATTTTCTCTTTGACTTGTGCCTTCCTTTATTTTGTGCACTATACTTATGCTTTTGTCATTGTACATTTTGAACAACCAATAAAAAACTTATTGAACATAAAAAAAAATCACAATACGCATTGTTACAATTTTTAAGGCTCACATTTACATCATTATCCTTAAACTCTCCAGGTTAGGTTTTCATGCGGTCAGTGCGCATGTGCCACACGGTTTTGTTTAAACCAATTTGAACGTTGTGTTCGTTTCCTTTTGTGTGTTAGAGAAATATCTAATGACAGTAAAAATCCATGTTTCTGATGGTAAAATGTGAACATTGATTTTTGCCGCTGCACTCGTGAACACAAAAGAAATGGTAAAAAATAAGTCACTTGCAAATGTGTGAAATGGTGTTAAATAGGCCGTCGCCACACATTAGCACATACCATAAATAACAACACCGCCCAGATAGTTTATAAACGCCCTCCTATGGAAACCTTTCAGTAGCGCACAAACCTGTGAATCTGTCCATTCCGATGCAGGTAATCTAAACCCTCCAGGACCTCTTTCAGTATAGTCGCGATTGAGGGTTCGTCGAGCACCCCGTTTTTGTGTTCTCCTTTGTTCACGACGTGCTTTATGATATCCAGCATTGAACCTAAAATGAAAATGTGAATTAAACATCAGCAGGTCTTCACTCTTTACACTCAGATTGTATGACGGACATTTTACCCTTAGAATGCGCTTTCCTCCTGGTGAGCTAGAGGCGCATTTCTTAAACTGTTCATAAAAGTTCAAAACGTAAAAGGTGAGTACGTCATATAACAAGCCTGGGCCCACTTTTAAAAAGTTGGACCATGAAATATGTGCAGCTGACCCTCTAGAGTTTGGGATGACGCAATAAAATAGCCACCCCGACCACCGGGTAGTGTCCACGATTATTCAGGTCCCACATGGCATTTCGAAACAAACAATTCACGCAAACCTTGTGCACGGCTTCTATAGGAAGCCCCTCACAATGATTATCCACTGCTTTGATGTCATAGATTTGAAGCACTTGGCCCCGAAACACGCGCACTAAGTTGCGGTGACGTTGGCCTCCAGAGGCCCGAAGAAGGTGAGGGAAAACGGGTTTGCTCTTGCACTGTCAACCGCCACCACACCGATCACCCTGGCTCTACACAGATCCTCCTCACAGGGATATGGGGCTGTAGCCACAAGCAGCGTTCACAGAGAAGCTGGCAGTACAACAAGCGTTCTCTGTTCTGTGCGTGAGTCGTGACAGCAGAGAGCGCTGCTTTGGGTTAGGGTGGAGGGAGCTAAGAGGCTGGAGAGGGGTATCGGTGGGACTCTAGGTATGTTTTTATACCGGGGCAGGGCGGTAGTGTTCCCCTTACAATGCTGGGAGCGTGGCATGATGTCAGGGATTTTTTTAAAGTTGGGCTGGGGAGGGAGGGTTTTCCTGAGGGTGATGGCGGGACGGTGGCAGGACTCAAAGATTTTTTTTTAGGAATGGACCAGGAGGGAAGTGTTCACATGAGGGTCAAAGGGTGAGTGGAAGGATACCAGGTATTTTAAGGGGACTGGGATAGATCAGGCTATGTTGTGTATGGTACCGCCTTGACCCCTATCGCTCTGCAGTGCTCATCTGAGCAGGTGAGTAGAATTTTTGGGATTTTATAAAACTGCAGAAGGACCGTTGTCAATGTCAAGTGTACCACGTCAGGGTTCAAACTGACAGCACAAAAAACTTGGAACCCCTCAGTGGATTACTGACATCTACCCATCTATAATTCCTTATGTTTATTCTGCATAGAAAACAGGACCCTAAGGGGTTAAACATAATCACACCCTTCGTCCTGCTGCTTCCTCCCACAATTATCACAGACAGCCCTTCTGTTATATCTATAGTACCATTAAATGAAAATAGGAAGAAATGAAACAATTATAATAATATGCATTGAAGAAAATAGTATGACGTTGAGTTTGAGGTGACATTGAGAAAAGGTTTAATGTTTAGTGAAGGTTAAGGTTATGTAAGCTTGACGCAAGGATGAGGTGCAGTGAGACAAAGGTGATGATGGGTGGATTTGAGACGAGATTGAGAAAAGTTTGAGGTAAGATGCGTTTGGGGCTCAACGACATGACGTTGAGATGAGCAGGTTTGATGTTGAACTGAGATAACACTAAGGTGGCAGTGGCATAACAAAAGCCCCCGCAGCCCCCGCGGTGCAGGGGGGCCCGAGCTCTAGGTGGCCCCTCTGGTACTATGCAGGGGCAGCAGACCACTTGCCTAAGAGCTCCGGACTGGGTACTAAGCGTCGGGGCCCCCCTCCATGTACTTTGCAGGGGCGCCCTCAAGTTTCGTTACACCACTGTGAGGTGGAGGTGAGGTGCAGTTGAGATGATGCTGGGGTGACGGTCAAATGAGAGGGGCTGAGAAAGGAGAGGCTGTGGTGAAGATGAGGTGAAGTTAAAGTGAAAATTGAGCATGAGGATGATCTAAGATTGGGCTGAGATGTGGACAGTGAGGTAGAGTTGAGTCTAAGGTGGGGAGGGTTTGAGGTGGAGATACAATTGAGGAGAGGTTGAAGTTGACATTAAAAAATGTAGTGGTGGCGAGTTTAGGTTGAGTGGAGATTCGGGCAAGAATGAAGCTGAGGTAAGAGTGAGGTGATTAGAGGTGAAGGAGATGGCAGATTGAGTTTGAGTCAACGTTGAGGTAAAGCTAAGGCAACTTAAGTAGAAGTTTATGTGAGGTTGATGTTAAGGTCATAAAGTGTGAGGTAGGATGGGACTAAAATTCTTTAATAGCTGCACCTACACGTGACTGGCATAAGGCAGCAGCTAGAGCAGGGCGGAGCACCGGGGAGAGGTTTGCATGCTGCTCCACTTCATCCACCTGCAGCCTCACAAGACATCCATGTACACAGACTTAGGCTGCTCCTATTTACTGTAAACATTGTAAACAACACCTACACCAATTTATGAACAAGGTATGCAATGGCAGATTGGCTTTTACGCTTCACAATATTTCTACAACTGGAAACATCACAGAGAACATTTTAATTTAAAAATTCAACCTTCTGCATCAGAATATGAATCATTTTAAAAAGGCTTTGCCCATTAGCATGGCGTCCAGCCTTGGGAGATTGTGAGATAGGTTAGCCTTGCGATTTCATTTTTGCGAGTGGCAGAAAAGAGACCTAGCTGGCATAATCACACACAATAGTACTAGGGGCATGACATGCCTAACGCTAAGGAGAGGGCTGACTGAACTTCCATTGAGATGGGACATGGCTTCTGAGACATCAAGAAAGGGGCGGGTGAGGGCTTTCTGACAGGCAGAGTCCATGGGGATATGGATCAATAATAGCAGCATTAAGTTTATGTTTATTTAGGTGTCCTGTGTCATTTATCAATAGCTGCGGATACTGGTCCTCTTACAGCGCTCTAGAGGTGTCAATAATAATTTCTTTTTGTCTGATGAGCTCGCACAACAGCGGACTCTCGTGGAGACTGCGCATCTGCATTAAGTGAGCTGATCAGTGTTGCCTGATTGATCTATTTCAGATACAATTTGACAGCTTTTCCCAATTCTTCAGAAACACAAATGAACAGTGTGAGCACCAAAATGCTGGGATATGCTCAGAAATGTGGCCAATTTTTATGGCCATTCCTAGGCCACTCATATCATGAGTTGCAACTGCACAGTGCCGTACGATCCATTCATGACTCGGATCTGGAGAGCCCAGGTTAGAGAGAGTTTAAGGATGCATGCAACAGCACAAAGCAAAGCTGTCCCTGCACAGGTGCTACCACACAAACCAATGCTGCAGCTGTGAAGAAGGTCCGGGGCAGGCTTCAGGAGCATGGATGCGCATTACAACAAAAGTCACTTGGCAACAGTGTGCTCTGAACCTCAGTCTTCAGAGCTTCACTTTTCACCTTACCTTGGGATGGAGACAGAAGGTGAGGTATCAGAGAGGAGGAAGATGTGAAGTCTTACCCCTAAACAGTTGACACCTTCAGTGCATCTTTTACTACAACTGTCTGTGCTCACCAATGGTTTTGAGGATACAAACATAGTTGAAGAATGCACATATTTTCTGCAATTACCAATCCCGCTCTCAAGAATCGAAAAGCAATTTAACCATGTGCTTAACAGGGCACCATGATAGAGAAGTTCATAACTGAAAGCTTTACTGTGCATGTTTTTTACTTTTTTCTACAGGTGTTCCTTCGCGTCTCTCCTGCCTCTGAATACCTCCATTACTGAAGTCTTAAGAGACTTCGGTAAATGTCTGATGCTGTGAAATAAGTGCTGGTCCCAAAAA
Source organism: Calotriton arnoldi (assembly GCA_963921515.1). Lineage (NCBI taxonomy): Eukaryota > Metazoa > Chordata > Amphibia > Caudata > Salamandridae > Calotriton > Calotriton arnoldi. Next base: position 454,465 of record CAWUFW010004012.1, on the reverse strand, counting down.
AGGAATGCTGGTGGCCTCCACCGGAAACCACTGGCTTAAATTAAGCACTGTTTAATACCGTCCTTCAGCAAAATCCCATTAGGGGCCGTATTACACACGGCTGCGCCAGCGCTGGTTTTCGCTGTGCGCCAGAGTATGCGCCCGATCGCATTACAGAGGATCGGTTTGTAATGCGCGTGATGTTGGCGCAGACTTTGAGCTCTGTGTTTATGAGTGTTTGCGTCTGTGCGCATATTGTATTAGCGCACAGACGCAAACGCACATAAACACAAACATACTCTGGCGCACAGCGATAACTAGCGTCGGCGCAGCAGTGTGTAATACGGCCCCAGAAATGATAACATTTGAGGTGTGGTTCGGTAGCATGAGTTAATTGTGGAGTGTGGGGAGGGGACAACGTTTGTACTTTGGGTCATCCCAAACAGCGCAGATTTTTTTTGGAAGAAGTGATAATGATATAAAACAATAAATGTTTCCAGTGTGATGCTGTACCTTATGTTAAATTAGACAGACACAAATTTAATTATAAACCACATCCCTGCTTCATACCCGTCAACTTATAATTGAATGACCCTGTGCGAGGAGGGGGCAGGGCCTTATTCCAAGGGCAACCGAAGAGGCATTCTGCCCCTCATCAAGCCCTACACCCCCTCCCAAAAAAAAAGAAAGGGTCATCAAGGCTGTCGCTGATGTCCTTGGGTGTTTTCACAACTCTTAATGGACATCCGCTGCTTACTGCCTCTGAGAACGAGTTGGAAATTCACTGATTACAGGGATGTTCAGCTCATTTTCCCTGCCGCTGAGTGATTTCAACTTCTTACAGGGTCACCTTGTAAAGGGAGCCGAAATTGTGTGACACGAGGTGGCACCTTGAGAGTTGGCAGGTCTACTTCTTGTGGGTCTTGGACTGCAAACTGCAGCCAAGCCTCATAGCAAAGCACAACACTTTACCCCTAGTTTCTCCCAGGACACAGAAAAGTAATGCAAATATCTTATCTAACTCTTCAAAAAAAAACTTTTTTGTTTACTAAAGATTAGTGTGGGGTTGTGTGATTGAAAGATTTTGGAGCCAGCTTCGTGTAGGTAGATTCTCAAACCATGTTCTCCATGCTTTGCAGAGGTCACCCCCTCTGTGGACTGCAGAGATCATCCACAGATTTACATGGGTAGACGCAGTGACCAGTACCGCAACACAACTAAATACTTTGTTAAAAATGTGTTTTTTGTTTTAAATATCACAGTCTTACATATTCCCTCATGCGGAATCGCATGCATCACATGAACAGATAATGTGACTTAAATTTGTGGCACACCAAAAACTGTTTTCGAAAGAGGGGGACAGTGATTGCAGCAGTGTGTGAGGATGCAGCCCATGCATGCAAGATTGAATGCTTGGACATCAGCCGGAGATGCCAGGAGACTCCCCGAAAAGAGGGTTGGAAATGGTTGGGTGATTCTAAAAAGTTGATCAGAGGTTCAAGCTAGCCTTTACTTCTTTGCCGTTCAGTTATGCTTTGGTAAAACCATTGGATAATAAACTGAGAGGAGAGATAGTGGGGTACAAGCATTGGGGTTTAAGTCTTCAGTGAGGTGATAGTGTGCGCCAAGCAGAAGGCCTAAACTTTGTGCAGGAATCCGATGACAAGGAGATCTCCAGTGCTTTATTTGTAAACGAATAAGAGCTGGAGACTAAACATTTTCTGAGATGCCCACACCAGTGCTGGCAAATGCTGGAATCTTGATTAAATCTCATGCCTCTTTCTTCCATCAACATAATCTTTATGCATCTTTATCTCGCTATTGCAGGCTCATGTTCATCCCAGCCATCTCTCTTTATCACTGTCTACTCTGCATTCTTTCTCTCTTTTATACCTTTTCTCTCTTGCAATGTATCTAACGCTAAAGATGAAATAGAAGTCCCAGTCCACAGTAATGAGTGTCGGTTCCCATCGCTTTTAACATCTGTACAAATTCAGATCTATAGAGCACATAGTTCCTCATAGAAAAGATTAATAGGAGAAGCTAAACATCCCATTTATCCCCAGATAGAAAGAACTGTGCAGCATTGCAGGAACATTCCTTTGAATATGATTCCACATGAATCAAGTGGTGAGAAAATGCAATTAGCAAGAGGACGAAATTGACTCACTTGGCATCACCAGGTCGGAAAAAGGACAATTGATAATCTGCCTTGTAAACAGATGTGAAAATCCTGTATCTCCTAATGGCTTTTTCAGACAACGAGAGGCCGACCCCTCCCCACCCCCCCCCCCCATGAAGATGCAGGGGCAAGGAACACAAACTTAAGGCGCAATAAATAGCCCTTGTGGTTTCCATTATAACAAAAACTTATATGAGGAAATCAAATCAATTACCAGAAGTTGCTGGCTTGAAATGACACCTCGTATTGAACCATAAATGGAGTACTACCCGAATGAAGAAACAAGGAAAGAGAGCATTTTGATTTTAAAACTTATGCTTGACAAAATGAATATCAAGGGCGATGTGCTGTGCTTCCTCTTTTTGCAGATGCGAAGCCAAAAGAGAGAATTGGTTATAAAAAGATGTAAAAACTGATCAGCCCTGAAAAAAAGTAGATTCTAAGACACACCATGAAAAAACGATGTCTGAGGAGGTTATAAAAGGAAAAAGTAAGGGCAATGTGACCATGAAAAATGTGCTCACTCAAGCTTTTACTTTGGTGGTTGAATAAATAACTGCACCCGATACTAAAATTATTTGTATCTATTGGAAATTGGATTACTGGTTGAAGGGAGTGAAACCGTACTCACACAGAAACCACAGTTCCAGTCAGTGAAGTCACAAGCAAACCCCAAATGAACCTGTGCTTAACCCTCTGGTAGCTTAGTACAAAACAGTCAGGCTTAACTTAGAGGAAATGTGTAAAGTTTTTATGCAGCACCTCAAACAGTAATAAACTGAGAACACAACACAAGAAAAATCCCACACCAATTTAGAACAAGCATTGGCAATGCCAATCGGTCTCGCCTTTGGGACCTTATAAGTGTTTAGCTATGCATTATATCATCCCACATTACTGCAATGGACTGTGTGGCAGTAATTATAAGTGTGGCAGTACATTTGGCACTTGTTTTATCAACCTCATTCTGTCAATCAACACAGCACCTATCACCGCTTAGAAGGCAAAGAGGGCCACTTAAACAACACTCCATAAGTGGTGAAATCCTCAAACCACAGCATTAAAACCTACACAAAAGCTACAGATCAATACCCAGTTCAAGCAGTGCAACAAAATATTAGAAGCAGCAACTTCTTATTCTCATATATTCAATTGCTCCAGACATACTTGGTGGCAGTACAGCATGTAGATTAATAAAGGCTTGTGTTAAGAGAACACGATCTGTGGTGTAGTCACTGTTTTGCATGCCCCTCATTAATGGCACGCTGCAGACATTGGCGCCCTTCAATTTAGAAAGTGTTACAGCCTTGCTTCTGACGATTTGAAGCACTATATGCACAACCAACTGAAGGGCGCGGCCAGAGTACAGCTTATGGACTGTCTCAGCTGCTAAACAAACATGTGCCCGAGGCCGACTAAACACAACCTAATGCCACTCGAACAACCAAGTATAAAAACACTCTCCAAACTCTGTCCACAAAAGAGAGTTTATTTGATCAACCTCCTCAATTTCATTGAAGGCCAGAGTGTTGTAACTAAACTAAAATACAATAATAAAACTGAAAATGACAGTTCTTCAATAATATTAGAATTCTCTCCTGCACCATGCGAACGTTACCGAATAATCTTGGCCCTGTATGTTTGTGCTCTTAAGATGTCAGAACTGTTACTAGCGCTTTATAATCCCTTCTTCCCCCAAGATGAAGTATACAAAAACACACCTTATATTAAGACCTTGTTTTTTTTTTTTAACCACACATGGATCTTTGAGTGTCCACAGCGGCGGCGTTCGTGTGGGTGGTGTTCAATAATACCTTTTCTTTAAATGTGCAACCCCCTCGAGCGCCAAGCAAGCACCGCAGCCAAAACTGAAAGCCTACACAGAAAGCTTCCTGATGTCCGAACACACAGCATGCATGGGGAGGAGACGTGAAAAGAGGGAGACTGGTGTTGATGCCTCAGAGCAGGCAAGTAAGGGCTAAGAGAGAGGGAGGGTGAGCATAGGTGATGGAGCAAGGTTTCAAAAATGAAACTTGCTTGTATGCAATCCTCCTCATAGTATTAATTTATTAAATTTGTACTGTCAATACTAATCTTTGCATTCACAAACACAGAAGGGATAGACGCTTGCCTATGTGTTTTACTAATGAATAACGCTTGTCTATAAACCAAGATGGCCGCTAAAGCGCGGGAACCTCAATGCGCATGTCGCAACCTGATCACATGGTGTGACGTCTTTCTTTGCTTGGTGGGAAACTTCTGCTTCTGCGCAGTGTGCATTAAAATGGCCGCTAAATGTTTTCACATGCTTAAGCTTGCTCTCATGTCATTATTAAATTGTCGTTTTCTTAACGCTACTAATGCAGAATAGTATTATGATTAAATGGGAATAGAGTAGGGAAAGTGGGTATACAGTGAAACATTTTATTTGTGATTTTAATATTTTCTTCTTGCACTTTTAGTAATTCGTAAACTTGGGCCTGGGTTGGTGTCTTGAAACTCGAGAAACAGAGGGTTCTGCGCATGTGTCCTGTATGCCTGCCAAGTGAAGTCAACTTGGACGTCTCCCAAGGCCACGACCTATTGGCCGAAGATGATGTACCCAATGTTTCCGGCGGACAAATTGTTACTTTTCTCCTGTAAAATGTATAACATTTGTCGTGAGACGGGTGGGAAATAAAGCGAATGTATTAATTTGAAGGGGAGGGAACGTAAAGACAATAGGCTTTACAATTTAGGCCAAATCGATATGGTGCGAGAATCCACCCCCTGTCCCTGTCCAATCAGAAGTAGTGGTCCCATATTTTAGCAACATTAAGGGGAGGTACATGGGTGTAGAAGGGTATAATAGAATATAGCATTAGTAAATTAGTCAGAAGAGCATGCGTTCACGAAGAACAGGCGTCCATACTGCCAGAGCGCTCTCAACTCCAGACTGCCCAGCTGATCGGTTGCTGACTGAATTCCTGTCCGGAAGAGGTCCTGAGGAGGGGGCGGCAGAGTCCATTAGAAGGAAGGCACGGGAGAATCGAGAGAAGTCGAGTATCAGAGAGGGGAACGGCGCAGGCGTCGTTGTAGAGAGGTTACCGGTCCTGTCCTGATCCTGGAAGAAGTCTTTGCTCTTCATCCTTCCTGGGTCCTATCTTTTCCAACTCCTTGGCTAAGGGGCTTGGTTCTCGCATTTAGGTAACTATACTGCAACCTTTAGTTGCGCTGCTGTCTCTATCTTCTCCTCTTCCTTAAACACCGTCATTTATTAGCAAAATCATTTCTATGCTTTTTCTTGGGTATTTCAATCAAGTACCGTGTTTTCTGTATTTTACTCTGCTAAAACTTTAGATAAACATTTTAAAACTTCCTGACTCAGTGGTTATTTCAGGATTATGTACTATAATGAATGTCACTCATTTTAAACTTCCCAATTAGCAAAGGATCCATTGGTAAGTTATTACTCTTCAATCAGAAGGTAATTGGTAGCAGGGACTTTGATAAAAGAGTACATCTGACACCCAGCGTAAGTATTAGTGTAGTGTGAATGTATGGGCCCAAATGAGTATATGGTGTATGAATGTTGTTGGCTAATATTGCGCTGGATCAGTTTTCTGGTAAGCAGAGGACGGTTTTTGTTACTCTTTGTTAATTGGGTAATGAGAATTTTATTTGTATTTTTTATGAACTAACATCCGCTTATTTTTGAGTTTTTGTTATATGTTGTCCAGAATACCCCGTGGGGAAAAAGAATAGTGGGTGGCAAGTGGAAGCCATACTGCAGTGAGGTTATCTGTCAGGCAGAATTAGTACTGAGAAGTTAAGCAGGACTTCAAGTACTCGTTAGGGACTCTATGCGTGTGAGTAATAGCAAAAAGGGTACGCTGATAAAAATTTGATGTTATATCACCTAGTAAGGGTAACATTGGAGAAGTAACAGGTACTTCTGGAGCTTGTGTGAAGAGTAGACGGAAGTGTTTTACTCGTAGTGTATGTATTAGTAAACGGAAAGGTTTTACTAAAGTGTGGAAGAAACTATCTTTTTCGAAATTAGTGGAAACTGGCACGATAGCGAATGTTTTATGTTGTTACTGAAATATAATTAAGATTTATAGAGAAAATAAGTTTGCGTAAAGTTTTGTAAAGGGAGGGTCAGTTGCCGGAGAGGGAGCTGACGTCACAAAACGCCGCGCTGTGGTAGGTTGAAACAGCGTGTAGTGGAAAAACCCTTGTAAAGGAGGGGTCAGTAGTCAGGAGTAGTATTGACGTCACAGGTGCCGCGCTGGGATTGGTTAAACCAGCGAGGAGAGAAAAGAGCAGATTGTAAAGGAGGGGTTGACAGAGAAACGTCACCAAAAGGCCGCGCAAGGATTGGCTCGGAAATAAAAGATAGCAGACATTTGATTGGTCGAAAATATAGAAGCAAAATTCTTAGTGGATAAGGATTGCATGTTAAAACGTGATCCGACTTTAACAGGAACTCGTCCGGATAGGAGATTCCTAGGTTTTGCAGAATATAATTTTGTACACAGAAGATTAGATAGAATGTACGGAGAAAGAAGAAAAATGTCATTTTTGCAAAAGATTAAGAATTATTTTAAAAAGGACAAACCAATCAAAACTAGAGAAGGAATTATTATTCCACCAGCTAAAACGCCAGCATCATTTATGATGATGGAGAGAGGTTATCATACTTGTGTATGGATGGAGAATTGGATAGAATACACCAAAAATGATGGAGTATTAGCATTTCCCGAGAATGGTACCTTCAATGGAAGAATTCTTCAAAACTTGAGATTGAGGATGAATGATTTAGAACCCAGACCTAGATTAACCCAGTATGAAGCTCTAGAAGAATGGGAAACCGAGGCATTTGAGCGGGATAGATCTAGAAGTAATAGGAGTTACCCAGGATTTTACCCTAGATATTTACGTGAGTCAAGAGAGGGTCAGATGAAACAATGGAGAAGGGCAATGATTACAGAGGGACTGTATCCATTATTCACAGAAGGAGAAAAATCAGGAGGCAAATGTACAGAAAAGACAAAACATTTAATGAGAAATGAGGATTCAGAAGACGAATTTATGGAAGAAATGTTAAGAAATCCCCCACCATATCAGGAAGGGACAAGTGGATGCCCTCCTAGTGCACCACCACAAACTCCAATGGTACCAAAGGTAATGCATGAATTCACCCCGACTAGATTACTTCATGACAAAGAAAAAGAAGCCCTAGAAAAGAACAGAGCAGAATTAATACAGAAAATAACTCAGATAAAAGTACATCCTGATTCGTTGACCATACCTGTAACAATTGGTCCAGTAGTTCCATTATATGGTACGCAGGGAAATTGCCCTCAACCGATACTTACACCTACTCCTGTGAGTAAACCCAAACCCGAAGCTCCAGTTATAATTGAGGATCAATTTAGTGACTGTGAATCCACAATATCACTCATGGATTTACCTATTCGAGGTTCTGTAAATAGTACTCCCAGAAAAGATGTACCTGGAGGTTCAAAAGATGTAAGTTTAGTAACTTCATCAGGAACAAAAAGTGCTACCATAGTAACACCTGAAGATCTAGAAAGATGGGTACAAGGGTCAGTTAAACAGTGCACACCTCCAAAAGTACTGGATATCCATAAATTGAAAGTCGAATTAGAAGAAATAATAGCAGGAAATGTAGGAGTAGAACGCTTGAATACCTATGATGAAGAAGAATTATTATTCTTGTGCAGGAGTATCACTAGAAATGTAAAGATATTCCATGAAAAATTGTCCAATTTAGCACTACAGATGGGAATCGAAATAGGGAGATCAAAAGTATTACAGAAACCATATAGAGCAGAATTTGCGGACAAAGATTTAGAAAATATGAATGCATCTGGAAGAAGACTGCAAATAAGAGAATTAATGTTAGTTTTACAAAAATGGGGAGATCTAGATAAATGGAGATCTAGGTGGGCCAAGAAAAAGGAAGAAGCACGAACAAGTAGAACAGCATCAGAATATGTGATGAAGGAAGCAGGAAAAGCAGACCAGATGTATCCAATGCGAGAAGTTGCGGGAGGAGGATATGTACATGTCCCATGGAGCAGACAGGATATTTTATCATTTACGAATGATTTTCCAAAATTGAGAGAAAAACCAATTGAATGGTACAAACAGGTTGAAAGGTTTGTGAAGGTGTCAAAGGTATTGTTGAAGGATTTAGATGGTTTGTTTGACATAGTGGTACCTGCCGATTTGTGGACAGATTGTAAAATTACAGTCGATTGGCCTAGTGATGAATATCCCAGAGATCCGAAAACAGGTGCCCCGTCAAATGACGTGATGAAAAAGTATCAGCAGGTGATAACTTACCTGAAAGGGAAAATACCACCGAAAGAAACAGATTGGGTGAAAATAGATCGAACAACCCAAGAAGCCAGTGAAACAGTACATTCCTATTATGAGCGTTTATTGCAGGTGTTTAAACAGTATAGTGGATTTGAGGACATTGGAGACAAGAACATGAGTCAATTTGTGTATCGGTTTGTTTACGGTCTGAAGCCAGAGATTTGCCAGATGATTAAACAACACATGCTGTGTTGGCAGGGAAAGCCCATAGATGAGATTCTGAAGTATGCAAAATATTGTGGAGACGATATTGAGGATAGACACAAGAAATTGCAGGAAAAAGTGATGTGGGCTCAGGTGAAAATGGCAGAGAAGCAGGGAATTAATTTGGAAAATCCGAGTGAAAATCCAGGAAAAGATCCTGGAACGAGTGGTGATACGGGAAATGGTGGAAAATTTAGAGGACGAATGAGTAGAGAAGAAGCTAAAAAGAAATTTCCTTGTCATGGATGCGGAAAATTGGGGCATTGGAAGGATGAATGTAAAAAGATTCGGAATAATAATGGCCCAAATCAAAACTTAAATCCACAGACACAGAATGACTCACAACAGGGTGTAAATCCCCAGAATCAATTACCACCTCCACCTGTTCAGGGTAATATAAGCAGAGCAAAACATGGTACAGACATTGGATACCCAGGAGGGAGTGGTAAGAATGATTATATGACATCACAATTTCTTTTGCAGGACAATTACTGTAAATTCGACTCATGACGGTGCCTAGGAGAGGGGAAGAAGGAGTGCATACTTGGCGCATCCTTACAGGTAGATCAGTCTGGTCCATATGTTGAAGGAAATGTGAAAGGTAATGATATTACTTTCCTTTTGGACACTGGTGCTACCAGGTCTACTGTGAGATCAGCAGACATCCCAGACCTTCCTCTCTCTGGTGAAGATATCCAAGTAGTAGGGGTAGCTAATCAAAGAATTAGAACACCTCTTACAGAACCAATGGAAGTCAAAATAGGAAACTTCAGAGAAATGCACCAATTTGTAGTGTGCGATTCTAGCCCAGTGAATTTATTAGGTAGAGATTTATTGTGCAAAATGAACTGTACAATTTTCTGCACGCCAGATGGTGTGGCAGTTCAGACACCAGATGAGGACCATGTATATAAAATTATGGTTGCAAAACAAGGTACAGAAATAGATGAAATGTTTTCGTTGATAACAAAAGATGAGTTGCCAGAAGAATTAAAAGGTACAGTAAACCAAATAGTATGGGATTTCACCGGAAAAGAAGCAGGACTTATGGCAAAAATAGATCCAGTTCAAATTACTGTAAAAGAAGGTGCGATTTTCCCAAATACTAAACAATACAAAATGAGTGCAGAAGTAAAAGCAGGAGTCATTGAAGAAATCAATCGAATGGTAAAACAAAACATTCTAAAAGAAGTAATGAGTAGCCCATGTAATTCACCAATCATGGGACTAAAGAAACCTAGTGGAAAATATAGGATTGTTCAGGACCTGCGTAAAATAAACAAGATTGTGGAACCTTGTTGTCCCATAGTACCAAATCCTGCAGTAATTCTATACCAGATCCCTTGGAATGCAGGATGGTTCACAGTAATTGATTTGTGTCAAGCATTCTTTTCAATACCATTGCATCCAGACAGCCAGTATCTTTTCTCATTTAAATTTGAGAACAAGGTCTATGTGTGGAATCGTGTTCCTCAGGGGTACACAGAAAGTCCTTCCATCTTCAACCAGATACTGAAAAAGTGCCTGGAAAAACTAGTGATGCCAGGAAGCTCAGTTTTAGTTCAATATATCGACGACTTATTAGTAGCGTCGACCACCAGAGAAGACTGTGTTGTTGACTCCATAGCATTATTAAATCTTTTGGCTGAGGAAGGGCATAAAGTCTCACCTGAAAAGTTACAGTTTTGCAGGACAGCTGTTAAATATCTGGGACATCAAATTGAGAGGGGAAAAAGAAGAATAACCTCTGAAAGAGTAGAATTAATAAAGAGAATGCAAATGCCTGTAACGCAAAGACAAGTGCGAATGTTCCTAGGAATAGTAGGATACTGTCGACAATGGATACCAAATTTCTCCATGTTAGCTAAGCCCTTAATTAACATGACGAAAAAGAAAGCAAAGGACCCTGTTGAGTGGGAGGATGAAAGTGTAGAAGCTTTTGTAAAATTGAGAAACGCACTTTGTTCAGCACCTGCCTTAGGCATGCCTGATTATAAAAGAGAATTCGCATTATTCTGTCAAGAGAGAGAAAATTGTGCACTTTCTGTCCTAACTCAGAGACATGGACTAGGCAGACGTCCTATAGCGTACTTTTCTGCTACATTGGACCCAGTAGCAGCTGCGTTGCCAGGATGCTTAAAAGCAGTGGCAGCGACTTGTTTGAGCATTGAACAAAGCGAGTCAATTGTGATGGGACATCCTGTAAAAGTGTATGTTCCACATGCAGTTGTGATTCTATTGACAAGAACCCGAACTCAGCATCTTACTCCTAGTCGGCTGACTAAATATGAAAGGATAATAATGGGTGCTGAAAATGTGACCATGGTAAGGTGTACAATAATAAATCCAGCAACTTTATTGCCGGACCCATATCATGAAACAAATAAAGATGACGAAGAAGATGAACATGATTGTGTACAAATTACAGAATTATGTACAAAACCACGCCCAGACATAGAGGAACAGCCTCTTAAAAGGCCAGACAGGGAGCTATTTGTTGATGGTTCATGTCAAAGACATGAAGATGGTAAACTAACTGCTGCCTATGCGGTATGTGAATTAACTGGAATAGTCGAAGCATCCTATTTACCAGGAGTCAAATCTGCACAAGTAGCTGAATTGATTGCTTTGATAAAAGCATGCAAAATTGGGAGGAATCAGAGAGTGACCATATTTACAGATAGTCAATATGGTTATGGGGTCGTGCATGATTTTGGCCAACTGTGGATGCAGAGGGATTTCATGACTTCTTCAGGATCCCCCATTAAAAATGGACAATTTGTAAGGGAATTGCTAGAAGCAATACAATCACCAAAAGAATTGGCTGTGGTGAAATGTGCCGCACACCAGTCAGGAGATGACTGGGTGGTAGTCGGCAACAGATATGCAGACTTGGTGGCTCAACATTGTGCCAAAACCAGAACGTCAGTCAATAAGAGGGTGGAAAGAATGGGAATCAGCTGCCAACTTATGCTGTATATGCCACCTGAAACTTGGAATGAGGTGAAGAAATTGCAAGATGAGGTTGATGAAAGTGAGAAAAATTTGTGGATCAAAGTGGGTTGCTCCCAAAGAGGAGAAGATGAAGTGTGGATCAGTGCAGATGGCAGACCAGTCATGCCAGACTGTTTACTCTCACAAATGGCCAGAATGCATCATGGAGACACACACATAGGGAGAGATGCAATGATTAGGCTGTTCAGACAAAATTGGTACAATCCCAAATTCAGGGCTGTTGCAGAGAGTCTTTGCCAGAGATGTCTAACTTGCCAAATGCATAATCCAGGCAGGAAAACGATAATTGGGTTTGGAAAGATTGGAAAGGCAGAGGGCCCATTTATAAGACTCCAGTTCGACTTCATACAGTTACCACCATGCAGAGGACTAAAATATGTACTAGTCATAGTGTGTCTGTTTTCAAAGTGGGTGGAGGCTTACCCTACTAGGAGAAATGACAGTATTACAGTTGCAAAACTGTTGTTACGTGAGCTCATACCTAGGTTTGGTTTCCCAGTATCTTTGGAATCAGATAGAGGAAAACACTTTAATAGCGAAGTGATCCAGATAATCTGTGAAGCATTTCAAATTAAGCAGAAATTGCACTGTGCATATCGCCCAGAGGCTTCTGGAGTGGTTGAACAATTAAATGGCACTATAAAGTCAAGATTGGGAAAAATGTGTGCATCAACATCATTAGAGTGGCCAGACGCATTGCCACTTGTCTTGATGGGAATCAGAAGCATACCTGACAGAACAACAGGATTGAGCCCCCATGAAATAATGATGGGAAGAGCAATGAGACAAACACATGTTCCCACAAACAAATTAGTAAATATATCTGATGATATGGTTCTGGATTATTGCAAAGGATTGGCTGACCTAGTGCGTTCTGTCTCTCATCAGGTTGGAGAAGACGCAGTTTCCAGGCAGCCTGAACTAGAACATGATCTGAATCCTGGTGATTGGGTGGTAGTGAAGAATCACACCAGAGAAACGTGTCTATCACCCAGGTGGAGCAGACCTTGTCAAGTTATATTGACCACCAATACAGCAGTGAAGTGTGCAAGATTTCCTAATTGGATTCATGTAAGCCACACAAAGAGAGTACCAGAACCTGAAGAAGAGAATCTACAGACAACGCCAATCACTGAAGAAGCTGAAGGTTGCCCAGCTGAGGAATCTCAGGCTAGAGGTTCGAGAGAAGCTGACGGAGAACAACCGAGCACAAGTCAGGATTGGATACCAGTGGTAGAAGTTCCTGAAGTATACCACAGAACAAGAAGTCAAGCGAAATTGGAGGAAATTGAAGAAGATCAGATAGGTGAAGAAGAAGAAGTTCAGGATCAAGAAGAAAAGATAGTAAAAGATCCTGAACTAAATCAGATAGGGAAAGAAAAATGGACTAAAAACAGTGAAGATTTAATTGACTTTACACAGGGAAAGACAGGTTTAGAAGAATCAGGTCAGGCTGCAGAAGTTCACAGTGCAATAAGCCCTGATCAGAAGCAGTTAGATCAAGAAGAATTCACTAAAGAAAAAGGGGTAAATACAAATGAACATAAAGAAATAAAAAAGGAACAAAGCCAACATCTTGAAAGTCATTGTGGAGCTACTGAAAAGAAACCAATCAGACCTGAAAAAGAACATACAAAAGAGGCAGTAATCAAAGAAAACAAAACAGTATTGAGCAGTGAAAATAACGAGATCTTTGAAGACGTAAACAGAGAAACAGTGCCAACAAAGAAAACAAGAAAAGGAGATCATTGGCCAAGTGTCATTAAAAGAGTAAAATACCACATAACAACCAGAAGTGAAGATCCAGAACAAGTACCTGAAGTGACAAGCCAAACTGAACAAGAGAAAAAGTCAGGAAAAAGAAAAAGTAAAAGACTGAGACTTGTGAATAACAAATTCAAGGGTCCTGACTGGACTTATATCATTCTTGAAGATTTTGAAAGCTCAGAGTCAAGTGACAGTGGTGGCGAAGGAACAAGTGCAGAACTAACATACGAAGAAGAAACAAGACCACCCTGACTAAACAAAAGAATCATCTAAAGAAAAGAAGAAGAGATAAGAAGAGAAATCTTCCTTGTCGAAAAATGCCTGATGATAGAGTTACTGGGAGACCAAAACGAAATTGTTGTAGGAGATGCTGTGCAATCTGCATATGTAGTCTAGTATTGGTGCTTATAGTATGGTTAGTCCTGATTGTAGCAATTCCTTACCTTATGATAATAGATAAGAAGATAAATAATGAAACTAAAGGGAGGACAGCAAACATGAAGGGCAGTAGAGTAGAATTAATGGCAGAAGATGAGGCAGAAATTCATCATGAAATAGCTGATAACGACACTAGTTTAAATGTTTTCACAAAGTTATTGTTTCAGTATGTAGACACAATGGAAGTTAGTAATTGTTATGTCTGTATGAAGTTACCTGAATCAGTAGCGGAAGGATTAACATACCATCACTTACCACTGACATATGGCATATCGTGTAGTGTTTTGTCTAGTTTATTTTATAGAACAGGGAAACTTCAGTATTATTATTCAAACTTAGATGTGATATTTTCTGAGGTTCCGATTCGCAAGAGTATGAACCCAGTGCTTACTAGTCAAGACGCACAGTTTATGGGAGAGTTTTTCTCAACAATGAAATCGATAGACATAACACATGCACATAGACACAATTTAACATGTTCTTTACTAGAAGAAGAAAAGAAATTTTTGAATTTAGTAGACGATAGAAGACATGATTTTCAAAAGAAAGCTTCAGAGCATAAGGCTCAGTTGCCACCTTGGGCGGAGAAGGAAGGGAGTTATACACCTGGTAAAGCTCAAGCTGCAATGGCTCTGGATTTCGTAAAGAAAGGGAAAATTTGTCTTCATAGGTTAAAGACTGATTATAACAATGTTTTCATCGGTACCAGTGAATGTGAACACAATTTTTTCAATTATTGGAGGTTACGGACTCAAAGGAGGAACAGATTCAGTTTTTCCTGGAATCTATTATGTATGTGGGAATAAGGCTTACTTTCGGCTTCCTGCAAGGTGGTATGGAAGTTGTTATTTTGGAATAGTTTTTCCAAAGATATACCACGTAAAAAGAAACACTGGAAGCAATGAAAACAATAATGAATTAATACGTAGTAAAAGAGCTAGTTTTTCAGAAATTGTAGGTGATATATTTGGTGCATTGATACCTTCAGTGGGAATAATTCTGAACTCAAGGAAAATATGCAAATTGTCTACAGTGGTTGATCGTTTATCAACGGATACTGCTGGAGGTTTTCTAATGATTAATACAGAGATGGTTGCGATTAGATCTATGGTGATGCAAAATCGACTTGCTCTTGACATTCTATTGGCAAAAGAGGGAGGAGTCTGTAAATTATTGAAGACGAAACATTGTTGCACTTATATTCCTGATAAGAGTGCAGAAATTGGAACATATATTCAGAACATAACTAAACTTGAGAAAGAACTAAAACCACTGGAAGTTGATAGTGTATGGGAAAGATTGACAAATAGTATCTCGTCAATTGGAACCTGGTTTGCTAATATAGGGAAAGGACTTATAGGTCAAATACTAGTACCCTTAGCAGGGATAGCAATAATAATTTTAGCAATAACAATATGGTGCAAATGTTGTAGAAAGAATGGAACATATAAAGTGACAGGAAAAGGAAAGAAGAGAAAACTGGATGAAATCGAACTAGAAGAATGGAGAAGTGATTTATACAAGAAATTAAAAGGAGATTGTAAGAATAGAAAAAGTAAAAATGAGAATGAAACGATTTGCTAGAAGTTGGCATCTGATTGAGGGTAGTATTTTGATGGCTCAGAAACGCCATCAGAGAGGGGATTAATGGAGCAAGGTTTCAAAAATGAAACTTGCTTGTATGCAATCCTCCTCATAGTATTAATTTATTAAATTTGTACTGTCAATACTAATCTTTGCATTCACAAACACAGAAGGGATAGACGCTTGCCTATGTGTTTTACTAATGAATAACGCTTGTCTATAAACAAAGATGGCCGCTAAAGCGCGGGAACCTCAATGCGCATGTCGCAACTTGATCACATGGTGTGACGTCTTTCTTTGCTTGGTGGGAAACTTCTACTTCTGCGCAGTGTGCATTAAAATGGCCGCTAAATGTTTTCACATGCTTAAGCTTGCTCTCATGTCATTATTAAATTGTCGTTTTCTTAATGCTACTAATGCAGAATAGTATTATGATTAAATGGGAATAGAGTAGGGAAAGTGGGTATACAGTGAAACATTTTATTTGTGATTTTAATATTTTCTTCTTGCACTTTTAGTAATTCGTAAACTTGGGCCTGGGTTGGTGTCTTGAAACTCGAGAAACAGAGGGTTCTGCGCATGTGTCCTGTATGCCTGCCAAGTGAAGTCAACTTGGACGTCTCCCAAGGCCACGACCTATTGGCCGAAGATGATGATGATGTACCCAATGTTTCCGGCGGACAAATTGTTACTTTTCTCCTGTAAAATGTATAACATTTGTCGTGAGACGGGTGGGAAATAAAGCGAATGTATTAATTTGAAGGGGAGGGAACGTAAAGACAATAGGCTTTACAATTTAGGCCAAATCGATATGGTGCGAGAATCCACCCCCTGTCCCTGTCCAATCAGAAGTAGTGGTCCCATATTTTAGCAACATTAAGGGGAGGTATATGGGCGTAGAAGGGTATAATAGAATATAGCATTAGTAAATTAGTCAGAGCATGCGTTCACGAAGAACAGGCGTCCATACTGCCAGAGCGCTCTCAACTCCAGACTGCCCAGCTGATCAGTTGCTGACTGAATTCCTGTCCGGAAGAGGTCCTGAGGAGGGGGCGGCGGAGTCCATTAGAAGGAAGGCACGGGAGAATCGAGAGAAGTCGAGTATCAGAGAGGGGAACGGCGCAGGCGTCGTTGTAGAGAGGTCACCGGTCCTGTCCTGATCCTGGAAGAAGCCTTTGCTTTTCATCCTTCCTGGGTCCTATCTTTTCCAACTCCTTGGCCAAGGGGCTTGGTTCTCGCATTTAGGTAACTATACTGCAACCTTTAGTTGCGCTGCTGTCTCTATCTTCTCCTCTTCCTTAAACACCGTCATTTATTAGCAAAATCATTTCTATGCTTTTTCTTGGGTATTTCAATCAAGTACCGTGTTTTCTGTATTTTACTCTGCTAAAACTTTAGATAAACATTTTAAAACTTCCTGACTCAGTAGTTATTTCAGGATTATGTACTATAATGAATGTCACTCATTTTAAACTTCCCAATTAGCAAAGGATCCATTGGTAAGTTATTACTCTTCAATCAGAAGGTAATTGGTAGCAGGGACTTTGATAAAAGAGTACATCTGACACCCAGCGTAAGTATTAGTGTAGTGTGAATGTATGGGCCCAAAAGATTATATGGTGTATGAATGTTGTTGGCTAATATTGCGCTGGATCATAGGGATATGGGAGGAGACATGCACAGGACCAGATAAATAGGCTCGATGAGTATTACAAGTTGAGACAAGAATAAATTCTTTTGCCAGAGGGGCGGGGGCTGCATGGTATTGTACAAACACAGGGCTCCCTCTCTGCATGCAACCCACGTCTCTCTGGGAGGTAGGACAACTAGCTGATTACCTGCTGGTTGAGGTCAGCAGCCATCTGCAGGCGGCCAGATACGCGTGAGGGCTGCCCTAGGCAGTCCCCGGCAGAGTTCACAGCGCTGCCCTGCCCTGATCCCGGGCGCACTGCTCTCCGGCACAGAGTACTTTCTTCATCCCATTTAGTTAACGTGCCGGGTTACAGTGACACCACAGGTTACATGTTCACAGCTATAATAATAATAACAAGCACCGCTACCGCTTTTGTTACAGGGGGCCGGGCACCGCTGCAAAGCTGGCCCCCAGTAACAAAACCGGCACCTACCCTGCCCACAAGAAAGATGAGCCTCGAGGGCCAGAGTCAGTAGTGCTGCTTCAGTCCACCATGGCGAAGGAGAGCACGCAGGCTGTGAAAAGTAAACTTGCAAGATCAGTCGCCATGCTTAAGGTTTTTTTTCCTCCGCTCCTTCCTCAAGTAGATACGAAAACCAGGCCAAAACATTTACCCTCTTTGACTTACACCCACTCAACCAAATCTCCAGTCCACTCAAAGAGCCCGCTGTGACCGCCTTGTGCAAATAATAGTCGCACTAATTAGATTATAGTATCACAGCAGCCGAACACAGATACTGCAACGAGTCAAACAAGTGAAAGAAACCCGGATCGGACGGCGAAGGAAAACTTTTCACTCACCAATTAAGCCAGAGGGGGATACAGTGAAACATCCCCGGTCCGGAGCAGCGCCCCGCGGGGCATGAGGCGGCATGGTCCGGAGCGCTCCTGGTGGGGCAGTGCAGGCGCCACAGCGTCTCTGGCCCCCAGCTTCTCGTGGGGAGCAGCGCCTCCCCCAAAAACAATACAGCAATGGCCCCACTCTGGACCCCACAACACTGGTAAACATGCAGGGCTGTACAAAGACTACTTTTAGCTGTGCCGGCAGTCCCCTACCTGCTTGTCGATGGTCTCGACGTGACGGTTGCACCGCCAGAGGGGGATACAATGAAACATCCCCGCCCCGGAGCAGCGCCTTGCGGGGCAGGAGGCGGCACGTTCCGGAGCGCTCCTGGTAGGGCAGCGCAGGAGCCGCAGCATCCTTGGCCCCCAGCTTCTCGTGGGGAGCAGCGCCTCCCTGACTACTAACCCCCAGCCGGGATCAAGTATCGGGAGCCCCAGCTCCCGCACCGGCCCCTCGCACTAGGCGGCAGTCACACAGCCCCCCCCTCTCTGCAGCTCACGGTGGTCACACAGCTCCTGAGCTCTGCAGCTTGCCCGCCGGGCCCTCAGGTACTAGTGCGGCTCTATAAAGTGGCCCGGTGCCGGTCTCCGGGCTCCCTCCCATCTCCCTCATTCCTGGCTGACGTCACGGCTCCCGGCTCTGGTATTTGACCCCCGGGCAGAGGAGGTAGCGGAAAAGAAAAACATCCCGGGTTGCCTGGCAAGCATGAAATCCGCCATCCGCCCACTCCTGCAGCCTCAGTAATATACCGGCGCGCGTGCACACACACACGCATCCACTCGTCATGCGCTTGCCTCGAAATAAAAAAAAAAAAAGAGAGATCCACGATAAACAACAAACCCAAAAAAACCGCACTAACACCAGTAAAGGGGCCAATAGCCATAGGCGTGCCCAACAGGGAAAAAGGAGGGACATAAAATACAGTTACCCAATAGCAAGTACAAGATTTTGAAAGACACACTCCAAAAACAAATAGGAAAACGGAGGCGGGGATTCCCCCACTAAAGCATATACTGCATGTCTCAACGAGACAGCGCATGCGCTGCCTAGGCGAGACCTAAAAATAGAGTAAAATTTAATACATTATTTGACACAAAAAACAAAAATCTAATTAGTAGAATCGAAGATATGCAATTTTAAAGATTTAAGTAAAAATAGTGTCTAGAAGCACAAAGTATCCAACTGTGGTTATCTGGTCGCACCGGACCCTGACAAAGTCTCAAGTTCAGGGTGACCGTGATGGAGCGCAGTCTGAATACAGGGACCAGGTTACGTCCGCTGAACAAAAGTACCTTAAATTTTGGTTTGCGGAGCATTGCGAGATTTCGCATCAAGGATGCGTTGCACAGTGGCAGCTCTGAGTAGCTGTGGGGCTGCAATGCAGATTCCTACATCATCATTGAGGATGCCTTCGAACAGAGGCTTGAATGCAAAATCCTGCATTAAAGATGCATTGCGCCCTGTGGTTCAGAAGAAGCTGCGGGGCTGCGATGCTTAGTTCCTGCGTCATCGTCGATGATGCTGTCTACGAGGGGCTTGTGATGTGAAGTCCTGTGTCGAGGAGGCGTTGCACAACAGAAGTTCAGCAGGGGCTGTGAGGAGATATGTCACATCGGTTCTGTCCTTGCAGAGCACCTTCAGGCCCACTTCCAAGGGTCTAGGACAGGGGTGGCACCACCTGGGGGTAGGAATTACAGCAGACAGAGTCCAGGTGCTGTGTTCAAGGTGGTTGGAGCATTTTCTGTGCAAACACAAGGAGATGATGGACAGAGCGCTGAAACTTTTCAGACACTCATCCCCAGTCACAGATCTGGAATGAATCCATCATCGTTCTTTAGCTCACTTCGCCACCCCAGTTCAGACCAAGCCATATGCAAATCAGTCTTGACCCTGTCCCTCATGTGCTAGAATAAAAATGATGTTCTCATATGGTTTTATGTAAGTTAGCATTCGCTGCGCCATTTTGTGTATAGGCGCCATTTTGTATTGTGATCGAAACTAATTCTTTTCGCTATTTCCGAGAAACGGCCTTCTCTGGGTTATGTTTCTTCGGAGCTGAGTTCTGCCACACTAATGAATGCACTGTTCCTATTAGCGCATACCTCTCTTCTTAGATGTAGGCCCTCTCCCACTTGTCTAGTGGCGGGCACAGACAGATTGACCTTGAATGATAGATAGTGTGTGCCCGGCCTCAGAATCGAAACTTACTTCTTTGCAATTTACTGTCCAGCTGCATCTCTTTGGAAAATTCCATTGTAGGCGTGCCTTCATTGGTTCTGAAATGTACATAATGTATCGTTATGCTTGTTGATGTCAGTCCCTCTGCAGCACTCCTTAGCGACTGGGCAGACAGGGCTCTGCTCTGAGTGTACTCTGAATAAACAGATATTGGTTTGTATTCTCTACTGTCTGACCGACTCTTCATTTAGTATGGAAGGCTGAGAGGTGGTCTTGTGTGACCCGGGTGACCCTAATCGGGTCATTTCCTTCAGTTGGCGTCCGAACAAGGACTCCTTTGGGTGAGTGGCCCTTCCCCTTCCACGGACTGGGGGGAGGTCGAGGCCATCGTTGGATCGGACGGACGGATCAGGGATCCCTGCACGAAGAGTTCCTGATACTCGCAGCTGCCCCTTCTGTCCTGACGGACGGTGCCTCGCCCAGTGGTGATCCCGACTAGAGTCCTAAACGGCAAAACCCTTGGATCTGACCATTTGGTCTGAAGAGTCGGCAGTGGAGAATGCATTTGTTTGACCTGCATATATCAGGTGAGTTTGTTTCGGTTCTTTGTGGATATGGTACCATTTTGGTTTGTATTTGATATGGTCTAAGGACCGTCTTTGGGATAAAAGCAATTGCAATTGTTTTGCTAGACATAAAATAGTGAACTTATTTTCTTTGGAGAATGCCTAGTGTCAGTAAATTGTTTTTCTTGTGCTGTCGCTGTTGTTCTACTGATGCTCGATTGGAAGAAAGTCAGCTGGCGCCTCCAGAAGGCACTCCGAATTTCGATATGTATTTGAAGCATGGTCTTGGCCCTATTATGTTTAGTACATTATGGCACAAATATAAGAGGGACAATGCCGAGTTGCAACGGCCGTTGACGGGCACTTTAGATGAGCAAAAGATTGAGTATTTACAAGAACAGTTGTTTAAGAGACGAAGTAGGCAGTCTATGTTTGATTCCCTTAGAACATGGCAGAAAGTAGCTAGACAGCGGTGATTGAAGGCAGAAAAGAGGCCCGGAAAGGAAGAATGCAGACATTGACTCAGAAGGCAGTAGCATATGATATCGAGAAACAGGAAAAGGGTGTTAAATGTGAAGATAGGAGGTTTCGATTACATATTGATAAATCGTATGTGATTCAGGAAGAAGATAACGCTTTTGTGGAAGAATCATTAGATACCCAACCCCCACCTCCATATGCCCCGCAGAGAATATATCCCATTGTTCCGATGCCCTCACAGCCGCCTGTTACAGTTGCCTCCACTGTCTGTGTCCCTGCGTCTACTACTGTTGTTTCGACGGCTCTGGCTTCTGCTCCTCCTCCTCCTCTTCCTTATGTTTCCTTGCCGTCTGTGGCAACTGTGACTGTTAGTACTCCCGCCATACCTATTGTCTCAGCTACCCTTTCGCCAGCTCTTTCCCCCACGACACAGCCCCCAGCGACGAATGTGCCTGTTGCTTCTGTTGCTTCTCCCACTGTGGTTTTTCATCCTCCGACATTAGTAAATAGTGGGACACCGGTGCGTGGATTTAAGGACAGGGATTGGATGAAATTTAAGGAGCGCATGGGACCGTTAGTGCGATCTGATGTGGGGGATGAAGAAAAGAGGGTAATAGCTAATCAGGCTGCACAGTGGGCCCATAACCCTATTTATAGTGTAGAGGATGTCTGGGCGACTATGAAAGATTTTGAGCCCTTTATACAGCAACATGCCCTTAAACACATGACTGCTACTTTGATTGGTCTTTGGCAACAGCACTTTGAAGAGGAAGCACCTAAAATTGTATAAGAGATCGAGTGTATATTAGTGAATTGGGGCTAGAACAAGTTTTTGCTAATGTTATGACAATAATAGCATACAGGGGAAGAGTACATGAGAAAAGTCCTAGGTCAGTATCTCAGTTTCCGATGACAGAGGTTCATCCCAAATATCACCCCGAGATACCGGAATTGACAGATGGCCATGGTAATGTTATTTGAGCGGCAGTGGCGGCCAGGTTTCAGGAGCAGTGGGTTTATACCCCGTGGAAAAGAAGTGAGGTTTTGTCTCTTAAAATTCATTTACCAGATCCTAGGAAAAATCCTACTGCTTATTATAAAGAACTGACTGAAGCTGCTTCCTCAACGGTGATGACTCTTGCTGATATTGAAATGTTCTTTGGTCTTCTTGTTCCGGTTGATATTTGGAGGCAGATTCATACTCAAGATCATGCTCTGGAGTTGGGTGGTACTTGGGATCAAATTAAGGCATGGGATCAGGAAAGAAAGCCCGGTGATAAGCCTCGGGCGGAAATTTTAGCGTTGCCAGGCCGCATAATTACGTATATGCATTCTCTTATTCCGCCGAGAAAGGTAGACTGGGATAAATTGTCAGCTTGTCGACAGAAGAAAGATGAGAGTGTGTCTGATTTCTTTATCCGATTTGAAGGTACATTTTTGGATTATAGTGGACAGGATTTGTCCGTTGAGGGAGGTATTCGGTTGTTTGTCAACAGATTTGTTTCTAACTTGCTTCTTGAAATTGTGACTCGATTGCAGGCTTCTGATAGTACTTGGTCTACTTCTTCCCCCTCAGTTATTCTGAATATGGCACAATATTATGAGCATAGGGACAATGAGGAATAGGAGAGGACAGAGAAGAGACATAAGGATTTAAAGACGAAGGTGTTGTTACAGCAGGCTTTTAGAGAGAATGGGAGAGGATGTGGTGGTCCTGCCTGACAGCTTCCACGCACTAGTAGACAGCCAACAACTACGCCTTTGGGTCTGAATCAGTGTGCGTATTGTAAAGATGAGGGACATTGGCGTAGCGAATGTCCTGTGCTTTTGCAGAAGGTAGCGGTGTCGTGGAACAGGAGAGGCTGACAGGGCTCAGAGTGCTGTAGCCTCACAGGGTCATTCTGATAATAATTACTTTGATGACCCTCGTGATGGACAGTATTACCATGATGATTATGACATGGAGGAAGTGACAGGAATGTCTTACAGTTAGGACAGCCAGAGACAGAGTGAGGGGCCAGTTCTGATACCTGTAGACCAGCGTGGTCCTTATGTAACAGCAGAACTGCAAGGTTCAACTAAGGAATTTTTGGTGGACACAGGTGCAACAAAAAGTTCTGTTTCTTGAAATATGGTCCCTGGGGTGGCTCTGTCTGGCCATAATGTGTCGGTTGGTTTTTCTGGTGTACCGGTTGTAAGCCCCATTTCAAAACCTCTTGCATTGACTATTGGTCCTTTCACTGTGCATTCGTCGTTCTTGTTGACATCTAATTGTGGTGAAAATTTGATGGGTTTGGATTTGTTGCCGAAATTGCATGCCACCATTTATTGTTCCCCGGCAGGTGTCTATATGACAATGGGCCCCAATGTAGCACGTGCTAAACAGTGTTTGTCCAAAGATGCGCCTCTTCCTGTTGAATTTGCAGATGTTCCATCCACTTTGTGGGCGACAGGTGATACCGATGTACGGCTGCTGCAGATACCACCGGTTTTGATACAGGTTAGGGAGGGTGCTAATTTGCTTCATATTCCCCAGTACAAAATACCACAGGCAGGAGAACAAGCTCTATTGCAGATTATTCAGGATTTGACCAAGAAGGGGTGGTTGAGGAGACGGCAGCCAATATTTGTAATATTCCTATTCTCCCCATTCTTAAACGGACGCCTTCAGGTGACGATCAAGGAGATGTCTATCGTTTTGTGATTGATTTACGCAAGGTTAATAAAATAGTGGTTCCCCAGTTTCCGGCGGTCCCAGATATTACTACTCTTTTGACAATGATTCCCTCTACTGCTAAATTTTTCTCTGTCATTGACTTGAAAAATGCTTTCTTTAGTATTCCTAGTCATCCAGACAGCAGGTACTTGTTCGGGTTTAGACTAGCTGGTAGGAGCTTTAGGTTCTGTCGAGCTCCTCAAGGCTATACTGAAAGTCCAAGTATTTATAGTCAAGCTTTAAAGAGTCCGTTGGATTCCCTATCGCTTCCCATGGGTAATGTATTAGTGCAGTATGTTGATGACTTACTTATTGCTTCTGACACGGAACAAGGTTGTAAAGACAGTACAGTTAAATTGTAGTTGCATTTGGCCCGACATGGACATAAGGTGTCTCTTTCTAAATTTAAATATTGTCGACAGGAGGTCACCTATTTAGGTCACCTACTGTCGAAGGAGGGTAGGAGATTGACTCCTGAGCGGGTCAGTACCATTGTTAAAATGCCTGTTCCACAAACCCAGAAAGATGTGTGCGCTTTTATAGGTATCACTTCCTATTGTCGCCAGTGGATCCCTAAATACTCGTTATTAATTAAACCCTTGCTTGCACTAACCATTAAAGACGTGCATGAACCCCTGCCTTGGACGCCTGAATGTCAGCAGTCTTTTGAGCAATTAAAAACTGCACTTTGTTCAGCTCCAGTACTCGGCACCCCGACTATAATAAGTCATTTGTATTGTTCGTCCATGAGATGGCTGGTTGCACACTTTCTGTTTTAACACAAAAATTTGGAGATAGACAACAGCCATGTGCCTATTTCTCTGCTGTTCTTGACCCTGTCGCAAGAGCCCTCCCGAGCTGTCTAAGAGCGGTCGTGGCTGTGGCCGTTTCTATTAGACAATCGGCTGGACTCGTACTTGCTACTGATCTCACGGTCATGGTACCCCATTGTGGTGGATACGCTTTTGAATAAGACTAAGACACAGCACCTCACCAGTGCACGTCTGACTGGCTATGAATTAACCTTGTTTGCTAAACATATCACGATTAAAAGATGTGCCACTCTGAATCCAGCCACGTTACTGCCCCTCCCTTCTGAGAATGATGAGATTGATAAACATGATTGTATCTTCCGGACGGAAGAAGAGACAAAGGGACGGGTAGACCTGAATGATGTTCCCTTATCTGATCCACAAGGGGAACTATATGTCCATGGCTCTTGTTTTAAATTACCAAATTGCACTACAACTGCTGCATATGCTATTACTGCGCTGCGTATAGTGGTTGAGGCATCACGAGTTCCTTACCAATCGGCCCAAGCTGCTGAGCTTGTTGTCTTAATACGAGCTTGCAAATTGAGTGAGGGATTGGTTGTCAATATTTATACTGACAGCCAATACGCCTTTGGAGTCGTGCATAATGTTTGGGGGACTCTGGGCAGAGAGAGGGTTTCTTACTTCACATGGCACCAAGATTCAGCACGGGCACCTCATTTTGAGGCTTTTGTCTGCTTTGACACTCCCTAAGAAATTGGCTATTGTGAAGTGTAGTGCCCATCGGAGAGTCACTGACGATGTAGGTAGGGGAAATGCTTTTGCAGATCAGATAGCTAAGGAAACAGCCCAGACTAAAATGAAAAGAATGTTTGTAACAGGCCCCGCTAGATGGGTGCTTGAAGTTACTATGTTTGAGGATACACTTGAAAATGTGAAAGAAATACAAAGTGAGGCCACAATAGAGGAATTAGCAATATGGCAAGAAAATACAGCACAATTGAATGATGAGGGGTGTTGGATTGATAAGTCAGGGAAGCAGAGATGGATGTTGCCAGATGCATATGTTCTTCCTGTAGTCACGATGGCCCATGGTCCAGCCCATATCAATGCTAGGGGTATTTGCAAGTTGTTAGACGCTGTGTGGCAAAATGATAACATTTCAAAGACAGCTGCACATTTGGTGAAATATTGTATGGTGTGCATGATGCACAATCCTGGAAAAGGTACCCCTACCCCACCCGGTAACTTTGCACCACCCACTTTCCCTTTTGAAGTCCTCCAGATGGATTTTATAGAATTAGATCGGTGCAATAATTTGAAATATGTTTTGGTGGTTGTTTGTGCTTTTAGTAAATGGGTTGAAGCTTATCACACTAAAGATAATACGGCCGTTACAACTGCAAAGGTACTCCTGAAGGAGATCTTTCCTCGTTTCGGCTTGCCCTGTTTGATTTGGAGTGATAACGGAAGTCATTTTAATGCCACGGTCATTCAGTTAATTTGTGATGGTTTGCACATAAAGCAGAAGTTTCATGCTGCTAACCATCCGCAGTCAGCAGGTTTGGTTGAGAAGTACAATGGTACTCTCAAACTGAAATTGGCAAAGATTCAGGAAACACCTGGGTTACAGTGGGCAGATGCATTACCGTTAGCTCTTTTGTCAACACGAACAACAGCACATTCTCGGACAGGATTGTCACTGTACGAGGTCATGTTTGGACGCCCGGCAAATGTCTGGGTTGTCCCGCCACCCGGTGGTTCTCGGATATTGAATATCCATTGCTGATTGACTATCTTCCTCAGTTAACTGAAAGTTTGCGTTCTATTCACCAACAGGTTCGGGATTCCCTACCAGCTGCACCAGAGCGGCCCGGACACTGCATTCAGCCCAGTGATTTTGCCCTCATTTGTAATTTTCAGTGGAAGAAGAGTTTGGAGCCGCGCTGGAAGGGCCCATTCCAAGTCTTGCTAGCATCCCACACCGCCATCAAAGTTTCTGCCCGTAAGAACTGGATTCACGCATCGCACTGCAGAAGAGTACCCCTGCCGTTACCCTACAACCAGTGTGTCAAAGAGGGGGTAGCTGACCAGGAGTGTGAACAGATACCTCGTTTTGTTCCATTTAGCGATGCTGTCCTTACATGGACGCAAAGTGACCAGGAGAACAACGACATCCTGAACGAGGCTGTTCCACCAGAAATATGGGCCATCCAGGAGCCCCTTTTCACTGATCCTTCTGCGCTTGGAAGCACTACGTACAATATGCGACCTCGGCTGAGAAACAGTGCACCAAAGGAGAAGTCAGATTAGTTAGGGATGGACTGTGTAAGTTAGGGTGTACTTTGCCATAGAACCAATGGAGTTAGTTTAGGGCAAGGCAAAATTTGTGCACTGTTTGAACATTTGACAGGATATATTGCTAGTATCCCCTGAGGGTACTTTATCCTGGTCGACGTGGAAGCCCGAGCTTAGGACAGAGCAAGCTCCACTGCCAGTGCTCAAGAGCGCCAACGTTTTGATGAACAATAGGAGCCTGTACCAGTGAGGCTCTGATGGACACTGGGAACTTGTATCGTTTTCTAGCTGGTATTTTGGCCCCTTTCTCCCTTTGTTTTATCGTTTACCATGCATCCCTTTGGTAGGATGGTTGCTAACGAAGAGCAGCCAGTGATCCCCCCTGTTCCTGTACATACATTCTGCTCTACAAAAAGAAAAATATTGTGTGTTGTTCTTGTGGTATTATTGCTATTGATTTTGGGTGGGGTGTCCTGGGTTTTGGAATGTGATCAGGATGCACCGTCATGTACTAAATATAAGGTTGTTTCTAAGATGCACACTAAAAGGACAGCCCCGAGTAATGTCTTTCAAGACACACATAAAAGATTTTTTGGAGAAGGTACAGCTTGTTATCCCACCGAACCTGTTAAAAGTTTATGGCCTGCCTACCCATTGTCACTGGTCAATTATACGTATACCCGCATGGCCCAATTCATAGAGGTAAGAGGTGAGTTTGGAATGGGGTATCCTGGTCCTTGTCTATATTACAGGAAGCCACGGGGAAAGGGATATCTGGGTTGTGACAATAATACATATTGTGATAATTTGTTAATGAGAGAGCAGAACATTACCTTAGTGGGCTGGCATTACCAAGATTTAACGGTTACCCAAAAAGCTGGATATTATCCCGCATGTTGTGCGATAGTAAACAGTACTGATGCATTTTTATATGTCAATTGTTCTGGAACAATATTGTTCAAAAATACGATGTCTTTAGTGAACAAGAAGGATCCGAGTATGGTAGGGATGAATACTAGATATGCCCCTGTAGATTATCAAGGTCCACTTTATGCACACCCGGGATTTTATTTTTTGTCTAATGGTACTTATTCAAATGTTCATAATGGTACAGATGATGTTGCTTTAAGAATGGTGCTCCCTTTAGGTGTGCCCTGTAAGTACAGTAAGCCAAATTTACGGTGGGTAAAAAGAACGTTGACAGCAGAATTCTGTGATGGAGTGACCGATTTAGAAGTCAATAACTATAGTAATGGTTTCACCTTTGGTTATATTCTCTCCTCCATTATTACCTTTGGTGGTACCGCTATGGCCAGAGGTGAAAGAGCTAGAGAATATTTTGGATATAAGCTCCAAATACTGTCGAACTCCACAGTAGCAGCTTTGCGTGACATCACCACCCAATTAGAGAGCATGCAAATATACTCTGAGCAGACCAGATATGCTGTTGATTTCATCTCAGCTAAGAGCGGTGGTGTGTGCGCAGTAGTAGGAGACCAGTGTGTAGTCGGGATAACTAATACGGAAGAAAATATTACCCAACACATTTTAGACATTCTAGAAAACGTGAAAGGAATGGAAAGTGGGAACTGGAATTGGTCATTGTTTGGTGGATGTGGTTGGATCCTTGAAAAGGTGATCTATTTCATTGTAATTTTGGTTTCTTACTGTGTTTTAGTCCAGTGCCTCCCCTTATGTTGTTCTTATTGCACCACTCTCCTCACCCCTAAAAGAATATAAATTCATGATACTAATGCAACAATCATGCTTCAGAAAGAGTTCAACGACCTTATGCAGATAGACGAGAATATTTTCAAGACCTCTTCCCTCCTTACTGTTTCCCTTCCTGAAGCTGAGAATATGGAGTGCTCCAAAAATGTATTCATGATTTGTTGAATTATATGTCTTTCTCATTATTATACCAAAATTGCTTAGCTCATGCTAAAAGGAGGGTCTGTTAGAATAAAAATTATGTTCTCATATGGTTTTATGTAAGTTAGCATTCGAGGCCCCATTTTGTGTATAGGCGCCATTTTGTATTGTGATCGAAACTAATTCTTTTCGCTATTTCCGAGAAACAGCCTTCTCAGGGTTATGCTTCTTCGGAGCTGAGTTCTCCTACACTAATGAATGCACTGTTCCTATTAGTGCATACCTCTCTTCTTAGATGTAGGCCCTCTCCCACTTGTCTAGTGGTGGGCACAGACATATTGACCTTGAATGATAGATAGTGTGTGCCCGGCCTCAGAATCGAAACTTACTCCTTTGTAATTTACTGTCCAGCTGCATCTCTCTGGAAAATTCCATTGTAGGCGTGCCTTCATTGGTTCTGAAATGTACATAATGTATTGTTATGCTTGTTGATGTCAGTCCCTCTGCAGCACTCCTTAGCGACGGGGCAGACAAGGCTCTGCTCTGAGCATACTCTGAATAAACAGATATTGGTTTGTATTCTCTACTGTCTGACCGACTCTTCATTTAGTATGGAAGGCTGAGAGGTGGTCTTGTGTGACCCGGGTGACCCGAATCGGGTCATTTCCTTCACATGGGAACAGTCTATCCCGAACTGCCAATCCAGGTCTTCCCAGGACCGAAAACAAGCATCCTGGGACCGGTTTCGGGGTAACAACTCATCAGCCAGACTAGCTTGAATCCAGTTGCAAAGTGAGCAAAGGACCCACGTCTGGGCATACTCTGCCAACTTAGGGTAAAAAAAGCAAACACAAGCAGATGATGGACGGAGCGCTAAAACTTTTCAGACACTCACCCTCAGTCACAGATCTTGGTTGAATCCATCATCGATCTTTAGCTCATTTCGCCACCCCAGATCAGACCCAGCATTTTCTGTCTGTGAGGCTCTGATCAGGAGGCTCGCCAAATAGCCCTTGGAGTCACTTTAGTGGTCCTGGGTTTAAGATGCAGGTCCACTCAGGCAGCAGGGCAATAGAGTAGCAGTCCATTTTGCAGAGCAGCAAAGCAGTCCTTCTGAGTCTTCCACTGGTCCAGAGGTATAGTGAAGAGTTGGGTCTGAGGGTAAAATATTTATACCTGGTGCCCACTTTGAAGTAGGAGAAGATTCTCGAGGTTTCCACCCTAGAGGTGCTTTGAATTTCCTTCCTCCCTATCCAAGCCCCAGATTGTCTGGGGTCACAATAGACTAGAGTCAACCTCTTTGTGAGTGTGCTCAGGCAGAGCCTTTGTGATCAGCAAGATGGCAGGTGACAGCTCCTCCCCCTCATAAAGTCAGAGATGGCCCATCCTGCCAACACCTATACTCCTTTGTCTCAGTGTCTGCTAGCGATACACAAAGACCAACTGCTAGCTACATCTAGTCATGTGACCCAGGAAACAGGCTGCAGACAGCAAATGGTTAGGACAAGAAAATGCCAACTTTCTAAAAAGTGGCATTTTCAGAATTGTGACTTAAAATCCAACTTTATCATTAAAGAGGGTTTTAAATTACAATTCTTTAGACACTAAACTCGGCATTTCTACCTGCTCCCAATTGAAAATTATCAATTACTAAATGTAATGAGTAAACCCAATGTATTCCTGCAGGAGAGGTAGGCCTTGCAGTACTGAAAAACTAATTTAAGAGTTTTTCACTGCCAGGACATGTAAAACTTAAAAGTACATGTTCAACTATTTAAATACACTGCAGCCTGCCCTGTGGCTGTTTTGGGCCTGCCCTAGGAGTGACATACGCTTTAGGCCTGGCAAATGGTTTATTTTGCCAGGTCAAAATGGCAGTTTAAAACTACACACACAGGCTGCAATGGCATGCCTGAGACATGTTTGAAAGGCTACTTAAGTTGGTGGCGCAATGAGTGCTGGAGGCCTACTAGTAGCATTTAATTTACAGACCCTGGGTACAGGTAGTACCACTTTAATAGGGACTTACTAGTAAATTAAATATGCCAATTGGTTGTAAGCCATTGTTACCATGTTTAAAGGAGAGAGAACAAGCAGGTTAGCACTGGTTACCAGTAGTAAACTGCACAGAGTCCTAAAGCCAGCGAAACCAAGTCAGCAAAAACAGTAGGCCGGAAGGCAAAAAGTTAGGGGAAGACCACGCATAGGATGCCAGGTCTAACATTATCACAATAACCGATGAACTACAGTATCAGACCAGAGGATATGACCAATGTGACCTAGAGAGAGTGCATATTTATACTGGAACAAACTTTAGATAAAAGTGAAAATATATGTGGTGAACTCTGAACAGCATCTACAATAAAGCATTTGCCGGGACTGGGGACAGGTGAGCCCCTTTTACATGCAAAACAAACAGAAGTTACCCCCAAAATTCTACAGAGTAACTAGGAGAACACATCAAAATATAAAATTAAATTTGCTTGATAAAAGGATGTACAATAAATGTCTGTAGTGACAGGAGGTTAGAAGGACACAGTAAGTCTGGAGGTGTGGTTGCATTAAACATCTCAAGACCATATCTTCATGGTTGATTGTTCTTCTAAAGTGAATAATAGAAAGGCATGTGGTTGCTTGACATCTGTTATAATGATGCGATATTTATTATAATTCGAGATCAAATAAAAGGAGGATCATAATATGATTGAATTCAGCAAACAAAGGTGGCACATTTTTGGTGAGGTTTACAATCAAAATATGCCTCTGTGCATTTTTGAAATCAGACATTTTTTTAGAAGATTTGTATCATTCATAAAAAGTGTTGGGTTTTTTTTAGCAATTTTATGACACCTTTCATGTTCTATATACCATTCCTAGTTGCATCAAAGACACTGATGTAGTTCAGTTTCTTTCACTTTTTTGTTGTCTATCCCTAGGAAATACTTGGCCATTTTGACTTCTATGGGGATTGCTGTCTTAATTTACAGTTTGGTTGTTTCAACCGTATCCAAGACGTGATTCTAATTAAGCCTAGAGAAGACAAGCTTACCTTAACTGTATTTGATACTCTTATTATACTATTTTCTGTCTCATCTTCTTCTTGATATCTTTTTGTAGTTGAAGTGTATTTTGGCATTCAACACTTCTTATAGTAGGCTAATATGAAGACAGATCGGTCCAGCGCTTTGAGAAGGTGCACTTACTTCACAACACAGTTAAACTACAATAATATTACATTGCTGTCTTTACCTATATATATATATATATATATATATATATATATATATATATATATATATATATATATATATTTTAACTGGCGGTCGCCAGTAGGTAGTTATAGTTAGGACCGCGTTTCTATTCAAAAAGCGTTTTTCTTTTGCCAATATCTTTGGCCCTGTTTGACGAATCTACACGAAATTTTCAAAAGTAATGGTTCACTCAGGTCAGCTCCTGTCTTGAAAGTTTCGAGGTGATTCGTCGAGCAGAGGTCGAGAAAAAAGGGGGTCCCAAAACGCGTTTTATCCATGTTAATTTCCATAGGAAACTTTAGACAAAGCTACAGCCCGAACTGCTGAACGGAATTACACCAAATTTGGCAAAAAGTTAGGTCTTGGTTCAGAAAGCGTGCTTTTTTTTTTAAATGGTGTAAATCCATTCAGTAGTTCCTGAGAAATTCAAAAAATAAAAATATCGATATCTGGTGGCCGAGGAGGGTTCGCGAACCCTCCCGAGCACGAGCTTCATTTTGATTGGCTGTTAACACTCCAAACCAAGAAGTTTTGGCAGCCATCTTGTGACTCAGTAAAACCGAGTCACAAGAAAACAGTAAAAAATAGATAAAAAACAAGAAAAGGGGGCAGGGTAGAAACACCCTGACCCCCTAGGCCTGCTCAGGGGATCCCACAGGGACCCTCAGGCCCCAAAAAAGCATTACAAAAAAAAAAAAAAAATAGGCAGAATTCGCGCTGGGTGCGCGAATCCCGCAGAAAAAAAAAAACGAAGCGCGGTCTCCCGATCTTCGTTTAATTAAGCCCCCGGGTGGGCCAGGTCCCGGGAGGCAATCACAGAATATAGTGCGGGGGCCTGCGGGGGCCCCCGCAGCCCCGGGGACCGCCACCTCCCGAAGGCCATGCTGATTACATGCAGGGGGCACGCAGCCCCCCGCAGCCCCGGGGACCGCCACCTCCCCGGGGCTTTATTCTAATTAAAATGTGTGGGGGGGCTCATGCCTCCCCGCATGCAGCCCCGGAGACCGCCACCTCCCTGGGGCTCTGATGTTTTTTTTAAATGTGTGGGGGGGCCCCGTGGACCACCACCTCCCCGGGACATACATAAATCAAGTGACCCCCGGCAACGGGGACCACCACCTCCCCGGCCAGGGCTTTGCACTTGAAGGGAGGGGGGCCGCGCGGCCTCCCTCCTGGAGCCCTCTATGGCCCTGGGGACCGCCACCCCCCAGGGCTGGCTCCAGCAATGTCCCGGGGTGCCCACCCCCGGGACATTGCAGTTTGCTATGGCAGGGCGGGAGCACGGCTCCCGCCCTGTCATAGCAAACTCTGCTTCGCTTCATGGAAGCGAGAGCAGGAAACCTGCTCTCGCTTCCATGAAGCAAAGTAGAATTGCTTTTGGACAAGGGGAGCTGCATGTTAGCAGCTCCCCTTGTCCAAAAGCAATGCCGGCTCCCGCAGGAGGTTGGGAGACGGCAGGGACCACGGGGGCGTTGGGGCTCCCCCCCGCGGTCCCCAACGTGAGGGCCGGCCCCGGGGGCTGGGGTCCCCAGGGCCAATAGTGGCCATGGGAAGGGGGGCCACTCGGCCCCCCTTCCATTTTGATTTTAAAAAAACAGATAAGGCCGGACCCCGGGGATGGTATCCCCGGGGCCAATATTGGCCTTAGGAGGAGGCCCCCCTCCTAAATTATAAAAATAAAGGCTGGGCAGGCCCCGGGGGATGGGGTCCCCGGGGCTAAAAGTAGCCCAGGGAAGAGGGGCCACATGGCCCCTCTTCTTTAAAAAACAGGTTTTGCTGGGCCCCGGGGGATGAGGTTCCCGGGGCCAAAACCGGCCTGGGGAGGGGGGCGGCGCACGCCCCTCTCCCTTTTCAAATTTTTAATAAAAAAAAAAAATGGCTAAGGCCCCGGGGGATGGGGTCCCTGGGGCCCAAAAGGGTTAATGGAAGGGGGGCCACACAGCCCCCCTTCCTAAAATTAAAAAAGAACAAAAGAAACCCGGCAACTGCCACCTCCCTGCACACCTATGCAAACATGCCTCCTGGCGCGTTCTGGGTTGGGGGATTAAGTCCCCTTTTATCCTAAGGGTCCTTAGGGGCCAACTAGCCCTCCTGTTATTTCTAGTGAGACCCACACAGCTGGATTGCTGAGAGGTGATCCGAGGCCACGCCCCTTTTTACACCACTCTGCAAACGCGCCTCTTGGCACACTGCTGGTGGGGCGATGAGGTCCTCTTGTGTCCTGAGGACCTCAGGAGGCAAGGGGACTTAATCCCCCAACCAAGAGCGCGCCAGGAGGTGCGTTTGCATAGTGATGGAGAAAGGGGGCATGGCCTGTGTCCACCTCTCAGCAATCCCACTATCTGGGGCTTACTGGGGGCATCACGTAGGCTAGTTGTCCCCTAAGGACCCCCAGCAGCGAAGGAGACTAATACCCTTCCTAGAGCGTGCCAGGGACTTCGTTTGCAGAATGGTGGGCAAAGGGGGCGTGGCCTGCTATGAGTACTTACCAATGCTGCTGTGTGGGACTTACTGGAGGTAATAGGAGGGGTAGTTGGCCCCCAAGGATGTCCTTGGGGGCCAACTACCCCTCCTGTTACCTCCAGTAAGTCCCACACAGTGGTATTGCTAAGAGGTCTTTCTGTGCCTCTCTTGCCTCTTTCTGTATTTGTTGCTTCTTTCAGCACCTTTCTTTCTTTTTCTGCACTTCTCTTGCCTCTTTCTGCACCTCTGTTCCTTCTTTGTGCACTTATTGTTTCTTTCTGCACCTCTCTTGCTTCTTTCTGCACCCCTCTTGCCTCTTTCTCCACCTCTCTTCCCCTTTTCTGCATCTGTTGCTTCTTTCTGCACTTCTCGTCTCTTTCTCCACCCCTCTTCCCTCTTTCTGCACCTCTGTTGCTTCTTTCTGCTCCTCTCTTGCTTTTCTGCACCCCTTGTGCCTTTTTCACAACCCTCTTCCCGCACCCCTCGTGCCTCTTTCTGCACCTCTGTTCCTTCTTTCTGTACTTCTTTTGTTTCTTTCTGCACCTCTCACTTCTTTCTGCACCCCTTTTGCCTCGTTCTGCACCCCTCTTGCCTCTTTCTGCACCTCTGTTCCTTCTTTCTGCACTTCTTCTGTTTCTTTCTGCAGCTGTCTCGCTTACTTCTGCACCCCCTTGCCTCTTTCTCCACCCATCCACCCTCTTTCTGCTCCCCTGTTGCCTCTTTCTGCACCAAGCTTCCCTCTTTCTGCACCCCTCTTGCCTCTTTCTGCACCTCTGTTCCTTCTTTCTGCACTTCTGTTTCTTTCTGCAGCTCTCTTGCTTCTTTCTGCACCTCCTTGCTTCTTTCTCCACTTATCCACCCTCTTTCTGCACCCCTCTCCCCCCTTTCTGCACTCCTCTTCCTGCACCTCTGTTCCTTCTTTCTGCACTTCTTCTGTTTCTTTCTGCACATCTCTTGCTTCTTTCTGCACCCCATGTGCCTCTTTCTGCACCCCTCTTCCCTCTTGTTGCACCTCTCTTGCCTCTTTCTGCACCTTTGTTGCTTCTTCCTGCACTCTTCTTGTTTCTTTCTGCACTCCTCATGCCTCTTTCACACCCCTCTTCCCTCTTTGTGCACCCCTCTTGCCTCTTTCCGCACCTCTGTTCTTTCTGCACTTCTTTTGTTTCTTTCTGCACCTCTCGCTTCTTTATGCACCCCTTTTGCCTCTTTCTGCACCCCTCTTGCCACTTTCTGCACCTGTTCCTTCTTTCTGCACTTCTTTTGTTTCTTTCTGCACCTCTCGCTTCTTTATGCACCCCTCTTCCCTCTTTCTGCACCCCTGTTGCCCCTTTCTGCACCTCTGTTCCTTCTTTCTGCACTTCTTTTGTTTCTTTCTGCACGTCTCTTGCTTCCTTCTGCACCCCTCGTGCCTCTTTCTGCACCCCTCTTTCCTCTTTTTGCAACCCTCTTGCTTCTTTCTGCACCCCCGCTGCTTCTTTCTGCACTCCTCTTGCTTCTTTCTATACCTCTCTTGCTTCTTTCTGCACCCCTCATCCCTCTTTCTGCACCCCTCTTGCTTCTTTCTGCACCCCTGTTCCCCCTTTTTGCATCTCTGTTGCTTCTTTCTACACTTCTCTTGCTTCTTTCTCCATCCCTCATCCCTCTTTCTGCACCTCTGTTGCTTCTTTCTGCACTTCTCTTGCTTCTTTCTGCACCTCTGTCCCTTCTTTCTGCAACCCTTGTGCCTCTTTCTGCAACCCTCTTCCCTCTTTCTGCACCCCTTGTGCCTCTTTCTCAACCTCTGTTCCTTCTTTCTGCACTTCTTTTGTTTCTTTCTGCAACTCTCTTGCTTCTTTCTGCACGCCTCTTGCTTTTCTGCAACCCTCATGCCTCTTTCACACCCCTCTTCCTGCACCCCTCTTGCCTCTTTCTGCACCTCTATTCCTTCTTTCTGCACTTCTTTTGTTTCCTTCTGCACCTCTCTTGTTTCTTTCTGTATCCCTCTTGCCTCTTTCTCCACCCCACTTCCCCATTTCTGCATCTCTGTTGCTTCTTTCTGCATTTCTCTTGCTTCTGTCTGCATCTCTCTTGCTTCTTTCTGCACCCCTCGTGCCTCTTTCTGCACCCCTCATCCCTTTTTCTGCACTCCTCTTGCCTCTTTCTGCACCTCTGTTGCTTCTTTCTGCACTTCTTGTGTTTCTTTCTGCACCCCTCTTGCCTCTTTCTGCACCTCTGTTCCTTCTTTCTGCACTTCTTTTGTTTCTTTCTGCACCTCTCGCTTCTTTCTGCACCCCTTTTGCCTCTTTCTGCACCCCTCCTGCCTCTTTCTCCACCCCTCTTCCTTCTTTCTTCACCCCTGTTGCCTCTTTCTGCACTTCTTTTGTTTCTTTCTGCATATCTCTGCTTCTTTCTGCATCCCTCGTGCCTCTTTCTGCACCCCTCTTCCCTCGTTTTGCACCCCTCTTGCCTCTTTCTGCACCTCTGTTGCTTCTCTCTGTACTACTCTTGCTTCTTTCTGCACCTCTCTGCTTCTTTCTGCACCACTTGTGCTTCTTTCTGCACCCTTCTTCCCTCTTTCTGCACCCCTCTTGCCTCTTTCTACACCTCTGTTCCTTCTTTCTGCTCTTCTTGTTTCTTTCTGCACCTCTCTTGCTTCTTTCTGCACCCCTCTTGCCACTTTCTCCACCCCTGTTCCCCCTTTTTGCATCTCTGTTGCTTCTTTCTGCACTTCTCTTGCCTCTTTCTCCGCCTCTCATCCCTCTTTCTGCACCTCTGTTGCTTCTTTCTGCACTTCTCTTGCTTATTTCTGCACCTCTGTCCCTTCTTTCTGCAACCCTTGTGCGTCTTTCTGCACCCCTCTTCCCTCTTTCTGCACCCCTCGTGCGTCTTTCTGCACCCCTCTTCTATCTTTCTGCACTCATCTTGCGTCTTTCTGCACATCTGTTCCTTCTTTGTGCACTTCTTTTGTTTCTTTCTGCAACTCTCTTGCTTCTTTCTGCACGCCTCTTGCTTTTCTGCAACCCTTGTGCCTCTTTCACACCCCTCTTCCCTCTTCCTGCACCCCTCTTGCCTCTTTCTGCACCTCTATTCCTTCTTTCTGCACTTCTTTTGTTTCCTTCTGCACCTCTCTTGTTTCTTTCTGTATCCCTCTTGCCTCTTTCTCCACTCCACTTCCCCATTTCTGCATCTCTGTTGCTTCTTTCTGCATTTCTCTTGCTTCTGTCTGCATCTCTCTTGCTTCTTTCTGCACCCCTCGTGCCTCTTTCTGCACCCCTCATCCCTTTTTCTGCACTCCTCTTGCCTCTTTCTGCACCTCTGTTGCTTCTTTCTGCACTTCTTGTGTTTCTTTCTGCACCCCTCTTGCCTCTTTCTGCACCTCTGTTCCTTCTTTCTGCACTTCTTTTGTTTCTTTCTGCACCTCTCGCTTCTTTCTGCACCCCTTTTGCCTCTTTCTGCACCCCTCCTGCCTCTTTCTCCACCCCTCTTCCTTCTTTCTTCACCCCGGTTGCCTCTTTCTGCACTTCTTTTGTTTCTTTCTGCATATCTCTGCTTCTTTCTGCATCCCTCGTGCCTCTTTCTGCACCCCTCTTCCCTCGTTTTGCACCCCTCTTGCCTCTTTCTACACCTCTGTTGCTTCTCTCTGTACTACTCTTGCTTCTTTCTGCACCTCTCTGCTTCTTTCTGCACCACTTGTGCTTCTTTCTGCACCCTTCTTCCCTCTTTCTGCACCCCTCTTGCCTCTTTCTACACCTCTGTTCCTTCTTTCTGCTCTTCTTGTTTCTTTCTGCACCTCTCTTGCTTCTTTCTGCACCCCTCTTGCCACTTTCTCCACCCCTGTTCCCCCTTTTTGTATCTCTGTTGCTTCTTTCTGCACTTCTCTTGCCTCTTTCTCCGCCCCTCATCCCTCTTTCTGCACCTCTGTTGCTTCTTTCTGCACTTCTCTTGCTTATTTCTGCACCTCTGTCCCTTCTTTCTGCAACCCTTGTGCGTCTTTCTGCACCACTCTTCCCTCTTTCTGCACCCCTCTTGCCTCTTTCTGCACCTCTGTTCCTTCTTTCTGCACTTCTGTTGCTTCTTTCTGCACCCCTCGTGCATCTTTCTGCACCCCTCTTCTATCTTTCTGCACTCCTCTTGCGTCTTTCTGCACATCTGTTCCTTCTTTCTGCACTTCTTTTGTTTCTTTCTGCACCTCTCTTGCTTCTTTCTGCAACTCTCTTGCCTCTTTCTCCACCCCTCTTCCCCTTTTCTGCATCTGTTGCTTCTTTCTGCACTTCTCGTCTTTCTCCACCCCTCTTCCCTCTTTCTGCACCTCTGTTGCTTCTTTCTGCACCTCTCTTGCTTCTTTCTGCACCCCTCTTGCCTCTTTCTGCACCTCTGTTCCTTCTTTCTGCACTTCTTTTGTTTCTTTCTTCACCTCTCACTTCTTTCTGCACCCCTTTTGCCTCGTTCTGCACTCCTCTTCCCTCTTTCTCCACCCCTCTTGCCTCTTTCTGCACCTCTGTTCCTTCTTTCTGCACTTCTTCTGTTTCTTTCTGCAACTCTCTCGCTTCTTTCTGCACCCCCTTGCCTCTTTCTCCATCCACCCTCTTTCTGCACCCCTGTTGCCTCTTTCTGCACCCCTCATCCCTCTTTCTGTACCCCTCTTGCCTCTTTCTACACTTCTATTCCTTCTTTGTGCACTTCTTCTGTTTCATTCTACAGCTCTCTTGCTTCTCTCTCCTTCCCTCTTGCCTCTTTCTGCACCCCTCCTGCACCTCTGTTCCTTCTTTGTGCACTTATTTTGCTTCTTTCTGCACCTCTCTTGCTTCTTTCTCCACCCCTCTTCCCCTTTTCTGCATCTGTTGCTTCTTTCTGCACTTCTCTTGTCTCTTTCTCCACCCCTCTTCCCTATTTCTGCACCTCTCTTGCTTCTTTCTGCACCCCTTGTGCCTTTTTCACACCCCTCTTCCCGCACCCCTCTTGCCTCCTTCTGCACCTGTTCCTTCTTTCTGCACGTCTTCTGTGTCTTTCTGCAGCTCTCTCGCTTCTTTCTGTACCCCTTTGCCTCTTTCTCCACTCATCCACCCTCTTTCTGCACCCCTGTTGCCTCTTTCTGCACCCCTCTTCCCTCTTTCTGCACCCCTCTTGTCTCTTTCTGCACCTCTGTTCCTTCTTTCTGCACTTCTTCTGTTTCTTTCTGCACCCCCTTGCCTCTTTCTCCACCCATCCACCCTCTTTCTGCATCCCTCTTCTCTCTTTCTGCACTCCTCTTGCCTCTTTCTGCACCTCTGTTCCTTCTTTCTGCACTTCTTCTGTTTCTTTCTGCACATCTCTTGCTTCTTTCTGCACCCCACATGCCTCTTTCTGCACCCCTCTTCCCTCTTTCTGCACATTTGTTGCTTCATTCTGCACTCCTCGTGCCTCTTTCACACCCCTTCCCTCTTTGAGCACCCCTCTTGCCTCTTTCTGCACCTCTGTTCTTTCTGCACTTCTTTTGTTTCTTTCTGCACCTCTCGCTTCTTTCTGCACCCCTTTTGCCTCTTTCTGCACCCCTCTTGCCTCTTTCTGCACCTCTTTTCCTTCTTTCTGAACTTCTTTTGTTTCTTTCTGCAGCTCTCATGCTTCTTTCTGCACCCCTTTCCTCTTTATCCACCCCTCTTCCCTCTTTCTGCATCCCTGTTGCCCTTTTCTGCAACTCTGTTCCTTCTTTCTGCACTTCTTTTGTTTCTTTCTGCACCTCTCTTGTTTCTTTCTGTATCCTCTTGCCTCTTTCTCCACCCCACGTCCCCATTTCTGCATCTCTGTTGCTAACTTCTGCATTCCTCTTGCTTCTGTCTGCATTTCTCTTGCTTCTTTCTGCACCACTCGTGCCTCTTTTTGCACCCCTCATCCCTCTTTCTGCACTCTTCTTGCCTCTTTCTGCACCTCTGTTGCTTCTTTCTGCACTTCTTTTGTTTCTTTCTGCACCCCTCTTGCCTCTTTCTGCACCTCTGTTCCTTCTTTCTGTACTTCTTTTGTTTCTTTATGCACCTCTCGCTTCTTTCTGCACCCCTTTTGCCTCTTTTTGCACCCCTCCTGCCTCTTTCTGCACCCCTCGTACCGCTTTCTGCACCTCTGTTCCTTCTTTCTGCACTTCTTTTGTTTCTTTCTGCAGCCTCTTGCTTCTTTCTGCACCCCCTTGCCTCTTTCTCCACCCCTCTTCCTTCTTTCTTCACCCCTGTTGCCTCTTTCTGCACTTCTTTTGTTTCTTTCTGCATATCTCTTGCTTCTTTCTGCACCCCTCGTGCCTCTTTCTGCACCCCTTTTCCCTCTTTTTGCACCCCTCTTGCCTCTTTCTGCACCTGTTTCTTCTTTCTGCACTACTCTTGCTTCTTTCTGCACCTCTCTGCTTCTTTCTGCACCCTTCTTCCCTCTTTCTGCACCCCTCTTACCTCTTTCTACACCGCTGTTCCTTCTTTCTGCACCTCTCTTGCTTCTTTCTGCACTCCTCTTGCCACTTTCTCCATCCCTTTTCGCCCCTTTTGCATCTCTGTTGCTTCTTTCTGCACTTCTCTTTCTCCACCCCTCATCCCTCTTTCTGCACCTCTGTTGCTTCTTTCTGCACTTCTCTTGCTTCTTTCTGTACCTCTGTCCCTTCTCTCTGCAACCCTTGTGCCTCTTTCTGCACCCTCTTACCTCTTTCTGCACCTCTGTTCCTTCTTTCTGCACTTCTTTTGTTTTTCTGCACCTCTCTTGCTTCTTTCTGCACCCCTCTTGCCTCTTTCTCCACCCCTCTTCCCCCTTTCTGCATCTCTGTTGCTTCTTTCTGCACTTCTGTTGCCTCTTTCTCCACCCCTCTTCCCTCGTTCTACACCTCTGTTGCTTCTTTCTGCACTTCTTTTGTTTCTTTTTGCACCTCTCTTGCTTCTTTCTGCACTCCTCTTGCCTCTTTTTCCACCCCTCTTACCCTTTTCTGCATCTGTTGCTTGTTTCTGCACTACTCTTGTCTCTTTCTCCACCCCTGTTCCTTCTTTCTGGACCTCTCTTGCTTCTTTCTGCACTCCTCTTGCCTCTTTCTCCACCCCTCTTACCCCTGTCTGCATCTGTTGCTTGTTTCTGCACTACTCTTGTCTCTTTCTCCACCCCTGTTCCTTCTTTCTGGACCTCTCTTGCTTCTTTCTGCACCTCTGTTCCTTCTTTCTGCACTTCTTTTGTTTCTTTCTGCACCTCTCTTGTTTCTTTCTGCACCCCTCTTGCTTCTTTCTGCACCCCTCTTGCCTCTTTCTCCACCCCACTTCCCTATTTCTGAATCTCTGTTGCTTCTTTCTGCATTTCTCTTGCTTCTGTCTGCATCTCTCTTGCTTCTTTCTGCACCCCTCGTGCCTCTTTCTGCACCCCTCATCCCTCTTTCTGCACTCCTCTTGCCTCTTTCTGCACCTCTGTTCCTTCTTTCTGCACTTCTTTTGTTTCTTTCTGTACCTCTCGCTTCTTTCTGCACCCCTTTTGCCTCTTTTTGCACCCTTCTGCCTCTTACTGCACCCATCTTGCCTCTTTCTGCACCTCTGTACCTTCTTTCTGTACTTCTTTTGTTTCTTTCTGCACCCCTTGCCTCTTTCTCCACCCTCTTCCTTCTTTCTTCACCCATGTTGCCTCTTTCTGCACTTCCTTTGTTTCTTTCTGCACATCTCTTGCTTCTTTCTGCATCCCTCATGCCTCTCTGCACCCCTCTTCCCTCTATTTGCACCCCTCTTGCCTCTTTCTGCACATCTGTTGCTTCTTTCTGCACTACTCTTGCTTCTTTCTGCACCTCTCTGCTTCTTTCTGCACCCTTCTTCCCTCTTTCTGCACCCCTCTTGCCTCTTTCTACACCTCTGTTCCTTCTTTCTGCACCCCTCTTGCCACTTTCTCCACCCCTGTTCCCCCTTTTTGCATCTCTGTTGCTTCTTTCAGCACTTCTCTGCCTCTTTCTCCACTCCTCATCCCTCTTTCTACACCTCCATTGCTTCTTTCTGCACTTCTCTTGCTTCTTTCTGCACCTCTGTCCCTTCTTTCTGCAACCCTTGTGCCTCTTTCTGCACCTCTCTTGCCTCTTTCTGCACCTCTGTTCCTTCTTTCTGCACTTCTTTTGTTTCTTTCTGTACCTCTCTGGCTTCTTTCTCCACCCCTCTTCCCCCTTTCTGCATCTCTGTTGCTTCTTTCTGCACTTCTGTTGCCTCTTTCTCCACCCCACTTCCCTCGTTCTACACCTCTGTTGCTTTTTTCTGCACTTCTTTTGTTTCTTTCTGCACCTCTCTTGCTTCTTTCTGCAACCCTCTTGCCTCTTTCTCCACCCCTCTTACCACTTTCTGCATCTCTGTTGCTTATTTCTGCACTTCTCGTCTCTTTCTCCACCCCTTTTCCTTCCTTCTGCTCCTCTGTTGCTTCTTTCTGCACCTCTCTTGCTTATTTCTGCACCCCTCTTTCCTCTTTATGCATCCCTCTTTCACTCCCCCTTCCCTCTTTCTGATAAAGAAACTTCAGAGAATTCAAATAATAGCTGCCAAGTTAGCTTTAAAAAGACAGCGGAGGTCCTCTGCGTCCCCATCTCTGAAGGATCTCCATTGGTTACCGATTCTGCAGAGAATACAATTCAAATCACTCTGCATTGTCTTTAAGGCAGTACATGGAATGGGACCGAGACCACTGCAGAGCAAATTCACCTGGTATACTCCATCTAGAAATCTCCGCTCAGCAACAGCAAAATTGGTAAGAACTACCAGATTTAAAAAAACAGGATTGGTGGCAGAGCATTCAGTTCTGCAGCTTCACGGCTGTGGAATGAACTCCAGACTGATCTCAGACAGACTGAGTGGTTGCTGGATTTCAGAAAAAAGCTGAAAACTTGGCTTTTCCCAGGGGCTAGTGTAACTTAGCTGCAGCTCTAACTACGTTCATCTGGCATGGGTGGACCTGCGCACAGGGGAATGTATGGTAATCACAGCACCAGGATACCCGTGGGGTGACAGTGCGCTATATAAGTTCAGCTTACATTACACTACATTGCATTTCTGCACCCCTCTTGCCTCTTTCTGCACCTCTGTTCCTTCTCTCTGCACTTCTTTTGTTTCTTTCTGCACCTCTCTTGCTTCTCTCTGCTTCCCTCTTGTCTCTTTCTCCACCCCTCTTCCCTCTTTCTGCTTCTCCGTTACTTCTTTCTGCACTTCTCTTGCCCCTTTCTGCACCACTCTTCTCTCTTTCTGCACCTCTGTTGCTTCTTTCTGCACTTCCCTTGCTTCTTTCTGCACCCCTCTTGCGTCTTCCTGCACCCCTTTTCCCTTTTTATGCACCTTTCTTGACTCTCTCTGCACCTCTGTTCCTTCTTTCTGCACTTTTGTTTCTTTCTGCACCTCTCTTGCTTCTTTCTGCACCCCTCTTGCCTCTTTCTACACCCCTCCTACCCCTTTCTACATCTCTGTTGCTTGTTTCTGCACTTCTCTTGTCTCTTTCTCCACCCCTGTTCCTTCTTTCTGCACTTCTGTTGCTTCTTTCTGCATCTCTCTTGCTTCTTTCTGCACCCCTTGTGCCTCTTTCACACCCCTCTTCCCTCTTTCTGCACCTCTGTTCCTTCTTCGGCACTTCTTTTGTTTCTTTCTGCACCTCTCTTGCTTCTTTCTGCACCCTCTTCCCTCTTTCTGCACACCTCTTCCCTCTTTCTGCACCTCTGTTCCTTCTTTCTGCACTTCTTTTGTTTCTTTCTGTACCTCTCTTGCTCCTTTCTGCACCCCCTTGCCTGCTTCTGCACCCCTCTTCCCTCTTTCTGCACCCCTCTTGCTTCTTTCTGCACCCCTCTTGCCTCTTTCTGCACCTCTGTTTCTTCTTTCTGCACTTTTGTTTTTTTCAACACCTCTCGCTTCTTTCTGCACCCCCTTTGCCTCTTTCTGCACCCCTCTTGCCTCTTTCTGCATCTCTATTCCTTCTTTCTGCACTTCTTTTGTTCTTTCTGCAGCTCTCTTGCTTCTTTCTGCACCCCGTGCCTCTTTCTCCACCCCTCGTCTCTCTTTCTGCACCCCTGTTGCCTCTTTCTGCACCTCTGTTCCTTCTTTCTGCACTTCTTTTGTTTCTTTCTACAGCTTTCTTGCTTCTTTCTACACCCCTTGCCTCTTTCTGCGCCCCTCTTCCCTCATTCTGCACCCCTGTTGCCTCTTTCTGCAGCTCTCTTGCTTCTTTCTGCACCCCTCGTGCCTCTTTCTGCACCCCTCTTCCCTCTTTTCGCACCCCTCTTGCCTCTTTCTGCACCTCTCTTGCTTCTTTCTGCACCACTTGTGCTTCTTACTGCAACTCCTTTCCCCTCTTTCTGCACCTTTCTTGCCTCTTTCTGAACC
The DNA here is from genome assembly GCA_963921515.1 of Calotriton arnoldi. Lineage (NCBI taxonomy): Eukaryota > Metazoa > Chordata > Amphibia > Caudata > Salamandridae > Calotriton > Calotriton arnoldi. The sequence continues at coordinate 409,474 of CAWUFW010004012.1, read as the reverse complement.
TCTGTTCCTTCTTTCTGCACTTCTTTTGTTTCTTTCTGCACCTCTCTTGCTTCTTTCTGCTTCCCTCTTGCCTCTAATTCAACCCCTCTTCCCCCTTTCTGCATCCCTGTTTCTTCTTTTTGCACTTCTCTTGTCTCTTTCTGCACCCCACTTCCCTCTTTCTGCACCTCTGTTCCTTCTTTCTGCACTTCTTTTGTTTCTTTCTGCACCTCTCTTGTTTCTTTCTGCAGCCCTCTTGCTTCTTTCTGCACCCCCTTGCCTCTTTCTCCACCCCTCTTCCTTCTTTCTTCACCCCTGTTGCCTCTTTCTGCACTTCTTTTGTTTCTTTCTGCATATCTCTTGCTTCTTTCTGCACCCCTCGTGCCTCTTTCTGCACCCCTCTTCCCTCTTTTTGCACCCCTCTTGCCTCTTTCTGCACCTGTTTCTTCTTTCTGCACTACTCTTGCTTCTTTCTGCACCTCTCTGCTTCTTTCTGCACCCTTCTTCCCTCTTTCTGCACCCCTCTTACCTCTTTCTACACCGCTGTTCCTTCTTTCTGCACCTCTCTTGCTTCTTTCTGCACTCCTCTTGCCACTTTCTCCATCCCTTTTCGCCCCTTTTTGCATCTCTGTTGCTTCTTTCTGCACTTCTCTTTCTCCACCCCTCATCCCTCTTTCTGCACCTCTGTTGCTTCTTTCTGCACTTCTCTTGCTTCTTTCTGTACCTCTGTCCCTTCTCTCTGCAACCCTTGTGCCTCTTTCTGCACCCCTCTTACCTCTTTCTGCACCTCTGTTCCTTCTTTCTGCACTTCTTTTGTTTTTTTCTGCACCTCTCTTGCTTCTTTCTGCACCCCTCTTGCCTCTTTCTCCACCCCTCTTCCCCCTTTCTGCAGCTCTGTTGCTTCTTACTGCACTTCTGTTGCCTCTTTCTCCACCCTCTTCCCTCGTTCTGCATCTCTGTTGCTTCTTTCTGCACTTCTTTTGTTTCTTTTTGCACCTCTCTTGCTTCTTTCTGCACTCCTCTTGCCTCTTTTTCCACCCCTCTTACCCTTTTCTGCATCTGTTGCTTGTTTCTGCACTACTCTTGTCTCTTTCTCCCACCCCTGTTCCTTCTTTCTGGACCTCTCTTGCTTCTTTCTGCACTCCTCTTGCCTCTTTCTCCACCCCTCTTACCCCTGTCTGCATCTGTTGCTTGTTTCTGCACTACTCTTGTCTCTTTCTCCACCCCTGTTCCTTCTTTCTGGACCTCTCTTGCTTCTTTCTGCACCTCTGTTCCTTCTTTCTGCACTTCTTTTGTTTCTTTCTGCACCTCTCTTGTTTCTTTCTGCACCCCTCTTGCTTCTTTCTGCACCCCTCTTGCCTCTTTCTCCACCCCACTTCCCTATTTCTGAATCTCTGTTGCTTCTTTCTGCATTTCTCTTGCTTCTGTCTGCATCTCTCTTGCTTCTTTCTGCACCCCTCGTGCCTCTTTCTGCACCCCTCATCCCTCTTTCTGCACTCCTCTTGCCTCTTTCTGCACCTCTGTTCCTTCTTTCTGCACTTCTTTTGTTTCTTTCTGTACCTCTCGCTTCTTTCTGCACCCCTTTTGCCTCTTTTTGCACCCCTTCTGCCTCTTACTGCACCCATCTTGCCTCTTTCTGCACCTCTGTACCTTCTTTCTGTACTTCTTTTGTTTCTTTCTGCACCCCCTTGCCTCTTTCTCCACCCCTCTTCCTTCTTTCTTCACCCATGTTGCCTCTTTCTGCACTTCCTTTGTTTCTTTCTGCACATCTCTTGCTTCTTTCTGCATCCCTCATGCCTCTCTGCACCCCTCTTCCCTCTATTTGCACCCCTCTTGCCTCTTTCTGCACATCTGTTGCTTCTTTCTGCACTACTCTTGCTTCTTTCTGCACCTCTCTGCTTCTTTCTGCACCCTTCTTCCCTCTTTCTGCACCCCTCTTGCCTCTTTCTACACCTCTGTTCCTTCTTTCTGCACCCCTCTTGCCACTTTCTCCACCCCTGTTCCCCCTTTTTGCATCTCTGTTGCTTCTTTCAGCACTTCTCTGCCTCTTTCTCCACTCCTCATCCCTCTTTCTACACCTCCATTGCTTCTTTCTGCACTTCTCTTGCTTCTTTCTGCACCTCTGTCCCTTCTTTCTGCAACCCTTGTGCCTCTTTCTGCACCTCTCTTGCCTCTTTCTGCACCTCTGTTCCTTCTTTCTGCACTTCTTTTGTTTCTTTCTGTACCTCTCTTGCTTCTTTCTCCACCCCTCTTCCCCCTTTCTGCATCTCTGTTGCTTCTTTCTGCACTTCTGTTGCCTCTTTCTCCACCCCACTTCCCTCGTTCTACACCTCTGTTGCTTTTTCTGCACTTCTTTTGTTTCTTTCTGCACCTCTCTTGCTTCTTTCTGCAACCCTCTTGCCTCTTTCTCCACCCCTCTTACCACTTTCTGCATCTCTGTTGCTTATTTCTGCACTTCTCGTCTCTTTCTCCACCCCTTTTCCTTCCTTCTGCTCCTCTGTTGCTTCTTTCTGCACCTCTCTTGCTTATTTCTGCACCCCTCTTTCCTCTTTATGCCATCCCTCTTTCACTCCCCCTTCCCTCTTTCTGATAAAGAAACTTCAGAGAATTCAAATAATAGCTGCCAAGTTAGCTTTAAAAAGACAGCGGAGGTCCTCTGCGTCCCCATCTCTGAAGGATCTCCATTGGTTACCGATTCTGCAGAGAATACAATTCAAATCACTCTGCATTGTCTTTAAGGCAGTACATGGAATGGGACCGAGACCACTGCAGAGCAAATTCACCTGGTATACTCCATCTAGAAATCTCCGCTCAGCAACAGCAAAATTGGTAAGAACTACCAGATTTAAAAAAAACAGGATTGGTGGCAGAGCATTCAGTTCTGCAGCTTCACGGCTGTGGAATGAACTCCAGACTGATCTCAGACAGACTGAGTGGTTGCTGGATTTCAGAAAAAAGCTGAAAACTTGGCTTTTTCCCAGGGGCTAGTGTAACTTAGCTGCAGCTCTAACTACGTTCATCTGGCATGGGTGGACCTGCGCACAGGGGAATGTATGGTAATCACAGCACCAGGATACCCGTGGGGTGACAGTGCGCTATATAAGTTCAGCTTACATTACACTACATTGCATTTCTGCACCCCTCTTGCCTCTTTCTGCACCTCTGTTCCTTCTCTCTGCACTTCTTTTGTTTCTTTCTGCACCTCTCTTGCTTCTCTCTGCTTCCCTCTTGTCTCTTTCTCCACCCCTCTTCCCTCTTTCTGCTTCTCCGTTACTTCTTTCTGCACTTCTCTTGCCCCTTTCTGCACCACTCTTCTCTCTTTCTGCACCTCTGTTGCTTCTTTCTGCACTTCCCTTGCTTCTTTCTGCACCCCTCTTGCGTCTTCCTGCACCCCTTTTCCCTTTTTATGCACCTTTCTTGACTCTCTCTGCACCTCTGTTCCTTCTTTCTGCACTTTTTGTTTCTTTCTGCACCTCTCTTGCTTCTTTCTGCACCCCTCTTGCCTCTTTCTACACCCCTCCTACCCCTTTCTACATCTCTGTTGCTTGTTTCTGCACTTCTCTTGTCTCTTTCTCCACCCCTGTTCCTTCTTTCTGCACTTCTGTTGCTTCTTTCTGCATCTCTGTTGCTTCTTTCTGCACCCCTTGTGCCTCTTTCACACCCCTCTTCCCTCTTTCTGCACCTCTGTTCCTTCTTCGGCACTTCTTTTGTTTCTTTCTGCACCTCTCTTGCTTCTTTCTGCACCCTCTTCCCTCTTTCTGCACACCTCTTCCCTCTTTCTGCACCTCTGTTCCTTCTTTCTGCACTTCTTTTGTTTCTTTCTGTACCTCTCTTGCTCCTTTCTGCACCCCTTGCCTGCTTCTGCACCCTCTTCCCTCTTTCTGCACCCCTCTTGCTTCTTTCTGCACCCCTCTTGCCTCTTTCTGCACCTCTGTTTCTTCTTTCTGCACTTTTGTTTTTTTCAACACCTCTCGCTTCTTTCTGCACCCCCCTTTTGCCTCTTTCTGCACCCCTCTTGCCTCTTTCTGCATCTCTATTCCTTCTTTCTGCACTTCTTTTGTTCTTTCTGCAGCTCTCTTGCTTCTTTCTGCACCCCGTGCCTCTTTCTCCACCCCTCGTCTCTCTTTCTGCACCCCTGTTGCCTCTTTCTGCACCTCTGTTCCTTCTTTCTGCACTTCTTTTGTTTCTTTCTACAGCTTTCTTGCTTCTTTCTACACCCCTTGCCTCTTTCTGCGCCCCTCTTCCCTCATTCTGCACCCCTGTTGCCTCTTTCTGCAGCTCTCTTGCTTCTTTCTGCACCCCTCGTGCCTCTTTCTGCACCCCTCTTCCCTCTTTTCGCACCCCTCTTGCCTCTTTCTGCACCTCTCTTGCTTCTTTCTGCACCACTTGTGCTTCTTACTGCAACTCCTTTCCCCTCTTTCTGCACCTTTCTTGCCTCTTTCTGAACCTCTGTTCCTTCTTTCTGCACTTCTTTTGTTTCTTTCTGCACCTCTCTTGCTTCTTTCTGCTTCCCTCTTGCCTCTAATTCAACCCCTCTTCCCCCTTTCTGCATCCCTGTTTCTTCTTTTTGCACTTCTCTTGTCTCTTTCTGCACCCCACTTCCCTCTTTCTGCACCTCTGTTGCTTCTTTCTGCACTTCTCTTGCTTCTTTCTGCACCCATCGTGCCTCTTTCTGCACCCCTTTTCCCTCTTTCTGCACCTTTCTTGCCTCTTGCTGCACCTCTGTTCCTTCTTTCTGCACTTCTTTTGTTTCTTTCTGCACCTATCTTGCTTCTTTCTGCACCCCTGTTCCCTCTTTCTGCACCTCTCTTGCCTCTTTCTGCACTTCTCTTGCCTCTTTCTGCACACCTGTTGTTTTTTTCTGCACTTCTCTTGCCTCTTTCTGCATCTCTGTTGCTTCTTTCTGCACCCTTCGTGCCTCTTTCTGCACCCCTTGTGCCTCTTTCTGCACCCCTCTTCCCATCTTTCTGCATCTCTGTTGCCTCTTTCTGCACTTCTCTTGCCTCTTTCTGCATTTCTGTTGCTTCTTTCTGCACCCCTCTTGCCTCTTTCTGTACCCCCTTCTCTCTTTCTGCACATCTCTTCCCTCTTTCTGTACTTCTCTCCCCTCTTTCTGCACTTCTCTTCTCTCTTTCTGCACCCCTCTTGCCTCTGTCTGCACCTCACTTGCCTCTTTCTGCACATCTTCTGCCTCGTTCTGTACCTGTCTTGCCTCTTTCTGCACTTCTCTTCCTTTTTTCTGCACCTTTCTTGTTTCTTTCTGCAATTCTCGTCTGTTTTATCACTTCTGTTGCTTCTTTCTGCACCTCTGTGGCTTCTTTAAGCACTTCTCTTGCCTCTTTCTGCACTTCTTTTGCCTTTTTCTGCAACACTCTTGTCTCTTTCATCACTTCTCTTGCTTTTTTCTGCACCCCTCTTGCCTCTTTCTGCACCCCTCTTCCCTCTTTCTGCACCGCTCGTGCCTCTTTCTGAAACTCTGTAGCTTCTTTTTGCACTTATCTTGCTTCTTTCTGCACTCCTGTTGCTTCTTTCTGCACTCCTCATGCCTCTTTCTGCACCCTTCTTCCCTCTTTCTGCACCTCTCTTGCCTCTTTCTGCAGCCTTTTTCCCTTTTTCTGCATCTCCTTTGCCTGTTTCTGCAACTCTCTTGCCTCTTTCTGCAGTTCTCTTCTCTCCTTCTGCACCTCTATTGCGCCTTTCTGCACCTCTCTTGCCTCTTTCTGCACCCCTCTTGCCTCCTTCTGCACCTCTGTTGGTTCTTTATGCACTTCTCTTGCTTCTTTCTGCACCTCTCTTGCTTCTTTCTGCACCTCTCTTGCAAATGTCTGCACCCCACGTGCCTCTGTGTGCACCTCTCTTGCCTCTTTCTGCTCCTCTTGCCTTTCTGCACCTCATTTGCTTTTTTCTGCACTTCTCTTGCCTCTTTCTGCTCCCCTCTTGCCTCTTTCTGCACCTCTGTTGGTTCTTTCTGCACTGCTCTTGCTTCTGTCTGCTACTCTCTTGCACATTTCTGCACCCCTCTTGCCTCTTTCTGCACCTCTGTTGGTTCTTTCTGTACCTCTCTTGCCTCTGTCTGCACCCCTGTTCCCTCTTTCTGCACCTCTTTTGCCTGTTTATGCAACTCTCATGCCTCGTTCTGCACTTTCTTGCCTTTTTCTGCTCCTCTGTTGCTTCCTTTTGCACTTCTCTTGCCTTTTTCTGCACCCCTCTTGCCTCTTTCTGCACCTCTGTTGCTTCTTTCTGCACTTCTCTTGCTTCTTTCTATACCTCTCTTGCTTCTTTCTGCACCCCTCTTGCCTCTTTCTGCACCCTTCTTCCCTCTTTGTGCACCTCTCCTGTCTCTTTCTGCAACTCTCTTGCCTCTTTCTGCACCCCTATTGCCTCCTTCTGCACCTCTGTTGGTTCTTTCTGCACTTCTCATGCCTCTTTCTGCACCTCTGTTGGTTCTTTCTGCACCTCTCTTGCCTCTGTCTGCACCCCTGTTCCCTCTTTCTGCACCTCTTTTGCCTGTTAATGCAACTCTCATGCCTTGTTCTGCACTTTTCTTGCCTTTTTCTGCACCTCTGTCGGTTCCTTTTGCACTTCTCTTGCCTCTTTCTGCACCCCTCTTGCCTCTTTCTGCACTACTGTTGCTTCTTTCTGCACTTCTTTTGCCTTTTTCTGCAACTCTCTTGTCTCTTTCATCACTTCTCTTGCTTTTTTCTGCACCCCTCTTGCCTCTTTCTGCACCCCTCTTCCCTCTTTCTGCACCTCTCGTGCCTCTTTCTGAAACTCTGTAGCTTCTTTTTGCACTTATCTTGCTTCTTTCTGCACTCCTGTTGCTTCTTTCTGCACTCCTCATGCCTCTTTCTGCACCCTTCTTCCCTCTTTCTGCACCTCTCTTGCCTCTTTCTGCAGCCTTTTTCCCTTTTTCTGCATCTCCTTTGCCTGTTTCTGCAACTCTCTTGCCTCTTTCTGCAGTTCTCTTCTCTCCTTCTGCACCTCTATTGCGCCTTTCTGCACCTCTCTTGCCTCTTTCTGCACCCCTCTTGCCTCCTTCTGCACCTCTGTTGGTTCTTTATGCACTTCTCTTGCTTCTTTCTGCACCTCTCTTGCAAATTTCTGCACCTCTCTTGCAAATGTCTGCACCCCACGTGCCTCTGTGTGCACCTCTCTTGCCTCTTTCTGCTCCTCTTGCCTTTCTGCACCTCATTTGCTTTTTTCTGCACTTCTCTTGCCTCTTTCTGCTCCCCTCTTGCCTCTTTCTGCACCTCTGTTGGTTCTTTCTGCACTGCTCTTGCTTCTGTCTGCTACTCTCTTGCACATTTCTGCACCCCTCTTACCTCTTTCTGCACCTCTGTTGGTTCTTTCTGTACCTCTCTTGCCTCTGTCTGCACCCCTGTTCCCTCTTTCTGCACCTCTTTTGCCTGTTTATGCAACTCTCATGCCTCGTTCTGCACTTTCTTGCCTTTTTCTGCTCCTCTGTTGCTTCCTTTTGCACTTCTCTTGCCTTTTTCTGCACCCCTCTTGCCTCTTTCTGCACCTCTGTTGCTTCTTTCTGCACTTCTCTTGCTTCTTTCTATACCTCTCTTGCTTCTTTCTGCACCCCTCTTGCCTCTTTCTGCACCCTTCTTCCCTCTTTGTGCACCTCTCCTGTCTCTTTCTGCAACTCTCTTGCCTCTTTCTGCACCCCTATTGCCTCCTTCTGCACCTCTGTTGGTTCTTTCTGCACTTCTCATGCCTCTTTCTGCACCTCTGTTGGTTCTTTCTGCACCTCTCTTGCCTCTGTCTGCACCCCTGTTCCCTCTTTCTGCACCTCTTTTGCCTGTTAATGCAACTCTCATGCCTTGTTCTGCACTTTTCTTGCCTTTTTCTGCACCTCTGTTGGTTCCTTTTGCACTTCTCTTGCCTCTTTCTGCACCCCTCTTGCCTCTTTCTGCACTACTGTTGCTTCTTTCTGCACTTCTCTTGCTTCTTTCTATACCTCTCTTGCTTCTTTCTGCACCCCTCTTGCCTCTTTCTGCACCCTTCTTCCCTCTTTGTGCACCCCTCTTGCCTCTTTCTGCACCCCTCTTGCCTCTTTCTGTACCTCTCTTGCTTCTTTCTGCACCTCTGTTGCTTCTTTCTGCACTTCTCTTGCCTCTTTCTGTACCCCTCTTGCCTCTTTCTGCACCCTTCTTCCCTCTTTCTGCACCTCTCTTGCCTCTTTCTGCACCCCTGTTCCCCTTATCTGCACCTCTCTTGCCTGTTTGTGCAACCCTCTTGCCTCTTTCTGCAGTTCTCTTGTATCCTTCTGCACCTGTTGCTTCTTTCTGTACCCCTCTTGCCTCTTTCTGCACTTCTCTTGCCTCTTTCTGCACCTCACTTACCTCTTTCTGCTCCTCTCTAGCCTCTTTCTGCTCCTCTCTTGCCTCTTTCTGCACTTCTCTTGCCTCTTTCTGCACATTTTTTACTCTTTCTGCATCTCTCTTGTTTTTTTCTGCCATTCTCTTGCTCCTTTCTGTACTTCTCTCGCCTGTTTCTATATTCAAATGGGAAGTGCAAGCTGTCAAGTTTAAAGGTCTGCGTGCTCTTGTGACTGAGGTATATGTCTACTTGCACATGTATTCTCACATGTGTTATGCATCTGAAGGTGGTAGGTTAAAAAGCGGGTAGCTTCTCTTATAGGTGGTCAAATCTTCTTAGTTCTGCTCTGTCATTCGGTTGCACAGGCAGACCTGTCTTATGTATTATAGATCCCCTCAAATATACTATTGAATACCCATGTGCCCTGTATTGTGAGCAGAAAGAAATGCATACACCTTTTTTTACACAAATTTACAGAGTATGCTGTTTGAAACACAGGTATTCAAGTGTTTGTATGTTTATTTTCATTTAACATGTCACTAGGTAAAAGCATAGACACACATGCATACCTTCACAAACTTGGTCAGACTTACAACAGTGATATGCTTAGGATTGCTGTTTTATATTTGGTAGGCCTAACATTCTGAGCAGTCGATTAATAGTGAACCTTCAAGAGAAAAGTGAAGTTTAAGACATCTTCGGAGAAGGATTAGTGATTAGTGTACTTTGTATGAGACTGTTGTAAGATACAGTCAAAGTAGGCCTCTTTCTGCACCTCTGTTGGTTCTTTCTGCACATCTCTTGCTTCTTTCTTCACCTTTCTTCCTCTTTCTGGACTTCTGTTGCCTCTTTCTGCATTTCTCTTGCTTCTTTCTGCACCATTCTTCCTCTTTCTGCACCTTTCTTGCCTCTTTCTGCACTTCTCTTGCTTATTTCTGCACCTTTCTTCCTCTTTCGGCACATGTCCTACCTATGTAGACATAGTTAGAAATTAGCATTTAAAAAACCCTAGAAATTCACTGAAAAAACCATAGGTTTCAGGGACGTTATTGTTAGAAATTATCATTTAAAAAACCATAGAAATTCACAGAAAAAAACACAGGTTTCAGGGATGTTATAGTTAGTTGGACATTTCACTCATACAAAACCAGAGAAATTCAGCCGTTATAGTTAGTTGAGCTAACTATAACTCGCGCCCCGCAATGCACTGCTGATGACATCACATATTACATCACGCCCCAGTGGGCTTATGCGCGGTTGCATCCTGGTAATTGTAGTTCACTTGAAAATCCAAACCCAAGTGGGTGCCGCTGTCCCCCCCCAAAAATAGTTCAAGTCTTACCCAAGTGGGTGTGCTCAGGGCAAAACAGGGCTAAAACTCAGCCGATACACCATCCTCAGACCGGACTCTTCGTTCCTGCAGTGTCTCTTAGTTCCTGACACCACGGACCTGCTCACTCAGCAGGGGGGCTTCTTCACGGCTAAGGCAGGCCGCTATGATACAAAACAAAGAGTTGCCCCCAATGAAGAAGCCACACACGGCGAGCTTTAGCCATTTTAATCTGAGGATTGCATGAGCTTACAGCCTGGCGTTCCCAGCACAAATAACAGAGCCAGACGCGTTTCGGGCACTCCACTGCCCTTGTTCACTGGCATATAAGGAGGCAGCAGCAAAGCGAACCACATGCACATATTTATAAATATCCCGCCCCAGTGGGCGTATGCGCGGTTGCATCCTGGTAATTGTAGTTCACTTGAAAATCCAAACCCAAGTGGGTGCAACCGTCCCCCCAAAAAAATAGTTCAAGTCTTACCCAAGTGGGTGTGCTCAGGGCAAAACAGGGCTAAAACTCAGCTGATAAACCATCCTCAGACTGGATTCGTCGTTCCTGCAGTGTCTCTTAGTTCCTGACACCGCGGACCTGCTCACTCAGCAGGGGGGCTTCTTCGCGGCTAAGCAGGCCGCTATGATACAAAACAAAGAGTTGCCCCCAATGAAGAAGCCCCACACGGCGAGCTTTAGCCATTTTTATCTTTGGATTGCCCCCAATGTGGCTTCTATATATATATTCATCGCCGCTTCCAGTCTCCTTGTTTTTATAAGCACACATAGTTTTAGGTACTTGTTTTTAGGGTTACACATTAGAAGTGTTTGTTTTATTGCACTTAGCACTTTATTTATTCTTGTATTTTGCACCAACACTACATTCCCAGTTGAATTGTTTACAAATCGGAGTAGTACATCCTCTAGTACTGTATGAGCACTAGCACTTTGTTTCTCTGTGGAAACCAGTAAAGTAAAGGTATTTAAACCTGGATGCTGTTCAACATTCTGTAAAAAGCAATGTTTTATCTTATTTATCATTATGAGATTTATTACAACTGCTTTTACAAATCTAGTCTTTACAGTGCTATATATATGTTTGATTCTAAAATGCTTGATTTTAACAACATTTTTATGGTTTTAAGATATTTATTCTGATATTTTATCTGACTAAATGACGTATGAAACCATGAATTACAAATCCATCTACTGTTAAGCATTTTTTTCTATGTCTATGTAAACGAAACTGGGTACATGGCACTTTAAGAAAATAAAAAAAAATTGTATTTAATGGTACCTCCTTCTGTGCTAGCGCGTCATGTGATCAAGATCCTTAGGGATCGAAATGCGTCATGCTGTTGGAGTTGTGTGTGGAGCTGAATAAAATCTAATCTACACCGATTCTGTGGTCCGTACTTCATATTTGCGCAGTAAGAAAAGAGGCTGCGAGAGGAGAATTGCTGCATATATATATATATGCCAAACAATTCCTCCATTGTAGGAGACAAAGGCACGTGCAGGGCGGCTTCAACTTGCCGGTGGATGGAGCGCCCATGTGAATTTCGGCAAAAGAAAAGATGTTGAAGCCAAGTCTGGGAACAGATGCTTTTATTTCATAACATTAAAGTGGCAGCGTGCATGTCAGGTCATAGTCCTTACGCGTTTCAGCTCCATCGTGAGCCTTGATCACAGGTGAGGCCGGTTGCAATTGTTGAGTAACCACGTGGCTTAAGTAGTAGCTGCAATATGTCACTACAACATCCAGCATGCCCCTGAAATAGAATTTCAATGTCAAAGTACTTGCAGTGCTTTCAAAGTAAAGGTTAAATACCGTCCTTGACACCACACGCATTTTTAATTTCACTTCCGAAGCTGGTGATGAAAAATAAAATAAAGTGACTGTGTGCATATATATATATATATATATATATATATATATATATTTTAACAAAACGATTCCCAAAGAGAGCGCGCTCTGCCATCCGGTGCAGACATCAAACGGGCGGAATCCAGCCCGATAGTAATATTTGTGGAACAAAGGGATGCCGCACTCCAGAGTTGCTTATCAAGGGTTCTTTATTCTGTCACCACCACTACCACCAACGTGTTTCACCACAAGGGCTTGATCACGTGTTGGTGGTAGTGGTGGTGACAGAATAAAGAACCCTTGATAAGCAACTCTGGAGTGCAGCATCCCTTTGTTCCACAAATATATATATATATATATATATATATACACACATATATGTATGAGTGTGCCTCTACAACACCGTCCTAACCACAAATGCGTCTAAACCACGCATTTCTTTACCACGCATAACATTACCATGCAATTTCGTGGTAAAGGGATATGCGTGGTAAAGATTACCACTACCCCGTCCCCCCTTCCCACCCTAAGCCCTAAATTCCTATCCCCCTACCTCGCCACCTCGCTCTGAGGCCTAAAACTTACCCCGCCCTGCCCTTAAAACTACACCTTCTCCTCCCCCAAGGCCTAAAATCCTGCTCCCTACCAAAACTACCCCGACCCCAGTCCCCCTGCCCTGAGCCCTAAAACTCACCCCGTGCTGTCCTTAAATGTACCCCTACCCCTTCAACTGCCCTGAGGCCTAAAACCTGTACCCAATTAAATAAACGTGTGCCCACCTGTATGCATGCACCCCAGTTCCTGCATGGCATGGACTTATCAGTCCGTGCCGTCCAGGAACTGTTTTTGGTGTTCCCATTGTGGTGCTCATTTTCAGGGCACCGCCGTGAGAACGTCAAAAACAAAGCCTGCCAGACAGGAGGAAACTCCTAATCAGGCGGGCGGGCGGACCACAGCTTTGGTGGTGCGGCGGCAGGACGGCAGGGCGGACCCGGTGCCGCACTGCCAAAGTTGTAATCAGGCCCCTAGTGTCTGCTATCACTTCTGCTTTTGAGATAGCACATGTCCTAATTCAGAAACAAGGCACATTATTTTTCTTTAGCAATGGGAGGGTTGTGACAATGTTTGAGACCTTCTGTCCTTCTTAGGTTATGGACTCAGCATCAAAGGCACACGTGTAGCGCCACATGCAGTGTAAGAATTGGTAAGAATGAACAACGGAATCACAGCTCTTTGTTTGAGAGCAGCTGACGTGCCATTATCTCAGCTTTTTCACTATACTGCTGGGTCCTCTGCCTAGAATCTAACATCTTTCTTGAGCATCAATTAGAAGACAGGTGCGAAGTGAGAACTCAGTGGATTAGCTGCCCGAATAACCACCTCCAGCAACAACACGTCATACTCATGTCATGTTCAAATAAGGTGGTGGTACTTGCCATATGAAAAAAGATAGGGAGGAGGGATGGCGATGGGGTGGCAGAGGGGTCATCTCTTCAAGGAATATGGAAGCACAACTCGCTAGGGCTCAAGAAGTCCAGGCCTCCCCAACTGTACATGCACACCCAGTAGACCACCAGAACTCAAGTGAGTACCGCACGGGTCCGGTCATCTCCCCATCCTGCAGCAAGTCAAAAATACTTAAATTTGTCTTCAATAAAAGGGCAATCCCATGGATTTTCTCCTTTTGTGCAGGTGTTGAGCACATAGGGGGTGGTGTTACTCTGGATTTGTCAAGGTCGTCCACCCAAAAGAATCGGTAGGATTTTCCTTCTCCTTTAATTAAACCTAACTAAAACATTAGCAAATTCCCTTCTGCAGAAAGCTGATTTATATCATTGTTTAATCGCTTTAACGCTTCAATGTTCACATTATAATGTTCACTGGTATCACTAAACCATAGTTACTCTCTGCATGGTTGCTAATCAGACAGGTTCAGAACAACAACAACTGGATTTCCTTTTGTTAATAGTGTTTATATTTTCTAAAGTTGATCAGGCTTTAAGAAGTCTGCTTTTTAAAAATAAGTATTGTTTTATTTTATCATCTTCTTTGGAATTTAATTTGATTCCTTTCAGACAAAGACCTATATCTCCAATATAAAAGTGACAAAACTTCACAATAGCGTTGATTTATTCTGATGATGTAATCCATACTGAAAGCACTAGTATTGGCACCAAAACAAGGCAATCATACAGAGAAAGTAAAAGCAGGTAAACAACTTACCACCACTTAATAACTTCATCACCAACCACAGCTCGTCTTTTACCACAAAGGAAGTGTAATAAGTCACTACATTGGGATGATTGCACTGGCTCATGGCTTGTATTTCTTTCTGGAAACAAGACAGCACAGGAGTTGATAAATTGAGGGAAATAAACCATTATTGCATATAATGGGAATTAACACAGTAAGTTCGGAAATGTACATATTTCTCAGCGGAACTCTGCAGGCAACTTTTATTGTTCTAATTTTCCTGCGAAACAAACGGTTTGCACACAAAATTATAAGCTGCTAATCTACAGTGCGGAGAGCCATCCATTTGGTGCAAATTATGGTTATTTCATATTGAAAATAACATTCTTTGTTGTACAATAAAATGGCATTGTGTTTTGATGAAAACGTAGAAGCAATTAAAAATACAAAAGAATGGGTGAATACTTCTAAGCATCTTAGAAACAGATACACGAGTCTTTAACAGCAATATCACCTGCCATCCTAATGTATCGACTCACCTCCCACAGTAAAAGAATGCTGCCATATAAATGCAATACAAACAAAAAAGGGGTGTAACAAATATGTCTTCTATCTGTTGAAACCCCAAACGAATGGCTCTCTACGCTCATTGTTTGGCTGTGGCTGGATTCTTAGGTAAGTCTACTGAAATCTTCTTATGTTTTGCATCACTGACAACCTCTGATACATTGGTATCCTACAGGTGTTAGAAAAGGGAAGGACCTTCGGGCAAAGATCCTGCAACAGGTTCACATTTAGTGCTATTCATTCATTTACTTATTAATCTATTCATAAACATCTTGGCACTAAAAGTACTGAACACTGAGGGGCTAGCCGACAAAAACCCATCTTCAACACATGTTTTACACTGCAGGAGTTTTACACTGGCAACAAGTAAGGGGATATATTGGCCGAGGAAAGAGATCTATTGGCCGAGGGAAAATTATTAAAGCTGCATTGCCAATATGGCTTTATGTCAGTATATTGAGTGCAAAAATATCAGGTACAAAAATACTGAACCACAAAAAGTATTATGTCCACAATATCGATATTAATGCGTGGGGAGGGCTCCGGCCCACACACGCAGCCCCGAGGGTCTGCCACCTCGCCGGGGCAGGTTCTTTAAAATTACATACGGGGCTGCGAGGCCCCCGCAGCCCCGGGGACCACCACCTCCCCGGGGCTTAATTAACAAAGGAGGGGGACAGCGCTGCCCCCCTCCTGGAGCCCTACATTGCCCTGGGGACTGGCAGTCCCCAGGGCCGGCTTCAGCAATGTCCAGGGGTGCCGAGCCCCGGGACATTGCAGTTTGCTATGGCATGGCGGGAGCACTGCTCCTGTCATGCCATGGCAAACACTCTGAAAAATGATCTCGCTGGCTGAAAGCCGAGCAAGTGTCTGTTTCCCTTATCGCTGTCAAGTTGGCACTGCTTTGGGATCCAGGGAGCTGCATGTTAGCAAAGTATCCCAAAGTTTTGGTAAACTCCGCATGATTTGAAAAATTCTTCCTTTTCTTCCTGTGGATGCTCGACGTACCATCATCCACGCCCTTATAACATCTCATTTGGATTACGCAAACAGCCTGTATGCCGGTGCCCCAGCCTATCTGATCAAACAGCTACAGATAGTGCAGAATGCGGCGGCAAGAATGATTTGTAACATTCCATATCGCCACTCAATTTCACCGCACCTAAAAAAATTACATTGGCTGCCCGTGACTAACCGCATTCGATTTAAATCCCTGGTACTGGCATATAGAGCATTGCAGGGTCAGGGCCCGGCCTACCTGTAGAGCCAGACTAAAGCTTGCTCAGGCGCCCGCTCCCTTAGATCCAACCATCTTTTCCTTATACGTACTCCCCGTTTTCGTCGCTCAAGAATGGGGGAAGAGCATTTGCGGTTATCACAGCCCAAGCTTGGAACAACCTGCCACTGTCTCTCCGTTTGACAGAAACGGAATGCATTTTTCGACGCAATTTAAAAACCTGGCTGTTTACCTTCCTTTAGTTGCTTAGTGTCACTTATGACTTTCTGCTGCTCGCAGCGCTGGGACACCCCCGTTGGGGGTAGCTGTGCGCTATATAAGATTCTAAATAAATAAATAAAGTAATGTGGCTCCCGCTGGAGGTGGGGAGCCACCAAGGCCCGCGGAGGCCTGTAGGCTCCCCCCGCGGTCCCTATGGGCGCCCTGAGTGGGACCAGGGCACCCAGCCTAGAGGCTAAGCCCCTCCATTTTATTCTTTTTATATATAAAATGATTGAAAAAATGCAGCAGGCCCCGGGGGATGGGGTACCTGGGGCCAAAAATGGCCCAGGAAAGGGGGACCACGTGGCCCCCTTCCTTTATTAAAAATAATATTTTTTATAAATAATAATAATAATTAAAAAAAGAAAGGCCAGGCTCCCGGGGATGGGGACCCCAGGGCTGAAATCGGCCATTTGTTTTTTAATAAATAAGGATTAAAAAAGGGTCAGGCCCCGGGGCATTGGGTCCCCGAGGCCCAAAACGGTCCAGGGAAGGGGGGGGCCACACAGTCCCCCTTCCTAAAAATATATAAAGGAAAATAAAACGGCAACTTGCCAGAGGCCCCGCCCCCTTTCTCCACCACTCTGCAAATACGCCTCCTGGCGTGCTGCTGGTTGAGGGGTGAGGTCTCCTTCGCTGCTGAGCGTCCTTAGGGGCCAGCTAAACCTCTTGTTACCTCCAGTAAGCCCCACACAGTGGGATTGCCGAGAGGTGGTTGGAGGCACCACCCCCTTCCTCATCACTTTGCAAATGAGCCTCTCAGCACACTGCTGGTGGGGGGATGAGGTCCCCTTGCCGCCTGAGGGCCTCAGGACTAAAGTGGACTTCTTCCCCCAACCAGTAGTGCACCAGGAGGTGCGTTTACAGAGTGGTGGAGAAAGGGGCATGGTTCTGATGACCTCTCAGCAATCTACCTGTGTGGGTCTTTCTGGAGGTAACAGGAGGGCTAATTGGCCCCCAAGGACCTTCAATAGCCAAGGGGGCTTCACCCCCCAACTAGTAGTGCGCCAGGAGGCGTGTTTCCAGAGTGGTGGAGAAAAGGGGCATGGCCACCGAAAACCTCTCAGCAAATCCACTGTGTGGGACTTGCTGGAGGTAACAGGAGGGGTAGTTGGTACCCAAGGACCCTCAATAGCCAAAGGGGACTTCATCCCCCTACTAGTAGTGCACCAGGAGGTGCGTTTGCAGAGTGGTGGAGAAAGGGGGCGTGTATCCTAACAGGTCTCAGCAATCCTGCTGTGTGGGACTTACTAGAGGTAATAGGAGGGGTAGTTGGCCCCCAAGGATGTCCTTGGGGGCCAACTATCCCTCCTTTTATCTCTATTAAGTCCCACACAGCGGGATTGCTAAGAGGTCTTCAGAGGCCACGTCCCCTTTCCCCCATACTCTGCAAACGCAGCTCGTGGTGCACTACTGGTTGGGGGATGAAGTCCACTTTACTCCTGAGGGACCTTGTACCTCCTGTAAGTACTACACAGCAGGATTCCTGAGTGCTGGTCAGAGGCCCAGCCCCCTTTCTCCACCAATCTGCAAACGTGACTACTATTTGAAAAACCACAGACATTCACTGAAATAACCAAAGGTTACAGGGATGTTCTAGTTAGGAATTAGCATTTAAAAGACCTTAGAAATTCACTGAAAAAAACAAAGGTTACAGAAACGTTATAGTTAGGCTCAGGTTTCACTGGTACAAAACCACAGAAATTCAGCAGTTATAGTTAGCTGAGCTAACTATAACTCGCGCCCCCACAATGCAGTGCTTATGACCTCACATATTACACAACTCATGACATGGTCAGTGACATCACCGATGACATCACTGAGCCTAACTATAACGTCTCTGTAACCTTTGTTTTTTTCAGTAAATATATATATATATATTTCTCCAGAGAGGATATACTAAAGCCATCATTAGAAAAGCCAAGATGGAAGTGAGAAACAGGAGTAGATCAGCCATACTGACCATGAATGAACTATCATCAGTTGATTCTGAACAGAAAATTAGGTTTATTACTACTTTTAACAGACAAGCTAAACAAGTAAGATGCAGCCTAAGAAAATGTTGGCAAGTCTTAAGCACTGACAAGGATTTGGCACCCCAAATAGAGACATACCCACAAATAACGTATATGAAAGCTAGATCCTTGAAGGACACCTTATGCAGGACCCTTGAGACACCCCTTACCAAGAAATCTGATATTAGAGGTTTTTTCACATGCCGTAATTGTAAGGCTTGTAAATATAGTAAAAATTGTAAAGAGTGTAAACTGTCATCAACCTGTAAACCCTTTGTTATTGAGAAACATCTATCATGCAATACAGATCACGTTGTGTATGCCCTTAAATGTCCATGTGACAAAACGTATATAGGGAGCACACTACATAAAGCTAAGAAACGTGTACTAGAGCACTTGAGAGCAATAAGAAATGGAGATAAACAATACCCGGTCGCAAGACATTTTCAGAGATATCATAATCAAGATGATAAATTGCTAACTTTCTGTGTCTTGGACACAGTTAATTTGAATCTCAGAGGAGGTAATCTGGTACAGGACCTAAGACGCCTTGAATCAAGACTGATTATCCAATATCAAACAATGGCCCCAGGGGGGCACAACTGCGATGAGGAACTGTCAGTCCATTTAGGTTAGGGTATCTTTTCAGGTGTTACTAAATTTTAACATATATTGTGGTAATATATTGGCTTTTTTGGTATTCTGCTGTGAATATTAGGCCTATTTTTAATAAGAGGTCCTGTGTAATTGTATAATTTTCATAATTTTCATTGTTAAATCTCATTGTCTTAAGTGATTACTTTTTACCGCAGTCTTGATCTGCATGAGGTTGGGTTTGTTTGCTGCCTCGCAGCTCAATACATGTAGTTGTCTGTGAAGTTTTTAATTTTATAATTTAAGTGAAATGAACAATCTCTGTTCTTTTTAGATCATTGGTGATTAGAATGCAGCTATGGAAGATCATGAAGTGATGTTCACCGTCCTAAACGTCAGTCCCAGTTCTCGCCAGATTTTTGTTTGTTATTGATAAGCAACTAAGTTGACACTTTTTGTTTGGCCACATTGAAAAGCAGAGATCATATTAGCCCACAGGGGCGTGATTACATAAACAAATACCAAATGATGTGCCCATAATGGCCACAATGTTGCATGTCACAAGAAGTATTAACAGAGTCTGTAATAATGTGTATGGTTTATCACAAAGGAATTCATGAGTAGCCCACAGGGGTGTGATTAGATTAGATTTTTAATTTTGTGTATTCTTATTGTGCCGCAACACTGGTTATACAAACAAGATTAAAAATCTTTTACCTTATCAAGGCGGGACCATATGAGAAATGCGGGCTATATCGTCAAACCGGTATCGGTGGACAATAAAGTTTTTGTAGCTTTGAATCATTTACATTTAAAATGTTGCAAACGTTCCTGTATTAATTACAATTTGTAACATTGAGATATGAGAAAACGCCAATTGTACAGAGATTGTGAATGTAAATGTATCGTTATTTTAAGATTTAACTTCGAGTGATGTAACTCGTGGAAGTCTTTTCACTATGTTTTTGAATCACATGATTGTTTATTTAAACCAACTAACTAGAGACATTTTTACTCGTGATCAAGGGGTTTTCCCGAAACGCGTTGAGTGTGTCAGAAGCCTGAAATAAACAACCGCTTTGCAATTTTGGTCTACGGTGTGCTGTTTGGAAAGAAGGAACCAGCATTTGTATCTTCATTTAGGGGCTCGCCGTCCCGCCGTAGAAACGCCGCCGCAAGAGGCAAGGATAGGCGACTGCGTTGCTCAGCAACGCTCAGCTGTGGGATATATATATATATATATATATATATATATATATATATATATATATATATATTCACTGAAAAAACCATAGGTTTTAGGGACAGTTATAGTTAGTTGGACATTTCACTTCGTACAAAACCCATGAAACTCCCCCGTTATAGTTAGTTCAGCTAACTATAACTCGCGCCCCGCAATGCACTGCTGATGACGTCACATATTACATCACTCATGACATGGTCAGTGACATCACTGATGACATCACTGATGACATCTCAAATGACATCACTGTTGACATCATGCAGTGACTGTGTGTTTCTGTAAAGTTTAAATATTTTTAATATATATAGGAAAAGACGTATTGAAGAATGAGTGGGTGTATAAGTGTCTGTATGGATGATTTAGTAGGTGCGTGACTGACTCTATAAGTGAGTGATTTAACGTATCTTACTGAATGCATGGGTTAATGACTAAACTGGGTGAATGTCTGTATCCGTCTGTCTGTTGCTGTGTAAGTGGCTGCATGTGTTTGTGAATAGCTACATGAGTGTGTATATGAGTTATTGAATGGTTGTCTGAGTATCTGTATGGGTGCCTGAGTGTTTGTGTGGGAGGGTGTGTGCGACTCTGTGCATAGATGTGTGAGTGGGTGATTCACTGGGTGGATGGTTTCAAGAGTGCATCTGTGATAGACTGTATGGGTGGGTAAGTGTGTGTAAGAGTGTGTTAGTGAGTGAATGTATGTCCCAGTGGTACATGTGTGAGTAACTACATATGTGAAAGGCAGTATATATGTGTGTTGGAGTATATAAATAGCTATTAGCGAGAATGAGTGATTGTGTTAGTGGCTGTATGGATGAGTGTGTGCTTGTATCAGTGATTGTATAAGAGCGTACCAATGTGCTAGTATTTGTATGATTAAGTGAGCTGGTGTGTGTATAACTGAATAGGTGAGTAAATGGCAGTGTGTTTAATTATTTGCATGACTGACTAGGTGTGTGAGTACCTCTATGGATGAGTGGCGGTGTTTGAGTGTCTATATAGGAGTAAGAGTGCATATGATAGTCCTGTACTGAGTGACCATAAGTATGAGTGACTGTACGGGTGAGTGAGTGGATGTGTGTGTGTAGAACTAAGAATCAGTGAGTGGGTATGTAGTTATTGGTGTTGGAGTGTCTATGGTTTTGCGAATGGCAGTCTGTAATTTAGAGTGGGTGTATCAAAGGTTATATTAGGGTGTGAGGAGGTGCATCAGATTATCACGTGGATGATGTCATCAGTGATGTCATCAGTGATGTCATTTGAGATGTCATCAGTGATGTCATCAGTGATGTCACTGACCATGTCATGAGTGATGTAATATGTGACGTCATCAGCAGTGCATTGCGGGGGCATGAGTTATAGTTAGCTGAACTAACTATAACGGGGGAATTTCATGGGTTTTGTACGAGTGAAATGTCCAACTAACTATAACTGTCCCTAAAACCTATGGTTTTTTCAGTGAATTTCAAAGGTTTTTTAAATGCTAATTTCTAACTATAACGTGTCTGAAACCTATGGTTTTTTCTGTGAATTTCAAAGGTTTTTTAAATGCTAATTTCTAACTATAACGTGCCTGAAACCTATGGTTTTTTCAGTGAATTTCAAAGGTTTTTTAAATGCTAATTTCTAACTATAACGCCCCTAAAACCTATGGTTTTTTCAGTGAATTTCAAAGGTTTTGTAAATGACAATTTTTAAATGTATTAATTGTTATATTTATTTTTTTGATACTGATTTACTACATTTTTTAAAACTATTTATTTTTAGATATTTTATTTATTAAATTACATTGTAATTACATTATACATTACATTACAAAATATACTTTCTCTGAATGAATTACTTTAGTTTAAATAGTTTGCAAATAGGCAATAGAGTTTTAAGTACAGTAGTTACAGTTATTGCAATGGGCAACACAATTTCAAACACAATGCAACATTGAGCTGAATGTGAATTTCTAGTTAAATGCAATTAGTTACTTTATGGATTACTTTTCTAACCACAGGACTGGATCCTAGATTTAGTCCTGGGACATCTCCTGTAAACAGTTGAGTAAAAGCGTTTTGGTTACAGTAGTGATTTTTAAGGAATATTATTGTATTTTAAAAGTTGACACTTAGAAACTTTTTCACATAGAATCACCAATGTTATCCTATGGGAGGAAATTCACTTAGCAGGTAAGTAGTGTTATCGTTACTTTTTCTTACTCAGTGTTGGATCCTGGATCCAGCACTGGTGCATCTCCTGTAAACAGTTGAAAGAATGCGTTTAAGTCATACAGGCGATTTTTAAGGAATATTTGTAATTTGTGAAAATCGACACTTTGAAACTTTTCTGCTGAAAACCAGACAATGGATTCCTATGGAAGGAAATATAAGTTACTGGTAAGTACGGTTAGAATTACTTTTCAGGGTCAGTGCTGGGCTAAAAGATGCAGCACTGGGATCTCTCCTGATAACAGGTGAGTAAATCGGAATTCGTAGTTCGGTTGATTTTAGAGGAATATTATAAAGTTCCAAAACTCCACACTTCGAAGAATTTCCAAGTGAAACCAGTCAATGTTAGCCTATGGAAGGAAATTCAAGTTGCTGGTAAGTACGGTTAAAATTACTTTTCAGGATCAGTACTGGGCTGAAAGATGCAGCACTGAGGTCTCTCCTGATAACAGGTGAGTAAATCGGAATCCGTATTTCGGCTGATTTTAGAGGAATATTATAAAGTTCCAAAACTGCACACTTAGAAGAATTTCCAAGTGAAACCAGTCAATGTTAGCCTATGGAAGGAAATTCAAGTTATTGGTAAGTACGGTTAGAATTACTTTTCAGGACCAGTACTGGGCTAAAAGATGCAGCACTGGGGTCTCTCCTGATAACAGGTGAGTAAATCGGAATTCGTAGTTCAGCTGATTTTAGAGGAATATTTGTATGTTTCAAAAATCGACACTTAGAAACTTTTTCAGCAAAAAGCAGGCAATGATATCCTATGGAAGGAAATTCAAGTTACTGGTAAGTACGGTTAAAATTACTTTTCAGGATCAGTGCTGGGCTAAAAGATGCAGCACTGGGTTCTCTCCTGATAACAGGTGAGTAAATCGGAATTCGTAGTTCGGCTGATTTTAGAGGAATATTTGCACAATGGTGAATGGAGGGCGCGGGGCCTGAGGTGACATCTGGGCAAACGCGCCCCGTGGCGCGTTTTAAGTTGGGGGATTAAGTCCCCTTGAATCATGAGGGTCCCTGGGGGCCAACTAGCCCACCAGGAACCTCCAGTATGCGCCAGGGGGCTGCGTTGCAGAGACGTGTACAGAGGCCACACCCCTTTTTACACCTCTCTGCAACGCAGCTCTGTGGCGCTTTCTGGACGTACCTGTTGGGCTAGTTGGCCCCCAGGGACCCTCAGGATTGAAGGGGATTTAATTCCCCATCTTAAAACACGCCACGGGGCCTGTTTGCACACATGTCACCTGAAGCCCCGCCCCCTCCCTTCACCACTGTGCAAACGCGCCCCGTGGCGCGTTTTAAGTTGGTGGATTACGTCCCCTTGAATCCTGAGGGTCCCTGGAGTCCAACTAGCCCACCATGTACTTCCAAAAAGCCCCACAGAGCTGCGTTGCAGAGAGGTGTAAAAAGGGGCGTGGCCTCTGTACACCTCTCTGCAACGCAGCCCCCGGGCACATACTGGAGGTTCCTGGTGGGCTAGTTTGCCCCCCGGGACCCCCAGTATTCAAGGGGAATTACTTCCCCTTCTCAAAACGCGCCAGGGGGCGCGTTTGCAGACTGCTGCAGGGAGGGGGGTAGGGCCTCCGGCACGATGCCGGTCTTTTTTTTTTTTTTGATTGGGAGGGGGCTGCGTGGCCCCCCTTCCCTTGGCCACTTTTGGCCCCGGGGACCCCATCCCCCGGGGCCTGAGCATTTTATTTTATTTTTAAATAAAATAAAAAAAACGGGAAGGGGGCCGCGTGGCCCCCTTCCCTGGGCCTGTTTTGGCCCCGGGGACCCCATCCCCGGGGCATGCCCTCAATTTGTATTTTTTTTAATTTGGAGGGGGCTGCATGGCCCCCTCCTCAGGCCATTTAAGGCCCCGGGGACCACATCCCCCGGGGCCGGCCTTGCCCTTTTTTTTTTTTTTTTAAATTTTTTATAATTTGGGGAGGGGGCTGCGTGGCCCCTCCCTGGCCACTTATGGCCCCGGGGACCCCATCCCCGGGGCCTGGCCTCTGGTTGGGGACTGTGGGGGGTCCCCAATCCCCCACAGTCCCAGCCGGCTCCCCGCCTCCTGCGCGAGCCGGCATTGCTTTTCCACATGGGGAGCAGCTAACATGCTGCTCCCCATGTGGAAAGCAATTGAGTTTGCATTTTGAAAGAGAGAGCAGGTTTCATGCTCTCTCTTTCAAAATGCAAACTAAGTTTGCTATGACAGGACGGGAGCCGCGAGGCTCCCGTCCTGTCATAGCAAACTACAGTGTCCCGGGGGTAGGCACCCCGGGACACTGCAGGAGCCGGCCCTGGGGGTGGCGGTCCCCAGGGCCATCAAGGGCTCCAGGAGGGGGGCCACGCGGCCCCCTCCCATCCAGTGCACAGCCCCGGGAGGTGGTGGTCCCCGGGGCTTTGGGGTCCGTAACGGACCCCCATATTCAAATCTTTAGTGCCCCGGGAGGTGGCGGTCCCGGGGCGTGTGGGGGCTGGAGCCCCCACACAGGTCAAATTTTTAAAAAGAAGCCCGGGGAGGTGGCGGTCCCCGGGGCAGCGGGAGGGCAAAGAGCCCTCCCGCACCATTATTTTTAAGCCCCGGGGGTGACGGTCCCCGGGGCTTGGGGGCCTTAGAGGCCCCCACATATTAAAAAGAAACCCTGCATGCCCCCGGGACTTGGCCCACCCGGGGGCAATTATCAACGAAGCGCAGGAGACCGCACTTCGTTTTTTCTCGGCGGGATCCGCGCACCCTGAGCGCATCCCGCCGATTTTTTTAAAAAAAACTTTTTTCTGCCTAGGGGGTCAGGGTGTTTCTACCCTGCCCCCTTTGTGCGTTTTGCACACTTGTTTCTTCTGGGTTTTTTTTCTAATCGGCAGGATCCGCGCACCCTGAGCGCATCCTGCCGATTTAAAAAAAAAAAAATGCCTTTTTCTGCCCAGGTGGTCCTTGTGGGATCCCCTGAGCAGACCTAGGGGGTCAGGGTGTTTCTACCCTGCCCCCTTTTTGCACTTTGCGCACTTGTTTCTGTCCCTCGGTTCTACCGAGGGACAAAATGGCTGCCAACACTTCCTGATTTGGAGTGTTGACAGCCACTTGACAGCCAATTAGCATGCAGCTCGTGATCGGGAGGGTGCGCGAATCCGACGCGGCCATAGATATATATGTGATTTTCCTTTTGATTTTCTCTGGAACTACTGAACGGATTTACACCATTTAACAAAAGGGTTCTTTCTGAACCAAGAACTACCTCTTTGCCAAATTTGGTGTAATTCCGTTCAGCAGTTCGAGCTGTAGCCGTGTCTAAAGTTTCCTATGGGAAAATGAATGGGGAAAACACGTTTTGGGACCCCCTTTTTTCTCGGCCCCCGCTTGACGAATCACCCCGAAACTTTCAGGGTAGGAGCGGACCGGAGCGGGCCATAAAGTTTGAAAATGTCGCGAAGATTCGTCAACCGGCAAGAGAGTTATTTCAAATAGAATGTCGCGGATTTCCTATGGAAAATAGGTCCTAACTATAACTATCTACTGGCGACCGCCAGTAGATAATATATATATTCAAACCAAAGTCCTGTCCCTCCTTCTCCGAAGAGAGGGAAAACACAGTAGGTACGGACCAACGAAGTATTTCAATAAATCCAAAGAGATCTGGTTCAGAGTTCCATTATTTATTCTTGTATTCACCCAGTGATACAGACGAGTGTCCGCCCCAGACGCATTTCGATCGCCACAGCGATCTTGACCACCTGACGCGCTGGTGACGACGCACTACACATATACTCGGTGCAACCAATCCCTACAGAGGACTGGTCAAAGGTCAGTGAAAAATAGAAATAGAAGACATACTGTTATACGGAGCTTGTTGATGGAAACAATCATACTGGCAATGTGGCATGGCTCATAAAAATACTTCAATATAAATACAAAAATAAATAGCAACAGTGCAAAGATTGTATCAGCTCTAGGTGAACAATAAATCGAAATAAATATTATCTGGGAAATAAGAGACAACAGGTACTCTATGTGCAAAAGAGCATGAATGTTGCGACCTAGATAGCACTCAAAATGTAGTCAGAGCACACATATGCTGGACATCTTGGCAAGTGCCAATAATTAATAAAGTGCAAAAAAAATGTATTATAGGTAACATAACACATTTGAATGCCAAATAGTATAGTCTCTCCGATATTTAAAACACATTTAAAAATACACCATGGCTTGATTGGAAAAAATTCAAATGACTTTGAATATTGCACATATGAAGTAAAAACTAGCATCAACCCATTGCTAAAAGCTCCATACTCTCGACATGTGCAAAAGTGCCAAAATGAAGTAATGTAAACCAATAAAAATACCCTTAAAAACACTGATAAATATTTGGCAGTGGGGCTGTGCAAAAGGCGCAAAAGTCCTATAAAAATATACCCAAAGGTTATAATTAAAGTGCTATTGCTAATTTAATAAAGTGTCGGTGCCTACCGGATACAGTACGAATGATATTAATCAAAAATATGCAAAGAACGCAGTTCGAATTCATAAAATCTATGTTCTAAAAAGCTGAGAAGATGTAAACATTATTATACATAAAATTCTTATGAGTTATGTATAAATGAACGAAAGAGACAGTAGGTTCACAGCCCTTGAACGGATCAGATAACCAGAAATCATAGATGAGGCCCTGATGCTAACACTGCTATAGATAGTTATGTAAGTCCTCACTATTATTTAACCCGTTAGGCATCTTTGTATCGAGGGTCACAATAAAAGAGGACTCTAACCGTCGCAGCTTCCTTTCTCTGTTGCCCCCTCGCATAGATGGGGGGACAGCCCCGATCACAGATTATTTTAAATCACTGACTTTATTCTGATGGATAGCTTTAAAATGCCGAGCCACTGGATAGTTGGGGTCTGAGTTGATAATAGCTCGCAGGTGCTGCAATATTCGATTAAACACCGGGAGCTTAGTGCTGCCGATGTACTTAAGGTGGCATGTGCATTCTAGCATGTACACAGCATATTCAGTGCGACATGTGTAGTGTTCTTTTATCTGTACTGGGATGTCACTGAAAGCCGTTAGGTATTCAGACATATTGACCCCAAACTTACATGCCCGGCAAGAGGAACATTTAAAAAAGCCAGATTTGGAAAGCCTGGTAGATTTAGGTGTTAGTTCAGGGCTGGATTTAACCAAAGCATCCCGCATCGAGGGTGCTCTCCTGAAAGTGATGGCAGGGAGGGTTGGCAACAGTAATTTCAATGTTAAATCTGTGAACACAATGGGCCAGTGTTTGTAAACGATTTTTCAAATTCGTTTGTCTTGCTTACTAAATGTGGTGATTAGTCTAATGGGTTGTGTATCACTGTTATCTTCAACTAGTAAGGACTGAACCATTGATTCTGCATTGCGTTCATTCTTTGTTTTGAAGTAGAGCTCACGTGGTAGGGAATTGGCCTTGTCCAAGGCCAATTGTAGCTCTGGAAGCTTGTACCCACGAGCCAGAAAACGGTAGAGAGCCTCAGATTGACAATGTCTTAAATCTGACTCAAGACTACAGATACGGCGTAGGCGAAGAAATTCGCCATACGGTATGCTGCGGATGAGATGTGGGGGATGAGAGCTGGTGGCGTGTAGCATAGAGTTACCCACAGTGTCTTTTCTGTGCAATTTGGTATGAATTTGGTTGTCACGGATGTATACCTCCACATCTAGAAATTCTACCCTTTGTTTACTTACAGTAGTGGTAAAATGAAGGTTCAATAGATTGTCATTAATGGATGTTACAAATTGTGAAGCAGCATGCTCAGTACCCTCCCATACTATAAATACATCATCAATGTATCTGCAATAGTGTATGATGTGGGTATCCCAAGTGTCCTTGTGTGTCACTTTGAGGACGTGCTCCTCCCACCATCCCACCAATAAACAGGCGTAGGTGGGAGAAAAGCACGCCCCCATTGCAACCCCTCTCAACTGTTTATACAAGATTTTATTAAACAGAAATAGATTATTATTGAGGCAGAGATCAATCATTTTGAGCAGCATGCAATTGTGATCATGTAATCAAATGGAGCGATCATTAAGAGAATGTTTAACTGCTTCCAAACCATGAATGTGATGGATACTAGTATATAGCGAAGCTATAGCCATGGCTATTAACAAATAATCAGGCTGCCACTCAAGTTCAATTATTTTTTTCAAGAAATCTCCTGTATCTTTGACGAAGGAGGGCAAACTGGTCATGTGTGGCTGTAAAAAAAAAGTCAACATATTTGGACACTGCTTCTAGCACACTGTTCCTAGCTGATATTATGGGTCTGCCAGGGACAGGAAATGTACCCTTATGCACCTTAGGGATAAAGTACAAAATGGGAGTCGTTGGAAAGTCATTTTTTAAGAAGAGAAATTCATTCTTGGATAATAGACCCTGTCTCTTCCATTGTTGAAGATGTTTATACACAGTGTCTTTCACCTGATTCAAATGTTGGCGATTGACTATAGAATAACAGCTGGAGTCAGAAAGATGGCATTGGGCTTCTAGTAGATAGTCAGTTTTTGGCCATAACACGATGTTGCCACCTTTGTCTGCACTGCTGACAATAACCTCATGTTTCTCACGTAGTTTTTTGATAAGAGCCCAATAACTCTTTAACCGATAACTGCGCTTCTGACGTTGAGAGTTGACAGAGACATTAAGTTGTTTTAAGTCTTCAATTACCATCTCACTAAAAACATCGACAGAGTCTTTGGGCATTAACGGGTAAAAGGATGAGGGAGGACGAAATGGACTGGCAGCAGCCAATCCTGTATTGATCCCCTCGATGGACATACTGTCAATGCTTGAAACCTCACTTTGAGAGTCCTCATTAGCTAATGATTGTAACAACTGTATGGTGGAAATATCACTGGCTTGTAAGTTGCCTGTAATGGTGCCCTGATTAGTGGGCAACGTAGACGATTTGTTTAGTTGGACAAACTTTCTAAGTTTTATTTTTCTTATAAATTTATAGATGTCGATCCTTGATTGTATATAGGAGAAGTTTGATTCCGGGCAAAATGACAAACCTAAAGATAGCAGTTGAAGTTCCGCTTTAGTGAGTGTTGTATCGGTGAGATTGATAATAGTATTGTCGTCCTGTAACTTTATCGTCTCCACCTCCTTGCTCCTCTTCCCCTGCCTGATGTGTTTGATACGCTGCCGGCGCCTCTCCCTCCGGCATTGGCTACTACTGCTGCTGTTATGTTTTGGGGGTTCCGTGGGCGTAGTGTTGAGCGCCTGTCCATATATATATCCAATCAAAAAAGGTTGCCCCTTATGGAAGAGCCACAGCAGGTAGGATGTGTTCCAATAACTTTATTCACGGGGGCTGCATGCAGGTTTTGGCAAAGACGTCATCGTAGATTAACTGCCAGATGCGTTTCGAGTCCTCCTGACTCTTAATCATTGGCAAACACACGTAGAGCAGAACTGGCAATGTGCAACTCGATTTAAATTCACTTAGACCACCCCAGTGGGTGTGGCCACTTCTCTGGCCTTGTGGTTTTCGTAGTGCACATGATTAATACTCCAGTGAGTCCGTCCTGAAATACATGAAATTAAAGTTCACTTAAAAACCACAGTGGGATGATGAACGATCTTATTAAAAACATGCTGCATTCTTGATCCTCCATGATAGGACTACCTCCCTTTGTGATGACACCCAATGGCCTCACCTCAGGAAAGCTGCGCTTGCAGCGGGGCTTCTTCCGCGGCCGGAGCAGGCCGCTCAAATCCAATCAAAAAAGGTTGCCCCTTATGGAAGAGCCACAGCAGGTAGGATGTGTTCCAATAACTTTATTCACGGGGGCTGCATGCAGGTTTTGGCAAAGACGTCATCGTAGATTAACTGCCAGACGCGTTTCGAGTCCTCTTGACTCTTAATCATTGGCAAACACACGTAGAGCAGGACCGGCAATGTGCAACTCGATTTAAATTCACTTAGACCGCACCAGTGGGCGTGGCCACTTCTCTGGCCTTGTGGTTTTCGTAGTGCACATGATTAATCAGGGGCGTAGCTAGGCCTTAGGCTGCCCGTGGCGGCCCCTGCGTTTTCCGCCCTCGGCAAAATGATAGAAGAGCAGGGGGGGGGGTGGTGTTAGCGGCCGATTCTTGCGGCCGCAATGGCCGCAGGTAAGAGCGGGGGGAAGGGGGTCCGCCCCCATCGTCCCCCCCTAGCTACGCCACTGTGATTAATACTCCAGTGAGTCCGTCCTGAAATACATGAAATTAAAGTTCACTTAAAAACCACAGTGGGATGATGTATGATCTTGTTAAAAACATGCTGCATTCTTGATCCTCCGCGATAGGACTACCTCCCTTTGCGATGACACCCAATGGCCTCACCTCAGGAACGCTACGCTTGCAGCGGGGCTTCTTCCGCGGCCGGAGCAGGCCAATCAAAAAAGGTTGCCCCTTATGG
The DNA here is from genome assembly GCA_963921515.1 of Calotriton arnoldi. Taxonomy (NCBI): domain Eukaryota; kingdom Metazoa; phylum Chordata; class Amphibia; order Caudata; family Salamandridae; genus Calotriton; species Calotriton arnoldi. The sequence continues at coordinate 379,222 of CAWUFW010004012.1, read as the reverse complement.
AAGAGCCACAGCAGGTAGGATGTGTTCCAATAACTTTATTCACGGGGGCTGCATGCAGGTTTTGGCAAAGACGTCATCGTAGATTAACTGCCAGACGCGTTTCAAGTCCTCCTGACTCTTAATCATTGGCAAACACACATAGAGCAGGAACGGCAATGTGCAACTCGATTTAAATTCACTTAGACCGGGGACATAGCTGCTTGCTTTGTCATGGTGGGAGCTGTGACAGCAGGGAAAGAGATTAAAGTATGGCTCCTGCACGCAGACAGCCGCATTTCCACCAGCTCGCTATGTGTAGCAGCAATGCCGGCTCCTGCATGAGGCAGGGAGCTGGGCTGGGACTGTGGGGGCCTTGAGGCTCCCCCTGTGGTCCCAGGGGAAGGTCAGAAGGGAGCAGAAAAAGGCAGAAATAAAGTCAGAAATGAGCAGAAAGAGGCAAGATAAAGGTGAGAAAGGAGCAGAAAGAGGCAGAATAAAGGTCAGCAGCGAGCAGAAAGAGGCAGGATAAAGGTGAGAAACAAGCAGAAAGAGGCAGAATAAAGGTCAGAAACAAGCAGAAAGAGACAGAATAAAGGTTGGAAGGGGCAGAAAGAGGCAGATTAAAGGTCAGAAATGAGCAGAAAGAGGCAAAATACAGGTCAGAAACGAGCAGCAAGAGGCAGAATAAAGGTCAGAAACTAGCAGAATGAGGCAAAATAAATGACAGAAAAGAGCAGAAAGAGGCAAAATAAAGGTCAGAAATGAGCAGAAAGAGGCAGAATAAAGGTCAGAAGGGAGCAGAAAGAAGCAGAATAAAGGTCAGAAACAAGCAGAAAGAGGCAAACTAGAGGTCAGAAACCAGCAGCAAGAGGCAGAATAAAGGTTATACACTAGCAGCAAAAGGCAGAATAAAGGTCAGGAGCGAGCAGAAAGAGGCAAAATAACGGGCAGAACTAGCAAAAAGGCAAAATAGAAGCTGGGAGCAAGGAGAGAGATGGCAGAAAAACAAGCAGAAAATAAGCACAGGTGGCACAAAACCGAAGGCAGCAGATGGTAGCGGACTGCAGGCAAGCTGAAAATGAGGACCGTCACAGGGGAGCTGGCATACCGACCTGCCCCCATGTGCCCCCCTGCTTTTTTACCATGCACTGACAGACCCACTCATACACTTATGCACTCACTCACAGACTCACTCATACACTCACGCACCCACTTACAGATCCACTCAGACTCATGCACCCACTGACAGACACACACACTCACACACCGATTCACAGATCCATTCAAACACTCATTTACCCACTCGCGTGACCCATTGAGAGACTCACACATGCACACACACTCACAGACCCACTCAGAGACCCACTCTGAGACTCACAGATCCACTTACAGACCTACTCAGAGACTCTTGCATGCTCTCACAGACCCATTCAGACACTCATCCACCCACTCACAGACTCACACACCCACTGGCTGACCCACTCAGACACTCACTCACCCACTCACACACTGAGAGACTCACACAACCACTCACAGACCCACTCAGACACTCTTGCACCCACTCATAGATCCACTCAGGCACTCCGACACCCATGTACACACCCATACAGTCACTTACACACCCACTCATAGACCCATACAGTCACTCACACACCCACAAACCCACTCACACACCCACTCAGAGACTCATACAGCCACTCACACACCCACTCACCTACCTATACAGCTACTCACAAACAACCCTCTCAAAGATGACATGTTACAGTCAGCAAATACATTTTTTTAATGCTGATATTCACTGAAAAAAACAAATGTTACAGGGACGTTATGTTTATGAAATAGAATTTAAAAAATCATAGAAATTCACTGAAAATAACAAAGTTTACAGGGACGTTATAGTTAGGCACAGATTTCACTCATACAAAACCATTGAAATTCAGCAGTTATAGTTACCTCAGCTAACTATAATTTACTTCCCCTCAATGCACTGCTTATGACCTCACATATTACATCACTCATGACACGGTCAGTGACATTACTGATGACATCTCAAATGACATCACTGATGGCATCACTGATGACATCATTCACAGAACTACTCACACACCCACTCACACCCCATACAACCTCTTATACGCCCACTCACACACCCACACAACCACTGACATACCCATTCACAGACCCATACAACTACTGATACACACACTCACAGATCCATACAGCCACTCACACACCCACAAAACCGCTCATACACACACTCACTCACCCATACAGCTACTAACAGAGCTGATCACTCACCCATTCAGCCACTTACACATCCTTTCACTCATCCACAAAACCACTTACATACCCATTCACACATCAATACAATCACTCAGGTGCCCATTCACTCATCTATACAGCCACTCACACAAAATACTTAGGGGCCGATTCCGATTCGGGCCGGAAATCTCTCCGACCGAGCCGGACCCGGAGAGATTTCCGACCGAATCGGACCCTAGCAGCCCGACCGAACGAGTACGATGCGCACGTATGACATCGGACACGATTCGGTCGGACTCCCATTGAAGTCAATGGGAGCCGGTCGTACAACGCGTACGCGGGCTACCATTGACTCAATGGGTGCGAGGCGAACAAGGCCGCCCCCTACAGCGTGTACGCGGCGAAGTGACTCACGCCTTACACGCACAGGTAGGTGTGCGACTCGCGCGGCTACGTGTACAGGGGGGTCCGACACGGACCCCCAAAGTGCGGCTCCGACTGTTTCTTCAAACCGGACGGTGCGGGTCGGTCGGACTGCTCGCGGCACGCATCGTACTTGCCCGACCGGGGAACGTCTCCATTGCGCGGTGCGAGGCGCATCTGTGCGAGTCGGTCGGAGCGGTCGGGACCCACAAACGAGTCGGTCGGCGAATTCGCACCCGCTCGCATCGTACTTGTTCGCCCGGACGCACGTACGAGTCGGTCGGGAAATAGGGCTGCGAATCGGATCCGGTTCAGCCGAATCCGATTCGGTGCCCTACCGGCCGAGATCGGAATCGACCCCTTTGTGTGCAAAATAGCCACTCACACACCCACTCATGTACCCAAACACCCAGTCAAACAGCCACTCTCTTACCTATATGCAGCCGCGGCCCGTGCAGGTAGGAGCGGTGGTGCCGGGTGGGGGGATTTCGACAGACAACCATGAGGGAAAATTAAATACATAATTATCCCTCATCATCGTCTGGCAAAATCTCCTCCACACCTGGTGCCACTGCCCCACTGCTCATACCTGCATGGGCCGCGGCTGCCTATACATCCACTTACACACACTCTCACCCATAGAGCCATTCACACAGCTACTCAGTCACCCATACAGCTGTTTACAAACACACTCATTCACCCATAGAGCCACTCACACAGCTACCACAGTCACCGATACAGTCACTCACACACACCCCCACCCATGCAGCCACTCATACAGGCACTCACTTACCCATACAGCTACTTACACACCCATTTAATAACCCATACAGCCACTCACACACCCATACAGCCACTCAGACACCCGCTCCCATGCTGATACATACAGTCACAATGCTACTCAGATGACATATATATATTAGAAACAGTATCGCTCATTAGTAGTACAAAAAGAATTGTAATTTAACTCATGCAGTAGCTTAGTATATATCTTTAACTCTCATGATGTCACTGACCATATCATGAGTGATGTAATATGTGGGGTCATAAGCAGTGCATTGCAGGGGCGTAAGTTATAGTTAGCTCAGGTAACTATAACTTCTGAATTTCAATGGTGTTGTATGAGTGATATCTGATCCAAACTGTGACATCCCTGTAACCTTGGGTTTTTTCAGTGAAAAAAGTGTGTGTGTATATATATATTCACTGAAAAAACCATAGGTTTTAGGGACTGTTATAGTTAGTTGGAAATTGCACTCGTACAAAACCCGTGAAATTCCCCCGTTATAGTTAGTTCAGCTAACTATAACTCGCGCCCCCGCAATGCACTGCTGATGACGTCACATATTACATCATTCATGACATGGTCAGTGACATCACTGATGACATCACTGATGACATCTCAAATGACATCACTGATGACATCATCCAGTGACTGTGTGTTTCTGTAAAGTTGAAATATTTTTAATATATATAGGGAAAGGCGTATTGAAGAATGAGTGGGTGTATAAGTGCCTCTATGGATGATTTAGTAGGTGCGTGACTAACTCTATAAGTGAGTGATTAAACATATCTTACTGAATGCATGGGTTAGTGACTAAACTGGGTGAATGTCTGTATCCGTCTGTCTGTTGCTGTGTAAGTGGCTGAATGGGTTTGTGAATAGCTATATGAGTGTCTATGAGTTATTGATTGCTTGTCTGAGTATCTGTATGGGTGCCTGAGTGTTTGTGTGGGTGGGGTGTGTGCGACTCTGTGCATAGATGTGTGAGTGGGTGATTCACTGGGTGGATGGTTTCAAGAGTGCATCTGTGATAGACTGTATGGGTGGGTAAGTGTGTGTAAGAGTGTGTTAGTGAGTGAATGTATGTCCCAGTGGTACATGTGTGAGTAACTACATATGTGAAAGGCAGTATATATGTGTGTTGGAGTATATAAATAGCTATAAGCGAGAGTGTGTGATTGTGAGAGTGACTGTATGGATGAGTGTGTGCTTGTATCAGTGATTGTATAAGAGCGTAAGAATGTGCTAGTATTTGTATGAGTAAGTGAGCTGGTGTGTGTATAACTGTATAGGTGAGTAAATGGCAGTGTGTTTAATTATTTGCATGACTGACTAGGTGTGTGAGTACCTCTATGGATGAGTGGCGGTGTTTGAGTGTCTATATAGGAGTATGAGTGCATATGATAGTCCTGTACTGAGTGACCGTAAGTATGAGTGACTGTACGGGTGAGTGAGTGGATGTGTGTGTAGACCTAAGAATCAGTGAGTGGGTATGTAGTTATTGGTGTTGGAGTGTCTATGGTTTTGCAAATGGCAGTCTGTAATTTAGAGTGGGTGTATCAAAGGTTATATTAGGGTGTGAGGAGGTGCATGAAATTATCACGTGGATGATGTCATCAGTGATGTCATCAGTGATGTCATTTGAGATGTCATCAGTGATGTCACTGACCATGTCATGAGTGATGTAATATGTGACGTCATCAGCAGTGCATTGCGGGGCGCGAGTTATAGTTAGCTGAACTAACTATAACGGGGGAATTTCACAGGTTTTGTACGAGTGCAATTTCCAACTAACTATAACAGTCCCTAAAACCTATGGTTTTTTCAGTGAATTTGTAAGGTTTTTTAAATGCTAATTTCTAACTATAACGTGCCTGAAACCTGTGGTTTTTTCAGTGAATTTCAAAGGTTTTTTAAATGCTAATTCCTAACTATAACATGTCTGAAACCTATGGTTTTTTTCAGTGAATTTCAAAGGTTTTGTAAATGACAATTTTAAAATGTACTAATTGTTATATTCATTTTTTGATACTGATTTACTACATTTTTTTAAACTATTTATTTTTACATATTTTATTTTTTAAATTACATTGTAATTACATTATACATTACATTACAAAATATACTTTCTCAGAATGAATTACTTTAGTTTAAATACTTTGCAAATAGGCAATAGACTTTTAAGTACAGTAGTTACAGTTGTTGCAATGGGCAACACAATTCCAAACACAATGCAACATTGAGCTCAATGAGAATTTCTAGTTAAATGCAATTAGTTACTTTATGGATTACTTTTCTAACCACAGGACTGGATCCTAGATTCAGTCCTGGGACATCTCCTGTAAACAGTTGAGTAAAAGCGTTTTGGTTACAGTAGTGATTTTTAAGGAATATTATTGTATTTTAAAAGTTGACACTTAGAAACTTTTTCACATAGAATCACCAATGTTATCCTATGGGAGGAAATTCACTTAGCAGGTAAGTAGTGTTATCGTTACTTTTTCTTACTCAGTGGTGGATCCTGGATCCAGCACTGGTGCATCTCCTGTAAACAGTTGAAAGAATGCGTTTAAGTCATACAGGCGATTTTTAAGGAATATTTGTAGTTTGTGAAAATCGACACAAACTTTTCTGCTGAAAACCAGACAATGGATTCCTATGGAAGGAAATACAAGTTACTGGTAAGTACGGTTAGAATTACTTTTCAGGGTCAGTGCTGGGCTAAAAGATGCAGCACTGGGTTCTCTCCTGATAACAGGTGAGTAAATCGGTTTTAGTAGTTCGGCTGATTTTAGAGGAAAATTATAAAGTTCCAAAACTCCACACTTAGAAGAATTTCCAAGTGAAACCAGTCAATGTTAGCCTATGGAAGGAAATTCAAGTTACTGGTAAGTACGGTTAGAATTACTTTTCAGGATCTGTACTGGGCTCAAAGATGCAGCACTGAGGTCTCTCCTGATAACAGGTGAGTAAATCGGAATTCGTAGTTCGGCTGATTTTAGAGGAATATTATAAAGTTCCAAAACTCCATACTTAGAAGAATTTCCAAGTGAAACCAGTCAATGTTAGCCTATGGAAGGAAATTCAAGTTACTGGTAAGTACGGTTAAAATTACTTTTCAGGATCAGTACTGGGCTCAAAGATGCAGCACTGAGGTCTCTCCTGATAACAGGTGAGTAAATCGGAATTCGTAGTTCGGCTGATTTTAGAGGAATATTATAAAGTTCCAAAACTCCACACTTAGAAGAATTTCCAAGTGAAACCAGTGAATGTTAGCCTATGGAAGGAAATTCAAGTTACTGGTAAGTACGGTTAAAATTACTTTTCAGGATCAGTACTGGGCTCAAAGATGCAGCACTGAGGTCTCTCTTGATAACAGGTGAGTAAATCGGAATTCGTAGTTCTGCTGATTTTAGAGGAATATTTGTATGTTTCAAAAATCGACACTTAGAAACGTTTTCAGCAAAAAGCAGGCAATGATATCCTATGGAAGAAAATTCAAGTTACTGGTAAGTACGGTTAAAATTACTTTTCAGGATCAGTACTGGGCTCAAAGATGCAGCACTGAGGTCTCTCCTGATAACAGGTGAGTAAATCGGAATTCGTAGTTCGGCTGATTTTAGAGGAATATTTGCACAATGGTGAAGGAAGGGGTGGGGCCTGAGGTGACATGTCTGCAAACACGCCCTGTGGCGCGTTTTAAGTTGGAGAATTAATTCCTCCTCAATCCAGAGGGTCCCTGGGGCCCAACTAGCCCACCAGGAACCTCCAATATGCGCCAGAGGCTGCGTTGCAGAGAGGTGTTCTGAAGCCACGCCCCTTTTACACCTCTCTGCAACGCAGCTCTGTGGCGCTTTCTGGACGTACCTTGGTGGGCTAGTTGGCCCCCAGGGACCCTCAGGATTGAAGAGGATTTAATTCCCCATCTTAAAACGCGCCACGGGGCCTGTTTGCACATGTCACCTCAAGCCCCGCCCCCTCCCTTCACCACTGTGCAAAGGCGCCCCGTGGCGCGTTTTAAGTCGGGGTATTAACTCCCTTTGAATCCTGAGGGTCCCTGGGGTGCAACTAGCCCACCAGCTACCTCCATTAAGCGCCACAGAGCTGCGTTGCAGAGAGGTGTAAAAGGGGCGTGGCCTCAGAACACCTCTCTGCAACGCAGCCCCTGGCGCATACTGGAGGTTCCTGGTGGGCTAGTTGGCCCCAGGGACCCCCAGTATTCAAGGGGAATTCGTTCCCCTTTGCAAACGCGCCAGGGGCGCGTTTGCAGAGTGCTGCCAAGGAGGGCGTGGCCTCCGGCGCAATGCCGGATTATTATTATTTTTTTTTTAAAGGGGGCTGTGTGGCCCCCCTTCTTTTTAATTATTTTGGGCCCTGGGGACCCCATCCCCCAGGGCCTGACCCCCTTTTATTTATTTTTTTAAACAGTAACGGGAAGGGGACCGCGTGGGCCCCCCCTCCCGTGGCCAATCTTGGCCCGGGGACCCCATCCCCCGGGTCATTGCCACCTTTTTTTAAAATTTTATTTTCATGGAGGGGGGCTGCGTTGCCCCCCTCCTCAGGCCTCCTTAGGCCCTGGGGACCCCATCCCCCGGGGCTGGCCTTTTTTTTTTTTTTACGTTAATTTGGGGGAGGGGGGCCGCGTGGGCCACTACTTGCCCCGGGGACCCCATCCCCCGGGGCTGGCCCTATCCTTTGGGGACCGTGGGGGGACCCCAACTCCCCCACGGTCCCGCCGGTGCCCCGCGTCCTGCGGGAGCCGGCATTGCTTTTCCACATGGGGAGCTGCTGACATGCAGCTCCCCATATGGAAAAGCAATTTGCTTTGAATTTTGGAAGAGAAAGCAGGTTTCCCTGCTCTCTCTTCCAAAATCCAAAGCAGTTTGCTATGACAGGACGGGAGCCGCGAGGCTCCCGCCCTGTCATAGCAAACTACAGTGCCCCGGGGCTATGCACCCCGGGACACTGCAGGAGCCGGCCCTGGGGGGTGGTGGTCCCCAGGGCCATCAAGGGCTCTAGGAGGGGGGCCGCGCGGCCCCCCTCCCAACATCTACAAAGCCCCGGGGAGGTGGTGGTCCCCGGCGCTCCGAAACGGACCCCCACATTTGTTTAATTAGTGCCCCAGGGAGGTGGCGGTCCCCGGGGCGTGTGGGGGGGCTGGAGCCCCCCCACACAGGTAATTTAACTTAAAAAAAAGAAGCCCCGGGGGGAGGCGGTCCTCGGGGCTGCGGGAGGGTGGAGAGCCCTCCCGCACCATTTTTTATTTAAAGCCCCGGGGGTGGCGGTCCCCGGGGCTTGGGGGGCCCTAGAGGCCCCCCACATAAAATATAAACCCACCCCCCGCATGCCCCCGGGACTTGGGCCACCCGGGGGCAAAATAGCATTTTATTTTTTATCGGCGGTATCCGCGCACCCTAAGCGCATCCCGATGATTTTTTTTGTTTTTAAATGCTTTTTTCTGCCCAGGGGGTCCTTGTGGGACCCCCTGAGCAGACCTAGGGGGTCAGGGTGTTTCTACCCTGCCCCCTTTGTGCGTTTTGCACACTTTGTTTCTTTTTTTTTTCTCGGCGGGATCAGCGCACCCTAAGGTCATCCCACCGTTTTTTTTTTTTTTTAAATGCTTTTTTCTGCCCAGGGGGTCCTTGTGGGACCCCCTGAGCAGACCTAGGGGGTCAGGGTGTTTCTACCCTGCCCCCTTTCTGCGTTTTGCGCACTTGTTTCTGTGCCTCGGTTCTACCGAGGCATAAATGGCTGCCAACACTTCCTGATTTGGAGTGTTGACAGCCACTTGACAGCCAATTAGCATGCAGCTCGTGATCGGGAGGGTACGCGGACCCTACTCGGCCATAGATATATATGTGACTTTACTTTTGATTTTCTCAGGAACTACTGAACGGATTTACACCATTTAAGCAAAAGGCACGAGTCTGAACCAAGGGCTACCTCTTTGCCAAATTTGGTGTAATTCCGTTCAGCAGTTCAGGCTGTAGCCGCGATGAACGGTTCCTATGGAAAAATGAATGGGGAAAACACGTTTTGGGACCCCCCTTTTTTCTCGGCCCCCGCTTGACGAATCACCCCGAGACTTTCAGGATAGGAGCGGACCGGAGCACCCCAACAAGTTGGAAAATTTCGCGAAGATTCGTCAACCGGCGCCAACGTTATTTCAAATAGAATGTTGCGGATTTCCTATGGAAAATAGGTCCAAACTATAACAATCTACTGGCGACCGCCAGTAGATAATCTATATATCTATATATCTATATATATATATATATATATATATATATATATATATATATTACCTACTGGCGGTCGCCAGTAGGTAGTTATAGTTAGGACCTTGTTTCTATTCAAAAAGCGTTTTTTCTTTTGACAATATCTTTGGCGCCGTTTGACGAATCTTCGCGGAATTTTCAAAACTAATGGTTCACTCAGGTCAGCTCCTGTCTTGAAAGTTCGGGGTGATTGGTCAAGCGGGGGCCGAGAAAAAAGGGGGGTCCCAAAACGCGTTTGACATGTTAATTTCCATAGGTACTTTAGACACGGCTACAGCCCGAACTGCTGAACGGAATTACACCAAATTTGGCAAAAAGGTAGCTCTTGGTCCAGAAAGCGACCTTTTTTTTTTAATGGTGTAAATCCGTTCAGTAGTTGCTGAGAAATTAAAAAAATAAAAATTTATATATCTGAGCACTGAGGAGGAGTCGCGACTCCTCCCGAGCACGAGCTGACTTCTGATTGGCTGCCAACACTCCAAACCAGAATGTGTTGGCAGCCATCTTGTGACTCAGTAACCGAGTCACAAGAAAACAGTAAAAAAGAGATGAAAAACAAGAAAAGGGGGCAGGGTAGAAACACCCTGACTCCCTAGGCCTGCTCCGGGGTCCCACAAGGAAGCAAAGCACAATTTCTTTTGAGCAAGGGGAGCTGCATGTTAGCAGCTCCCCTTGCCCAAAAGCAATGCCGGCTCCCGCAGGAGGCGGGGAGCCGACAGGGACTGTGGGGGCATTGGGGCTCCCCCACGGTCCCCAACATGAGGCAAGGCCCCGGGGGATGGGGTCCCCGGGGCCAGAAGTGGCCAAGGGAAGGGGCCACGCGCCCCCGCCCTAATTAAAAAAAAAAAAATACATTTTTTTAAAAAAGATCGAGGCACAGCCCCGGGGGATGGGGTCCCAAGGGCCAATAATGGCCTCAGGAGGGGGGCCGCGCAGCCCCCCTACTTAAAAATAATAATTAAAAAAATATTAAATATGTGGCCATGCCCCGGGGGATGGGGTCCCCGGGGCCGAAATCGACAATGGGAGGGGGGCCGCGTAGCCCCCCTCCCGTTTAAAAAAAAAAAATGCTCAGGCCCTGGGGGATGGGGTCCCTAGGGCCCAAAAATAATAAAGGGAAGGGGGGGCCACACAGCCCCCTTCCAAAAACCATATTTAGAAAAAGTCGGCATATCGCCGGAGGCCCCGCCCACTCCCTGCACCACTCTGCAAACACGCACCCTGGCGCGTTCTAAGTTGGGGGATTAAGTCCCCTTCATTCCTGAGGGTCCCTGGGGGCCAACTAGCCCACTAGGTACCTCCAGTAAGCCCCACAGAGTGGGATTGCTGAGAGGTGGTCCGAGGCCACGCCCCTTTTTACACCACTCTGCAAACGCGCCTCTTGGCACACTGCTGGTGGGGCGATGAGGTCCTCTTGTGTCCTGAGGACCTCAGGACACAAGTGGACTTCATCCCCCGAGCAGCAGTGCGCCAGGAGGTGCGTTTGCAGAGTGGTGTAAAAAGGGGGCGTGGCCTCGGACCACTCGCAGCAATCCAGCTGTGTAGGGCTTACTGGAGGTACCTGGTGGGCTAGTGTGCCCCCAGGGACCCTCAGGAGGCAAGGGGACTTCATCCCCCAACCAAGAGTGCGCCAGGAGGTGCATTTGCAGAGTGGTGGAGAAAGGGGGCATGGCCTATGTCCACCTCTCAGCAATCCCACTGTGTGGGGCTTAATGGAGGTAAGAGGTAGGCTAGTTGGCCCCAAAGGACCACCAGCAGCGAAGGTGACTTCAATCCCCATCCAAGAACGTGCCAGGGAGCGTGTTTGCAGAGTGGTGGGCAAAGGGGGCGTGGCCTGCTTTGAGAACTTAGCAATCCTGCTGTGTGGGACTTACTAGAGGTAATAGGAGGGGAAGTTTGCCCCCAAGGAAGTTCTTGGGGGCCAACTACCCCTCTTGTTACCTCCAGTAAGTCCTACACAGTGGGATTGCTAAGACGTCTTCGAAGGCCACGCCCCCTTTCTCCACCACTCTGCAAACGCGCCTCCTGGCAGACTACGGGATGGGGGATGAAGTCTACTTTACTCCTGAGGGACTTTGGGGGCCAAGAAGCCCTCCTGGTACCTCCTGTAAGTCCTACGCAGCGGAATTCCTGAGCGCTGGTCGGAGGCCCAGCACCCTTTCTCCACCACTCTGCAAACGCGACTACTACTTAAAGAAGCATTTGCAATGTAATAGGTTTCACATTTGCGAGAGTTAGAGCGATTGGCGTTGTAAATGTAAACGTTTTTTACTAATGCTTTTTGGTGTAGAGTGGATGTACATTGTGTGTAGTGGAATTATGTGGTATGTTGTGCAGTGAAATTATGTGAATAGAAAGTATGTGGTATTTAGTGTATAGGAATTATGTGGAGTGGGATTATGTGTTGTGGAGAGGAATTATGTGGAATTGTAGTCTGTGTTGTGGAGTGGTAACCTCAGGTTTAGTCTTCCTCGTTTCCATAGAAGCTAAACTATAAACTCAATGAGACACAAAAAAAGAAGGAATCACTGAGGAGCACTTCTGGACCTAGTCGGAGGTATGAGCAGGGCCACTGGAATTATGTGACTGTTCAGCTGCACCAATTTTCACATAATTAAACATTTTCCGCATTTGCCAAATATTCCATCATCTGCTGCCTAATCTGCAGACTTGAACAAAAAAAGCCTTGTTTCGAGCTCAAACGGCTCAAATGTTCCCAAAAATGCAGCGTCACGTGTTACAGCGTGGTGGAAGGCCCTTTGCAAGGCTGGAATGGTCACGTGTTACTTATTGCAAAATGTGGGTGTTAAACTGGTACTAACGGTGCACAAACCTCTCTTCTTTCTGTGCCTCTCTTGCCTCTTTCTGCATTTATCTTGCTTCTTTCTGCACCTTTCTTCCTCTTTCTGCACCTCACTGTCTTCTTTCTGCACCTCACTGTCTTCTTTCTGCACCACTGTTGCTTTTTTCTGTAGATCTTGTCTTTTTTTGTGCACTTCTCTTGCCCGTTTCTGCACCTCACTTGCCTCTTTCAGCACCACTGTTGCTTTTTTCTGCAGATCTCTTGCCTCTTTCTGCACCTCTCTTGCCTCTTTCTGCACCTCTCTTGCCTCTTTCTGCACCTCACTTGCCTCTTTCTGCACTTCTCTTGCTTCTTTCTACACCTCTCTTGCCTCTTTCTGCTCCTCTCTTGCCTCTTTGTGCATTTCTCTTGCCTGTTTCTGCAGTTCCCTTGCCTCTTTCTGTACCTCTCTTGCCTCTTTCTGCACCTCACTTGCCTCTTTCTGCACTTCTCGAGCCTCTTTCTGTACCTCTCTTGCCTCTTTCTGCACTTCTCTTGCCTCTTTCTACACTTATTTTGCCTCTTTTTATACCTCTCTTGCCTCTTTCTGCACCTCACTTGTCACTTTCTGCTCTTCTCTTGCCTCTTTCTGAACCTCACTCTCTTCTTTCTGTACCTCTCTTGCCTCTTTCTGCACATCACTTGCTTCTTTCTGCATCTCTCTTGCCTCTTTCTGCACTTCTCTTGCCTCTTTCTGTACCCTTCTGTCTCTTTCAGCACCTCTGTTGCTTCTTTCTGGACTTCTCTTCCTTCTTTCTGCACCCCTCTTGCCTCTTTCTCTATCCCTCTTGCCTCTTTGTGCACCTCTCCTACCTCTTTCTGCACCCCTCTTGCCTCTTTCTGAACCTCTGTTGGTTCTGTCTGCACTGCTCTTGCTTCTTTCTGCACCTCTTCTGCAAATTTCTGCATCCCTCTTTCCTCTTTCTGTACCCCTCTTCCCTCTTTCTGCACCTCTCTTGCCTCTTTCTGTACCTCACGTGCCTCTTTCTGCACCTCTCTTGCGTCTTTCTGCACCTCTGTTGCCTCTTTCTGCACCTCACTTGCTTCTTTCTGCACCCCTCTTGCCTCTTTTTGCACCCCTTTTTTCTCTTTCTGCACCTCTCTTGCGTCTTTCTGCACCCCTATTCCCTTTTTCAGCACCTTTCCTGCCTGTTTCTGCACCTCTCTTGCCTCTTTCTGTACCTTTGTTGCTTCTTTCTGCACTTCTCTTGCTCTTTCTGCACCCTTCGTGCCTCTTTCAGCACCTCTGTTGCTTCTTTCTGCACTTCTCTTCCTTCTTTCTGCACCCCTCCTGCCTCTTTCTGTACTTGTCTTGCCTCTTTGTGCACCTCTCCTACTTTTTCTGCACCCCTCTTGCCTCTTTTTGCACCTCTGTTGGTTCTTTCTGTACTGCTCTTGCTTCTTTCTGCACCTCTTTTGAAAATGTCTGCATCTCTCTTGCCTCTTTCTGTACCCCTCTTCCCTCTTCTGCACCTCTCTTGCCTCTGTCTGCACACCTATTCTCTCTTTCTGCACCCCTTTTGCCTGTTTCTGCAACTCTCTTGCCTCTTTCTGCAGTTCTCTTGCCTCCTTCTGCACCTCACTCGCCTCTTTCTGCACTTCTATTGCCTCTTTCTGTACCTCTCTTGCTTCTTTCTGCACCCCTGTTGTCTCTTTCTGCACCCCTGTTGTCTCTTTCTGCACTCGTCTTCCCTCTTTCTGCACCTTTCTTGCTTCTTTCTGCACTTCTCTTCCTTCTTTCTGCACCTCTCTTGCTTCTTTCTGCACCCTTCTTCGCTTTTTTGCATCCCTCTTCCCTCTTTCTGCAGTTCTCTTGCCATTTTCTGCACCTCACTTGCCTCTTTCTGCACTTCTCTTGCACCTTTCCACACCTCTGTTGCTTCTTTCAGCAATTCTCTTGTCTCTTTCTGCACTTCTCTTGCTTGTTTCTGCACCTCTCTTGCGTCTTTCTGCACCTATGTTGCCTCTTTCTGCACCTCACTTGCTTCTTTCTGCACCCCTCCTGCCTCTTTTTGAACCCCTTTTTTCTCTTTCTGCACCTCTCTTGCGTCTTTCTGCACCCGTTCCCTCTTTCTGCGCCTTTCCTGCCTGTTTCTGCACCTCTGTTGCCTCTTTCTGTACCTCTGTTGCTTCTTTCTGCACTTCTCTTGCCTCTTTCTGCACCTTTCGCGCCTCTTTCAGCACCTCTGTTGCTTCTTTCTGCACTTCTCTTCCTTCTTTCTGCACCCTTCCTGCCTCTTTCTGTACCTCTCTTGCCAATTTGTGCATCTCTCCTACCTCTTTCTGCACTCCTCTTGCCTCTTTTTTCACCTCTTTTAGTTCTTTCTGCACTGCTCTTGCTTCTTTCTGCACCTCTTTTGCAAATTTCTGCATCCCTCATGCCTCTATCTGTACCTTTCTTGCCTGTTTCTGCACCTCTCTTGCCTCTTTCGGCACCTCTGTTGCTTCTTTCTGCACTTCTCTTGCCTCTTTCTGCACCCCTATTGCTTCTTTAAGCACCTCTGTTGCTTCTTTCTGCACTTCTCTTGCTTCTTTCTGCACCCCTCTTGCCTCTTTCTGTACCCCTTTTGCCTCTTTGTGCACCTCTCCCGCCTCTTCCTGCACCTCGCTTGCTTTTTTCTGCAGTTCTCTTGCCTCTTTCTGCACCTCTTTTGCTTCTTTCTGCACTTTTCTTGCCTCTTTCTGTATCCCTCTTGCCTCTTTCTGTACCTCTGTTGGTTCTTTCTGCACTGCTCTCTCTTCTTTTTGCACCTCTGACTTAGAGGTAGTTTTAATCCCCCTGCCCTATTATGTACTAGGGCCTTACAGGGGAGGTCATGCCAATCACAGGGGTACCCCAACCCATAGTGTACCCTAGTGTATGTAGGTGTTTTCACTGTATTCTAAGTGTCTTTTAGCATAGCACTGGCTCCGGGCCTGGTTAGTCAGAGTCAGTTAACACCAGTACCAGTCAGCAAAAAGTTGGGGGCACAGGATGACTTTGCAACAAGGCCTCTTTGTGCACCTCTGTTGGTTCTTTCTGCATATCTCTTGCTTCTTTCTGCACCTTTCTTCCTCTTTCTGCATATGTCCTACCTATGTAGGCATAGTTAGAAATTAGCATTTAAAAAACCTTAGAAATTCACTGAAAAAACCATAGGTTTCAGGGACGTTATAGTTATTAATTAGCATTTAAAAAAACTTTAGAAATTCAGTGACAAAAACATAGGTTTCAGGGACGTTATAGTTAGAAATTAGCATTTAAAAAACCTTTGAAATTCACTGAAAAAACCATAGGTTTCAGGGACGTTATAGTTAGAAATTAGCATTTAAAAACCTTTGAAATTGACTGAAAAAACCATAGGTTTCAGGGACGTTATAGGTAGAAATTAGCATTTAAAAAACCTTAGAAATTCACTGAGAAAACCACAGGTTTCAGGGACGTTATAGTTAGTTGGACATTTCAGTCGTACAAAACCAGAGAAATTCGGCTGTTATAGTTAGTTGAGGTAACTATAACTCGCGACCCCCGCAATGCACTGCTGATGACGTCACATATTACATCACTCATGACATGGTCAGTGACATCACTGATGACATCACTGATGACGTCTCAAATTACGGGCAGCACTTGCCAACTGGAACGCGCTTCGGCTGTATTCACAGCCTTTGTCAACCTTGAAATGAATTGTTTTCCCACAGTTTAATTTTCAATCGTCCTCCTAACATTTTTCCCTTGGATCTCAGTTATTTATCATCTTGCTCCATTTTTTCTGGTCCTGTTCTTTTTGGTATCGCTGCTTAACATTTCTCTGTCATCTGGAGTATTTCATGCTTAGACTGCCTTTATTGTTCGTTTACTGAACAACCAGCTCTTGTCTAATGTCTGCAGAATAAATATGATCCTATTTCACACCTCCCTTATCACTATGCATTTTCGAAAAGCTTGTTCATTCCAAGCTTATTCACTTTTCACCTTCTCCCTCTCTCTTCTGTCCCTTTCAATAATTACTAAAAACCTCACGCCAATGTTCTGCTTCACGTGCACAACGTTTTCATTGTAGCTTAATAACAAGTTTGCCACTCATCCACCTTCTTCCACGTCTGCCATCATCTTTTCATTCTTTCCTCACTCGTATATATGGGTCTGTTCATTCACTATTTCATGCCACCTTTCTCATCACAATTCTTTTAAGTCAAGGTTTAATGCTTGCTGGCCCTCTCGGCATTCCACAGAGATGAGTGCTTGGTACAATCCTTTTGTTTGTTTACGTGCTTTGTTTTGGTGATCTCATTTCCTTCTTTGGATTTCTGCATCAAGTGCTTGCTCATGATCAGACTTGTGAAACAGGTCCCCGCTTTCAGCAATGACTATTGACAGTTAAGGGTGGAATATCTAGATCTATCTGCTCAGTCAGACGAGTGAGCCTGCATCCCTTAATTAGGTAACTACAATGTCCTGTGGATAATTACACAAGATTGAGGATTCCTTTACATCATACACGGCCTATGATTCAGTTAACTACTTTTAAATATAATTACTCATGCCTACACGGCATCTAGCTACTATATGTGGGCTTGTTCTCTTCCGTCGTTGTTCACTACGTTAGAATGTTGCAGGGAGCTATTGAATTTTCAGAGGTAATTCATCAATTGTAGACTATTGACTCTGATTGATTGTTATTGGGGATGCAGTTACAAGTTCATTCTTATATTCACATACTGTATGATTAGTAAAAACATCCAATGGAAAGTGTAACGTAGAGCGCTTTTTGTGCTATGATGAATTAATTGAAATAAAAAAATATTAACGATCCTCATATCATTTTCTTTTCTTTTTTTATGACTTTCTGTTTTCACGTTTTCACTTGCCTATGAGACGTAAAGTGGGATTACAGAGGAGATTCACAACACCTTCTTACTAACAATCAATTCATGATTCCTTTCTTTCAATCTTCTATCTTACATCTGTCCTTTATTAGCCAAGCCTGCCTGTAATTTTACCCTCTGTCGCTGCTACCTGTTCTCCCTCTGCTTGCGTCTTTGGCTGACTTTCTACCCTTGGTTTACTTTTTCAACTGACACATCACTTTGTACCTGAATGTGCTGCTTTCTACCACTGAGCTTTAATTGTAGCTGTCCTAACCTCACTCTGAATCTGTCACATTGTTTTTGACAACTTTATTTTCCTTGTAGTCTTCAATGTATGTATATCCCCTTTAAATCCTAGAAAATTGTACTGCTCATGTTATCTTTAACATTCCATCTTCTACTCAAGCTATAAAGTCTTCATTCCTTTGCCAACGTATCTGCCTGAGTCTTCCTGATCAAATTACTCCCAATGTCACTATTGTCCACGAATACATCTACAGACTTTCCTAAGCTTTTCTCTTTATACGATTGTCTTCTTTTCGGTTGATGTTTTATTTCTCAATTATAGGCCTGCTCTCTCCATCCATGTCATTAGACCTGGCATCCTTGGAGTGGTTTTTCCCTAACTTTTTCCTTCAACCTTCCTGTTTTGCTGACCCCGTTTTTTCTGGCCTTAGGGCTCTGCGCACTACACCACTAAAGTGTCTCCTTAAAACATGGTAGAATTGGCTTACACCTGATTGGCCTATTGAAATTACTTGTAAGTCACTAGTAAAGTGGTACTGCCTGTGACCAGGGCCTGTAAATTTAATGTTACTAGTGGGCCTGTTTCACTGATTATGCCACCCACTTATATTGACCTTTAAACATGTCTCAGGAATGCCATCGTAGCCGGTCTCTGCTGTTTTATACTGCTATTTCAACCTGGCAAAGTAACCCTTTTGCCAGGCCCAAACCTTCCCTTTTAATACATATGTCACCCCTAGGGTAGGCCCTAAACAGCCAAGAGGGCAGAGTGCAGTGTATTTAAAAAGTTGGATATGTACTTTAAAGTTTTCCATGTCCTAGTAGTGAAAAACTCCCAAATTTGTTTTTCAATACTGTAAGGTCATCCTCTTTTGTAGGATAACATTGGAGTTTCCTTATTACATTTAATAAGCTGTAACTTCCATTTGGGGGCAAACAGACAGTTCAAGTTTGGTGTCTAAAGAATTTCAATCAAAAGCCCTCTTTAATGGTAAAGTCTGATTATCACAGTTCTGAAAATGCCACTTTTAGAAAGTTATTAACAACAATAGGGGTTAAGCCCAAAGGACCGGGGCCAGGTAGGGCTATTAAAAATTCAAAACACAACATGAACACCATTTTCAAGAGGCATTTTGAGAGGCATTTAGTTAAATCTAAATGTGTTGAGTGTCGGATGTATTAAAGATTAATTCATTATTTTCAACACTTTTGTGATATTCTTGCTGAAACAATAAGTTTAGTCCATAAAATTGGACATTTTTGCAATCACTGTTGTGTTTTTACACAGATGATGCAAGCTTTTAATTTTTTTGCATTTGATTTATGTTTGTTTTCATTTAGTGAACTTGTCGCTTGTTGTAATTTGTTGCAAATAATTCTCACTTTGGTGTATGTCCAAATTGTTTTTGATTGTGCATTGTGTTATTTATATGTGAAGGTTTCTGTGTCAATTTGAGAAATATGTGTTTCTTTTTCAGTCTTTTGAAAAAATTGTTTTGAATCAATTTAAAGACTATTTAATAAAAATTCTACTTGGACAGATAAAAGAATAGTCTGCTCGTTACTCCATAAATAGTATGAGTGTAGGTTAGTACGGAGCTAGGTGTTCATGTTGTGTTTTGACTTTTAGAAAGTTGGCATTTTCTTGTCTTAACCATTTGGTACCTGCAGCCTGATACTGGGGTACATGACTAGGTGTAGCTGGCAATTGGTCTTTGTGCATTGCTCCCAGACAGTGAGACAGAGGGAAGATAGGTGTTGGCAGGATGGGCCACTTTGAGTTAACAAGGGGGATGTGCTGTCCCCCACTACACGTGCATTGCAAAGGCTCTGCCTGAGCACTCTCACAAAGGGTTTTGTCACTAATCTTTTATGACCCCAGACAAATTGGGGCCATGTCAGGGAAGAAGGGGATATCTGACACCTCAGGGGTGGAAACGTCTAGAAGCTTCCTTCACTTCAAAGAGGACTGATGACATAAATCCAGGATTGTTTGACGATTCAAACAAAATTCCTGGATCACATGTCTTTCTTCCATGCTCTGAAGGTGTGGAAATGGGCAGTACGCTGGGGGCTGGCATCTCCTCCCTTTCCCAGGGTACCTATGTGAGGAGTAAAAAGAAAATGTACCTTGGTCGCAGTGTCCAACATATATGAAGAGTAAGGTAAAAGTCATGTGGCAAAACATAACTGCTTCATGAGCCATTACACTTATTTCACATCTTCATTTTCTATTGTTAAACATCCACCAATAATCCCCAATGTGGCATTCACATGTCTGTAACAGAACTGTATGCATCATCAATTTTGAAAAGTAAATTTTGCACTATATTAAACTTTCCATGACATTTCATGTGAAATACCGCCAGCTGCGGTGTACACAATTTGGCGATATGCAGAGGAAAGCACTACATATATGAGGTATTGTACAGGAACGTGACATGTGAAGGGAGTCTATCAACTGTAACCCTGTTAGGGCTCATTTGTAGTGGTGGTGACGCACTTAACAGTCACAATTACTGTCTTTCCTATCGCTAAAATGGCGGATACCTGGCCTCGCATATAGGACATTTGGGATGACTGCCGCTGGAGGAAGTGAAACGCGCAGTGGGTGGCTGCCCCCATGGTGGACACAGCCACTGGCTAACGTTGGTGACAGTGACGGTCGGGGTCCAATCACTGTGTGCATCTACGCCGATGACCACGTACATGGTGCACAAGTACACGGCAGTTT
Source organism: Calotriton arnoldi (assembly GCA_963921515.1). Lineage (NCBI taxonomy): Eukaryota > Metazoa > Chordata > Amphibia > Caudata > Salamandridae > Calotriton > Calotriton arnoldi. The sequence continues at coordinate 358,823 of CAWUFW010004012.1, read as the reverse complement.
GAAAAATAACTCACTTGCCTCCTGACACTGCTGCTATCAACACCTCCTCCACTTTGTCTGCTGTTTGCCACCTCTGGGAGCAATCATGCCAGGCTAAGCAGGTGAGACGGCACGTCCCTTCTCTCCAGAGGAGCTGGAGACCCTGGTTTAAGAGGTCCTTCCCCTGTATGGTCAGTTCTATGACTCACCAGAGGATCAGGTAACTATCTCAAATACAGTTTGTTCACTCTGCTCATCTTCTTGCTTCTAATTCCGATAGGCTACAATGTGCCTCTAAGTCCAAGAGTGTAACCATATTATGCTGTTTAGTGAAAAGGAGTGGTCCCTACATACAACAACCACGTAATGGATTATGAGGCACTGTACTTTGTGGGGTGAACATCAGCATAGTAATGTGTGATAATCCCTATGCAGTACTTGTGTTATATGTCGGCGTAGCATCCACTGCAGGAAGAGGTGGGAGGACCTGAGGTGCTGACACGGAAGATCGTGGAGGTCCAGCTGGGAAAGTCCTCCCAACGTGGAAGGGGCATGCACTGGACCCTCACCCCCCTAATGGCCCACACTGGCGGTGGTCTACCCGGAGCTTGATGGGCAGTTGAGGGCCCAGCAGCAGCTACATGGGGGTGAGTCCTGGCCAGAGTCATACATGTTACTTTACCAACTTTGTGTGTTACAGGCAGGCATTTCCAAACCAAGAATGGTGGTGGCCCATGTGCCACACACAAGATGAATCATTGTTTGTTTAGGTCTGGTAGTAGGTGCCTGCTGCTGTGCTGTGCCTATTGTCTTTCTGACCAGGAACACAGCAGAGTCCTTTCCACATCCAATTTTTATTTTTGGAGTGGACACCTGGCTGAGTAAAGTGAGTGATCATCTCATGTTGTCAGTTGTTCTGGGTGACAATTACCCCGCACAAGCAACTTGTCTTCTTTCTGTGAGCAGTAATGTTCCTTAACTACTGTCTCTCATGGGATGGTAGCCCTATTACATGTGACATGACATGGAGTGCACAGTACATGCAGTGACTGTACAACAGTCATTGGTAAGTTCTGGTAATATAGTGAAATGAGTGTGCAAACATCACTGGTGCCATCTGCATTAGTGCCTACATGTTGACCACTGTGCATTTGCAAGTTGATGGTTCATCTGCAATAATGTTTCACAACCCTCATTCACTGACTGATGACATGCATAAGGGAGTGAGATGTAGAATTGTAGAGATAATATGTGAGTGTCTACACTGATCCTTACAAGGCAATCTGAGTTTGCAATACTAAAGAGTACTGTAATTTGCCAGCCATTGTGACTCTAGTAATCCCACATCTTCATTTCATAGATATTCAGCGACACCTAAAACCTTCAAAGGTGTATTGGCTTGTAGGTGTATAATCTATGAATGGCGTTATCACCTGTAGTAAGCAGGATTGGGGAGGTTCATATGGCTATAAGAAGACTTGTGCTGTGTGAAATCAGAGTAACTATCTCTCAAATGTTTGGACCTCAATGTTTTCAGGCAACTTTATATGCTACATGTGATACATAGCTAAACTACTTCTGTGCAGTTTTCATTAGACTTTTCAGGAAGTGGACATATGATGTAATTTTGAGTCCAAAGTCTCATCAATGTGCATAGAGCCTTTTCAGGTGACACGATGTCTGCTACAACACTAATTAATGGTAAATTGGTGTTTTTCTTGACCTTCATGACATCATGATGTGTTATGAGGGATAGGTAGATATGTTGGACTCTGGGCCTTGTGTGAGCATTGTGCATATCTCAAATTATACCCATCCTTTTTGGTTACTATCCTAGTATGGACATAAGGATGGAGTGTAGCCTGTCTGGGGTTATGACATGAGTGGACCCAAATGTTTGTAGGTTATGTAGCATGCATGCATGCATGCAAGCCTATAACCTGAACCATGAAACTGGTATGATATGTGCACTTCATCAATGTTTTCTGTTCATTTGTGATGGTCATGAGTGGAAACTCAGTTGCAATAAACCCACATTGTATGTCATTTCAGGTACATCCAGGGCAAGTGGAGGAGAAGGGGCCAACGTCAGTGGAGACACAGCTGGTCAAAGTGGTTCCAGACGTGATACCTCAGACACGGAGGGACCCAGTGAGCAGGAGAAGTGCCACGGAGGACGGCAGCTTAAGCTTGTCATCATCCTAGTCATCCTTCAGTGGACATTCCCGAGTGTTGGCAGACCCCACAGTATCAGTATCAGCTTCATCTTTGTACGCCACCCCCAGTTCCATCGCTACCCTCTCTGTTGCCCCCAAACAAGTTGGCCAGCCCCGATTCCCTACGAGGGAAGCATTCTCCTTTGCTCCAGGCACCTCAGCCCCTGCTAGCCCCACTGCCCTGGGTCAGGAGGCTATTGACCTCCTGAGGGCCATCTCTGTGGGTCAGAATGCAGTCCTGAATGCCGTTCAGGGTAAGGCAACTAGCTGACAGATGGATGCCAACCTGGAAGGCATTCACACTGCAATGTCTGGCCTACAGAGATCTTTTCAGGCTCCGGCCTTCCCCTCATGGCAGCCTTCCACCCATTCCAACTTTCTACCTCACCTCCTGCACCTTCCCCATCCAAATTCCCTATTCCAATTCCTGTCCCAAGCACACACACACATCTAAGCAAGCACACATTTCAACAGAGAGAATCTCTGCACACCAACACAAAACATACAAAAAACAGAAACATGCAAGTACTCAGCAGACACTCACCCCCTCACCAACCCCGACCACATCCAGCATACCCCCAGGCACCACAGCAACAGACATAGACCCCACCACTCCCAGAACCATACCCAAGCCACCACAACAAAGGACACAGACCCCTCCACCCCTACAACCATACACACAGGCGCAACAGACATAGACCCCTCCACACCCACAACCATAACCCCAGGCACCACAGCAACAGATACAGACCACTCCACTCCTACAACTATACCCAGAGGCACAACAGCAACAGACACAGACCCCTCCACATCCACAACCATAACCTCAGGCATCACAGCAACAGACACAGACCCCTCCACACCCACAACAATATCCCAAGGCACCACAGCAACAGACCCCTCCACACCCAATACCATACCCCCAGGCACCACAGCAACTGACCCAGACCCCTCCACAACCAAACACCTGGCACCACAGCAATAGACACAGACCCCTCCACACCCACAACCATACACCCAGGCACCACAACCACAGACACAGACTACTCCACAACACCCAGCATGTCCACAGCACACACAGGCAAAAAACGCAAACACTCACAGTCACCTACACAACAGACACCAACGAAACACACAGGTCAGACAGCACACACAGCTCACACTTCCACTTCCTCTACCTCCCAAACCGAACTCAGTCCCAAACATTTTACCCATTTTACGTGAAGATGTGTTGTTTGCCCTTGCTCTTAGCCCTGTGACACCTGAGCCCACCACTCCCAATGCATCAAAGACCACTCCCAAAGACAAACCATCCCTTTCACATCACTCCACCCCAGAGTAACTGCATCCTCAATCTACTGAACCCAGCCCAAAACCAAAAAAGACAAAAAAAATCCTCCCAAAGCCCAACCCATCCCTTCCACTTACCACTCCACCCCTGAGAAACCGGATCCCCACCCAAATGAACCCAGGCCAAAACAACATTTAAAAAAAAGACCCCTCCCAAAGCTAACCCCACCACTCCCTAAACCGAAGCCCCCTCTCACAAGTACTATCTGCAAGGTGCCTGCTATGGCCAATGGATGCCCCTTTGAGAGGAGGTTCCCTGGCAGTGTCAGAAGTTTGTTGGCACAGCATTATGCTGTGGCACATGAATTTTACCTGGACTGGTCATTGGCTTCTGTTGGATATTATGGTTCACAAAATTACATTCATTAAACCTTTTCCTGGTTTTGCAGACATTGGTCCTGCCAAAACTTTTCTAATGATTTTATGTTATTGTATAGTTAGTGATGTGTGACTACAGTTGTGTTTGTTTCATTCCTGATTGCTGATCTAGTTGATGTGGTTAGAATGATGTGACCTTGGACCCAGTGCTAGAGTTACACAGGACAAACGGAAATGTTGGATAGATGTCTATGTGGGATGAAAACCAAATGAGGCAGACATTGCATTGGGTGACATATTATGTAGTAAGTATTTCAGCTTGGCCTGACCGCTGTCAACGTCATTTAGGTTGCACTTCTCACTATGATGTAGGTTGGATATGTTTTTTAAGTGTTGAGGTTAGATATTGGCTCATCCACACATGGAGGGTGTTAAATTGTCACACCTTTGCGGAATTTTGTATGGAAATATGTCAATTTTCCAGTGTGTACCTTACACATACTTTATCCAGATGTGTGAGAAATGCTGTTAGTGCTGTGTTTGCTTTCCTGACTTGCACTTAAACATTATCTACACATGCATGGCACTTGGTAATGCTACTGGTTTTTCCTCATATACCTCAATTCAGAGGTCCTGTGCACATTGAGCTTTTCAGCCATGTGTAAAATGTACTGTGCGCCAGAGCCCCAGCATTTCAGGGTTCTCCATGATAGAGGCATACCTATTCTGCAGAGCTTATTTCCATTGTGCCCTGGGATACTTTTCAAATGGAATCTTTGAAATCCCATTTACTGGCATTGCCTTTTAATGTGGGTGATGTGTGTGAGTCCAATACAGAGTTGCAGCAGAGAAGGAGTGCTTCACTTTAATGACACATCCATAAAGATGTATCTTTGACATCAAAACAGGACCTGGGATGTGTGCAATGTGAGTTGATCACAAAGATTAATAGGTGTGATATTGATGAGGAAGTGCTGTTGTGTACCAACACTTAATGCACATATCACTATCACCGATTATGAGTTGTAAACACATGTCCACTTTTGTACAATGTGCATGTGCAGTAATTTTGGGAAAGAACATTATACAGATGTATTTGGGTTACACATTTAAAGTACTACCACACAGGGTCCCAGTAAATATGTTAGACCGAGCCACCGCAACACCCTTGCCTGGTCCATGGCGGAACATAGTTTTGCTGAGGAGTCTATAGAAACAGGTAGTAGTATGACTTACTGTTGGTTGCATCCATGACGTGGTGGGTTTTGGATATGATCAAGCAGGTACAGCAGCACCACAACGTGTAAGATCAGATCCATGGCAGCGCAGGACTTGTAGAGGTGAGTAGAAGGGAGTTTTGGCCTTATATACCTGCCTTTTCGCCTGCTCGGATGTGGTGGTTGGACTGCCACGGTCACGCCGGCTGGAAGGAAACTCGTAACTGGGCCGGCGGTTTCACTGGCGGTCTGAGCCTCAAACAGACTCATCCCGTGGTGGGATGTGGCTGGCAGTTGCGGCAGGACTGCAGCAGTCTTTCGTCTATGTAACCACTCTACGGCGGTCGGACCGCCGAGGTCACGGACCACCGGTCACGGACCGCCACCCCGGATACTACAGTCTTGAAACCTCGGAACTTGTAATCAGGCCCTAAGTGTGGAATAAGCCATCAACGTCCAATTTGCCTTTGAAGTTAAAAAAATGATTGCACTAGCCTACGTCTCTGTCACAGAAGTAGACAACGATTACAACATCCTAATTGAAAGTCCGTATTACCAAAATAATGAAGACAAACTTACTCCCCTAATGGTCTACTTCGAGGATACATGGGTTGGCAGACTGCATAGGTCAGGAGACAGACGCCAATCAAAATTCCAGATACCATGGTGGAATGTCTACGACATCACCTTGCCACAGTAAGCAAAAACAAACAACGCAGTGGAAGTATGGCATAATGCCCTGTAGTCACACATTCGTCAAGGGAGCGAGTCCGCTCGTACCCATTGTGCTTCCCTGCGTCCCTGAATGAAAGCAACATTCAGGGATGCAGGGAAGCACAACGGGTGCGAGCGGACTCGCTCCCTTGACGAATGTGTGACGACAGGGACAGTCTCTCCCTGCAGTACCCTATGGTATTTGTTGACTGAGCAAGCCATAAAAAAGACCATACCAGGAAAGAGTCCTAAATGTATGGTCTGTATTTTGCATGCATGCTTAAATATTTACTTTGCATTAAACATTGATTGTGTAACCAATAAATGCAGGGTTATAGCAAGTCCTGAAGAAAGCCGATTGACCCTACATGGGCAGAGATACGGCTAAAACATGTCGACCTTTTGGATGTCCTGGAACACTACATCCAAATTACATCTGACTGTTTTTAATCTTGCCCTAGACCCTATAGAATAAAACCCATCAATAGAGGATCTAGAGGTAATTTTAACTCACTTTCACTCCCTGCACTCGCACTTATAAGAGCTCCCCTTACAAACGCGCTGAGCCTAATCATGCACATTAGGTGCATGAGTGAGGGTCCAATGATGACGCAAGCCACAGGTGGTACCTGTGGGTGAGGACCCTATTATATATATGTATATATATATAATTATATGTTTATATATATATAATACAGGGATTTGTCAGCTGACAGACCCATACATATCTGGAAATAGGATACAGACCCCAGCAATATTTACCTGGGTGCTATCCGCCCACTACCTTGGGACATAATAAATATTCACGCATCATTTAGGGTTCCCCCTCACTAGTGTACGATTGCAATCCTTTGGGAAGCTGAGCGCCCACCCGTTAATGTTCTCACCCCTTCCAAAGTTTAAAGCTCTCTCCAAATCCACATAGTTTAAAAAAGTAATCCACCAAAAAGTAGGTAAAATGATAGTGAAAAGCCCCCAAAAAATTGCACAAATGTAGGTTAAAAAAACAAAATTACAGGGTGTAGGTTCCATAAAAAGCCCCAAAATATTTGTTTTAAAAGAACCGCTCCAGGAAACGCAAAAAACAAGGAAATCTTTATATAAAAATTAGTTTATTAAAATGAATTCAGATTTCCTTTAAAAGAAAACAAGATGTTAGACTTCCCTTAGAAACGTCCAGGAAAGGAAAACCTGCAACAAATAGATCAAACACCCTTCTGTACAAAACACTACAATCCCAAATGTATACATACATAATATTAAAGTACACAAAAATAGTTATCAATACATATACTACACATAACTTATATAACAAAACACTTTACTTCCTAAAACACATAATAAAACAACGCAACACCAACGTAGTATAAAAATCAATAAAACACACAAACTTAGCAATCATGCCACACACATCATATGTACAACCTTCCTACATGCTCCCTACCTTTCAAACATCCTAAAAATAGGAAAAATTACCTTACCTTTACCGATGAAGAGCAGCACCCAACCGTAACTTTTTCCTTCCACAAACGACCCAATAATAACACCAATAGACTACTAAATTTTAGCGGAAGGAAAAAAATGACCGCCTAATAAAAGTTAAAAAAGAATATCTCCCCATAGGATTCACTGGGAAAAATAGTAACAATGTTATAAAATGTTTAATAAAATGATTTAAAATGTTATAAAATATTAGATATGTACAACAATGTTTCAAAAAGTATTACATTTTTAAATATAATAAATAATATTATAAAATCTTTAATATAATAATGTTTATGTTAAATAACAGTATTAAAATGTATGTAAAATATGTTTGTAAAAATATGATTTTTTTACAATTTTAATAGAAATATGAAAAAATATTATTTAAAATGTATTCAAAAACTTTTTTTCTGTACCTGTTAAACAACAATTAAAAAATGTGATGTATATTTAATAAAAATTTGACAATTTTTGTTTGAATAAATATATATCAAAACTATTTAAAATGTGCAGTGAGTGTTTTTTTCTTTAAAACAAAAATATTAAAATATTATATGTGTATTGTGTTCTTTTAATACTGATTAATGTAAAAAGAATAATGACTAACAAACGTTACACTATTTTACCATACCAATACAAAAACTACTTTTGCTAAGTATTTACTGCTACAAACATAACACATACTAGTCCCCATTCACTACACACAAAGTAAACGAATATCCAGTGGCGTAGCAAGTGGGGCGGAGGGGGCAGTCCATCCCGGGCGGCACTAGTTTTGGGGGCGGCAGCTTGCCCACCCCGCTCTTCCATGCATTTGCGGCGGGGCGGCAATCGCGAGAATATCGCCAGCACCCCGCCCCTCTCCCCGCTCTTACGGCCGCCGCAGGCGGCAAAGTGGCTAGCTACGCCACGGCGCATATCTATAACACTAAATAGTTAAAATCCAATATTCCCACTGCAATACAACTTACCTCAAGGAAGGGTTTAGACACAAAAAGGGTTACATTTTCTATCCTCACTCCAATATAAATTAAGTCAGGGAAGGTGTTGGACACTAAAGTGGCAATACTGACTATTCCCACTCCAATCTAACTTAACTCAGGGAAGAAGCTAGACACTAGAGAGGCAACATTAAGCCTTCCCACCGCAATAAAACATATCAGGGAAGGTTTTGGACACTAGAAGGGTTAAATATACTATTCCCACTCCAATATAAAATAAGTCAGGTAAAGTGTTGGACATTAAAGGGGCAAAATATACTATTCCCACTCCAATCTAACTTAACTGAGGGAAGGTGCTGGACACTAAAGAGGAAATATTAACCATTCACACTGCAATAAAACGTATCTCAGGGAAGGTTTTGGACACTAAAAGGGTTACATTTACTATTCCCACTCACTCCAAGATAAAACAAGTCAGAGAAGTTGTTGGACACTAAAGAGGAAACATTAACTATTCCCACTCCAGGGGGCGTGGCTTGCAGCCCAAGATGGTGGTCGCTTAAGCGACGTGCTCCGGGCCGGGACAGCTAATCCGGGCAAAATCCGACATTCGCTGCCCCATCCGAATGCTGGCAGAAACACAGGGGGCTAGCTGCCCATGACTGGAATGGTACACCAGACAAACCGACTATACGGGGTGACCGAGAGATGGAGTTCAGGACCGAGATAGTCTCTGGTGCGACGCTGGGCCTGAACAATGGGAGGAGCCTGGACTGCAGCGGGCTCGCCTGTGACGGGGCTTGGCCTGATGAGCCTAAGGTCGGCTGGTGAATACACTTGAGTCCCCGGACCTGGGGCCCCTCCACTCGGTGCCTGCGTTCATCGCCCGGGGGGACTCATTGTGCTTGATTACGACCCACATCGCCCCGGAGTGAGCTGTGGCCCATCTGTCACCACGACTCGCACCAAAAGAAATTGTGCCTCTCCGATTGGGCGGGCCATCCACTCTCTCCGTAGCTGTTCCTTCCCCTTGTTTTGCTTCCTCGCACCCACCGACAGCGATACCATCTTCTGGAGGAACCGCGTGGACCCCTGAGCCGGCGGACTCTGCTCATGTGGTTTGAGACCCTCCCCCCCACTCTGTGGTGACCGCGGCTACTGGGCGGCGGCAGTACGTGTGATGCGGTCATAAGGAGCCCGGTGAGCAGGGTTTGAAACGGAGATCGGCCGTGGGCGCCCTGGCATAGACTGGGTTGATATCGACTCGGTACAGCCTGTGCAACCCCTGAAGGAGCTGAGTGACTGGTGGTGACCCGCGATACTATATGCGGCAGTGCTGCGGAGGTCCCCGAGGCCGCTTCCCTTTTCCTGTCAGCCCTGCCGGTTGCACCTATGATTGCAGGTTAGTGGGGACTCTCCATCGGTGTTCGCTGAAGGGGTGAAGAGCATTGTAGAAGTGGGCGCCCTGACAAGGATATACCGTACTGTACCAGATCCCCCCTATACTTGACTTTGCACCCGTGTGTGGCCGGCTGGTGGAGATTATTCTGGAAGAGGTGTTGAACACTGCTGGTCACACTTTATTGGTGCGGGCCCCCCCCCTCTCCTGATTGCTGCCGTGCCTACCTGGCCTGGACGTCCTGCTGGCTCGCACTGGAGGAGATGTTGGGCGCTGCCGGTCACTCCAGAAGCCTTGGCGCGGACCCTGGGAGAGTGAGCTGACTTGCAGCGAGGTGAGCCTGGAGGTACCGGTCCTTTTCTGCTCTCCCTGGGGGCTGGCGGCTGGTGGTGCGCTGCGTGCGGGCGACGGGGAGGTGCTCCGGAGGGACCCCAGCTCCCCCCCTCTCCCTGCCTGTGACTTTCTAGATCGGGAGCTATACATATATGGCGCGGTGGGACGCCCATCTCTTCCACGATCGCATTTTCAGAGCTGAGGGCCTGGGAAACTGAAAGAGACGGGACGGAGACCATTGAGCCTTCCTTCTTCCCCTCTTTGGCTCTTGTAGCCTGGTTATGCGGATGCACACTTAATACTGCCTGTATACCTCTAGCGTCAATACTAAGGGAGCTGTGCTTGAATCCACAGGCGTCGCCTTGCAGGTTTCATAGAGCCATCACCATTCGCTACAGCTGGGCTGGATTGTGAGCGGCAATGGGCAGGAACAAGACAAAGATGACGACGGACACTGGTCGGGCTGCCTCGCCACCCTCGGAGTCCTCCTCAATACAATCTCATCAAACTGATGATGGAACCACGCCTCTGCCTCCTGTTGACAAGCTGGATATGATACTCCAGGAGCTCCGGCAACCGCGTTCAGCTATAGCGCAACAAATAGGCACTATCTCCACTGAACTGAATTTGCTTAAAGCCGACCATAAGAAACTTGCGGATAAGGTGAAAGACTTTGACCACTCTCTTACAACGCACCACCCACAAGTGAAAGAACACGACGTGCACATACAACAGTTGCAGCAACAGGTTGAGGCGTTGCAAGCCCGGGCTGATGATGCGGAAGGTAGAGCCCGATGCAATAACCTTCGCATTATTGGGCTTCCTGAAAGCGCAGAAGGGCAACATCCCACGACCTTTGTTGAGGAATGGTTAAAGACTAGTGTAGCCCCCACCGGCCTATCAGCACCTTTCACGGTGGAACGGGCCCACCGCGTGCCGATGCGTAAACCTATCCCTGGCGCTAACCCACCCCCGATGTTGGCCAGAATCCTAATTTATAGGGATCGTGATCATATCTTGCAAACGGTCCGGGACACTGGTCCCATTCTTTTTGACAATACAAAAATCTCCATCTTCCCGGATTATACATTGACAGTTCAACGCCTATGTCACTCATTCATGGAGGTCAAGGCCCGAGCCCGTGCTGCAGGGTTGACATATGCCCTACTATTCCCTGCCAAACTCAAGATTATTCACAATCAACGTGCCTGTTTCTTTGACACGCCCGACAGCACTTGGGAATGGTTGGATAGGAACTTTCCGGACACTGCACGTGACATACGCCCTACACAACTTCAGGCGAAGCTGTGGCGCCTTCCACGCCGTAGGAGAAGGGGACTCACTACACAGAGCACTGTGACTAATCCTCCATCGCAATCAGTACTGGAGGGTAGACGTGCTGCCCTCCGTTCGGCTTCAGCATTGCGGACTCCTCGTGCGCCTATCAGCTCTAGCCCATCAGTGGCGGTCTCATCGGACTCCGACTCTGGGGGCAGTATGGCGTTATTTCCGTCTGTGTCGACACAACTTAGCAACGATCCATTGGCTAAATGAGTAACGTGAATGTATAATGTTTTGAGATATTGATTTTTCAGGTTCTGTGGTGTTAGCCCATCCCCCCCCCGAATGGGAACGCTTATTTCTTCATTGCATGCCATGTCTTATTAGTCATATTATGATTCAAACGTGGGCGGCGCCACAGACGGCTGCAGGGTAAGCTCAGATATTATAATCCTGTGGCCCGGCCTGTCTTCGGTTCTTCCACTTTTCATTGCTGATACTTACGTACCTAAAGTAAGCAGCCTACCCCACAGGCGAAACGCCTTCTTGTTATTCAGTGTGTTATGTGTCTTGCTTACACACAGTTTGGTCGACCAAAGTTTAGTCTATTGACCCCGTATTGGGTTTTTGTTCTGTTATTTACGCTACTGATCTGTTTCCCGACATTCCTGAGGGTGTGGGGGTGGGTGCCTGGGATGTGGTGGGGGGGATGGGGTGGGGGGGATGGGACACACGATTGGATGATATGTCTGTAGTAAAGTCATATACAGTCATCTCCTGGAATATACAGGGGATGGGTTCGGTACAGAAACGACATAGGATAGTTGCCCAACTACACCGTCGCCGGGCACAGATAGTATATCTTCAAGAAACACACTTGATCTATTCCGAACTAAATAAGGTACAAAGACGATGGAGGGGACAATTGTATGGTACTATATACTCTGCCTTCTCCCGAGGAGCTGCGATTTGGCTGCAAGCGGGAGTCCCTTTTTCACTGACAGACAGCAGGATTGACGATCAGGGGAGATATGTTCTCTTACAGGGGACACTGGATGGTATGCGGGTGGTCTTGGGGTCGATCTATGCACCTAATACTGACCAAGATGCTTTCCTTTCTCGCCTCTCACAGGCCCTGTCCGACTGGACACGATATCCGTGGATATTGGGAGGAGATTTCAATGCCGTGTTTGATATGCACCTTGACCGATCACATCCTCCATTATCCAACGTGGCCGCCACTATACAAGCGGCCAACTTGGCTAACTGGATGAATGGGTGGGGACTGTTGGATGTGTGGAGGATGCAACACATTGGTATGCGTGAATATTCATTCTATTCCTACCCACACTCCTTGCACACAGGTCTGGATCATTTCCTTTTCTCCCCGCACCTGTTCTCTGAGATAGTGCGCACCTCATATTTGGGTAAAACCATCTCAGACCATAAACCCTTGGAGCTGGTACTTAACTGGGGTCGAACCCCACGCCGATTCCCACATGGCACCTACAACCGCTACAACTAGAAGATCCGATTTACCGGGATAAATTGGCTGCTACCATTAATACCCACTTTACGGACAATGAGGGTACGGCTACGTCTAGGCTTGTTGAATGGGAGGCGTTCAAGGTGATAATCCGGGGGGTCTCTACGGGGACACTGGTGGGGATTCGGCAGGAAGCCATACGAGATCTTACAGACCAAGAGGGTTTGTTGCAAGCGCTAGAAATAGCCGCTCAGACTGATCGCAAGAAAGAACCGGACCTCCAGGAAGCCAGGATTAGATATGCCGAGCTGTTAGAACATTTGAGAGTGATAGACTTGAATGCATACACACTTCGCACTCATGCGGATTCGGACAGATCAGGCACACTACTGGCCAGGTTGATTAGACCGCAGCCCTCCCCTACACCTATTCTGGCTATACATAATAACCACCACAAATTGCTCACCACGCAGGTGAACATTAATAAAACGTTCCACGACTATTATGCAACTCTTTACGCTGCCCCTCTCATGACACGTCGGTCACAACCACTACGTTCTTGGAGTCGCTAGTCCTTCCCACTATCACGGCAGCTCAGGCTGAGGATTTGGCGGCCCCCCTGACCGCTCCCGAAATCCGTGGTGCTATACGGGGAATTACTCGCAACAAGACCCCAGGCTCTGATGGGCTCCCCATTGAGTTTTATTCCACCTTCGCAACACCCATAGTTCCTAAGCTGCTCCAACTGTACACTACTGCTTTGGAGGAAGGTGCCTTGCCCCCCACGACTAGAGAGGCAATTGTGACCTCTTTGTTGAAACCTGATAAGTCTCCAACGGATCTCACAGCATATAGGCCCCTATCGATACTCAATACGGAATACAAAATTCTTAGTAAGCTCTTAGCATCGAGACTGCTCCCCTTACTCCCCACTCTGATCCACACAGACCAGTGCGGTTTTATACCTAAACGCAGCACCTCCTTGAACATACGTCGCCTCTATGCCCTCTTGCATTCTGCCCGAACCAGTTCCCCCCATGCGGGTTGCCTCTCCTTAGATATACAGCAGGCATTCAACTCTTTAAGTTGGTTGTATATGCTGGCTACATTGGTTAAGTATGGGATTCCCCCACCATTTATTAAATGGGTGACGCTCCTTTACACTAAACCTACGGCAAGGGCCAAGACCGGCACCAATATCTCCCCAATGTATAATGTGTTTCGGGGTATACGGCAAGGTTGCCCATTGTCGCCCTTGCTGTTTGTGCTTGCGCTAGAACCCCTAGCAAACAGCTGCGCTGCACAATGGCACCATGTGGTATCCCGGTGGGTCGACTACGTCATTCTGTCTCAGCGTATGCGGACGACATGTTGCTTTACTTTGCAGATTTGCATATAGATATGGCGCCTATCGCACTGCTATTTGAGCAATTTGGGGAAATATCGGGATTACGCCTTAATGCTTCCAAATCAGTGGCTTTTTCCTTTTATGACACATACACACTCCCCACGCTTCAATTTGGTTTCATGCAGTTCAGGGTGGAACCCATTACTTATTTGGGGATTTACATTTACAGAACTACTTCGGACACCGTAGATGGAAATATTGTCCGGGCACTTAATAACCTCAAAACCCAAGTAGCGTTTTGGAATACCTTGCCTTTAACTACTGCAGGCCATATAGCCGTCTCTAAGATGGTTATGCTCCCTAGACTATTGTTCCAATTTGCGAATCTACCCGTGTCGCTTCCTGCCTGGATCTATAGAGCGCTAGATACGTTATTGACATCATTACTTTGGGGTCAGGGCCGTCACAGATTGGCTCTTGCCAAAATGCAGTTAACAAGTACTGAGGGTGGTATGGGAGCACCAGATTTCAAAGCCTATTCCATAGTAGCCCAATTACAATGGTTGGCTTATTGGTTGGCTGGCCATAATTTATTTGAGATAGATTATTCGCCCGAACGCTTAAGGGCTGGGACATTACAATCCTTATTAAGCCCTGGAGCAACTAAGATGAAAGACCCTCCATTTCTTTTACATATTGCGCTACACTATTGGAAACCGGCGATGAAATATGCTAACACACCTGTGCCATATGCCCCGAATGTACCCCTGTGCGGTTTACCCACATTACGAGGAGTATTGTCTGCCACTAGAATAAGCGGCTGGGTGGAGGCAGGTGTGAACACTGTGGGGGACTTATTTCTGGATGGAAACTTAATGCCTCATGACGATTTTGTCCAGACTTATTCGGCCCCTCCCACACTGTTCTTAACACACGCCGCGGTCACACAATATGTGCATAGATACTGGCTCTTGGATCAGACAGAGCCCCCGACCTTCGGATTATTACAGACACTGCACATAATGGGTCATGGTAGTCATCTGATTAGGTGGTTGTATCGAGGTCTACGGCCCCATCTGAGAGTTTCATTGTTGACTCTTCATCAAAGATGGGAAACAGAGGTGTCCAGGGAACTTACTGACAGGGAGTGGACACAGGTCCTTGAATATCCCAGGCGCGTCTCCCGAAATGCCCGACTTAAAACAATACAACTGTTTGTATTTCATAGACAAACACTAAAGAGGCAACATTTTCCATTTTGAACTCTAAAATGGTTAAATGTATTATTTCCATTCCAATATTAAATAAGTCAGGGAAGGTGTTGGACACTAAAGGGGCAACATGTACTATTCTCAATCCAATCTAACTTAACTAAAGGAAGGTGATGGACACTAAAGAGGCGACATTGACGATTCACACTGGAACAAAACTTATCTCAGGGAAGGCTTTGGACAGTAAAAGGGTTAAATATACTATTCCCACTCCAATATAATATAAGTCGTAGAAGGTGCTGGACACTAAAGAAGCAACATTGACCATTCCCACTGCAATAAAACGAATCCCAGGGCAGGTATTGGACACTAAAAGGGTTAAATATACTATTCCCACTCCAAGATAAAGTGGTTGGGGAAGGTGTTGGACACTAAAGAATCAACATTTACTATTCCCAGTCCAATATAACTTAACTCTGGGAAAGTGCTACACACTAAAGATGCAACATTCACCAATCCCAATCCAACATAACATTTCAATGAAGGTGTTGGGCACTAAAGGGCCTGGTTACGATGCCGGTCAGATCGGCTTACGTGGTTACTGTCGCAGTCTCGTCAGAAGCGGTCAGTCCAACCGCCGGAGAATGATGCATGCATCCTTTACTTCAACCAACCACTGAAAGACCGCCGACTCCGACAGCCTTTCTCTGACCGCTGAGATGGTGGTTGGAGAAGAACAGCATCCATAGGGCAGTGCAGGGTTCTTCGATCGCCATCCGGATTATGATGTGGGTTTCCGACGACCCGACCGTGGCTGTCCGACTGCCTGCCTCGAGTCGTCGGAAACAATGGATTTGGGGTGCATACTCACCCAAATCAGCTTCTCCCTGACATTCTCTGCCATGGATCCCTTTCTCCAGGTCCCCCCTAAACCTGCAGCAGCTGAACCCCGAAGACTACAACCCTATGGGTGCCAGAATGCAGGTAAGTCTTTAGGTGCATGTATCCCCATTGGCTAGACTGTGCACAGATCACTATACTCCAGCAATGGGGTACATGGTGCACAAAGCATACCCCCACATATGTCAGGCATGTGTGTACATATCAAATGTTTCCTGTGATTTTGCATGCACTTGCAGTGACATATTCAGGGATATGTGCTCCGCAGAAGGAGACCACCGCAGTAGCAGTAGCAGGGGTTGCATCGTAATATGACGGGAAGGGAACTTTTCCGGTCTCAGTGGTCAGAATCGGATCGCGGCGGTCGGATGTTCGGTCCGACCGACATCGTAATCAGACCCTAAGGGCCTAATTATGAGTACAGCGGTCCCAAGACTGCCATACCCCTGGTGGCAGTCTGACTGCCTGATTCTGACCCTGGCGGTCAGACCGACAGAAGACTGCTGCCACTGCCATGCCTATTCCGACCTGCCTTTCCTCCGACTTTTTCATGGCGGGGATACCGACATGAAAAGGGCGATGGAAAGGCAGGGAGGGGGCCCCAAACAGTGCACTCAGCCGTTTTCGCCTATTGGGCATTGTGGCTGGGGGCACATGCTGTGCCCCCCTACGCCTGCACTGTCATGCGCACACTGTGTGCCATGCATGACATGGTGCATGGTAACAGTGCACGAACGACAGTGCAGGCCCTGAAGTGCCGCCGGCTTGCAGCTTTCTACCGACGCAGACTCTGCAGCCTGGCGGTCCCACTACAAAGGTCAGAATCAGGCCCTAAAAAGATAAAAACTACAATACCCCTCTACTACGAAATAAGGAACCCAAAATAAAGCACAGTAAAAAGTTAACATTTACTATTACCCCCACAATATCAACAAAGTTAACAAACATCTATATACAAACCTAATAAAAACATATTTTTTCCAATTAAAATAAAATATAAATAAAAAAATATTATCCATATAACTTTTTAAATATTTTTCATACAAAATTGGATAAAATATTCATATATGAATATGTTTAACACACTACAATATTTTAAGACATATTCAAAATTTTATAAAAATGATAATATTTAATAAAACAGTTTACAATTTCTTTTTAATATATAACATATTGTTTAATATATTTTTTAAAAAGAACATTTTTCAACATCCTGGGACTGGTTTTGGGGTATCACCCCTCAACAGTTAGGCTAGCTTGAGTCTGGTGGCCTAGTGAGCACGGGACCCACGTATGGGCATACATTTCCCACTTAAGGCGACAAATGCATAAAGAATAGATGATGGACGGAATGCTGAACAAATCAAACATTCACCCCAAGACACAGATCTGGGTTTAATTTATCGTTTTTTTGCACACCCCGCCATTCCAGTTTAGATGCAGCCATATGCAAATCAGTCTTTACCCTGCTCCCTATGAGAACAGTCCAGCCGAACTACCAGGCCAGGTCCTCCCTGGACCAAAAACAAGCATTCTGGGACCGGTTTCGGGGTATCACCCCTTATCAACCAGGCTAGTTTGAGTCGGGTGGCGTATCGAGCACGGGACCCACGTCTGGGCATACCCTTCCCACTTAGGGCAACAAATGCAAAAAGAACAGATGATGGACGGAATGCTGAACATATCAAACATTCACCCATTTGGGTGTCTTTTAACCTTCTAAAAGTGGCATTTTCAGAATTGTTACATAAAATCAGACTTTACCATTAAAGAGGATTTTTAATTACAGTTCATTTGAGTCTAAACATGATATCCCAATCTCCAGTTAGCACTTAATAACTTTAATAGGGTAACCTAATGTTATCCAATAGGAGAGATAGGCCTTACAGTAGTGAAAAATGAATTTAGGATGTTTTCACTATGAAGACATACAAACTTTAAACCCACATGTCCTGCTTTTCAAATACAATGCACCCAACGCTATAGGCTCTTAGGGCCTACCTTAGGGGTAGGTTACAAGTATTAAAAAGAAAGGTTTTGGCCTGGCAAAAGGTTTTTTTGGCCAGGCCAAAATGGCAGTCTAAAACTGCACTACAGGCTTCAATGGCAGGCTAAAGACACGTTTTCAAGAACTACTTTAGCGGGTGGTGCAATGAGTGCTGCTATCCTACTAGTAACATTTAATTTACATTCCCTAGGTACATATAGGACCATATGCTAAGGACTTATAAGTTAATTAAATGTGCCAATCAGGAGTAGGACAGTTTTACCATTGTGTGCAACAACAAAATGAATCCACAAAACAGGAGGTGTGAATGTAAAACGTATTGGGGAATACCACACCAAGGATGGCAGGTCTAAAATGTGTCCCCCCTCAGCAGAAAGTAGGTAGAACTACCCACCCTCATGTGTGTTCTCATCCCGAAGGCATAAAAACCTGGAAAGACCATTTATACTGGAGTGTTCATTACCAGAATGGTGTTCCACCGTAAAGTCCATTCTGTGTAGGGAGATGGATACCCTCAAATGATGGACCCCTCATCTGCATTAGCCATCTGAGGGTCTGCAGTCTGTCTGAACCCAGAAGTGAGTCTAAACAAGTATGGTCTCAACTTCTTCAGTGCACAGACAACTGCAAAGTATTCCCTTTCAATTGCATCTCTGTTCCTGAGGAAGTAGCCTTCTGCTAATGAAGGCCACATGTAGGTGTAGGCCCTTTTCATTTAGCCGTGAGAGCACAGCTCTATGCCATGCTCTGAGGTGTCCGTCTAGACAATAAATTTATTGGAGAAATCAGGGGCCAAGAGCACTGGTACAGTACACAAGGCCTCCTTCATAGTGTCAAAGGCTTTCTGGCCTTCCTCTGTCCAGATCAACTTCTTAGGCTGCTTTTCAAAGGTCAGTTCTGTCAAGGTGGCAACAATGGTGGCACAGACTTCGACAAATCTCCTATAATACCAGCAAGGTTTAGGAAGGCTCTCACATCAGTCTAGGTCTCGGGGGGGTTCCCAAGTCAGAATAGTCTGAATCTTGGCCATGAGGGGCTACACCTTGCACCCGGCCACTTGGCGCACCAAGTAGACCACATATGCTTGCCTTGATAGTCAGGCCTGGACTCTGCAGGGTCTGAAGCATCTCAAGGAGGTGGAAAAGATGGTCCTCCCAGCTGGAGCTATAGACTACAGCATTATCCAGAAAAGCGGCACTAAAAGCATTAATCCGAGCTAGGACTCTTTTGACAAACCGCTGGAAAGTGGCAGGGGGCATCCTTTAACCCAGAAGGCGTCACCCTAAACTGGAAGTGGCCTGTTGGTGGTGGGGGGGTGGGGGGTTGGGGGAATGCAGAACTCTCCTTAGCCCCCTCAGTAGGGCAATCTGCCAGCCAGATGTCAAATCAAAGGTACTCAGGAACTTGGCAGCTCCCAACCTATCTATGAGCTCATCAGCTTGGTCAATGTGGTGTGCATCAGTATTGGTGACTGAGCTGAGCCCCCTATAACCCACACAGACCCAGAAATCTAGGGTGCTGCTCAGCGTGACAGCCTTAAGTAACAGCACCACTGGGTTGAACCAGGAACTGTTGGAGGACTCAATTACCACTAGCTCCAGCAATTTGGACACTTCGTCCCTTGCTGAATCTCTCAACAAGACAATTGACCAGATGTCCTGCCAGGGGTACATCATGAGCCAGGCCCAGTAGGAAGGACCTGTAGCACTGAGGAACCACAAATACACTGATTGAACCAGGTTTAGGAACCTTATGTTCACTATACAGGAGATCGTTCTCCCAGTAGATCAGCTGATCACCTGAGGTGTCACCAGCTGCTTGGGCTTCAGCCTGCCGCCTTAGGTCCTCAAGAGTAAGGCACTCCTTCTGAGCTTTGCAGAATTCCTCCATGGTTAGCCCTCAGTGAGCTTGCCAGCTAGCCAGCTCAGGCAGGTCCCCCAGGGCAGCAATGTACTCCCCAGTAGGTTCCGGTGTTTTGTCGTCAGGCTCAACTACCTCCTGGACTGTGGGAGTGTTAGGGGTGGGTTTTACATGACCACTGATCTCCCTCCTCTTTCTTCTGGTGGGAATCCTGGCCACCTTTTTAGTGATTTCCCAGAAACCTTCTTGTGTACCATGGTGTTGAGCCAGCGGTCCTCCTCCTTAGCAGGTTCGCTGGGATCACTGAGCTCACTATCTATTAGGTGCTGGAGTAGCTCTGGAAAACAACTACTGAACATTGCTCCCTGGCAACCAAATTGTACACCCCATTGTTATCACTCACATCACTGCCCTTCACCCAAACATCCAGTGCCTTGAAGAAGTAAGTCACATGATCTACCCAGGACTGCAAGGCCAGCTTCTCGCTGCCCTTGAACTTCAGGCTATACTTCTCAGGGGCAAGGCCATATTTCCTGACAAGTGCGTCTTTCATGAAGGGATACTTCATCCTATCCCTTTTTCCTAGAACCACTAGTGAATCCCTCTCCTCAGTAGGAATGTGCCTTCGAAGAATGGCTCGGCAATCCTCCTCAGGGACCCTGTGCATTTTGAAGGCAGCGCCATAAGCCTCAAACCACATGTTGATGTCATCCCCTACAACAAAGTTAGGCATCAGGTCCTTAGGGATATGGAGCCTCCTGTCTCCACTGGACACTGGATTATTGCTGCCACCAATACTGCTGGACTCTGTTTGTTGGTTTGCCTTGAGGTCCAGCTATTTCTGACTCATCTCTTTAGTCAGCAGAATTTTCTTCTCCACCAGGACATATTTCTTTTTCTACAAGGCCCTCTGTTCAGCAGTCTCCTCGTCGCTCTGTGACTGCTTCCATTTTCAAATTGTGCAGCTAGAACTCCCTCTCATCCTTCCTGTCCTCCAGCTCCTCTGGGGACAGGCTGTGGGAGGACACACTGCTCCCTGCCCTGAGAAGGTGCCTCACTCCTATAGGCAAGTGGCCCTCCTCCTTCTCCTTCTGCTGCAGCTCTTGGCTTGTGGGCAGTCCATTTTCCTCCTCCTTATCCCCCAAGTCCACCTCCCCATCCTCAGGGTCATCCTCCTCTTATTCCTTTAGTGTGACCTGCATCTTCCTGACTTCCTCAAAGACTCTGAGGGGTATCTGGAGGTCCACTGTGGTGGCCTTCTTTCCTACATTCAGCCTTATCTCCTTGCAGAGCATATGCAGCTCCACCTTGCTAAGGACGTCAATGTTGCTCAGATCCAACTCCATTGTAATAAAAAGGATGTGAGGCAAGGCATACATTTGCAAAACAAGAAAAACAGTCAAATCAAAAACTAAGGAGAATTGAAAAATTTAATTTGAAGTCAAATTATTTTTAGGATTTTTAATTGTGCACTAATCACTGAGTGGCACTGCACAAACACAAATAATGGATTCCACCGCTGAACACCAATGTAAGAAATTAATTTATTGGTTAAGGGTGGGTGAAAACCCTACTCAAGCAACAACCACAATCCTTGTCAGAGTGAATCACAAAAATCACCAAATTAACCTGTGCTTAACCCTCTGATAGGTTGGCACAAAAGCAGTCAGGCTTAAGTTAGAGACACTTTGTACAGTATTTATGCAGCACACAATCAAAAATAAAGTAAAAACACAACACAAGAATATTCCCAAACCAATTTAGAAAATGAAGGCAAAGTTTAATAAATAAAATGACACCAAAACAAATTAAAACCAATCAGTAGAACTGGAGTTATGATTTTTTACAGTTTTTAATGTAAAATAGCTTCTAAAAGTTCAAAGCATCAACAGTGGGTATCTGGTTGCACTAGACCAGGGCAAAGTCGAAAGTTAAGGCCGACTGCGATGGAGCATGGATCAGACACAAGGGGTGGATCGGGCTCGGTCTTTGGTTATCTTCAGACTTAAAACATTCTTGAAGAAAAGTCCAGGAGAAGGTAGTGTTCAGCGGTGCAAGGCAGCAGACTGTGTCCGAGGGGAGTTGTCATCGGCAGGGTGCCACTGGAGGAAGTCTTGTTGAAGCTGTCGACAATGGCTGGAAAAAAGCTCTGAGTGGGAAGAGCTGGATTTCCAATCTGAGGAGGTCGCCATCATCAATCTGGTCGCACTAGACCAGGGCAAAGTCGAAAGTTAAGGCCGACTGCGATGGAGCATGGATCAGACACAAGGGGTGGATCGGGCTCCGTCTTTGGTTACCTTCAGACTTAAAACTTTCTTGAAGAAAAGTCCAGGAGAAGGTAGTGTTCAGCGGTGCAAGGCAGCAGACTGTGTCCGAGGGGGAGTCGTCATCGGCAGGGTGCCACTGGAGGAAGTCTCGTTGAAGCTGTCGACAATGGCTGGAAAAAAGCCCTGAGTGGGAAGAGCTGGATTTCCAATCTGAGGAGGCCGTCATCATCAATGTGGAGCCGGTCGCTGTCAAGCATGGTAAAGATTTTTACCTTTGAAGTTACACAACATTTTGGAAATGGAAAACCTACAAAGGGCTGAAGCTGTAGCCAAAGAGGGTTCCACGTAGCTGAACACTGTCACCAAGAGATCCAGCTGAACAGGATCATCCACAAGAGCTCCCTTTGATTGACAACCACCAACTCGGATGACGCCTCGCCCCCCATGGAAAACATCCACTTCCAGATCCAGCCCAACCCCAGAACGATGCTCCATGGAACACTCGCCTACAGACCTCCTGGACCCCGCACTCTCTTTACCAACGTCTTCGACGACCACATTGCACCCCACGCCCTCGCCTCTACAGACTGCATACTACTCCGAGACCTGAACTTCTACCTGGACAACCACAGCGACCCCAACACCACCGCCCTCCTGGAGAACCTCACCAACACAGAACTGAAGCAACTTGTCTCCACCCCCACTCACACAGCAGGACACACACTCGACCCCATTTTCGCTAGAGGACACAACATTCACTTCACCCACACCACGGAACTACTCTGGACCAACCACCACTGCATTCATTTTACCTTTACGAAACCCACCGCACACAAGCACACGCGCCGCCTCCCATGCAGAAGAACACCTCACCTGCACTCCACCCCCAATTACGACAGACGCCAACACAGCGGCAAGCAACCTTCACCAATGGATCGCCAACTGCGCCAACAC
Source organism: Calotriton arnoldi (assembly GCA_963921515.1). NCBI lineage: Eukaryota > Metazoa > Chordata > Amphibia > Caudata > Salamandridae > Calotriton > Calotriton arnoldi. The sequence continues at coordinate 335,556 of CAWUFW010004012.1, read as the reverse complement.
TCTTGCCCCTCTCCAGAACATCACAAGACGACACAACAAGAAAGCCAACTGGTTCACCACGGATCTCCGAGAATCCAAGCGCTCCTGCAGACGACTGGAGAACTGGACTGGAGAAGACGTGGAGAAACATCAAAACCCCAGAAGCACGCTCTGCCTACAAGACAGCCATCACAGCACACCACCAACTCATCAGATCAACAAAGAAAAACTTCATCCAAGACAGGATCCTCTCCAACTTCCACATTTCCAAGGAACTCTTCGCCATCATACAGTATTTCGCCAAACCCAACAGCGAAACAACCGACATCCCTCCCTCCCAAGACCTCTGCAACCAATTCAGCTCCTTCTTTCACCTCAAGATCAAAACGCTCTACGACAACTTTGATGACCAAGATCACTGCACCGCCTCAACTCCCACCCGCAACGACACTCCCCAACAGACCCTTCTCATCTGGATCCTCTCACCACCGAAGCCACCTTAAAGACAATGAAGAGCATCCACTCCGGAGCACCTTCTGACCCCTGCCCGCTGCACATCTTCCACAGAGTCGCCACTGCCATCACAGCTGAGCTACGTCGAACCATCAACTGCTCCCTCGAGACAGCCACATTCCCCGACAACTGGATGCGCGCCAAAGTCAACCCCCTCCTAAAGAAGCCCTCTGCAGACCTGATGGACCTCAAGAACTTCAGGCCCATCTCACTGCATTCTTTTGCAGCCAAAGTTATCGAAAAGACCGTCAACACCCAGCTAGCACACTTCATAGAAACCAGCAACATCCTAGACACCTCTCAATCTGGATTCCGTAGTAACCACAGCACCGAGACCGCTCTCCTCGCCGTCACCGACGACATCCACGCCCTCCTCGACCCAGGCCACACGGCAACCCTCATCCTCCTGGACCTATCAGCAGCCTTCGACACCGTCTCCCACCGCACACTAGCCACCAGACTTCATGACACCGGCATCCAAGGAAAGGCCTTAGACAGGATACGATCTTTCCTCTCAGGCAGAACACAGAGAATAAGGCTCCCGCCCTTCCTCTCAGAACCAACAGAGATCAGATGCGGAGCACCCCAAGGATCCTCCCTCAGCCCCTACATGTTCCCCCTCGCAACCATCATCAGAAACCACGGACTCAACATCCTCTCCTATGCCGAAGACACCCAGCTCATCCTCTCCCTCACCAAGTAACCCGAGATCACCAGGCACAACTTCCAAGAGGGGATGAAGGCTGTCGCGACCTGGCTGCCTGAAGCTCAACTTGGAGAAAATAGAAGTCCTCATCCTCGGCTCCACCCCCTCTGCATGGAACGACACCTGGTAGCCACCCCGCCCTCAGAAACCCACCCACCAAAACAGATCACGCACGCAACCTACGCATTATAATTGACTCATCACTCACCATGAATCTCCAGATCAACACTGTATCCTCCGCATGCTTCAACACCCTCTGCATACTTTGCAAGATGTTCAAGTGGATCCCCCCGACTCCAGGAAACCCGTTACTGACGCACTCATCACAAGCAGACTAGACTACGGCAACGCACTCTACGCTGGAACCAACAAAAAACTCCTCCACAAACGCCAGACCATCCAGAACGCAGCAGCCAGACTTATCCTCGGCATCCCACGGCACAACCACATCACCCAACACCTCCACGATTTCCACTGGCTCCCCGTCGAAAGAAGAATAACCTTCAAGCTTCTCACACACGCCTACAAAGCCCTCCACAACACCGGACCGCAATACCTCAATGACCGAATCTCCTTCCACGCCCCCAAGAGAAACCTCTGCTCAGCCACCCTAGCCGCTGTCCCATGTTTCTACAGGACCAGAGCAGGTGGAAGATCCTTCTCCTACCTCGCAGCCAAGACCTGGAACGAACTCCCCCTTCACCTCCGACGGAGCCTGACACCGCACCAAGTCAAGAAGGACCTCAAGACCTGGCTCTTCGAATGACTCCAACAGAACTGCTCACACCCACCCCCAGCGCCTTAAGACCCTCACGGGTGAGTAGTGCACTCTACAAAACCCTGATTGATTGATTGATTGAGAGGTAGGCAGGAGCAGCACCCCTAAAACCACTTCCAAGCATCCAGAACCTGAGGGGGAACAACTTGGAGGTTTAGGACTCACTCCAGCAGAGGCCAGGTGCAGAGTTGAAGGCCTCAGGAACTTGTTATGTCCCTGTAGCTGATACAGGCGGATAGTCAACTTGCCCTTGGAGTCTATCTGGTGGTCCTAAGTTAAAGGAGATGGTCCAGTTCTCCTTCAGGCAGCAGCAAGGGAGTCCTTCAAGCAGCAGGGCAGTCCTCTGGTAGCATCAGGGCTGGGGCTGCACTTGAATGAGTATAGCTGCTCATTCAGGTGCAGGCCAGTTGTACCAGGCTTCAGGGACAGAACACAAGCACTTTAGCACTGGCTAGCAGGGGTAAAGTGCACATTGTCCCAATGCCATCAAAAATGAATTCAGAAAACAGTTTGGGGGAATACCACTCCAAGGATGTCCAGTCCATCACCTCACTATAGGAAGATGTAAACAAGCCACTATGGTCTAATTTGTTGAGCAGGTATACACCCATAAGATGGGGTTGTTTGCAATTCAAAATTGTGCTCTATCATAATTCCATCATCCTGAGTGTGTTGATACGTTAAAGAATCCTAACAATATCTTGAAATCAACAGCTGCAAGAGGACTACTCAGCTTATGAGTGCTGCCTGAAAGATCTTTATGGCACATGATATTGAAAACTGAGTTGGTGCTGGGTTTTACTAATACAGTGTGAACAAGAAGCTCCGAGTTGTGTGCCAGAACACTCTGGTCTGTCTTTGGCAGCTGATACATATTAAATCTACTGCACATCCCCCTCTTTCAAGGAGGCTGAGGATGTAGACTGCTTGACGATCTAAATTTTCTGCCTTCCTCAGGTGACAGTCCGACCATTCAGGTTCCATATTGAGAAAACGAGTAGAGCCAATGGGAATTCCCTCATTTGTGTTTTTTCACGGATTTTATGCAAGTCAGGGAATGGCCCTTTTTGATGTAAAATCGACAAGCCCTGCATTTGGATAGGAAACCTGTTCTCATATGACTTTACAAAGGAATTATTTTTAACATCTAAAACTTGTTGATAAAATGATTTACTAATGAAAACAATACTGCTGAATTATTCAGGTCACAAAATCTTACCCAGGAAAGCAGGATAGACACTGGCCCTATTCAAACCAAAGTTGACAGAAAGACTACATATATTTTGTAACGGTGCAATGTAAAACAAGCATTGAAATGCAAATAAGTGAGACTTTTTGTCTGGAAAAGCCTTTGAGTTTGTACCCCCTTGGTAGCTCTTTTAAGAAAATCCCATAACGAAACAACATCATTGTCTATAACAATAATGGAGCTGTGATTAGGGTCTCTTTGCTGAACAGAATGCACAAGCAGTGTTAAACTACTGCACTCCCAAAGAAGAGGGTTATGAAAGGTGTCAGAAGATAAGTTTGTAATCGGTAAATGAAAAACAAAACTATTCAGCAAAACATTTCATAGTAGATACTTTTGACAAAGAGCTAGTGATTTTGTTGCATCTTTAGGAAAGCCTATGTACATGCACATCTTTTTCTGTGAACATAAAAAAGGCATAACTCAAACAGCATGTAATTATGACAGCAAAGTCAAATTAATGAAAGGGAAAAGGTGATTATTGAATGTACTATGTATACTATGTAACTTCAGGCACCATGCACAAAACAACCACAAGTCATTCACTAATTAAAATGATGTGTATCAGCAAAGTAAATACATCAAAGATTACAGATCGAGTACCAATCTATGTGTCACATTTGCAGATTAACAAAAGAGCAACTTGGTGATCACATCACCAAAACCACATGGGAAGACACATGAAACAAATTAGCCATCATTGAAATGCAATCCCTTTGATGGACAGACCACCCAAGCAATGGAAACCTATGAAAATCAATGGCAGAAAGGGCTTTCCTAAAGCCCACTCTATTTCTGTACTACTTCTTATGATACTCTTTTGAAGGGTTGAAAACTTGAGGCCCTCTAGACAAACTAAAGCTCTCTGTACCCAGACATAATGAGTATTGCCTGCCTCTAAATTCGTTTCGAGGTGTAAAGGTGTAATAGGCAGCAGTGGGAGTTTACCTTAGTGTCTCTTTCATTGCGCCAAATAAAACATTAGACAAAGGAGGGAACAGCAATACGTCGTAAAATAAGAATATAATTACCACATATTTTGTTGGGTGACACAGTACAAAAATAATGCCAAGAAAACCAGTGAAAATAGACAAAATACTCACAAGAAGCTCATCCATGCTTGTCTGGCATTTTTCAAGATTGATTCGCTTTATCGCCACTTTCTCTTGCCTGGGCACGCATAGGGCAGCCTGGACTACTGCTGTGGCTCCGCTCCCTAATATGCGGGAGGAAAAAAATATTTTTAGTGTAAAGTCAGAATCTCACTCTTCAAGCCTTTCCGCAATCATCAGCCAATGGATTGCCTCACAGCATGACCACAAATATACACAATGTATATCACAATACCTTCTAATACACATATTAGTGGCGTCCTGCACCGATCTGGGGCGGGTGGGCGAGGGGGTAAGGAGGCATAATTTTAAAAAAAAAGAAAAAATTCACTTATCTCCTCGCCGCTCTGTTCCCACATTGTCTGTCGTCCGCCGAACAGGAAACAGCCAGGCTCCCCTGAGCGAATCACAGTGCTGCAATGCAGCGTTGTGATTGGTCTGAGCGCCGTCATTCGGTGCTCAGATGGGGACTGGGGGCCTGGACATGTTCTCCATGCAGGCTGTATTGCAGCCTGCCTAGAGAACATGTTAAAGTGCGCATGACTATTTGGCCGGCCCGAGAGGGCTGGTCGAAGCATCATGCGCACTTTAGTGTGCCCACCACTTCTCCCCTGCTCTGTCAGCAGAGCAGCCCCGCCCTCATGCTGCCGCAGCAGGGAAGAGTACAATGATAATAACATTGCGTTATTATCATTTTATTTTTCCTTTCTTTTACTGCTGCACAGCAGCAGAGGGGCGATGCTCCTCCGTCTGAGCGGAGGAGCTGCCACTGATCACTAGGGCTACTAAGGCAAGGCTGTTACTTTTTGAATGAGTTGCCCCTCTAGTCAGTTACTACTTTAAGCATACTTGTTATTTTGACCCCAAATGTCTTAATTACTTCACAGACCCATACCATATGCCAGGCATTTACTTCTGTTTGACCACAACGGGGCAGTTCGAGCATACAGACCATACGGGGATCATATATGCTGTGTAAAAAGTTACATTGTACATAATTAAATTGAGAATTTCACAACACTTTGTGGGGGTATGCCAGTTTTTGGGTACATTCTGACTTATTAATTGCCCTGCCAAAAATCTGTCTCTCACTTATCCTACAAAGTGGTTAATGGTGCTCCTGTCATGCACAATAATATAATAATGCCCTGTAGAACCAGAAGGCTAATCTTTTACCATTCCCCATTAAAACGAGGAAACGTAGTAATTTGTGAGGCTGGCACTTTGGTGCATTTGACTTCCTAGTTCTTGTGTAATATCTTTCCGCTGTACCCTATGCAGTAGAAATTGCCCATTAGGGAGCAAAAAATCTTTCATAAGTGAGTTGAATGGTATCAGGGAGCAGCCTTTGAATAGACCTCCCTGTGTAGTAATCCATTCCCCATCAACTCCAAGGGAATAATTTATTTAGGTGTAGCATCCATGGCCCATTGGAGGTCCCCTCAAAGGAATTTCTGAGGTGTAAGGGCACATCCTCCTAGTTTTCCGAATTAGGCTCTGGTAACAACCCTGTGCAGGTCGTAATCTAAGGTTGTCTTGCCTAGATACTCTACCTAGCGTATCAACACTGGTTAAGGTATTGAACTTAAGATATGTTCCAGTATTGGTGCAAATCGTGAACAGGTGAGCAAAAGGAATATTCACTGTGACTTTTGTATACTGTTATGTCAATGTTCTCAAGATTCAGAAGATTCCTCCCGCACAACTTAACGGATCATCATCGAAATGTTAGATCATTACAGAGGGATCGGGGTATGCTTCAGAAGGCATTGGAAGTAAACAGTGGCGGCTCGCATAGGGCGTGCGGCGCGGCGGGGCGGGGGAGGGTAGTAAACTCGGACATACGACGGAACAGAGGAACGTAATAATTACTTTCCTCCGTTCCGTCGTATGTCCGAGTTTACTACCCCCCCACCCTGCCCCTCCCCTGCCCCACCGCCCCGCAGCACACCCTATGCGAGCCGCCACTGGAAGCAAATGCTGCCCCGCAGTCACTATCGCTATTCCTCTTGGCAGAAACTTAAAAGTTTGGGTTGCTTCCAATAGGTTCCTCTCACAAGAGGGAATCATTTTCAATAATAAGCAACGGCAATGCCATTAGATCTGACTTATAACTGAAAGCGCTTCTTAAGTCACTAATGAGTTAGGCACTCAATAACTTATTATACATGCAATCTATTGTTAATTATTGCATCATACATCCATTCATTTACCCACTGGGTGATCAAAAATAGAACATACACACCAACTCAAAAAGTATAAGAAAGAAAATTAAAAAGAGCGGAAGCAAAATAAAATGTGACTGTATAAACGTGCAACAAATAAGTAAGAGATAGATTAAACATAGCAGTACTCGATCATCTTAGAAGGGTATTGTGTATAGAGAATCATTTTTTTTTTATGTTCTAGCATAGCAGCCACATTTAGAATCATTACTTTTGCCATCTTGGAATGGCACAATACAATTCTACAGTAGCCACTTAGTAATCATTACACTAGGCGGCTCTCTTGGGATGGTATTTTGCATAGTGTGTCATTGTTGTAACAATTCAAGATGGTGAACATGCTATTTCCTAATGTGATATTGATTTTGGAATGGTAAATCTAAGATACACTAAGGACACTGCAGGGCACACTATAAATAATAAAACAAGCACAAAAAAAAAATAGGTGTGGTGGTTTTAGGGAACATATATTTTTGATAGACTGCTTATTGCTTTTATAATGCTTGTTGATTCCTTAACAACATATATATATATATATATATATATATATATATATATATGTGAACTTTAGCCTCCAATGGGGGGCTAGGAGGGACTGCATTAAGGAAACGGCCAGCGGTGTGTCTAAGGCCTTTACATTGTTATCGGAATCGGCCCATCGGGGACTAATGATATTTGCCATCATGGATGAATTTTTGACTTATGTGATCGCCGGTACAATGTGGATGCCTGGACACAACGCAGCTGGGGAATAGCAGCCACAAGGACTGTAGCCCTCCCATTGGCTGTGAGCCCACCAATGAGAAGTGATGACATGGCTCATAAGCCAACCAAACACCGGAGGACATATTTTAGCAGTTTAATCATTGAGAAAAGCATCACGCCGAAACATGTCTGAGACGACTGCGTTTAATAAATATTGGTTTCAACCCCGTGAGTGCATCGTATCCTTTAGATGGAGCTGCTATATATATATATATATATATATATATATATATATATATATATATATATATATATATGTCGAAAGTTTCACCTCAAAGATCCCAGGAATCACAAAGCTCATGAAAACCGGAACAGATGAAAACAGACCCAGCTGTAAGTGCAAGTGAGTATTTATTTTTAGAAGCTCAGCATGCCTGCCATGACGCGTTTCAGCCTACCAGAGGCCTTGTTCACATATATATATATTCCCCCGTTATAGTTAGTTCAGCTAACTATAACTCGCGCCCCCGCAATGCACTGCTGATGACGTCACATATTACATCACTCATGACATGGTCAGTGACATCACTGATGACATCACTGATGACATCTCAAATGACATCACTGATGACATCATGCAGTGACTGTGTGTTTCTATAAAGTTTAAATATGTTTAATATATATGCCAAGGTGTATTGAATAATGAGTGGGTGTATAAGTGTCTAGATGGATGATTTAGTAGGTGCGTGACTGACTCTATAAGTGAGTGATTAAACGTATCTTACTAAATGCATGGGTTAGTGACTAAACTGTGTGAATGTCTTTATCCGTCTGTCTGTTGGTGTGTAAGTGGCTGCATGGGTTTGTAAATAGCTACATGAGTGTCTATGTGTTATTGATTGGTTGTCTGAGTATCTGTATGGGTGCCTGAGTGTTTGTGTGGATGGGGTGTGTGTGGCTGCACATAGATGTGTGAGTGGGTGATTCACTGGGTGCATGGTTTCAAGAGTGCATCTGTGATGGACTGTATGGGTGTGTGAGTGTGTGTATGGGTGTGTTAGTGAGTGAATGTATATCTCAGTGGTACATGTGTGAGTAACTACATATGTGAAAGGCAGTATATATGTGTGTTGGAGTATATAAATAGCTATAAGCGAGAGTGTGTGATTGTGATTGTGAGAGTGACTGTATGGATGAGTGTGTGCTTGTATCAGTGATTGTATAAGAGTGTAAGAATGTGCTAGTATTTGTATGAGTAAGTGAGCTGGTGTGTGTAGAACTGTATAGGTGAGTAAATGGCAGTGTGATTAATTATTTGCATGACTGACTAGGTGTGTGAGTACCTCTATGGATGAGTGGCGGTGTGTGAGTGTCTATGTAGGTGTATGAGTGCATATGATAGTCCTGTACTGAGTGACCGTAAGTATGAGTGACTGTATGGGTGAGTGAGTGGATGTGTGTGTAGACCTAAGAATCAGTGAGTGGGTATGTAGTTATTGGTGTTGGAGTGTCTATGGTTTTGAGAATGGCAGTCTGTAATTTACAGTGGGTGTATCAAAAGTTATATTAGGGTGTGAGAAGATGAATGAAATTATCACATGGATGATGTCATCAGTGATGTCATTTGAGATGTCATCAGTGATGTCATCAGTGATGTCACTGACCATGTCATGAGTGATGTAATATGTGACGTCATCAGCAGTGCATTGCGGGCGCGAGTTATAGTTAGCTGAACTAACTATAACGGGGGAATTTCACGGGTTTTGTACGAGTGCAATGTCCAACTAACTATAACTGTCCCTAAAACCTATGGTTTTTCAGTGAATTTCAAAGGTTTTTAAATGCAAATTTCTAACTATAACGTGTCTGAAACCTATGGTTTTTTCAGTGAATTTCAAAGGTTTTTAAATGCTAATTTCTAACTATAACGTGCCTGAAACCTATGGTTTTTCAGTGAATTTCAAAGGTTTTTAAATGCTAATTTCTAACTATAACGTGTCTGAAACCTATGGTTTTTTCAGTGAATTTCAAAGGTTTTTTAAATGCTAATTTCTAACTATAACGTGCCTGAAACCTATGGTTTTTACAGTGCATAGAATCACCAATGTTATCCTATGGCAGGAAATTCACTTAGCAGGTAAGTAGTGTTATCGTTACTTTTTCTTACTCAGTGGTGGATCCTGGATCCAGCACTGGTGCATCTCCTGTAAACAGTTGAAAGAATGCGTTTAAGTCATACAGGCGATTTTTAAGGAATATTTGTAGTTTGTGAAAATCGACACAAACTTTTCTGCTGAAAACCAGACAATGGATTCCTATGGAAGGAAATACAAGTTACTGGTAAGTACGGTTAGAATTACTTTTCAGGGTCAGTGCTGGGCTAAAGATGCAGCACTGGGTTCTCTCCTGATAACAGGTGAGTAAATCGGAATTCGTAGTTCGGCTGATTTTAGAGGAATATTTGTATGTTTCAAAAATCGACACTTAGAAACTTTTTCAGCAAAAAGCAGGCAATGATATCCTAAGGAAGGAAATTCAAGTTACCGGTAAGTACGGTTAAAATTACTTTTCAGGATCAGTACTGGGCTGAAAGATGCAGCACTGAGGTCTCTCCTGATAACAGGTGAGTAAATCGGAATTCGTATTTCGGCTGATTTTAGAGGAATATTATAAAGTTCCAAAACTCCACACTTAGAAGAATTTCCAAGTGAAACCAGTCAATGATATCCTAAGGAAGGAAATTCAAGTTACTGGTAAGTACGGTTAAAATTACTTTTCCGGATCAGTACTGGGCTGAAAGATGCAGCACTGAGGTCTCTCCTGATAACAGGTGATTAAATCGGAATTCGTATTTTGGCTGCTTTTAGAGGAATATTTGTATGTTTCAAAAATCGACACTTAGAAACTTTTTCAGCAAAAAGCAGGCAATGATATCCTAAGGAAGGAAATTCAAGTTACCGGTAAGTACGGTTAAAATTACTTTTCAGGATCAGTACTGGGCTGAAAGATGCAGCACTGAGGTCTCTCCTGATAACAGGTGAGTAAATCGGAATTCGTATTTCGGCTGATTTTAGAGGAATATTATAAAGTTCCAAAACTCCACACTTAGAAGAATTTCCAAGTGAAACCAGTCAATGATATCCTACGGAAGGAAATTCAAGTTACTGGTAAGTACGGTTAAAATTACTTTTCAGGATCAGTACTGGGCTGAAAGATGCAGCACTGAGGTCTCTCCTGGTAACAGGTGATTAAATCGGAATTCGTATTTTGGCTGATTTTAGAGGAATATTTGTATGTTTCAAAAATCGACACTTAGAAACTTTTTCAGCAAAAAGCAGGCAATGATATCCTAAGGAAGGAAATTCAAGTTACTGGTAAGTACGGTTAAAATTACTTTTCAGGATCAGTACTGGGCTGAAAGATGCAGCACTGAGGTCTCTCCTGATACCAGGTGATTAAATCGGAATTCGTATTTTGGCTGATTTTAGAGGAATATTTGTATGTTTCAAAAATCGACACTTAGAAACTTTTTCAGCAAAAAGCAGGCAATGATATCCTAAGGAAGGAAATTCAAGTTACCGGTAAGTACGGTTAAAATTACTTTTCAGGATCAGTACTGGGCTGAAAGATGCAGCACTGAGGTCTCTCCTGATAACAGGTGAGTAAATCGGAATTCGTATTTCGGCTGATTTTAGAGGAATATTATAAAGTTCCAAAACTCCACACTTAGAAGAATTTCCAAGTGAAACCAGTCAATGATATCCTACGGAAGGAAATTCAAGTTACTGGTAAGTACGGTTAAAATTACTTTTCAGGATCAGTACTGGGCTGAAAGATGCAGCACTGAGGTCTCTCCTGATAACAGGTGAGTAAATCGGAATTCGTAGTTCGGCTGATTTTAGAGGAATATCATAAAGTTCCAAAACTCCACACTTAGAAGAATTTCCAAGTGAAACCAGTCAATGATATCCTATGGAAGGAAATTCAAGTTACTGGTAAGTACGGTTAAAATTACTTTTCAGGATCAGTACTGGGCTGAAAGATGCAGCACTGAGGTCTCTCCTGATAACAGGTGATTAAATCGGAATTCGTATTTTGGCTGATTTTAGAGGAATATTTGTATGTTTCAAAAATCGACACTTAGAAACTTTTTCAGCAAAAAGCAGGCAATGATATCCTAAGGAAGGAAATTCAAGTTATTGGTAAGTACGGTTAAAATTACTTTTCAGGATCAGTACTGGGCTGAAAGATGCAGCACTGAGGTCTCTCCTGATAACAGGTGATTAAATCGGAATTCGTATTTTGGCTGCTTTTAGAGGAATATTTGTATGTTTCAAAAATCGACACTTAGAAACTTTTTCAGCAAAAAGCAGGCAATGATATCCTAAGGAAGGAAATTCAAGTTACCGGTAAGTACGGTTAAAATTACTTTTCAGGATCAGTACTGGGCTGAAAGATGCAGCACTGAGGTCTCTCCTGATAACAGGTGAGTAAATCGGAATTCGTATTTCGGCTGATTTTAGAGGAATATTATAAAGTTCCAAAACTCCACACTTAGAAGAATTTCCAAGTGAAACCAGTCAATGATATCCTACGGAAGGAAATTCAAGTTACTGGTAAGTACGGTTAAAATTACTTTTCAGGATCAGTACTGGGCTGAAAGATGCAGCACTGAGGTCTCTCCTGATAACAGGTGAGTAAATCGGAATTCGTAGTTCGGCTGATTTTAGAGGAATATTATAAAGTTCCAAAACTCCACACTTAGAAGAATTTCCAAGTGAAACCAGTCAATGATATCCTATGGAAGGAAATTCAAGTTACTGGTAAGTACGGTTAAAATTACTTTTCAGGATCAGTACTGGGCTGAAAGATGCAGCACTGAGGTCTCTCCTGATAACAGGTGATTAAATCGGAATTCGTATTTTGGCTGATTTTAGAGGAATATTTGTATGTTTCAAAAATCGACACTTAGAAACTTTTTCAGCAAAAAGCAGGCAATGATATCCTATGGAAGGAAATTCAAGTTACTGGTAAGTACGGTTAAAATTACTTTTCAGGATCAGTACTGGGCTGAAAGATGCAGCACTGAGGTCTCTCCTGATAACAGGTGAGTAAATCGGAATTCGTATTTCGGCTGATTTTAGAGGAATATTTGCACAATGGTGAAGGGAGGGGCGGGGCCTGCGGTGACATCTGTGCAAACGCGCCCCGTGGCGCGTTTTAAGTTGGGGGATTAAGTCCCCTTGAATCATGAGGGTCCCTGGGGTCCAACTAGCCCACCCTGTACCTCCAGTATGCGCCAGAGAGCTGCGTTGCAGAGAGGTGTTCAGAGGCCACGCCCCTTTTTGCACCTATCTGCAATGCAGCTCTGTGGCGCTTTCTGGACGTGCCTGTTGGGCTAGTTGGCCCCCAGGGACCCTCAGGATTGAAGGGGATTTAATTCCCATCTTAAAACGCGCCACGGGGCCTGTTTGCACACATGTCACCTGAAGCCCCGCCCCTCCCTTCACCACTGTGCAAACGTGCCCCGTGGCGCGTTTTAAGTTGGGGGATTAAGTCCCCTTGAATCCTGAGGGTCCTTGGAGTCCAACTAGCCCACCATGTACTTCTAAAAGCGCCACAGAGCTGCGTTGCAGAGAGGTGTAAAAGGGGCGTGGCCTCTGTACACCTCTCTGCAACGCAGCCCCTGGCGCATACTGGAGGTTCCTGGTGGGCTAGTTGGCCCTCAGGGACCCCCAGTATTCAAGGGAATTACTTCCCTTCTTAAAACGCACCAGGGGGCGCGTTTGCAGAGTACTGCAGGGAGGGGGCGGGGCCTCCGGCACGATGCCGCTCGTTTTTTGTTGTTTTTTTTTTAATGGGAGGGGGCTGCGTGGCCCCCTTCCCTTGGCCACTTTGGCCCCGGGGACCCCATCCCCGGGGCCTGAGCATTTTATTTTTATTTTTAAATGAAAAAAACGGGAAGGGGGCCGCGTGGCTCCCTTCCCTGGGCCTGTATAGGCCCCGGGGACCCCATCCCCCGAGGCATGCCCTCAATTTATTTATTTTTAATTTGGAGGGGGGCTGTGTGGCCCCCCTCCTCAGGCCATTTAAGGCCCCGGGGCCGGCCTTTCCTTTTTTTATTTTTTTATTTTGCTTTTGTTTTTGGGGGAGGGGCCGCGTGGCCCCCTCCCGAGTCACTACTTGCCCGGGGACCCCATCCCCCGGGGCTGGCCCTCTCCGTTGGGGACTGTGGGGGTCCCCAATCCCCCACAGTCCCGCCGGCTCCCGCGTCCCTTGGGAGCCGGCATTGCTTTCCACATGGGGAGCTGCTAAGATGCAGCTCCCCATGTGGAAAAGCTAATGTGCTTTGGATATTGGAAGAGAGCAGGTTTCCTGCTCTCTCTTCCAATATCCAGCAGTTTGCAATGACAGGACGGGAGCCGCGAGGCTCCCGTCCTGTCATTGCAAACTACAGTGTCCCGGGGTAGGCACCCCGGGACACTGCAGGAGCCGGCCCTGGGGGTGTCGGTCCCCAGGGCCATCAAGGGCTCCAGGAGGGGGCCGCGTGGCCCCCTCCCTTGAATTGCACAGCCCCGGGGAGGTGGTGGTCCCCGGGGCTCTGGGGTCCATAACGGACCCCCACATTTATTTTCTATGTGCCCCGGGAGGTGGTGGTCTCCGGGCGTGTGGAGGGCTGGAGCCCCACACATCATTTAAAATTTAAAAAGAAGCCCCGGGGGTGGCGGTCCCGGGGCTTGGGGCCTTAGAGGCCCCCATATAAACAATAAACCCCCTCGCATGCCCCCGGGACTTGGGCCACCCGGGGCAAATTCGCATCGAAGCGCGGGAGACCGCGCTTCAATTTTTTCTCGGCGGGATTCGCGCACCCTGAGCGCATCCCGCCGATTTCTTTTTTTTTTAAATGCTTTTTCTGCCCAGGGGTCCTTGTGGGACCCCCTGAGCAGACCTAGGGGTCAGGGTGTTTCTACCCTGCCCCCTTTGTGCGTTTGCGCACTTGTTTCTTCTGGGTTTTTCTAATTGGCAGGATCCGCGCACCCTGAGCGCATCCTGCCGATTTAAAAAAAAAATGCTTTTTCTGCCCTGGGGGTCCTTGTGGGACCCCCTGAGCAGACCTAGGGGGTCAGGGTGTTTCTACCCTGCCCCCTTTTTGCGCTTTGCGCACTTGTTTCTGTCCCTCAGTTCTACCGAGGGACAAAATGGCTGCCAACACTTCCTGATTTGGAGTGTTGACAGCCACTTGACAGCCAATTAGCATGCAGCTCGTGATCGGGAGGGTACGCGGACCCTACTCGGCCATAGATATATATGTGACTTAACTTGTGAATTTCTCAGGAACTACTGAACGGATTTACACCATTTAAGCAAAAGGCACCAGTCTGAACCAAGGGCTACCTCTTTGCCAAATTTGGTGTAATTCCGTTCAGCAGTTCGGGCTGTAGCTGCGACTAAAGGTTCCTATGGAAAAATGAATGGGAAAACGCGTTTTGGGACCCCCTTTTTCTCGGCCCCGCTTGACGAATCAACCCGAGACTTTCAGGGTAGGAGCGGAGCGCCCCAACAAGTTGGAAGCTTTCGCGAAGATTCGTCAACCGGCGCCAACATTATTTCAAATAGAATGTCGCGGATTTCCTATGGATAATAGGTCCTAACTATAACTATCTACTGGCGACCGCCAGTAGATAATATATATATATATATATGTGTGATGTGTAATCCCACTATATAAAAACGCCTGATACAAAAAAAGAAGAGTCTGTAGGGCATATTTATCAAGGGTTTAGAGACGCCTTTGCACCGTGCAAAGGGCCACAGGGCAAGGGAAAACGTTAAATGAGATTTGCCAAGCCACGCAAGGCCACATTGCGTGGCCCTGCGTGGCTTGCTAAATCTGGAGTAATGCGAGGCAGTGCAAGTCACTGCCTTGTACTACTGTGCCCCAGGGAGGGGATCCAGGACTGGATGTTCCCACGTATACACCCATTGATTCTGAAGCAATCCCAGATTTACCAATACCAGTAGACCTGGGAATACGTCAGAATGCTATGCTTTCCCAGGGGAGGAGTAACAAGAAATATCTTTATTTCTCCTCCTTTGTTTCCTGTTTCTACATTTTGCAGCACACGTAGAAAGAGCAAAAAACGCATTAGAGGATTGTTTTTGTGTAGTCCTTTCCTGCACAAAAATGCACTGTAACGCAGGCACCCCTGAGTTGGTGCTAGGCAGCAGTTTGTGCACCAGCGGAGGCAGAGAGCAGGAATGCGCCACACCTTGCTAGGTATGGTCCATTCCTGCTCTCTCCCTTTCATGCAGCGCAGCAAGGCGTCTCGCTGCATTGTGTTGCGCTTAGTGAAATAAGGATAAATATGGCCCTGTGTTTCTAACATTTTTACTACGAGAATATATGGCATCAGACATAACTCAAAGGAAAATAATTTTCGTCCTACATCATTCATACTTCTACTAAATACTCTATTTACTTCTCTCTTTATGAGCTAAAGTCGTAAAGGTGTTTGTGCAAATAGTTTAAATATATGTTAACCAATACATTTATTTTCGTGAGCAGTTTGTCTTCACAAAATAAATATTTTACACTTGTAAATACTTTTTCTTGCCAGTACTATATTACACATACACTTGATTGGTGTGTAGTACTTGTGTTCCAATTTACACCAATGGGCAGGTCGAGGTCATTCGAGGCTGGGGATACTTATCTTAGCAAGTGAACATCATCAGATGTAAGAGTTTGTTGGTATTCCCAAATGTTACCAGGCACATGATCGCTTTGGATATGGTTTATTAGTATGTTGTGTTATATGATTATATTACTGTGAACAGATTGAGTAAATCCATATTGTGGAACATGCCACAAAATTGAAGGGGTTTTCCTGTAGCCATTTTTCCTCAAGGAAAAACATTTTCCGAGTAGAAATAAATAAAAAGTTTGCAAGTGCAGTTGTAGTCGGAGGCACATTTACTTGTGGGAAAGCTTGCACATATTAAAAGATTTGATAGCATTACATTTTAAAAAATGTAAAAAAAAAAACGAATGAGATCGGTTAATGGGAAACTGTCACAGCTTCCCAGAAGTTCGCTTTGAATTCCAAATCAGTTGCTGCTTTATTCCAAAAGTAAATTTCCATCTATTTTAGGGAAGTGAGCCAGTCATCGATACATGCAATGTACACAATACTGAAATAATCGAGGTTTGTTTTTACATCTGCAGTACAATTCTACAATGACGTTAAAAGTACTCACTTATAAATGTGATATTCATGTTCTATTTAGGTCTTGCTGTTTGCAAACAGACCCCCTGTGGGTTAAACCAAAACTTACAGTGGCTTAGAGCCCACTCACTTCTAACAATTTATTGGCCTTCTTCTCTCTCTCATTGGCTCGACTCTTATTCAACAGCTTTTGTTCTTCCTATGTTTGTACCTCCTCAGGAGCATTGCTTCCTTACCATCTTTTTGATTGGTTGACTTTAGAGAACTACTTTTTTCTTTTTCTTTATATACTCCATGAAAGTGCATATGTCTTATTGCTTTCTCTCGTATACTTGTTCCTTCCAAACCCCTACACCTCCCTTCTCCCCCATCTGTACTCAGGTGCTGCTTCTATTGCTTATTACCCACCTATCACCCCATATGCTCCATGTTAACGCCTCTTCCCCTAACCGTCTTTTTAATTTTTTTAACCCATCAATATTTTATCCATCCCCTTCATCCGGCCTAAACCACTCCCAATTGCTTCACCCCTCACTCCCCCCCTCCCACCTCCACCTCCGTTTCTCCCCCACCCAAAGCGGTCCTTTAACTAAAATATTGTAATTGTAATTATTTTGGACGGCCCCGTAGTAGCCAATTGCTTCTGTGTTGCTCCTCATTCCAAAAAGCGCTTTCACAAAATTAACATTTCATTTTTTTTGCCACTCCAATTAGTTTGCACCATTTGGGATTAGTATATAAAGCAAGCGAATGAAGCGGCGCACAAGCATTCTGTTGGCTCACACGTGTGGTTATGCATGCACATAAAACGTCTTCACAAATGCGTGCCTAAAGAAGGACTCTCCCTTTTGTCTTTATTTTCCCGTGCTGCAATGGCAATGCTAATAGTTCAAAAAGGTAGGTGTGGCCTCTGGATTTTTCCTATGGTTGTGTTACCTTCCATCTGTTACAATTAAATGGATGTTAAAAGAAGGGGGAAACTATCTGTTTTGTGAAACCTAGTATATCCACTTTAGCTCTTATTTCAAAGTCTGACGTTGAGGAGTCTATCCATGCCGTGATACCTTCTGTGTTCAGTGTTAATATTTAAGGCTCTCTAGCAGCGTATGTGAGTGGGCGGCCTCAGTGTGCATCATGGTGACGGCGTTGTGGCACCTGCACCAGTTCTTGCCCTACTCTCCATCCCTTTAAGTGCTACAGAAACTCAAGCCAGGCATGACACGAGTTCACTACCGCACGTTTATTTATTTGTGGTTTTCTAAAGCGTGAACGCCCAAGGGCATTAGAACACTTTAAAAGAGAACAAGAAGCAAAATAATGTTAACAATCATTATAAAACAACTGAGAAGCAACAAAAGAAAGCAAACAGAGAAAACAACTCGTATCAGGACAGACAGCTCAAGTCAGCAAAGGGGATCCTAGCTTTATCAAAAATGTCTCTCACAAAAGACGATTTTGAGTTCCTTTTTAAACGTGGCAAGACTCGATAAAGGTTGTGCGAAGAGCTGCTGGGAGGGAGTTTCGGACCCTTGTTGGAATGCCAGATAAGACCTGTTTCAAGCAGGCGTCAGAGCCTTCCTGCATGAATATCAGAGGTTCCAGCACAAGGGTTTTAACATTTCTCTGTCCCTTTTAGGATCCAGAGACTTTACGTTTTCCAAAAAGATTTCTGTGTCTATACACAGGAACCTAATGAATGAATGAATAGATTTCTAAAGCACACATCTACTGCGAGAATGTCCCGGTGCTAAGACAGACGGTCAAAAAGTAGAGTATCAACCACCCTACAGTTTGGACAAATGTGTTTTCAGTTGCTTTCGAAATAAATTCTTCTCTGGAATGCATCTGAGTGGAAGTACTGGGCCAGTACTTGGCTGGCAGATCCGAGCAGGCTGAACTGACCCACTTCTTCTGTTTGGTGTATAGAATCATCAGCAGCCGGGGATTCTGAGCGCAGAGGTCTTTTAGGACAGTATTCAACAATCCTTTTGGACAGGTATTTGGGAACAGTCTTATAGAAGGCAGAATGTGCCACCATCAGTCCTTTAAAAATAATCCTTTTTGTCACCCGTAGCCAGTGAAATTGGTTACGGTAGTGGTAGATTGGCATGTTTGGGAAGTTTAAGCGAAAGGTGAATGCCGTGTTCTGTACCATTTGTAGTCGCTGAATTAGGTAGTCCGGGATCCCTAGGTACAGGATGTTAGTGTAGTCCAGTCTTGAGACGATCAGTGCCTGCACTACTGTTTTCTGGGCTTCCCAGAGCAGGAGGTTAAGAACTGTTCTTGACATCCTCAGTATCCAACAGGAGGTTTTAACCACTGCTGAGATCTGGAATTTGAAGAATAGGGGTGTGTTGATCTGCACCAATAACATCTTGGGCACCTTCGGGGGGGCAGGTAAAGTGCAACTAGCTGGCCAAAATGGAAAATAATGTTCAATCTAATTAATTTTCAAACAGTAAGGTGTGAAGTTGTGAAGGGCTTTCTCAGTGATGCAGCAGTCTTAAATTTGACTCTTGGAGGTATGGGGCGCCATTATGGGGTACAACAGATAGGAGAGATGTTGTCGAATTTCTGCATTAAGCACTGTTCTCAGGGGTGGTATATGTACTTGTGGGAGTATGGAGAGAATTGAATTTCGATAGTCCAATCCGGAATGTACCAACATCTGGTGACAAGTGTTTTTTTGGCCATAGCCAAGATTGGCTTCTGAAAGTTAAGATGATTGTCAAGGATAAAACAACTCAAGGTTTGCAGTTCAGGGGAGAGGACGACGTACAAAATGTTTACAGAGCATAAGACAAAATGTGATGGTTCGGATAAAGATCGTGTGATTGCTTCTACAAATACTAGGTTGTGGATCATCCTGCAAGCATATATGAGTGTTTGTTAGATTTGGACTGTTAGTGCTAATAAATTGAGAGTGCTCTGAGGTGGTGCACCACAGCCGTGAAAGAAAAATAAAACTACAGTTCGGCTTTACAGCAGTACAAATTCCTGCCTGTCCCTATAAATAAAATGAAGAGTTTAGTGAGCTTCAGCTAAACAAAATCCTTTGTGCTATGTAAGAAAAACAACAGTTTCTAAGGTATGTAATGTATGTAATAACACACAAGTTGTGCGTGTATTGTACAATACCTAATTTCAGGGAGCAACGTATCTGTAGTACGTTTTACAGTTGAGTAGTTTCGGCATGCACAGCCTACATAAAGCACAAAGCTAGCAGGTTGGAAAGCAATAAAGAAATTATCAGTTTTATTTTTATCGATTTGTTTAAATGTTATTTTTTATAGGTTCTTCAACTAAGAAATAAACCATAGAACCAAGCAGTGCAATCTCCCTGCATAAGGGCACACATTTTGATGAACTCACTCAACTAGGGTTCACTTTTTAAATATAGTTGGAGGATAGATTGATTATCTTATTTTAATAGAGTGTGCCTATCATAGTCTAGCATTAGTATGCCCGATGGCTCTGTCGAATGCTCAACGAAAAGGGGGCAGCCCAATAGCCCTGGGACCAGGGCAAGACAATGTATAAAGGAAAAACAATGGTCCCAATGGGGGGGGAGTGTAAGCCTCAACTTCCACGGCAGCCCTACAAAACCATTACTAGATTGGTTTGAACAGGAATCCAATCAAATAATTTTTTATTCTGTTCATTTTAAACAATCAGATTAAAGATAAATTTTTTGAAAACCGTATTGCATAGTAATAGGTTCTCCATAAATAATATCACGCAGTGAAAGGGAGAAGAGTAAATTAAAAGTGTTCAAGTGCTATACAGAAATCATATATACAAATGACTGACATGGGTACATTTGTTGTTACATGGCACTCTATGTCAGAGTGTCATAATCCAGATGAAATTAAAGACAGTCAACTAATATTTTTCTCAACGTTTTTACCCCGTAAAAGTTACTTACATTAGGGTCATCATCAGGACGGAAAGGGATTTTAGGCAGCAGCAAAAAATGTGTTAATCCCTTTTTCAAATTAGCAATGCAGCGATGTGGGGGATACTCCTGACCAACGTCACTAGCCTATCAATTGTAATGCGGATCCAAATGGGGCAGAATTGAATCAAACTACCCATAAAACCATCAATTTGATAGGTATATCTAGAGGAAAGGGGAAAGTAATCTCTGCCAATTGTAAATAGATCACCATCGTACGATGGGTGTGTTAAGTAAGGCGCAGCACTCAGCCATCTCAGTACTGAGATCCATATCATATTTTTGTGACGTTTCGACTCCATAAAAGTTACTTATATTAGGGTCAGCATCAGGATGGGAAAGTATTTTAGGAAGCACCAAAAACCGTGGTAATCGCTTACCCAAATTAGTAATGCAGCGATGTGGGGTATAATCCTAACCAACGTCACTAGCGTGCTCCTATCAATCATTATGTGGATTCAAATGGGGCAAAATTAAATCGAACAACTAAGAAAACTGTCAATTTGATCGGTATGCCTAAAGGGAAAGTTATTCCTGCCAATTGTAAATAGATCACCATAGTACGATCGGTGTATTAAGTCAGGTGCAGTGTTCAGCCTCTTTTAATAGGAGTAGAAGCAAATGTAACATTTTACTATCAACCATATACATGTGGGCATTACATATCACACAAGTCATGCCTCAATGTGGTTACAGAACATTGTAAATCTCTTTTTTTATGTGAAAACCAATAATTTCCTACATTTTCATATGATGTGCAAATTATGCATGCATAAATTAGATGCCATTGCTTATTAATCTGCACAACAGTTCTGATTTACCCATAAGAGTAGATGTCAATTGCTCAAATTGCGTAAGTTATGAGTTTTTGTGAATCAGACTTTAAGGGCCTGATTACGATGGCGGTCGGATGAGCGTACGACCGCCATCGCCACGGGCATGCCTTTTTCCATTGTGGCTTGTGCTGTGGCCTGGAAAAGGACCAAAACACAAGCCGCAATGAAAAAATGCATTTTAAAAACATCCATGCACCATGTGCCAGGCACCATTGGGTGCCTGGCACACGGTGCATGGATGATTGGGGGGCACAACATGTGCCCCCCTGCCCCCTTAGAGGAAGCACACAGGAGATGGGGCCCTGCTAGGGGCACCCAAGTCCCTTTCCGTTTGCCTTTACATGGCAGTCGACCTGCCATTGTAAAGGCAGAGGGAAAAGGGACATCGTAATCCCTACGGCGATGCCAAATACAGACACCGCTCCCATTGTAGGGATTAAGGTCCGACAAACGCCTCGACGGGCTCCTTGATCCTGTTGGAGGCATTGGTCGGTCCATCTGGCTGTTGCGCTCCGACCCACCACATCATAATGCAGCGGTTGGACCGCAATCCTTTCTGTCGGGCGTGTCGTGGCGGTCCGCCCGATATCCTAATCGGGCCTTTAGTGTATATTTCACAACAAAAATATCCTCCATTTTTCATACTGAAAAAGACAGCTATGCATGTTAAACTTAATAGAAATTAAGCAGGTGCTTTCCTAAAAGCTGTGATTTACGAAAAATCTGAAGATGAGCTCTTTTGTATTTCACACTGCCAATGCAAAAACTATTTCTGAATATAACAATGATTTTAAACTTGATCTGTTCTGTAAACAATATATGTTACATTTTACTTAACATAGAAAGGAGTATTTTACGAGTTGTTTTTGTTATGATGATTCAATTCTGTTTTGATAACAGCCAGAACACGATTCTATAGTTAATTATATCTTTCACACAAAAATGATACCACATCTTAATAGCAATTATAATTTGATAAAACTCAGAATATATATTAGGCAATTTTACAAATTAACAGTACGGTTGGCAAATGTATCCAAATTAATCTAAACAATAATTTACACTGCTTGAGCAGAATATGAATATTCATTAGTGCGCAAACAATGTATTTCCATTGTAAGAGCTGATAATTAAATCCTAGCGGGAAAGCAACTGGGAAAACAGAAACACATAAAACAGCCTAACGAGTTCTAAAGGGATAGTCTTGCTTCCCAATGTAATCACTAGAAAGAACCTAAAGGGAAGTCCACAGCAAGGGTAAAAATGTATTAACACTTCTAATAAGAGTTACATGGCAGAAACTGGAAATAAAAGTTGAGATCGGTTTAAGATATAGAACCTTCAGAAATGGGATTGAGAGACTAAGGCTTTGTTGACCATACCCATCAGACACTGCAGAGATGAGGGTGTCTTCCAGCATCACCCATGGATAATTGTTTACTTTGGCAGAAGCTGGTGACAGGGAAAATTGCAAGAGCAGGTGTGGAATGGAATGGGTTACCACACTAGCTCGAAGATTGATTGGAGGTGGGGCTGGGCAGATTTACAGCTTAGATGGCCCTTTAAGCATGCTATTGTTGCTGTACACCTCTCTCTTTTAAGTGCTCCTTCTATGGTGCCTTCTTCTCACGCCCATACTGCTGGAAATTGGGTTACTGGTTGAGGGGGGTGAAACCCTACTCAAGTGGCAACCACAATTCTTGTCGGTGAAACAAAAGCACACGCCAAATTAACTGTGCTTAACCCTTTGACATGTTGGCACAAAGTAGTCAGACTTAACTTAGAGGCAATATATTTATGCAGCACTTCAAACAGTAATAAAGTGAAAACACAACACAAGAAAATGTCACACCAATTTTGAAAAATAGAGTAAAATCTAATAAATTATTTGAGACCAAAACAGTCAGTAGGACTGGAGCTATGAAATGTTGAAGATGGAAGTAAAAATAGTGCCTAGAAGCACAAAGCCCCAACTGTGATTATCGGATCGTGCCAGTCCAGGACAAAGTCACAAGTTCAGCCAATTGCGATGGAGAGTGAGCCAGATACAGGGAACAAGTTAGGCCCGCTGCACAAGGTACCTTAAATCCTGGTTGCACAGCACTGCAAGATCTTGTGTTGAGGATACATCATGCAGATGCGGTTCCAAGAAGCTGTGGGGCTGCGATGCAGAGTCCTGCATTGTCATCAAGGATGTCGTCGACAAAGGGCTTGCGATGCGAAGGCCTGCGTTGAGGATCCGTCGAGCAGCTGCGGTTTCAAAGAAGCTGCAGGCTTGCGCTGCAGGGTCCTGCATGGTCGCTGAGGATGCTGTCGATGAGGGGCTTGCAATGCAAAGGCCTGGGTCGAGGATGCATTGCACAGCACCAGTTCCAAGGGGACAGCGGGTTGCGAATCTAGCCCCGGCATCGGGATTGCATCATGCTGCAGTAGATCCAATGCACTGTGTCGATTCTGCACACAGGACTACAGTTAGGTTGGCCGAGCAAGTTCAGGCCCACTTCCAAGGGTCTAGGACTAGGATGGCCCACTTGGGGCATAGTGCTTACAGCAGACAGAGTCCAGGTGCTGGGTGCAAGGTGGTTGGAACCTTTTCTTTCCCTGAGGCTCTGATCAGGAGGCCAGTAAACTAGCTGTTGGAGTCACTCTGTTGGTCCTGGGATCGAAATGCTGGCCCAATACTTCTTACTCACGCAGCAGGGCAACAGGGCAAAAGAGTGGCAGTTCTTCTCACAGTGCAGCACTGCTGTCCTTCTTAGTCTTCCAAAGGTTCAGAACTGAAGAGTGTACCTAAGAGTTGGGATTGAGGGTCCTTTATTTATACTTGGTGCCCACTTTGAAGCAGGAGAAGGTTCTGGATGTTTCCACCTCCAGAGGAATTTTAGGGTCCACTATTTAAACCTGGTGCCCACTTTCAAGTAGGAGAAGGTTCTGGAGGTTTCCACCTCCGAAGGAATTTGGAATTTCCTGCCTCAATACCCAAGCCCCTGCTTGTTTGGGGCACAAAAGACTAGCGTCAAACCCTTTGTGAGTGTGCTCAGGCGGGGCCTTTCTGATGTGCAAGTGTGGTAGGTGACAGTTCCTGCCCCTCATCCAGTCAGAAATGTCTGACTTATGCCAAAATTCACACAGCTATTTCCAAATGTAAGTCTGACTTATTCATGCCAAAAATAGTAATTTAAACATAAGTAATTAAGTATTTTTAGCCGAAAACTTACATGTATGGCCTAAAGTACACATGTGAATAGGCCTCTACATGTATAGAAATAGGCAGCATGTACAGAGAAAATGTTTTAATAGGAGTAGAAGCACAAGTAACATTTTACAATTATGAACCATATAGATGTGGGTATTACAAATCACACAGGTTATGCTTCAATGTGCGTACAGAAACATTGTAAAGATCTTTTTTATGTCAAAACCAATCATTTCCTGCATTTTCATTTAATGTGTATAATTATCATTAATAAAATCTTTCATTTTTCATACTGAAACGGCAGCTATACATGTGAAACTTAATAGAAATTATGCAGGCGTTCTCCCAAAAGCTGTGACTTACGGAAAATGTGAAGATGAGCTGTACTGTATTTCACACTGTAAATTCAAAAACTATTTGTGAAGGGCAATAATTTTAAATTTGATCTGTTCTGTAAATAATATATGTGTTATTTTTAATGAAGCACATTTAATTTAATTCAGATATGAGTATATTAAGAGTACACAATTCAATAGTTAATTATATATTTCATTCAAATACAATTACACATTAGAGATGGCCCATCCTGCCAACACCTATTCTCATTTATTTCAATGTCTGGGAGCAATACACAAGGACCAACTGCCAGATATACCTAATCATGTGACCCAGGATACAAGCTAAAGGCACCTAATGTTTGGGGCGAGAAAATGGCAAGTTTCTAAATGGTGCATTTTCAGAACTGTGACTTAAATTTTTTTACCATTAACAAGGGTTTTACATTACAATTCATTAGACAGCAAACTCAACATTCCTGTCTGCTCCCAATTGAAAGTTATCACTTATTAAATGTAACATGGTAACCCATGTTATCCTAATGAGAGGTAGACCTTGCAGTAGAGAAAAACGAATTTAATTTAGGAGTTTTTCACTAAGAGGACATGTTATGTTATGGTAAAGATCACTTATTGAGCACACGTCCACGAAAAAGGTCTCTTGGCACTGGGGTAGAAGGAGGCTACTGCTGTCATAGTTATTTATTTTAAGCTTGTCTGAACAGCAACATTTTCCGTTTTTTTCTGAATTCCTCATAAGATCTTATTTCATGGGGAAAGTGTTCCAAGTGAGGAAGCGGACACAGAAAACCTGGCTCCCCCATTCTCTTTCTTTTGTTTCTTGGAACAACCACTGGATTTAAATGTGCTGATCTGAGCTGGTGGTTAGGGATATAGCGCTGAATTTTGGAAGATAGGAAAGTGGGGCTTTTGTCGTAGAGAGATTTTAAAGATTAGGCACCTTGTTTTGAAAATGGACCTCTGACCTACCAGAAGTCTGTGTAGTTTTTTTCAAGGGTTTGATGTGGCGATATCTAGGCTGCAGAAAGGCCAGGCTGGCTGCCTGATTTTGTATTATCTGCAGTCTGTGCGCAAGGCCAGAAGGAAGTCCCATATAAAGAGCATTTGCATAGTCAATGCGGGACATTCCTAAAGTGATTATAATTTGAATAATCGCTTCGGGGGTAAAGTAAAATGTAAAAGTTAAAAGTGCATGTCCAAATTTTTAAATACACTGCACCCTTCCTGATGGACTTTTTAGTGCCTACCATAGGTGTGACTTATATGTATTAAAAAGAAGGGTTTAGGCCAGTCAAAAGGTTTATTTTGCCAGGTCAAAATGGCAGTTTAAAACTGCATACACAGGCTTCCATGGCAGGCTTGAGACATGTTTAAAGGGGCTACTTAATAGAGTGGCACAATCCGTGCTGCAGGCCCACTAGTAGCATTTAATTTATAGGCCATGAGTACATATAGTACACTTTACTACGGACTTAACAGTAAATTAAATATGCCAATTGGGTGTAAACCAATTTTACCACATTTAGAGGAGAGAGCACAAGCACTTTGGCACTGGTTAGCAGTGGTAAAGTGCACAGAATCCTATGGCCAACAACAATGAGATCAGCAAAAATGGAGGAGTAAGGCAAATGTTTGGGGGAAGACTACCCTAAGGCTGACAGCTCTATCATGTGTCCCCCAGCTGAAAGTGTGGAGAACTACCCAACCTCCTGCAAGTTCTTATCACTAAAGCAGAAGAACCTGAAGAGACCATCAGCAGTGACGTGGTCTGACCCAGTATGATATTCTACTGTAGAGTCCATTCCCTGTAGGGAGACGGACCACCTCAATAGCGGAAATTCTGACCGCTCCTTTGAATGAGCCATCTGAGGGGCCTGTGGTTTGTCCTTACCCGGAAGTGAGTCCCAAAAGGGTAGAGTCTCAGCTTCTTCAGTGCCCAGACCACAGCAAAGGCCTGCCTCTCAATAGCATTCCACCTCTGCTCCAAAGGTAGTAAGCTCCTGCTAATGAAGGCTACAGGTTGGTCTACACCCTCCTCATTTTACTATGCTAAGACAGTCCCTACGCCATGCTCTGAAGCGTCCGCCTGCATGATGATCTCCTTGGAGAAGTCAGGAGCCTTCAGTACAGGGGTTGTACAAATGGCTTCCTTGAGGGAGTCAAAGGCTTTCTGACAGGCCTCTGTCCAGATCATATTTTGGGCTGTTTCCCTGAAGCCCACTCAGTTAAGGGGGCAACAATGGTGCCATAACCCTTAACAAACCTCCTGTAATATCTGGTGCGACTCAGGGAGGCCCTCACCTCAGTCTGTATTTTGGGGGGATGCCAGGCCAGGAAAATCTCAATCTTGGCCAGGAGGGGGATACACCTCCCCCCCACCATGTGGCCCAGATACACAAAGGTACCCTGATCTATCTGGCACTTACTGGCCTTGATAGTCAGGCCCACTTGCTGCAGGTCCTGAAGCACCTCTTGGAGGTGGTACAGGTGTTCCTACCAGCTGGAGCTGAAGACAGCTATGTCATCTAGGTAGATGGCACAGAATGCCTCCTTTTAAGCCAGGACCCTGTTCAAACAACCTCTGAGAGGTGGTAGGAACATTCTTTAAGCCAAGCGCATCACTTGGAACCAGAAATGGCCCTGTGGCATCAAGAATGCTGACCACTCTGCAAGTACCCTGATGTAAGATTAAAGGTACTGAGGAATTAGGCAGCACCCAGCCTGTCTATGAGCTCATCAGGTCGGGGATGGGGTGAACATAAGTCTTGGTGACTGATTTGAGTCTCCTGGCGTCTGCACAGAACCTAAGATTCTGGACGGGTGCCTTGTGGGCTAGCCTTTGGTACCAGCACCGCAGGGCTGAACCAGGGACTGTTGGAGGACTCAATCACCCCTAAAACAAGCATCTTGGACACCTCCTCTTTGACTGTAGCTATCACCTTGTCCAACAACCTGTAAATGTAGCTCCTCACAGGCATACTGTCTCCAGGATCTATGTCGTGGGTACACAAACGTGCAAGCATAAGAAAACTGCCCCAGCAACTGGCGGCAGTCATTCTGCTGTTCTGGGCTCAGATTAGGGGAGAGATTAACACCCTCTACTGACCCATTGTGTTCCTAGGTAGACATGAGGTCAGGGAGAAGTCCACTCTTCTCTTCCACTTTGTCATATGTCACCAAGAGCATGGTAACTTCAGACCTCTCAAATTGGGATTTAAGGAAGTTTATGTGAAGCACTCCTAAGGGGTTGTAGGGGTCTTGAGACCCACTAGGGTATGTGGCATCCCCTTTTCACTCCTACACCTCATATGGACCTGTCCAATGATCTTAGAGAGTCCGGGGCTCCACAGTTTCCATCACCCACACTTTCTGGCCAGGCTGAAACTCTACCAGAGTGGCCTTCTGGTCATACCAGAGTTTCATATGTTCTTGAATGGCCTCAAGATTGTCCGTAGCCTTCTTCCAGAAGCGGTGTATATAGTTACGAAGAGCCAGCATGCAGCTGACTATATCCTGAGGGGTCTCTGAGGAGCTTGCTTCCACCGGTCTCTCACAAGGTTGAGAGGTCCCCTAAAAGGTTGTCCATAGAGGAGCACAAATAGGCTAACCTAACCCCCTTCTGTGGTACCTCCCTGTAGGCAAACAGCAGGCATGGCAAGAGGACATCCCACTTCCGCTTCATGGGCTCAGGTAGGCCAATTATCATGTCCATCAGGGTCTTGTTGAATCTCTCAACAAGCCCATTGGTTTGAGGGTGGTAAGGTGTGCAGAACTTGTAGGTTGCCCCACACTCATCCCACATGTACGTTGACATGACATTAGTGCCTCTGTCAGACACTACTTCCTTGGGGAACGCCACGTTGGTAAAAATCTCCATCAGGGCCCTATCCACCGCAGTCACCGACCTCAGAGGGATGGCCTCTGGGTACTGTATGGCATGGTTCACCAAGACCAGGATGAACCTGTTGCCTAAGCCTGTCTTAGGGTCCAAGGGCCTCAAATGTCAATGCCAACCTTCTCAAAGGGAGTGCCAGTGACAGGCAAGGGAACCAGGGGAGCCTTTAGATTTTCCCTGTTATCCTGCTGACAGGTGGCAAGGACCTACAAAATGTATCTGAGGCTGTCATCATCTGGGCCCAAAAGATGTGGGGAACAAGCCTGGCAAAGGCCTTGTCCTGCTCCAGATGTTCTGCCAGGGGTATATCATGAGCCAACCCTAGTAGGAAGGCCATGCAACACTGGATGACCACTAGTACACAGGCTTCCCCAGATCCAGAATACTTAGACTCACTGTAAAGAAGGTCATTCTCCCAATAGATAAGGTGATCTCCAGAGGTATCACCTGCTGTCTCAGCATCAGCTTGCCATCTCAAGCCCTCTAAAGCTTGGCACTCTTTCTGCACTTTGCAGAATTCCTCCCTGATGGGCCCACCCTCAACCTGCCATCCAGCAAGCTCAGGCATGTCTCCCAGGGTGGCAAAGTCATCCCCATTAGGCTCGGGGGCGGCCTCCTCAGATGCCCCGTTAATCTGGATCGTGGGAACTACAGGGGCTGGTTTCCAGCACCCCTTGCCCTTCCTCTTGGCAGCTACCTGGCCCATTGTTCTAGGCTCCAGGCTTCCTTGACTCCCCTCTTTAGCAGCCATGGACCTTGTGGTCATACATACCCATTCAGGTAAGCCTAACATCTACAGGTGTGACCTGAGCTCCACTTTCTTTTAGACAGTGATCTAGGTCATTGCAGGAATAGCAGAGCACACAGCTACTTTTAGAGAACCTGAGCCCTGCCCCCCACTCAAATGGGTAGTGACTCTCACGGTTGTCTTCGACTTTGACCTGGTGGAATGTATTAGGGATGACCTGCTCTGTGGACACCAGATGACACTTTAAAGTAGTCATACTGGCTACTGTGTTTTTTTTCAGAGCCTCCACCCCGTGCCCATTGATGATGACCCACTAACTATACGTAGAAGTATTGGAAGGCATATTGGCTTTGGTCACCATCTCTCTATCGCCTAGGGACACTAAGGTAACCTCTGTCCTTTCCCTCAAGCTAACTGGGACCACCTCCTCCCCAAGGGCTACCCTCGCCAACCAAGGTGTCTCCCGTAGAGTGCCCATACTTTTAGCACTCAATACATTGGGGGATGAACCAACCTGCCTGTTTCTCAAAGAACCCCTTTCTTTTAGGCTCAGATTGGGACTGGTTCTAACTTATTTTGATATTTTATCAGGGTTGTAAGTTATATTGGGTGGTTTGGGTATGAAATATTTTAAACTGGGATAGAAAAATTAAGAATACAATTTACATGAATACATTCAATTGTATAATTTTTGTGCCACTAAAAACAAATATATAAGTATAATTATTGGGGTTCATGCATTTTCTAAAATACAATATTTTTAAGTATTTATGAATTGTAGGCTTTATTATAGAATTGGGTGAGCATTGCTTGTGCTACAAATTAAGGGCCTGATTACGGTCTTGGCGGATGGGTTACTCCATCACAACGGTGACGGATATCTTGTTCTCCTAAATATAAATACCATTTTTATCAGGAGATTTAGGGGAATGCTAGGTGGAAGGAAGTGTGTGGCTCTCCACAGATTCCAGAACTTTCCATCACAGAAATGTGAGGGAAATGTGTTTTATTTAGTCAAAGTTTGAGGTCTGCAAGGGATTCTAGGTAAACAAAACTGGTGAGAACCATGCAAGTCACCCCACCCTGGATCGCCCTAGGAGTTTAGTTTTTAAAAATGTACAGGTTTACTAGGTGTTCACCTTAATTGGTTAAAAGGGGTCAGTTTTCCGAAGAAAAATGTGATGCGCCCTTGTTGTGTTTTGGTCCATTTCCTGTTGTGGGCACTAGGCCTACCCACACAAGTGAGGTACCATTTTTATCAAAACACATGTGGAAAGATAGCATAGTAGAACATCTGTTATTACCAATTGGATTCCACTGCATTTATGCCTTCCAAATATAAGACAGTGTGTAAGAAAGAAGACATTTTGAAAAATACCCTTGAAATCATTTGCTAGTATTTGTACCACATATTCAGAGATTTACAAACAACCACTGCTCCTAAACTCCATATCGTGCGCCCTTTTCAGAAATACATAGGTTTCCTTGGTACCCATTTTTTACTCTACACATTTCACCATGTGAATTGATCTATACTCGGTACACAATGAAAAACCCTTGTGCGTTGCATCTCATTTGTTGGCTCTGGGTTCCTTGGGTTCTTAGAGAACCTATAAACCATATGTATCCCCGCAACCAGAAGGGTCTAGCAGATGTAATGGTGTATAGCTTTTGTAAATTGGCCATCGTGACAAAAAGTTACAGATGAGAACATTGTCACAAATGTCCATTTTCTTACTCATTTTCAATATTTCTTTATATCAATAGTTAGTTTCTTAAGAAAAACCTTCAGGGTTCTACACATATTACCCCTTGCTGAATTCATAATGATGTCTACTTTCCAGAAATCTATAGCTTTCATGGATCATCCATGGGTTTCACACTGGTTTTCACCACAAACTGGAAGTAGGTTGAGAGCTCAAAAAACAGGAATAATGGGTTACCTCTTTGAAAAGCCAAAACTGTGATTAAAAACAAAAGGTTTATACACATCTGCATGTTACTGAAATCTGGTATGATTGTGACTTTACCACAGCAAACCATTTATTGATGCCATTTTTAAGGAAAATAGACACTTTTATCCAGAACTCTTTTTTCCTATTTATCCCAAAAATCTCCAAATGTAGGTATATTTTGCCTATTTTCTGGGTCCCCTCCATGGGAATCCACAAACCCTGGGTACCTTTAAAATCCACAGGATGTTGGGAAATAAAGTACGCAAATTTGGAGTGGATACCTTATGTGGAAAAAAAGCTATGGAGCTGTTAGCTCAAACTACGCTAAATAGCCAAAAAAAGGGCTCAGAACTGGGTGGGGGAGGCCCAGCAGATAATGGGTTAATGAGAAATGGTTTAGAATAATACATAATGCTACAAAAATCTCTACAGCTGCACGGCCTAAATGTATTCACTTTTTTTAATGAATTGAGAAAACATTAGGCCCGCAAGAGTAAACAAATGTTATGCTGGGACCCTGGCTAAGTTCCCTAGATACGCTGAAGTAGGCGCACTTTGATCAGATGGCCTGGAGCTGGCGCAACCTAACCAGCTATTGGCAATGGAAAAGAGTGAACTGGACAGAGAGTGAAAGCACCTAACTTTACAGAGGGAAGAAAAAAGGGAAAAGGAAAGTAGACACAGCCCGTGATGCAATATTAGCATCACAAACTGAACGTTAGGCAGAAATAAGCTGTGCCATATTGTAGGATTTTTACTTATAAAAAATAATCATATGTCTTCATATTTAAAAAAAATAATTAGAAAAACAAAAATTCAGGAAAAAAAACTATCAATACTGTAAGAAGAATTGCCAGAATAGTGTCCCTTTTGCGATCGTGTGTTTTGGTGCCCCAAAGCCGCTTATGGAGCCCTATATTAGGAAATGCCCTTCTGGCCATCTTTAGGACTCTTTAGGTCTTCAAAGTCTATGAATGATCCCCCCTGGAGCAAGTCTCCCACCTTCTTGAAACCTTTGTGGGCCTTGTCTATAGCCCCTCCAGTTTCTCTCGTGTCTGATAACCTATTAACATTGAAATGGAAGTTTGTGACGTGTGGTGTCTGTATGTGTGTCCTTTGCAGACATCTCGTTCGGCTATACCTAAAGACCTTCAGCAGTCTCTCATTTGCCTGGTGCTTCTTGTAGGGTACAACAGTATCTTTACTAAGTTCTACCTGTATGTTTTGTGATTCCTCAATGGGATGCAACACCGTCTCCAGACTTTTCTTGTAACCTGTTTTAACTGCACCACCAAATAGTAAAGTTGAATGTCCGGAGCGGCCAGCCTGTCCTCCCCCACTGGGGTTAGAATTTAGTGAGATCCCCCCTACGTCTGTTTCCTCTGCACAACAAGTCTGGCTGCACAGTGTTAATGTCTTGGAACGTTCCTTTTGTGATTCTTTTAAGTAGTGGGGTGAAATAGTATAAGAGCCGGGGCAGTGCTATTATTTTTGAGAGGGCTATCCTCCCTATGATTGGAAGTGGAAGGGTTTAGACTACTCTTTAGTGCTGTTACTGCTGGCTTTATAATCCCTTCTACCAGCCTGTGCTCAGTTCTGCATATCTGTACTCTTTAAGTATCTGTACTCTTCAAGTACCTTATATTTATCGGTTCCTATTTCAATGGTGCAGCCTTCTATGGGTTGGCTAAACACCTCACCAAAACTTACTGGAAATCTCATAGCTCCTTGCACCCTCCATGTACATTTCTCAGAAACAGCAACATTTTGTCTGCATATATAAAGATTTGCGTCATCCCTAGAGTATCAACAAAATAAATGGTTTTGTCAAACTCCTCTATGTGTTCACAAATGCATTAATGAATGTATAAGACATTAGACTCCACTATAATCGGATATGTTTTGTCACACAGTAGTCCACTAGTTAAATGTACTGTGTTGAAGCTGATTTATGAGGAAGCAGTGTACAACACACAACTATAGGACTATACAGCTACAACACATGCTAGGATGGAAAAGGGATACATAAGGGCCTTGGAGTAATGACACAAGAACAGTCAACAGGAGGTAAGAATCTGACTTACCATTTCTACAGTACAGATACAGAATGAAGATCCTACAAACAGCCATGACTTTTTTGAAGCTATGGTGTGATGACAAGACAATTATTAGGGATAAATCCCAAGTGTTGTTCTCACTAAACCTAAAAAAACTTGCCCTCTTCACCACAAAACATAAAAGGAAGGGTGTAGGATCAGTAGCAGCTGCTACCAGATGAGGGTGGGAGAGGAATAGATAAAAAAAGGACTTACCTTCAACGGCCGGCCGCCGCCTCTCCTCCGTCCTCGTCCTCTTCATCTTCCAGTCTCGGGCCGGCAGCAGGAAGCACAGGGGCAGACAGGCTCCCCTGAGCCAATCACAATGCTGCAATGCAGCGTTGTGATTGTTCTGAGTGCCGTAGATTGGCGCTCAGACTGAAACAGGGAGCCTGTGCATGTTCCTGACCAGGCTGCGTAATGCAGCCTGGGAGGAACATGCAAAGTGCGCATGAACTGTTTGGTCGGCCCAAGAGGGCCAGCCAAACAGTTCATGCGCCCTTAGGGAGTGCACACCACTCCTCCCCTGCTCTGGCCAGCCCGCCCGCCTCGCCACTGACTGCAATAGGGAAAATATAATGATAATAACAATACGTTATTATCATTTTATTTTTCCTTGTGAGCATTCGGGCGACGCTCCTCCACCTTAGCGGAGGAGCCGCCACTAGTTAGGATACCCTAGCTATATCCACCGCTAAATCATCTCCTATCCTCTAGACTGGTAGTCCATCGACTACCCTTTGTATAACACAATCTGTAATACCCTGATGAATACTGCTGATGTGATGGGGAAGGTAAATTATTTGGGTGGGTGATGAAGGAAGCAATTCCTGTTATGCATGTACCCCCAAGATAAATGTAAGGGGTGTTGTGTTACAACCTAACTGAATTGTGGTCATTTTGAATACTTACAAACGCTGTATGTTGCCAAACTAAAGTTATGCAAAATGTATGAAAGTCTGCAGTAAGTGTCCCAGATGTCTTCTTCTGGTGGGAATATTCGTACATATGATAAGAAGGTGTCTAGCAATTGTAGAATGCTGAATAGATGTTTAAAAGAAGATTAATGGTTCACACATTGTAGATTTACTTAGCAAACTGCGTTCTAGGTCTGATCCCAAATTTGCCAGAATCATACTGTTTGGAACATTGCTAAGTGACTCTGTTCTTAATTAAATACAGAAGTGCAGTATCCTGCATATGATAGAAGGCACATCGAGTCCTGTTGCTGAAGAGAGATTTAGTAGCAACTTAATATGATGATGATCATACCTTTGCCAATTAAGTACTGGATGGACAGAAACATGTAAACAATATTTGGAATAGATATCTGTAGATGTTTAAATCTTATGATCCTTCTGTTGACTCCGATTAGGTAGTCTGCACATCAACACAAACACCTTCATAGTACTTCAGTTAATAGGTTGAAGAGATTTAGAGAAAAACGACAGCAGAAAATGTGAAAGTATTGTTAATTACTGACATTAAATGGTAAGTACTTTGATATTAGTACATTATTGTCAACTGTAAAAACCCCTCCCAATTTTTTTTATAAATACTTTCTGTGGCTATCCTATCTGCCCTTGAGTGAGACCCAAAATATTTGTCTTTTTCTTCAAAATGTGTTTGATATTCAATAAGGAGTTTAGTGCCTATTGGAAGGTCAGCCAGCCCACCAAGCTACATAGGCTGCAGCCTCTGCTGCACTGACACAGGGTCATCCAGAACAGTTGGAGGTCCCTACCTGGCAGGAAGGAATCTCTGTGCCTTCAGTGGAGCCAGCACAGTGGCAGCGCCATTGAATGTCATGATAAGTTGTTGAGTAAACACCATATTTTAAACAAAGGTTCATCAAAGATTTTTTGTTTTTCAGAAACAAACTCCAAAGAGAGACTTTGTTTTCGGAAAACAAAAAAGCAATTGCTCTGACGCGCAGGGAGCCTGTCCGTTTTCCCAACTCAGGACCGCCACGCCACGCATGAAGGTTGTAGGGAGGAAAAACAAGTGATGGTTACCCACTTTAACTATGGCAGGGTGAGTGCCATCGTGATCAAGTGGTCATGTGACAGATGGGTCAATAGACAAGGGTATATGACAGTGGAGCCTGCTGAAGTTCCGGTCTTATATTCCCTGTGCTTCTCTGACTCTAAATAGTCAGTGTTGGGGTGGGAGCACCTCCATTTTTTGGTGTTTCTCTCATTTCCGAAAAGTGAGCTCCTAAAGCCTGTGTCTCTGCTTTGGCCCCCGTGACCTTCTGTTAATGGATGGGGCATTCTATCAAGA
The DNA here is from genome assembly GCA_963921515.1 of Calotriton arnoldi. Taxonomy (NCBI): domain Eukaryota; kingdom Metazoa; phylum Chordata; class Amphibia; order Caudata; family Salamandridae; genus Calotriton; species Calotriton arnoldi. Next base: position 299,742 of record CAWUFW010004012.1, on the reverse strand, counting down.
TGCATGCCATTCTTGTGAAATGAGATTTACCCAACACCACTTAAGCCTAAGTGCCTGATAATGTCCTTGAAATTTCATAGAAGAACTTTCAAGGTTCTTTCCTGCTCCATCTCCTTCTTTTTTCGGATAAAACACTAGGACAGATCAGGGCTGGTTTAATATTTTTTGCCTCCCAAGGGGGCAAGAGTTTACCCACACTGAAGAAACCTTGCTGCTTGCAGGGGCAATCTTGAACCACCTGCTATTGCCATTTGCTTAAATATTCCTGTGCAATTGAGAAAGCATTCTGCCTTTTGGGAACTGACATCTGCATGCACGCCTTAGGTAAGACAAAGCTACGTGAGGGCGTTGTCACTATCACACTGCAATAAAACATATTGCATAATTTCAGAATAATTGCCTGTTTATTGCAATGGGGGTGATAAAGAGTCTGTCCAATCGCTTTTTAAAAAAAAAAAAGTCTCTTTGACATATATATAAAAATGAAAAGCATTGGCAAAGCCAGTCTGTTTCACTTTGCTTACAGGTCGAACTTATTAGCTCTGCTAATGCTTTTAAAATGGAACCTACATAAGCAAAGCAAAAAACGTTGACAAGCCACCAAGGAATTTTACTTTCCATACCTTCAATATGGCTACCTCATTTTATGATATAATATGGTGGGATGCATCTTCAAAGTATATAAATTGTGTTTATTCATGCCAGATGACTGTCAGGTGGCGTCACATTGCATCAAGTATCAACAAGGCCATTTTTAGGTCTCGCCTAGCGAATGCAGCGCATGCGCTGCTTCACCTTGGCGAGACTATTGTTGTCGGTTTTGCTAGCGAAGGGAGACAAACCATGTGCGCGCACGGACAGGCGACTCCTCTCTAGCGATGTAAGCTTTCACACGCTCCCACCTTGTTTTAGGTTTCAGTTTCACTGCGCGAAGCAACTATACGAGGCAGACACATAAATTTCAGCGCTTCACTGCGCGATGCAACTATACAAGGCAGACACATAAATTTCAGGCTTCAGCATATCAAGAACTTTGTGCCGCATGGTATTTACTTTGCTTTTTTTCGCTTTTGTTGCCTCAACACACAACAGTATTTTTCTTGCCTCGCCGTGCTATTTATCTTCCCCGCACTCTATCCTGCCACTTATCCTCAGGTTTTTAACTCGCCGTGCCTGTCCCTCTGCCCCACACTGTCCTGCCACTTATCCTCATGTTTTTAACTTTAGGTCAGCAGAGCTGCTTTAGAGCCAGAGAACCAGGTCAGCAGAGCTACTTTTGAGCCATAGAACCAGGTCAGCAGAGCTGCTTTAGAGCCAGAGAACCAGGTCAGCAGAGCTGCTCTAGAGCCATAGAACCAGGTCAGCAGAGCTGCTTTAGAGCCAGAGAACAAGGTCAGCAGAGCCGTTGTAGAGCCAGAGAACCAGGTCAGCAGAGCTGCTTTAGAGCCTAAGAACCAGGTCAGCAGAGCTGCTCTAGAGCCAGAGAACCAGGTCAGCAGAGCTGCTTTAGAGCCAGAGAACCAGGTCAGCAGAGCTGCTCTAGAGGCAGAGAACCAGGTGAGCAGAGCTGCTGTAGAGCCAGAGAAACCAGGTCAGCAGAGATGCTATAGAGGGAGAGAACCAGGTAAGCAGAGCTGCTTTAGAGCCAGAGAACCAGGTCAGCAGAGCTGCTTTAGAGCCAGAGAACCAGGTCAGCAGAGCTGCTCTAGAGCCAGAGAACCAGGTCAGCAGAGCTGCTCTAGAGCCAGAGAACCAGGTCAGCAGAGCTGCTTTAGAGCCAGAGAACCAGGTCAGCAGAGCCATTGTAGAGCCAGAGAACCAGGTCAGCAGAGCTGCTCTAGAGCCTAAGAACCAGGTCAGCAGAGCAGCTCTAGAGCCAGAGAACCAGGTCAGCAGAGCTGCTGTAGAGCCAGAGAAACCAGGTCAGCAGAGCTGCTTTAGAGCCAGAGAACCAGGTCAGCAGAGCTGCTCTCAGCCAGAGAACCAGGTCAGCAGAGCTGCTCTAGAGCCAGAGAACCAGGTCAGCAGAGCTGCTCTAGAGTCAGAGAACCAGGTCAGCAGAGCTGCTTTAGAGCCAGAGAACCAGGTCAGCAGAGCCATTGTAGAGCCAGAGAACCAGGTCAGCAGAGCTGCTCTAGAGCCAGAGAACCAGGTCAGCAGAGCTGCTCTAGAGCCGTAGAACCAGGTCAGCAGAGCTGCTTTAGAGCCAGAGAACCAGGTCAGCAGAGCCGTTGTAGAGCCAGAGAACCAGGTCAGCAGAGCTGCTCTAGAGCCAGAGAACCAGGTCAGCAGAGCTGCTTCAAAGCCAGAGAACCAGGTCAGCAGAGCTGCTCTAAAGCCTAAGAACCAGATCAGCAAAGCTGCTCTAGAGCCAGAAAAACCAGGTCAGCAGAGCTGCTTTAGAGGGAGAGAACCAGGTCAGCAGAGCTGCTTTAGAGCCAGAGAACCAGGTCAGCAGAGCTGCTTTAGAGCCAGAGAACCAGGTCAGCAGAGCTGCTTTAGAGCCAGAGAACCAGGTCAGCAGAGCTGCTCTAGAGCCAGAGAACCAGGTCAGCAGAGCTGCTTTAGAGCCATAGAACCAGGTCAGCAGAGCTGCTGGAGAGCCATAGAACCAGGTCAGAAGACCTGCTGTAGAGCCAGAGAACCAGGTCAGCAGAGCCGTTGTAGAGCCAGAGAACCAGGTTAGCAGAGCTGCTCTAGAGCCAGAGAACTAGGTCAGCAGAGCTGCTGGAGAGCCAGAGAACCAGGTCAGCAGAGCCGCTCTAGAGCCACAGAACCAGGTCAGCAGAGCTGCTTTAGAGCCAGAGAACCAGGTCAACAGAGCCGCTGTAGAGCCAGAGAACCAGGTCAGCAGAGCTGCTCTAGAGCCTAAGAACCAGGTCAGCAGAGCAGCTCTAGAGCCAGAGAACCAGGTCAGCAGAGCTGCTGTAGAGCCAGAGAAACCAGGTCAGCAGATCTGCTTTAGAGCCAGAGAACCAGGTCAGCAGAGCTGCTTTAGAGCCAGAGAACCAGGTCAGCAGAGCTGCTCTAGAGCCAGAGAACCAGGTCAGCAGAGCTGCTCTAGAGCCAGAGAACCAGGTCAGCAGAGCTGCTTTAGAGCCAGAGAACCAGGTCAGCAGAGGCGTTGTAGAGACAGAGAACCAGGTCAGCAGAGCTGCTCTAGAGCCAGAGAACCAGGTCAGCAGAGCTGCTTCAAAGCCAGAGAACCAGGTCAGCAGAGCTGCTCTAAAGCCTAAGAACCAGATCAGCAGAGCTGCTCTAGAGCCAGAAAAACCAGGTCAGCAGAGCTGCTTTAGAGGGAGAGAACCAGGTCAGCAGAGCTGCTTTAGCACCAGAGAACCAGGTCAGCAGAGCTGCTTTAGAGCCAGAGAACCAGGTCAGCAGAGCTGCTTTAGAGCCAGAGAACCAGGTCAGCAGAGCTGCTCTAGAGCCAGAGAACCAGGTCAGCAGAGCTGCTTTAGAGCCATAGAACCAGGTCAGCAGAGCTGCTGTAGAGCCATAGAACCAGGTCAGCAGAGATGCTGTAGAGCCAGAGAACCAGGTCAGCTGAGCTGCTCTACAGCCAGAGAACTAGGTCAGCAGAGCTGCTGTAGAGCCAGAGAACCAGGTCAGCAGAGCCGCTCTAGAGCCACAGAACCAGGTCAGCAGAGCTGCTTTAGAGCCAGAGAACCAGGTCAACAGAGCCGCTGTAGAGCCAGAGAACCAGGTCAGCAGAGCTGCTCTAGAGCCTAAGAACCAGGTCAGCAGAGCAGCTCTAGAGCCAGAGAACCAGGTCAGCAGAGCTGCTGTAGAGCCAGAGAAACCAGGTCAGCAGAGCTGCTTTAGAGCCAGAGAACCAGGTCAGCAGAGCTGCTTTAGAGCCAGAGAACCAGGTCAGCAGAGCTGCTCTAGAGCCAGAGAACCAGGTCAGCAGAGCTGCTCTAGAGCCAGAGAACCAGGTCAGCAGAGCTGCTTTAGAGCCATAGAACCAGGTCAGCAGAGCTGCTTTAGAGCCAGAGAACCAGGTCAGCAGAGCCGTTGTAGAGCCAGAGAACCAGGTCAGCAGAGCTTCTCTAGAGCCAGAGAACCAGGTCAGCAGAGCTGCTTCAAAGCCAGAGAACCAGGTCAGCAGAGCTGCTCTAAAGCCTAAGAACCAGATCAGCAGAGCTGCTCTAGAGCCAGAAAAACCAGGTCAGCAGAGCTGCTTTAGAGGGAGAGAACCAGGTCAGCAGAGCTGCTTTAGAGCCAGAGAACCAGGTCAGCAGAGCTGCTTTAGAGCCAGAGAACCAGGTCAGCAGAGCTGCTTTAGAGCCAGAGAACCAGGTCAGCCAGAGCTGCTCTAGAGCCAGAGAACCAGGTCAGCAGAGCTGCTTTAGAGCCATAGAACCAGGTCAGCAGAGCTGCTGTAGAGCCATAGAACCAGGTCAGCAGAGCTGCTGTAGAGCCAGAGAACCAGGTCAGCAGAGCCGTTGTAGAGCCAGAGAACCAGGTCAGCAGAGCTGCTCTAGAGCCAGAGAACTAGGTCAGCAGAGCTGCTGTAGAGCCAGAGAACCAGGTCAGCAGAGCCGCTCTAGAGCCACAGAACCAGGTCAGCAGAGCTGCTTTAGAGCCAGATAACCAGGTCAACAGAGCCGCTGTAGAGCCAGAGAACCAGGTCAGCAGAGCTGCTTTAGAGCCAGAGAACCAGGTCAGCAGAGCCGTTGTAGAGCCAGAGAACCAGGTCAGCAAAGCTGCTTTAGAGCCAGAGAAACAGGACATTGGGGCTTATTTACAAGCCCCTTGCGCCGCCGCTGCATCACTTTTTCCCACTCAAAAAGTGAAGCACCGGCGGTGCAAGGGACTTGTAAATAATCCCCATTGTGCCCATTCGAACGCAATAAAACAGTTACGTAACCTTCACACCACAGAAAAGGTGAAATAAAGCACCAGTTTCTAAAGTTATTGCTCTTTCCACGGTTACTGGTAACTCAAGTCTCCTGCCTGAGGTCTACATTTATTGTAATTTAAAACTTCAGGTATCAAAATGCAAAGTTGTGTGAGCTATTAACCTTACACTGGCTGAACAACTGCCTCCTACCATAGGACTGTTACGAGTGTCTACAAATCTAAGATTGTATTTTGGGAAGTAGATGATGCACCTCATGCCTGCAACATAAAACCAGCATTTGCAATGCAATAGGGCTGGCATTACTAAAAGTTTTAGCTATTGGCGTTGCAAATGATAATGTTTGTTAGTTTTTGTATTTTTTTGTTAAAAAATATTCCAGCAGTAGCATAAGTAATGAAATAAAATCCACGTAGACCACCAGTACCAACACCAGTACCACCACCACCAGTACCAATACCACCACCACTACCACCACCGCTACAATCAATCAATCAATCAATCAATCATGTCACTTATAAAGCGCACTACATACCCGCGAGGGTCTCAAGGCGCTGGGGGAAGAGGGGGGTGGTGCTGCTACTGATCGAAGAGCCAGGTCTTGAGGAGTCTTCTGAAGGCCAGTAGGTCTTGGGTCTGTCGGAGGTTGGTGGGGAGGGTGTTCCAGGTCTTGGTGGCGAGGTGGGAGAAGGATCTGCCGCCTGCGGTCGTTTTCCGGATGCGGGGGACTGTGGCGAGGGCGAGGCTGGTCGAGCGGAGCTGGCGGGTGGGGGTGTAGAAGCTGAGTCGTCTGTTGAGGTAGGCTGGTCCGGAGTTGTGGAGTGCTTTGTGTGCGTGGGTGAGGAGCTTGAAGGTTATCCTCTTGTTGACAGGGAGCCAGTGCAGGTCTCTCAGGTGGGGTGTGATGTGGCTGCGTCGGGGGATGTCGAGGATAAGACGTGCAGAGGCGTTCTGGATGCGTTGCAGCCGTCTCAGGAGCTTAGCCGTCGTTCCTGCGTAGAGGGCGTTTCCGTAGTCCAGCCTGCTGGTGACGAGGGCCTGGGTGACTGTTTTTCTTGTTTCGGTGGGGATCCACTTGAAGATCCTGCGGAGCATTCGGAGGATGTTGAAGCAGGATGAGGAAACGGCGTTGACCTGCTTAGTCATGGAGAGGGTGGGGTCGAGGATGACCCCTAGGTTGCGTACGTGGTCGGTGGGTGGCGGGGCTGTTCCCAGTGATGTTGGCCACCAGGAGTCGTCCCAGGCTGAAGGGTTGGAACCAAGGATGAGGACCTCCGTCTTGTCCGAGTTCAGCTTCAGGCGGCTGGTCCTCATCCATTCGGCGACGGCCTTCATTCCTTCGTGGAGGTGGGCTTTGGCGGTGTGAGGGTCTTTGGTGAGGGAGAGGATCAGCTGGGTGTCGTCGGCGTAGGAGATGATGTTGAGGTTGTGCTGTCGGGCGACGTGGGCGAGGGGTGCCATGTAGATGAACAGCGTTGGGCTGAGGGAGGAGCCTTAGGGTACGCCGCAGATGATCTTGGTGGCCTTGGATCGGAAGGGGGCGAGGCGGACGCTTTGTGTTCTGCCGGAAAGGAAGGATGTGGTCCAGTCCAGGGCCTTCTCTTGGATCCCGGCGTCGTGAAGGCGTGTTCGTAGTGTGTGGTGGCAGACCGTGTCGAAGGCGGCTGATAGGTCCAGGAGGATGAGGGCTGCTGTTTCTCCGTTGTCTAGCAGGGTCCTGATGTCATCGGTGGCGGCGATGAGGGCGGTTTCGGTGCTGTGGTTGCTGCGGAAGCCGGACTGGGAAGGGTCCAGGATGTTGTTCTCCTCGAGGTAGCGGGTCAGTTGTTTGTTGACGATTTTCTCGGTGACCTTCGCGGGGAACGGGAGCAGAGAGATGGGTCGGAAGTTCTTGAGGTCCTTGGGGACCACAAGTACCATAACCACCACTACAATTATTACTATTACTACTCTGTGGTGATAGTAATAATAATAGTGGTAGTTATGGTACTGGTGGAAAATTACTATTATAAATTACAATACCTGTTAATTTTTCAAAAGGCATTGCCATTTACAATACCAATAGCTCTAAAACTCGCAGTTGCGAGACCTATTGCCTTGTAAATGCTTGTTAATTTAAGTTATAGCAAATGAACTTTCAAGATGGCTGGTCACCATTATTTACTTTTCCAATGCTAGTGCAATTTTAAAACTATCCAGCATTAGCAAAGCCAACAGCTGCAGTCACCTTGAAGCAGAAGAGGAGGCACACGAGAGGGGCAATAGGAGATGGACAGGAAGTGCTTAATTTGTAAAACAGTAAGTGCTGTGGCTTAAGGTATTGCTCACGGTCCGCTGTAGCTGGCACGTCCCACATCACTTAAACTGAAGGTGTCAGTTCAAGTTTTATCATTATTTTAAGGATCTATTAAATAGCTTAATGGTCCACTAGTAAGAGTGCCAAATGAGAAATGAAAGAAATGTTTCATGAGAAGAGCCAAGGAAGGAAGCAGCTCATCCAATCAAGAGAGGGTGAAAAAGAAAAGCTACAGGGGTATTACAAACACAAGAATAGAGAGGAAAACCATCCATTCACGAGCAATTGGCTGACACAAATTCCACCTCAGACAATGCTGCCTGTGACAGATAAAGCAGTCTGTGTCAACACTCCAAAAAGTAGCTTTTACATAGGGATTGCTCTCCCATTACAGTTCTTTTTTTATGTAAGTCTCGAAGGATTAATTGCCCATGACAGGAATCAAACAGATTACTTGCTTTTTACAGGTTACACACAAATGGATCAACTGTAGAAACGTATTCTACTAAATGACCTTACTGGATAGATATGAGACTTAATAATGGCAGGCAAATATATGCACAACGTAAAGTACTCAGTACTATATATGGTTAAAAGTATTCTCGCCATACATTATAAGGATATTGCAAGTTACTGAGGAGTTCCTTGACCATGTAGAGGAGAGAGGCCGAAAGCCCAGTTCCTTCATATGGTTATGGAACTCCATGGTGACTTGCAAAATCATTATCATGTACGGCAGGGGGTAATTTATTCCTTACAGTACATGATCATACAATCGACTTTCCCACAAACCACTTAAATCCTTAGTACATAGCTATTCCATATGAGAGAGAATGTTTTAAAAATAGAATCTCTCGTGACATTTTTTTTTACATTCATTTTATTGAAGTTTTTTAGACAAAAAACAAAAGAGAACAGGGTACAAGTCAATCCATTTTCCAGCAGCTTAAGGCAACGTTTTCCAAGCAACTACATCTCAAGTAGTTGCACTGTTCTGTTACATAACTAGGGGAAGGGGGAGGGAAGGAGAGACGGGATAGCCTTTCAGCCAATGAAAACAGGTGCTTATCTCCTCAGGGGGATCGCCAAGATTCATGCCAATAGCCTTCTCTCATAACCGCCTTATCCACCAGAGAACTGGATTCACTGAGGCTGGAATCACCGGTGGATCAGCTTCCCCTAGATACGCAGCAGCCACAGTCTCCCCCTCCCCAGTGTGCTTGCCTAGAAACAACTCCAAGTGGGACCAAGTATCTTTGGGGCAGGATTTTGCAGGCATCAACTCCCAGTAGGCAGTCAGTTGCTCCTGACAATAGGCCGCGTCTCAAAGCACTCGGCTCTTTGCGGCATCAGACGCCGACCCCAATGCATCGCCACCTGGAGTTTCACTAGCAAAAGAGGCATTGCCGTCAATTTGCACATGTCTGGGGGACATCCTTCACATAGCTTAATAATGCAACTTGTGGCAAGCGCTTGAGGGTGTATCCAGTGATAGGAAGCAATTCCTTTTTATAAAACAACCCTCACACACTCTAGTAGTGTCATGCTTCATCATCGGGTTCACCCTGACTCCTAAAGGTCAGGGTGGGCACGACCATATTTCAGGGAACACTTAGAAGAGAATTGGCCAGGGGGTATAAAGATTAAAACTCCTCCTGCAGGTGGCCAAATGGAGCATTGAATTCTTACCATGCAGGTACAAACAAGTACAAATCCTAAAATATGAGTGATTTCTGTTTTTTGTTTCCCCTCCCGCATTTTAACCTTCCAACCTCCTCATATCCCTTCGTCGGACCTGCATCAGAGTCTGACTACAGGGCTACCCCATGCAGAGCTGCGATCTCTCGTGAAGAGATTACTCTTCCAAATTTGGGTAAGGGGGTACTACAAAGATTAAATGTGACATTGTTGAATGTCAGTAAGTGTGTAGCATGTGATATGAGTGCTATGGGTGTGGTGCTGAGGCACAATCTAAGTAACTACACTTTCACTGATCTTGGATTAGTGGCAGAATGCGACTCACATCGCCACTTCACCTGATAGTATAGAAAGCATTATACTCAAGATAGAGTCATGAGTTATTATAACGTATTGAATAGATATTAAGTGTGATGGCCCTCACACACCCCTCCTGAATGACGAGCATGGGTGTACAGGGCACATCACGGATGGGAATTTTGAAATGCAAATATCCTTTTTTTTTAAATTTTATTTCCTTCCTTCCACAGATGGAGTAAATACAAATCCACAGGAGAAAAAGATAAGTTATTTGTTTTCTGCACTTCATAAAGGAGCAGCTATCTGCCCTTACATATAGATAGAAAATTTTCCGGTGACAAAATAACCAGGGAGGACATTTTTTGCCCTGAAGAAAGTCCGGGACCTGATTGGCCCATTTTTTCAGACTGAAACATGTTGGCATTAGGGTCATAGGACCATAAATCTCCATACGACCCACATATATCTTTTTTTTAAATTTTAATATCCCCTGCAGTTCCACTAATAAAGGGATACCTGGACCAGCAGGAGGAGTTTTAATCTTTATACCCCCTCTTCTAAAATATGGTCGAGCCCACCCTGACCTTTAGGAGTCAGGGTGAACCCGATGATAAGGCATGACACTACTAGAGTGTGTGAGGGTTGTTTTATAAAAAGGAATTGCTTCCTTTCCCACTACTTAGTGGCTGACAACTGAAAGGTTTCCTTCTTGATTCCCATCCACTGTTGGTTTATATAAACCTTTGCTTACAAATCTGTGGGGTATTTTTTGTGGTATAGAGTTCAGTAAAGGAGGACGTATCCCCACCAGGAACCCCTCTCCGCCCTTCTGGCTCTAGAGAAGGTCCCTCTTCTCTGTGTAGCTATAGTTTACACACATGTATCCAGTGATACCCTCAAGAGTGTCAAATACAGCATACCAGATGCGCTGCAATCCAGGGCAGTCCCACACAAGGTGGAGGAAATCAGCACGAGCTACAGTGCTGCACACACAATGCACATCCTCTATTAGACCTATTCTATGTAACTTCTACGGGATGCGGTATAACCTACGCAGATGTGTGAAGTGCACTACGCATAGCCTATAATTAGGAGAAAGGGCCTGGGATTGAGTGCAACAAAACTTCCACTGATCATCAGTAAGGGGGTTGCCAGGTCTGCCTCCTACTCCAGGCGGGCGCAGTGGAAGCGCACCGGCGCAGTCTCCTGCATCTCAGCATAAAGCCTTGTAACCAACCTGTGCAGGGAAGGGGATGTGAGAGTTGTTTCTAGTACCTGAAATGTAGGAGTGGCCGCAGGGAAAGAGTCATGAAGCGTCCAGATGGCACCTCACAGTTGATAGTATGTAAACGTGTCCAATGGAGTTACTTTGGGGCCCTGCAGGGCCTGCTGGGGGTATATATCTCCAATTGACGTTAGCTGCAAAGTGTGCAGCCAAGTGTGGGTGCCACCGTCAAGAGTGATAAGGAAGGAGGGGTGGCCGAGCAGTGGCACAGAGGGAGCAAAGAGGTAGCTCAGCTGAGCTCACTGTCGAAGTTCATTCCATGCCAGATTGTGCAAGCCATGGTTTCTATCTGCACCCTCGGGCGTTTGGGAGTCAAGTACAGTGCTATTTGAAGGGGGCAAAGCACTGCGTGGTCATGTTCAAGCATTATGTGTGCCTGGAACTGGGTTGGAAAGAGCCGGTATGTACGAATTGCGCCTGAACACTCTAGTAATACAAATACATATTTGGAGCCCCCAGCCATCCATGCTGGGAGCATCAGTATCTCCCACGCAATTCGAGGTTGTCCACCTGCCCACACGAGAGTCACTAGGTGCAACTGGAGCTGGTGGCGGAAATGCAGAGGGAGCTGCAGATTGATAAACAAATAGAGAAATTTGGGGAAAACCACCAACTTTGCTATAGCTAGCCTCCCCGTTAGGGACAGCGGGAGTTTCAGCCAGCACTCCACCCGCTCCTCAGGCCACATCATTAAGCGTCCATAGTTGGCCCTCCATAAGTCATCCAGGTCCCTACTTGGGTAGGTTGCTATCTTGCTGGGGAAATAGAGAGTGTTTCAGAGTTATGGGGAGGGGGGGATGGTGTTCTCTGTGGCGGACGAATTGGGGAGTTAATCAACAATTTTGAATAGTTTTTTCGTGTGGTTGGCTGCGGAGTCGATGCAGTTGGTGATGACTGCTCTCTTGGCTTTCTTAATGCGCAGGTGGTAGTCGCTGAGGGCTGCTTTGTGGGCGGCTCCGTTGAAGGGGTCCTTGGAGACGCGCCATCGTTTCTCGAGCTGGTACCAGTTGCACATGGTGGTTCTGAGCTCTAGGGTGTACCAGCTGGCTTGCTTTGAGGCTTTGTTGGTTTTACCTGATTTTAGCAGGTTTCAGCGGGGCGATTTAGTCAGCACATTTGTTGCTCCAGCCGGCGAAGTTCTGGATGGCCTAGTCAAGATCTGCTGAGTTTTCAGGTTGTGTGATGCTGTGGGATTGAGTCCATTGAGTCTCGGTGACTTTGTCCCAGCTGCTGTGGGTGGCACTGGTGCTTGGTGGTATGCTGAGCTTTGCCGGAGATTAAGTGGACGATGGCGTGTTCGGTCCAGATGAGCTCTGTGACCTAGGTAAATTTGTGTCTATCACTGGATGTGAAAATGGCATTTAGTTTGTGCCCGGCTTTGTGTATGGGTTCGGTGACTAGTTGGGTGGGGCCGATGTTGTTGAGATTTCTAGGAGGGAGGTGGTGTTGGTTTCAGGACGTAGTGATTGGAGTCGATGGCAAGGGAAACCGGATACCACCCCCCTCTCCGCCACCGACAACCAGCCGACCATCACCACTTGGAAGCCTGCCACCGCTGAAGACACCGCCACGACCATGAAGAACACCCACTCAGGAGCCCCCACGGACCCCTGCCCTCTGCATATCTACCACAGAGCAGCCGCCACCATAGCACCCGAACTAGGCCGGACCATCAACGCCTCCCTCGAATCCGGCATCTTCCCCGACGACTGGAAGCGGGCAGAGGTCAAGCCCCTCCTCAAGAAACCCTCGGCTGACCCGACGGACCTGAAAAACTACCGGCCCATCTCTCTACTCCCCTTCGCAGCCAAAGTCACCGAGAAATTTATCAACGCCCAGCTGACCACCTTCATCGAAGAGAACGCCATCCTTGACTCCTCCCAGTCCGGATTTCGCAGCAACCACAGCACCGAGACTGCCCTCCTCGCCGCCACCGATGACATCCGCATGCAACTCGACCAGGGCCACTCTGCGGCCCTCATCCTACTAGACCTCTCTGCAGCCTTCGACGCCGTCTCACACAGCACTCTCGCAGCCAGACTCCACGACATCGGTATACGTGGAACCGCCCTCGACTGGATCCGCTCCTTTCTCTCCAGCAGAACCCAAAGGATCAGACTCCCTCCCTTTCTCTCCGAACCTACAGAAATCAACTATGGAGTACCCCAAGGATCCTCGCTCAGTCCCACGCTCTTCAACATCTACATGGCCCCCCTCACCGCCATCGTCAGACAGCATGGGCTCAGCATAGTATCTTACGCCGACAACACCCAGCTCATCCTCTCTCTCACGAAAAACCCAGAAGACACCAGACTCAGCTTCAAGAAGGAATGAGAAGACGTCGCAGCCTGGGTGAGCGACAGCTGCCTAAAACTGAACTCAGAGAAGACAGAGGTCCTCGTCCTTGGACCCTCCCCCACTACAAGGGACAGCTCCTGGTGGCCCCCTGCCCTCGGAAACCCCCCCACCCCGACGGACCACGCCCAGAACCTCGGTATCATTCTAGACTCCTCCCTCACCTTGACCCGCCAGATCAACGCCGTCGCCTCCGCCTGTTTCAACTCCCTCCGCATCCTCCGCAAGACCTTCAAGTGGATCCCCCTGAATGCAGAAAGACCGTCACCCACGCACTCATAACCAGCAGACTGGACTACGGTAACGCCCTCTACGCCGGAATCAACAAAACCCTGCTACACAAGCTACAAACCATCCATAACACTGCAGCCAGACTCATCCTCGGAACCCCCCGACACGAGCACATGACCCAGAACCTACCAGACCTCCACTGGCTCCCCATCGAGAAGAGAGTAACCTTCAAGCTACTCACCCACGCCTACAAATCCCTTCACAACATCGGACCCAAATACCTCAACGATAGAGTCTCCTTCAAAGTACCCAAAAGGAACCCCCGCTCCGCCGACCTCGCCCTAGCAGATACCCCTCGCATCCGCCGAACCAGAGCAGGTGGAAGAGCCTTCTCCTACGTCGCTGCAAAGACCTGGAACAAGCTCCCAGTCGACATCAGACGCTCCCCCACTCTGCACACCTTCAGGAAGAGCCTTAAGACCTAGCTCTTCGACTGATCCGGAGCTGCACCCCACCCGCCCAAGCGCCTTGAGAACTTCACGGGTGAGAGGCGCGCTTTATAAGCCCCCTGATTGATTGATTGAAGGGGGGTGATGAGGTTTGAGATGGCGTCGCAAAAGGCTGGTCGGGGACCCTGTGGTCTGTAGGTGAAGGTGCCTCTAATCATGGTCATGGCGTCGATTTGTAGTCAGAAGTTGAGGTGTTCTATGAGGGGTGTAGGCTCGTCATTGGAGATGGTGCTCAGATGGTTTCCTTGAAGATTATGGCAATGCCTTCACCATGTTTGTTTGCGCAGTCTGTGTATTATCTTATAGATGTTGGGTGTGGGGATGGAGACGTTGGGGTTCACGGTGGGGTTGAGCAACGTTTCGGTGAAGAAGGCTACATCAGGGGACAGGGTGCTGATGGTGTCCCAGATTTCTATGGCGTGTTTTCAGAGGGAACGGGCATCGAGCAGGATGCATTGGAGTGGTGCCAGGCTGTGCTTGGTCTTATGAGCAGCATCGGCGTGGGGTCCAGTGCGGGCTGGAGGCCCTGTGTAGCATGACAATTGGAAGTGGAAGTGGTGGCAGGTGAAGAGCTCTTTGTTTGATCGCGGGGAGGATGTGAAGTAGTTGTTATTGCGGCGTCCGGTGTCTATTGCCAAGAGGTCCTTTGAGGTATAGTGGTGGATGGTGGGAGGACCATGGGTCCTGGCACTGGGCACAGTCCAGGCGCGGGCAGACACAGACGGGCTTGCCTTTGGCACGCCTTCAGTGTGCCGGTGGCGCGGCCTCCATAACTAGTCCTGGGAGGTGGGAGGGGCTGTCAGGGAAGCGGAGAGGAGGGGAGCAGGACCAGTGGCAGGAGTGGGAAAAACAGCTGGAGCGGGCGGGGCAACCAGACGAAGTGAACAGCCCTGGAATTAAGCCAACAAAACCTTAATGGCGCTAAGAAACAAAATTACAATAAAGTAAGCAAAATCAGCAACAAAATTACAATAAAGTAAACAAAAGCAGCTTGAGCCAAATAATTAGGCCAGACAAATGCCAATACAAATACAGAAAAGCACAACCTAAAGCAGGAGCACCTGTGGCATCGGGATCGAACTGGAGGCTGTCATGAACTGGGACCGCAGTCCCAGAGTGGTGGAGTTGACAGCGGCACACGGGAGAGCAGCACATTGACCAGGGGTCAAGAGCTACTCAGGCTTGAGGATCGTTACAATCAGCACCTCCGGCAGGGAAGGGGGAAGAGCAGCAGCAGCAAGGGACTCCTCATATAATGCAAGGAGATACGGGCCAGGATCCGTGCCCACTCTTTATAGAAGGCAGCAGTGAGGCTATCTAAGTCAGGGGCCTTATCTCCTGGTAGTGCAGTAATAAGCTGGACAACCACCTTCACTGTGAAGGGCTCATCTAAGAATTGCCTACGTCCCTCTTCAAGACACAACAGCTGTACCAAATCAAGATAGGGTATGATGTCTTGAGGCGGCGCGGACTGCATGGTTGTATAGAGGGTGGAGAAAAAAAGCAGTTGTCTCCCTCTGGACAGCCACAGTCCCTACATGCTCACATAGCTGGTCATCCTGTAGTTTGATTATGTAATCGCTGGCCCAGGGTTTGTGCAGCAGATTGGCCAGGGTCTTACCCGCTTTATCAGTCTCACCATAACGCAGAGCACAGGAGGTCTCTTTCCCTAAATTGTGAGTTTCTCTTTGTTCTACCTCTTTGTATTCTGCTAGCTTGCCCCGGATAGCCACTAGTGAGGACGAATTACAATTCTCAAAATATTGGAGCTCCAGGAAGCGGATCTCTTTCACAAGGCACGCTAGCTCACCGCGCAGCGCTATCAGCACACCTGCCTGCTTCTCTATACAGACCCACTTTATCTCAACCTTGAAGGCCTCCCATTGGGTAGATGGTGATGATACCGAGTGCTCATTGTACTCAAAATCGTCTATGATAGTGGTTCTGATTGCCACCCAAAACACCTGGTCCCGCAAAGCCACAGACGGGAGGCGCCATGCAAAGGCGTGTGTAGCACAATCTGGTGGGCTCATCTCAAGAACAACCTGAGCATGGTCGGACAATGTCCGTGGCAGATGTTCGACCCTGGAGGTCCATGCATCAATTTTGCACATTACCAGCCAGTAATCTATCTGCGACCATGTGGTGTGTGTGGTGGCTTTACATGTGCCCTCCTCGCTATCAGCATGTCTAGTGTGCCAGAGGTCAGTGAGTTGACTGTCAGTCATTATTAGGAGCAACTGCGCAGCTGCATTTGGGTGATGGGCGCCATGATGCGCTTGACCGGTCAGCTCTGGGATCCAGGAGCATGCTGAAGTCCCTTCCCCACAAAAGCGCCACGGGCCCCATCGAGCCCACCAGCCTCCAAAAACTCAATAAAGAAGCAGGGATTATCTACATTTGACCCATATACTGACAGCAATCGGAGAGGCTGGCCCTAAAATGTGCCAGAGAGCATAACATTGCGCCCCTGTTCATCACAAAGAACACGGTGTGTACGACAAGATAATCCATTACGTATTAAAATAGCCACCCCTGGCCATAATTAGAATAATAGGCAACATAGTGTTCACCAATCTATCCCGCTCATAAGCGTGCCAGAGTGCTCTCAATAAGATGTAACTCCTGTAGCATGCAAAAGTCGATATTGTGGCACTGCAGGTAAGCTAGCACATGTCGTGCTTTGCACCTATCATTAAGACCTTGAATATTCCAGGTTACACACTTAATTGGCTGCATTGGGAGCAAATAGCTGGAGATCGCTTGCCGCACCTGCAGAAAACACCAGTTGTGAGAACGTACAGTGATATGCTGAGTGTCAATAAAGGGAAGGGACAAACATTTTGCAGCCAAATAGCTGTGAACATCAGCAAAACCCCGACATACCACCCACCTTCGACTATGACTCCCAAATCATTTCAAATATTATCATCCCACCCATTATTCAACCCAGAAGTAGGTGCCAATGACCACAACCAGGGAACCATCCTGTGGTGGCGAACCAGAGATCCAACTCTCTCCAAGCCAGGGTACAGCCAGGTGCCTGGAGAAAACCCAAATGCGGGTAGCCAGGGCCCACCCAGATGGGCCGTTCCCCATAGCCATCTTAGATGCCATCGCTGCTATTCCCACAGCTGGAGTACCGTGTTATGATGTGCAGCACTGGGATGAGGTCTCGGGGGGGCATCACTTCAAGTCGACCGACAATGCCTCCTAATCGATCACTCAGAAATCACAAAGCTCCTCAATCGTTTTCGCTAAGATGCCCCAGATCTGCGTCTCAGGCTGCGGAGTGTGACTGCGTCTCAGCTCTTGGAATGTTTTTGACAAATTTGGCAGCCTCCTTTGGGTCCTTGAAGTAGTGAGTCTTTTTCAAGTGGAGTATCTGTAACTTGGCAGGGTAAATAAGAAAGTACTTGGCATCCGTCTCCTGCAGGGAGCATTTGATCAGCAGAAAATCCCCCCTAGCAGCCTGGACAGCGACAGTGAAATCCAGAAAGATGGATATCTTGTTTTCTTGGTAATGGAGGATCCTCTGATCTCTTATCAGTTGCAGGGGTGCAACCCAATCTTTGTAGTTCAACAGCCGG
Organism: Calotriton arnoldi; assembly: GCA_963921515.1. Classification (NCBI taxonomy): domain Eukaryota; kingdom Metazoa; phylum Chordata; class Amphibia; order Caudata; family Salamandridae; genus Calotriton; species Calotriton arnoldi. The sequence goes on along the minus strand of CAWUFW010004012.1, from coordinate 282,614 downwards.
TCTATGATTGGCTGGGCAGGCGCACCAGGGGGAGGTTGCTGTCCTAGTGATCGGTGCGCCTGTTCGACAACAAGCATGTCAGAAAGTGCATCCCCAAACAATGTGTGAAGCATTGTTTCCACAAAATCCTCCAAGCGACCCATTGCTGTCGATTCCTGTACACTAAGGATGCACAAATTATTCCTCCTCGAATGCGCCTCCAGATCTTCATTCTTTTTCCCATCTGAAGCAGTCTCTCTCCGATTGAGTTTAGTCCATCCTCCACATCAGAAGTACAATACTCGAGGTGATCGATTCGCTCATCATGTTCATCTACTTTCTCTTTCAAATGATCAAATCTGTCAGTCAGCAGAACGATTTTGGTATCAATTGCAGTCAGACTGGGTTTGAGATCAAAGAACATCGTACGAATATCTGGCTCCAGGCATGGGCTCTCTCCCTCCCCTTGAGCATCGTTTCCCCCCATTCTGTACCAAGTATGATAAATGAGGCTCAGGAGTCTAACAAGGCATTATACAGTAAGGGACCTCAAAGTCATCTGCCGTCACCTCCGCGGTCTTGTCGCAACCCCAGAACGGAGCAAATGGGGGGACATGTGCAGACCTCACCAACGCGACCACTTCAGATGTACAGATCAGTAGCTCATCCAACCGACAGACTGGCAATCTCTTCAAGTGTGATCTTGTACCTTATCCAAGGCACATGAAGGGGTAGCTCCAAGAGTTGTAAGGTCAGGCCCGCATCACCCGGGGGAATGATCGCGGGGGCTACGAGCAGGCCAAAGTGCTCTAGGTGTCTGTAATGTGGCAGCAGCCAGGCCACACAGCGCTTACCATCCCTTGAACTCCAGCCGGCAGGCTCAGGCGACAGGAGAAGACACCCCTAACCACCCAGCAGGGGCTGGAGTTAGAGTCCCAATACAGTCTTGCACTGTCTAGTTCTCACCTGCTCTTAGAGTGGGCCACTAGGATAAGTTTATGTAGGCCTCAGGGCACCATCCAGTGCACTCAGCATTCCGTTGTAGAAGGCAAGATGAGCGGGACCAGGAAGACTCTTGTTCCTCCTAGCTCGATGGATTTCACCCAACCGCCTCCGCTCACCGGGCCAGCCAGCTCAGCAATTCACCATTACTGTACGCGGGCCGCACTGGAGTCGGTGGCCCACTCGCATCCATTTCGCAGCCCGGGGAACTTCCTGCTCCAGGGTGTCTTACATGCGGCTGGGCGATCGTGAAGCGGGCACCCCCAGGGGATCCACACTGGGCAGACTCCTACACATTCTCTGCCCCAGGGCTGGGCCTTCTCAAACAGCTCCTCACAACTCTGATTGGGTCTTGCCACTACCTGGCCGATTGCTCAACAGGTAAGAGGCCACAAACCACTCATTCACAAAGCCTGGCCATTGCCGCTAGTCACTCCGCGCATCATCCGGTGCGCGTCACTTCTCATTCAGTCGACACCCAGCACAGATGCGTCCATTTGGGGCCACACAGAGCAGTTTCCACCCATCTACTGTCTCGGCTCTGGGCTGCGCAAACAGCCCCCCGCCGTGCTCAACCGCAACGCAGCCGCACCTCTGTTGGTTTTCCAGTAGGCAAGCAACAAGCTGACCAAAAGTCCCTCACTCGGTCCAGTCGTGATCGTCACTGCTAATCAGTCTTCACCAGAGCGCTTCACCCTTCACGTGGTTGGTGTGCGCATGACCGTGTTGCAACGAGGCAGCATCAGGCGTTCCATGCATGGGCCCCACTCACAAGTCAGGAGCAATGAAGGCCACATTTAGATACACTTTTGAGATCGGCATTATATGTGCTCCCCAGTCAGAAAGTCGAGGTTTCTCCGATGCAGCATGGCGAGAGCAGGCACTCCCAGGTCTCGATATCCCTATCAAATTAGGATAAATTGCAGATAAAGCACTCCGGCCGGCAGAGCCTCACTAAGTTCTGGCCATCTTGTTATCTAGCGCACCCCTCTAGAGCAAAATTAAACACATCAAATAAACTGTTAAACATTTGTTGCAAAAAGATATTAGAATCAGTTTAGCACAAGTTTGTTTTTTCAAAAAAGGCACAGCAGCTCGGAATGTGTAGAAACATGCAGAAAGATTCTAACTCTTCTATGATTACCTAAGGAGTGCAACAATAAACATGGTGCCTTGAATATCTCCTTTCTGCTTGTGACTACATAGTTAGAGCAAAAGAAAGAAAAGCAAAATTTTGTTTTGTTCCTTAAAAAGCTGCTTTAATTTGGCTCTATGATCTGCCCTACCTTTCCCCTGACTGCTGGCGATGGCACCACCCATTGTGACATCAGAACTCAACTGTAATAAGTTATAACAGTTGAGGTCTGACATCTTTTCTTTATAATAAGCAACTGGGTGCATCACTAGTCACAATTATATATGAGATAAAGTACCCCCTTCCGTACATTATAACGATACTGCAAATCAGCAAGGGGTTCCATGAGCCTATAGAGGAACGAGGCCTACAGTCGGTACATTATTCCATATAATACATGGTCACGCCAACCATTTTCCCTCAAACCACTTAAATCCTTGGTACATAGCCCTTTAATAAGAAGGAGAGACCATGTTTGCAAATATGAAGGCTAAAAAAAGAATCTTTACTGCAAAATTAAATGCTGTTAGATATGTGTTGCAAAAAGATCTTACAATCAGTTTAATACAAGTCAGTTATTAAAAATAAATAAAAGCCACAGTAGCTCAGAATCTGTAGAAACATGCAGAAAGATGCTAACTTTCTATAATTATCTGATGCGTGCAAATAATAAACATACTGCCATATATATCTCCTTTGCGCTTGTCACTGTAAGCTAGAAAAACAGAGCAGAAGAAAGAAAATCAGCATTTCATTTCCATTCTTTAAACGGCTGCTTTAATTATGCTTTGTGATCTGACCTGCCTTTTATCTGGCTGCTGGCTCTGGCAGCAGGCATTGTGGCATCAGAACTCGACTGTAATAAATTATTATAGTTGAGTTCTGACATAATTTCTCTATAATCGGCGAGTGGGTGAGTCAGAAGTCACTGAATGTGAAGAAATGAGACTGCTTTTTAATACAGGGTTTGCAGAATCCCATGTATTATAAAGACATTCGAGGCAGGTATTTATACAGGGATTGCAGACTACCATGTATCATGATTAACACATATACCTTTATAAGCAGTAATGTGACTGTACAGCGGAAGTAAAGATGGTTCACCTGCCTTCTTGAAAGACAAGCCACTGGAACATAGTTATGTGATCAACATGTTTACCTTAAATAACTGACTGCACTAAATAGAGTTTTGAAAACAATGATTGGGTTAGCCCAGGACCAGAAATGCTGTGTTCCATAAAATGGAGTAACATGATAACACAAGCCCTCTCTCTAGTCTGCACAAAAACCAGCAGGGATGGAGTGACTGTATACTGTCTTAAAGTGTTTAGATTGTAGCGTTGCTCTTTCTTGATGTTATGTTGGAGTCAAATCTCTGTAAAAGCTGTTGGCTTTTGGTAAACAAACTTGTTTGTTGAATTCGGGAAATAGGTATTCACATTGTATTGTACTGTACTGTATTGTAACATTGATATAGCGCTTATTATCACTATGTGGGGTGCTGAAATGCTTGCCTACAGGGGTTGCATGCCCCACCATTTAGGGTGCGTGGTTGGAAGAGTGTTTTCTTTGTTTTGATTCTAACTAATAATAATAATAATAATCTTTATTCGGCAATAATCACAGCCATAAAAGAGACAGGGATGAAAAACAGCAACAAATTCATTTAAAACAACATATCACAATATGTGCAAAATCACAAAAGTCCTTATATCCATCAGTTGCATCTAGAATTTCTGGATCTTAGTGCAGATCTTAGGAAGTTCGTTACAATAAAAAGCGTGCAAACACTAGGCAGAAGTTGCAAATATAATAGAGCTACACGAGCATGCCTAAATCTCAATTCTTTCAAAAACGGTTTAAGAAACAATCGCCTAGGATGGGTAAAATAATTACATAAAAATACAAAATGTAGGGTATCTTGTGGAGACCTATTTTCGCAGCCACAGGGACCTCTATCCTCTACTTGTAAAATAAAGCCAGCCGGGGATGCCAATAGATGATGGAGCAAATTTAGTCTAAAATGGTAATTAGAAATCTATTATAGGCACTAGTTAGAATACAGAGATAAATCTCCATGCCCTGGACAGATTTAACTAAAATATGCCCTCTTACCATGGGTTTACTAAGCTCCTTGCCCTCACGGAAGGCCATAATGTTTTTAAAAACAATTCTTTAACTATTTTCTTGTCCTGAGACTTCACTGTATCATGTCTCAGGAAGATGTCTGCTCTTCCTAGGGCCATGAGGGTCTCCTTAACATACCTTAACCATGGGATTTTAAATGCTTGGTCAAGTGATAGGCAGTCCAGGATAACTAACCGATTAAAATCTGCCTCCTCACTAGACCAGATCTTCACCCAGCACAAAAAGACTTAACAGCCACCAGATCAGTTATGTACTTAATACCTATAAGGGGCGGACTTCTGCTTAGGGCGTTTGTGGGGGGCATTCCAGTTCATGCAGCCTGTAGCTGTAGATTATCGGATGGGGATGCTTTGTTGATAATAGCCAGCACACTTTCGACTCTGTCTAGTGTGTCTCTGGAGTCTGACATTACATTAGTGAATTTATCCCAGAACTGGGTCAATAGATCAGTCAGTAATTTGGTGATTTCTTTTTGCTTTAGAGGGGGCCTAGAACTCTTCTGTGTCTGTCAGGTTTATTTTTACGGCTTCCTCCCTTCTGTTTAGTGTCTCATTCTGCTATTTAGCTCTCCGTGCCCTCTCAGGTGCTGGGGAACCCCCCGGATCCACTCCTTGACTGGAAACTAAGATCGCCCTGTTATTGTTGAAGCCGGGAGGGGGAAAACTGGGGCTAGAGGCATCTCAAGCTAACAATGCAACCCTGAGGCGGATTCCTGAGAGTTTGGGTTAGCTATGTCTATAATTTCACCAGGCAGTGGGAGAGAGGAGCCACCAGGGCCTCTTTGCCCTATCTATTTCCTTTGAGATGGCCCCCACTGCTTTCACAAGAAAGGAATCAATAGTCACACGCTTCATGCCAATGGAGGTATCAACAGGGGCTCCCTTCCTTTTCCCCATTATGTCCAAATGCAAAGGGTCCTCCAAAGGCAAAGAAACAGGGCAAGAACCAAGCTGCAAGCAATAAACAGACTACTCACTGTGGTAGCTTCTGTCAGTACCTGTGGCTCAAATGGCATCCAGTGACGATATCTGGGCGCTTCAATACATATAGAATAGTGTGAGGCCAGCAGGCGCCGATCAAGAAGTAGGCCCAGCCCAGCTTCGATCTGCCGGGGACGGGCACAGACGGGCCTGCTCTTGGCCTAGTCTTCGCTCGCGCACGCACCCGGGTGCGTTTCATGCGCGTCCCGTGCTGCGGGAGCCCTGGTGGGCTTTTAACGAGCGCCTCCTGGTGCAAGAAGGCATTTGTGGCTTACTGTGGCTCCTTGCCACAGAGATGGCTGGAGCTTGTGGTCCGCCCCTGTGCGCAGCAAACAATGGTTCCCGCCCTGCGAGAGCCCTGGTGGGCTTTTAACAAGCCTGGTGCAATAAGGAATCGGCGGCTTCCCGCGGCTCCCTGCCGCATAGATGGCTGGAGCTTATGGTCCGCCCCTGTGCGCAGCAAACAACAATGGCTCCTGCGCTGCAGGAGCCCTGGTGGGCTTTTAACATGCGCCTCCTGGCACGAGAAGGAATCTGCAGCTTCCTGCGGCTCCCTGCTGCGGAGATGGCTGGGGCATGTGGTCCCCCTCTGTGTGCAGCAAACAACAATGGCTCCCGCGCTGCCGGAGCCCTGGTGGTCTTTTAAAAGTGCCTCCTGGCGCGAGAAGGAATCAGCGGCTTCCTGCGCCTCCCTGCTGTGGAGATGGCTGGGGCTTGTGGTCCACCACTGCGCGCAGCAAACAACCGATTCTAACTAGAAAGTGTTTCCATGCTGTGTATGACCACCAAGGTGCTGGTATCGTGCTATGGGATGCATCGCTTAGCAGTGTGATGAATGAAGAAGTGTGATGTCTTGCTACAGGTAGCCAGTGGATTAAATGCAGTACTGGAGTCATGCCTTCTCTTGGTAGGAGGTAGAAAAAGAGTCTAGCAACAGCATCTTGCATTAGATATGTTTTATATATGATGAAACTCTGGGTGCCACGATATAGGCAGTTGACACAGTCAAGCGTGGAGAATCCAAGTTCAAGGATAGCTTGTAACGTTTGTTGGTATCCAAGGTATGGCAACATCATAGTGTTTTCACTGAGCAGCATGTGCTTCATTTGACCTTGTTGGCATGTGGCATCAAGAAAAGGTCTAAATCGATAGGTACCTCAAGATTTGTTACTTCTCTTGATGTCATCGGCAGGGCCTTGAGTTTCTTGAGCCATATTGCAATAGGCTGGTGTTTTTGACATTGTACTCAGGTCAAGAGCTCTGTTGTTGCAGTGCTGCACTTTAGGTGGTTACTCATCATCTATGCAGTGGGCATAGCGCTGAATGCAGTTGATGCAACACAAAATCTGGCATGAACACTGTAAGAAATTGGATTATTATTTGGAGTGGGCGATTGCTCACTTCAAGAAATAATCACAACCATTGTCAAGGTGAACCCTCTGAGTCATTAGATTAACCAGATCTCATTAAAATGTCAAAAAGTCCATTTTTGCCATCAAATTAAAAAGGGATTTTTAATTTAAACAACATCACTGCATGGTACTGCAAAGCACAATCCTTGGAACTCACTGCTGAAAACAAATGTAAGGGACTGGGTATTATTTGTGGTAAGAGACTGCCCACTTCAAGAAATAACCACAACCTTTGCTAGTGTGAACTCTTGAAGTCACTAAATTAAACTGAGCTCAGCCCCATGGTAGATATGGCACGGAGCAGACACTCTTAACTTAGGGCAATGTGTAAAGTATACCAAAAAAAAGTAAAAAAATAAAACCATATTGGAAAAATATAATAAAATCCAATAAACAAAAGTACACCAAAATTACAAAAATCCAATAAGGGACCCGGAGATATATATTTTTAAAGTTTTAAAAAGCACAATGTGCCCATGATAGTCAATTGTCGCTTTACACCGGGACCTAGGCACAATGAAATCCTTACCGCAAACGAACGCAAGTCAGATACACCAGCCAGGTTCGTCCTGCTCAAAACATTGTCTTCTGACTGTAGTCTTTTAAGTCCCAATCCAACACAAGAATACACTTCTAAAGTCACCCAGGATGTCAAGGGAAGCGCTTAGAGACCCACAGGGTGTGAGGCAGAGGCCAACAGCAGGATCCAGTCCTGGTCCAATTGCCACTAAAAAGCTAGGCAGATGCAGGAATGGCCTCTTGTAGCTTGTTGTATCCCTGTAGCTTGAACAGGATGTCAGCCTTATGGCCCTTGGAGTCCACTGTTTTTCCCTGTGTACAAGAGGGTGCAGGTCCACTCCTCAAGGCTCCTCTCAGCTCAAAGACAACAAGTCCAATCCTCTCCTGTTCTTCCTCAGATGCAGTAGTGTTTAAAGTGGATGCCTGGAGATACCACATTTATAGCAACACAAAAAGATGATGGACGGAGTGCTGAACATTGTAAAACATTTACCCCAGTCACAGGTATAGCTTAAATCCATTGTTTTTTTGCTCACCATGCCACCCCAGTTTGTACCCAGTCATATGCAAATCAGTCTTGTCCCTGCTCCCCATGGGAACAGTCCACCCCAAACTTCCAGGTTAAGTTCTCCATGGACCGGAAAACAAGTGACCGGTTTCGGACTATATGGCTGGGTCCAAACTGGAATGGCAGGGCGAGCAAAAAATGATGGATTTAAACCCAGACAATGTTCAGCATTTCGTCCATAATCTTTTTGTGTTTCAATTCTCGCCCTAGGTGGGATGGGGATGCCCTGACGTGGGTCCTGTGCTTGCTACCCCACTGGATTCAAGCTAGCCTGGCTGATGAGGGGTGTTACCCCGAAACTGGTCCCAGGATGCTTGTTTTCATGTCCAGGGAGTCCCTGACCTGGCAGTGCAGGTTGGATGGTTCCCATGGCAAGCAGGGTCAAGACTGATTTCCATAATGCTAGGTCCAAACTCGAATGGCATGGCGAGCAAAAAACAATGGATTTAGGCCCAGATCTGTGACTGGGAGTGAATGTTTGACAATGTTCAGCATTCCGTCCATCATCTTTTTGTGATGCCACATTTATGCCTGGCATGAGCTAGTGGGTGGGAATAACTCCAGGTCATGCCCTAACCAACTGGGTAAACATTCCTGGGATCAACCATACCCACTTTAGGCATTTACCAAAATTTAAAAAGTCATTGGCCACACTAAACATGGGCTCTGAGGGCTGGGTGTCTCTATAGGAAATGTACTATGGTAATCCTAGTGTCCTCCCACATCTAGCACTAAAATTCAGTTTGAACCTGCCACTGTACCCAAAATAAACCCAGAGACAAAAGTCTGGTAGGATAAAGCAGGGTCAATCAGCATCCAGACAGTGAATACAAAAGAATTCTCTTGGCATTCCGTTCTCTCCCTTTTAAGTGCTACATTTAGCTCAGAAGACGTGCCAAGGAGGATTTTGCACTGTGCTGTCAAAAGGAGGCCCACAGCCCCCACCCAGCATATTCTGAGAGGTCCATAGGAGTCAACTCTGCCCATTTAGGTCAGGTTATTGTTTGCTCCTAAAAGGCATTTCACACCTTTTTCACACCTAGTCACATGCTAGTAACTGGCTGGAAGCTGGCAGAGAAATATGCAAATTAGCCTTCTGACAGTTCAGGTAGATAAAATGTAGCTCTAAAAACAGTGACTTTTCCTTATTATTTTTAATAATCCAACTTCACAATTGAATTGGATTTTTAGTAACTATTAAAATATTTGTATCATTACTTTTCTAGCTAGTACCATTCTTGGCACAGCATTAAGATTTCAATACTTACTTTTGAGAAAGTCATCCTTTTTGCCCTGATCACCCCCACTGTTTGACTGATACTGATGGTTATTGACTCTGATTGTGCCCTGGGCTCTGCCGACCAGGCCCAGGGCCAGTGCTCTGTTTAAAAAGGTATATGATAATTAGGTGTAATTACAATTGGTATGATAACCTACCTGTAAGCCCCTAGTATATGGGAGGGCATGTAGGTTAAGAGGCCCAGTAGATTTAATGCTTGTACGTGTGCACTGCTGTGTTGCCTGCTGTCATTTTAAAGGCAGCCCTGTTCTGCAGGCTGCTTTTAAATTAAAAATGATATGCAAATACCACTTTGGAATAAAAGGTACTTCCAAATTCTTAAACTGCCTTATTTTTACATATAAGTCCCCCCTAAAGTCTCCCCTAGGTGCCCCAGGGATAGGGTGCCTTGTAACTATAAGCAGGGACATTATAAAAGATGTTTTTATGCCCTGGTGAGGGAAAAACTGCCAATTACATTTTTCCCCATTGTAGTACATTAGCTCCATAGGCTAACATGGGAAGGCTTATTAAACTTTAATAAAGTCTAACTATTGACAGGAGTGAGCTAAAATGATACTTCAAAGTGTCTCAATAATAGTTAGAATAAATCCAACAACTTGCCAAGGTTAGATTTCTTATAATTATGACAGAAAAGACGCTATAGAACTTGCTTTTCTGGTGTGCCTAAATTCAGCTCTAGAGTGGCCTCTACTGATTGGCCAGCCTTTGACTGGCTGGGCCAAGCTAGTCTGATGAGGTGTGAAGTGGCCTGAAAGGAGATAAAGACACATTTGGTGGGAGGAGATCTGCAAACTGCAGAGCAAAAGGCTGAAGGAGTATGGGTATGCAAACTGGTTTTCAAAGAGGGAAAGGCAATTAGGACAGGACCCAGGCCCACTCCCACTTCCTGTACCCTCAACCAGATGGGAGCCCCTGTAATTTAATTAGCAGAGGGGCTGGAAAGGGAGTGTTAGGGAAAGTTAGCCACACCTGTAGGTTGGGTTAGCCAGACCCTAAGCTAGCTCCAGAAGAGATTTTCTCCATTTTGGTTTTTAAAGAACAGTGCTTTCTGGGACAATAATTTGTCACACTTCTGGAGAAGGGTGGCACCCTGCACCCCATTGGCCAGAGATACCCCCTTGCTTGCCAGCCCAGAAGCCGGTATAAATATGGGAGAGCTGCCCAGCCACTCAGATCCCTGCCTGAAGAAACAAGAAGAAGAAGGACTGCCCTGCTGGAACTCCTCACCTGCACCAAGAGGACTGTACTCTGAATGACTGCACCTGCTGCACGTTTTGGAACTACAGCAAAAGACAGACTTTGCCTTGCACTAAAAGTTTAAGGAGTGGACTCCCTGAAAGCAACAGGTTAAAAGAGCTCCACCTGCATCATTTACACTGAGAAGAAACCAGCTGACCACCTTCTGCTAGACTTTAAAGGATTTGGCCAGGTGCATTGTGGGAACTTTAGTCCCAACTCTACAAGAACAACTCAGAGCTTCTAGAACCTGGCTAGTGTTGTGGACCCATCAAAAAGCCAAAAGGGCCTTCTGGAGGCATCTCCAGAAGTTTGAGATCATTTGGAGTATTTTGTCCAAAAATCTCCAGAAGTTGAAAGACTCACCATGAAGAGTCAAGCCGGCAACATCAAACCGCAATCCAGCCTGAAATTCAGGTTTGCCCCGCTGACGCCCTGGAGCTTTTGATCGTTGATGAGAATCAACCAACGAATCCTAATAAAGCAAGCCAACATCGTCTAACCCAAACGCAGCCTGCCGAGGAGACCTGTTCGACATTGAGAGAAAAAGCTCCAAAAAAGAGACCAAGTCAGAAGGTAAAAACTTGACTGGGCCCTACCGCTTATTGTATCCGACCTGCGCTCCATTGTGGTCGCACTTGAAACTTTGACTTTGTCTCAGTCTAGCACGCCCAGATGTCCGAAGTTGGCTCTTTTGGCTTTTAAGCACTAGAAAACATTAAATATTTAAAAATTAATAACTCTGGTTCACAACATTGGATTTTTTACCTTTTTGCTGTCATTTTAATCTTAAATGTATTTCTATTTTGATAAATTGTTGCTGGATTTTTATTGTGAGTTGTGTCTTACTTATTTAATGTTTTGGTGTTTTTAAATGCTTTACACACCTGTCTCCTAATTTAAGCCTGCCTGCTCGCAGCCAGCTACCAAGGGTTGCGCAAGGAATCATTTATTGTGACCTTGAGTGGACCTTGTATTGTGATTGTGGCCTTATTACTAGTGGTAGGTACCTACCTACAACTACTAATAAACCACCTTCCAACAGTGCTCTTCTTTTCTACATAGGATAGCTAGGTCTGCCACAATGAAAAATTGCTTTTCGGTACTAGTCCTTCTAAGTACAAGTTAACATTACATTTCTACATGTCCTACTTTTAAATACCATGCAATCTGCTTTGTGGGCTCCAAGACCTACATGGAGGTGGCTTATTAGTATTTAAAAGGAAGGAGATTTTTACCCATCCGAAGGGTTTCTTTTGATAGGTCGAACTGCAGTTTTTACACTGCTACAACAAGGCTACAGTGGTAGGCCTAAATCCATGTTTGCACTGCCCCTGTAGTGGATCGCAAAATAGGTGAGCAATCCACTAGTGACATTTAACTTCGAGGTCCTGGGTACATTTCATACCATATGTTAGTGACTTATAGGCAAGTTAAATATACCAATTTGGAGCATGTCAATTTGATCGGTCAAATGGGGAGCACAGGCACTTTACTACTGGTTAGCAGGGGCAAAGTGCACAAAATATCTAAATCTAAAGCCAGCAAAAGAAATATTTCTAAAGCCAGCAAAATGGATGTGGTTCAAAAAGGTGAGAAATCTGGGATTACCACACAGAAAAGGTGGATTTCCTACAGACACTGAAACCTACTAAATGGTGATATATATACTGCCAGGATCAGTGTTTAATCTGAGCCAGTGGTTGCAGGTGGGGCTCACAAGCACTCATGTTTAGGGATCGGCACTTCTTTTTCCTTATCAGACTTTGACACAGAGCAAGAGAAAAAGGCAAAAGGGGAAAGGAAGGAGGAAGACAAAGATGGAAAAACAGTCACAGAGAGAAATCAGGAATGAAAAAGAACATGGAACAGTGAGATGGACAGAGTGTCTGGGGAGGATAAAAGAGGTGTGAGGGGGAATCAAGAATATGCAGACTTGGTATTCAGTACCCCCGGCATTTGATAGCGCCAGCCGTGGGCTTCTGACCAAAACATTAGGCCCTGGTACTTATTCTTTTACAAATGAAGCACTGGTGCGGACACTATTCTTAAAGAAACCATAAACAATGAAATGTTGTGCTGCAAGTACCTCAGCAATGCCAGAGATTGGCATTTGAGTGTACAGTTGGTGTTGCCAGCTCATCTACCAACCCATGTACTTGTCCAAGATCACATGTGGAAAGAAGAGACAAGTCTGCACTGTTTCTTTATCTGCTGTAGGGAAGAGAGTGGCCACTTACCCGATTACCCCCTCTCTGCCTCTTGTTCGTTTCCCATTAGCCCCTCTCTGCCTCTTGTTCGTTTCCCATAAAGACATCCAAAGCAACGGTGTTTGGTCCTGACTTGTTGGCAGCACACCCATAATGGTTCATGGTGCTCTGGGGCCTTTTATCTGTTCTAGTTGCTGTTTGTGGTTGCTGCTAGAGAAGGGTTTCACCCCCTCAACCAACAACCCAATTTCTTACAATATGTTTTAAGGACTTGCATTCTGCTACTGTGGCTCAAAATGTATGGTATGAGTGCTAAAGCATGGGGTTCGGAAGGTGGCAAAGGTTCAGTAGAGACGTTCTGGGGCTGGATGAGAGGCTCTGAGAGTCAGCAGATGAGGCTTGGTTAGGGACACCAATGGGTGGTAGTTTTTACCAGAGGGCATCTGAGGGACTCTTAGAACTAGCTGAGGAACTTTAAGAGCTGATTCAAGGTCCATGAGGGTCAATAGAGAGGCGACACACTGTACTATAAAAAAAATGTGATGAATTGAATGCTTAAGCTATTCTCAGCCACTGTTAATTCCTCTGGGCTGCATCCCAATCCATTGTTATTTTGAATACCACGCCAACTCAGTTTGGACCCAGCCATATACAATTCAGTCTTGATCCTACTCCAGTGGAAACAGTCCAGCCTGAACAACCAGGCCAGGTCCTCCCTGAAACGGAACACATGCAACCCAAGATGGGTTTCACAATTATTAGTGTGCACGAGACCCATGCCTGGGCATATGCATCCCACTTAGGGTGACACACTGTAGCATTAAAAAAAGTGATGGATGGAATACTTGAACTAATCTTAGCCACTGGTAATCACTCAGGCTGCATCCCAATCTATCGTCATCTTGCACACCATACCACCTCAGTTTGAACCCAACCATATACAAATCAGTCTTGACCCTGCTCCAATGGGAACAGTCCCCCTGAACTGTCAGGCCAGGTCCTCCCTAAGCAGGAACACAAGCAACCCAGGACCGGTTATGCCCTTATTAGGGCTCATCAGCCATGTATAGCTTGGTTCCAGTGGCACACTGTGCATGGGCCTCGCATTTCTGGCTGGATTTGCCTATGGCTGACTGAGTGCAGGCTAGGAGACTGATGAAGGCCATTTTTGTCACTCTATGGGGCTAATAGGAGCAGCAGGAGAAGGTGGTTAGCATTGAGGGGTCTTTCGGAAGAGAGAGGACCTCAGAGAGATGGCTGTGGTACAAGCAGCAGCAGGCTTTTACAGTCCTCTGTGTGGATGTTTAACCCAGCCCTCCCTCCTGTATACTCTGTTAGGTACAAGGAGCACTTGAAATAGACCCTTCCTTCGATACTTTTACTGGCACACACAGTTACTAGCGGAAGAGCACCGAAGCACGCCCTTACCCACCTCACCCTTAGAAGCGCACTTTGTTGGGTACAGGCGCCACCACACATTTGGTATTCCGCTGACTGCGCTATAGTTGTTCCATGTGACTGGTACATATTCATTGCTGTTGGCTATGATATACATCATCTATGAGTATGTGAATTGCACACTGCTGCTGCCTTTGCTGAATTTACTGGTGTGTGTTGAATTTACTGTGTGCGTGCGTGCGAGTGTGTGTGTGTACCTGTGCTATATATATATTTGGATATACTTTACAATTAATGTTTGAAGGCTGGTGTGGGGCATGCACCATTACATATCATTTGTGACATGCTATCATGTAAGCTAGCTCAAAATTCACTTAACTTCTAAAACCCTAAAATCAAGGTAGTCAACCTTCACAGTTAAACATTTTCGCAAATTAAGAAACCTGGGAGTCCCACAGATTTATTTTCTCTCAAGGGAGGCTAGGCATAACAACGTTTAAAGACCACTGTGCTATATGCATACTCACCCGCATTCATCAACAAGAAACTAGAGCATGGCATTTTAATGTGCAACTTAATTTCTAATTTTATTATTTGCGGTAAACCGGAACAATAACACACTTGGCAACGCAAACAGGACTATTACGACAAAGATCATGAGAAAAACGGGCGCGTGACCTTGGATTCTGAGTAAACACGGGCGCGTGACTTTGGATCCTGAGAAACACGGGCGCGACCTTGGATCCTGAGAAACACGGGCGCGTGACCTTGGATCCTGAGAAAAACGGGCGCGTGACCTTGGTTCAGCCATTTCTGAATCAATTCCGAATTCTTTGATATCAAACTTACCGAAGCCACAGACAAGAGTGAGAACATTTTCATTCTTCCAAAAACTGCCTGCTACAATTTGTACCTCACAGATTCAAGTTCCAAACCTGTCTATGAAAGTGTTCCATGACTCTGCATTTCGTGGATATCACAGACAGTCTTGCCGTGCATCAGGGCTAAAACCCAAGGATTTGCTACATTACAGTTGTATTGTATTTTTCTTAGAAATATCTGGTTCACCTGGGACTTGGTTTACATAAATTAGAATTTTGTCCAAGAGGGTGCGCAAATGTCTTTTGCAAAGTCATTTTTTCCAGACACAATTAAACCCTGGTTCTTATACTTGCGCACGTGCTGTAGTGAGTTGATGAATTACAATGCAGACATTGTGAATGAACGCCTTTTCCTACAATATAAATAGAACCATTGTTAAATAACACCCAGGGCAGGCGTTTTCATAAGGAAAGAAAAGCAGCCAAGAGTGCCAGCCAGTGGATGCACCAAATTAACACAAAAGCCAGAAGAAAGGCCTTTCATCAGTTTACTGTTAGCGCCCTGAACATGCAAAATGCTATTTTGCCTGCAACACTGAAAAGCTTCACACTTTCTGACTTGCTTGCTACCCACCACAGGAAGGCGAAGTAAAACAGAGCTGAAAGCAGACTTGCCCTTGCATTAGACACCTAAATTGCTTTTGATATTTCAACTCTTTCACTTAAGGTGCATATATATTTTTTTCCATGTGGAAACATCCTTCCCCCACAACCGCATTTTTCAACCCTCGCCTCACTCCTTAAAACTACCTCTCTTTTATGCAGTAAGGGTTTGGATTGCAAATGTTCTTAAAAACCGACAAAGTTCTGGCTTTGTAGGAGTTCCCAACACACGCAATTGGCACTCTCCTGACACTACCATGGGAAGAATGCTGCTCGTATCCTTACCCTCTGCTTGCAAGCGTGGAAAATTACACCGAGCTGGTAAATTTTCTAACAGGTTAAAAGCTTCTTGGGTCCCCTAGATCTAGGCTCTATGAATCCACAACTGCGATTTGCAGTTGCATTTCACACTTTTTAAGTATATAATTGTCACATGAATGTGTACAATTTCAGTACTAAATAATGCTAAAATTGTGTGAGCAATGTAGATATATTCTAAAAAATCCAAATCATGTGGTAATGTAGGAAGTTTCCATTATATAGTTTTGGGTGCATCTAGATTGAAAAAGAAACTAGTAGTAGGAAGGCCATTCGACTTTCATGCAGTAAAACACATGAATTAACCTCACAAGCGTCAGAAGACTCATCATGAACTACAGATTATGAGTGACCAAGACCTAGCTGTTCTGATTTCCTGGCTGTCTGATAGAATATTGAAGCTAAAAATATTGTGTGGACAGAATAATGTGTCAAAAATATTGAGGGCCAAAATATCGAGAATGTAAGTGCAAATAGATAAGTATATGTTGGACTTGGCCCTTTTTGCAGGGTCATCTGAGAACTTTTTGCCTTCCTCCTGTATTCTTTCTGACCTGTTGTTGGTGGTTTTATGACTCTGGGAACTTTATCACTGCTGAGCAGTGCTAAAGTGCATGTACTCTCTGTGGTAAACTTGGTAAGATTGGTCTACACCTGTTTGGCGTATTTAATTTACCCATCAGTCCCTTGTAAAGTTGTATCTCATGTACCCAGGGCCAGTAAATGAAATGCTACTGGTGGGCTTGCAGCGCTGCTTGTGCCACTCACCACAGTAGCCTTTCAAACCTGTCTCAGGCCTCTGCCACTGCAGGGCCTGCGCGGGGAGTTCACTGCCACTGTGACGTGGCATATAAAGTGGTTGCCATGTCTGCAACTCCCCTTTTACTACATATCAGTCACCCCTAAGGTAGGCCCTAGCAAGCAAGGGTGCAGTGTTGGTAAAAGGTAGGACCTGTGCCTCAACTGTGTGGCATGTTCTGGTAGTGACAAACAGCCTATTTGGTTTCTCACTGCTGTGAGGCTGCCCTCTCATAGGGATACATTGGGGATTCCCTGATATGTGCTTCAGTGGTAATTCCTGACATGAGAGGGGTAGCGCGCCTATGTTTGGTATGTTTGGAATAGCAGTGATAAATCCTGCTTATTGGTGAAAGCAGATTTATTATTACTATTTTAGAAATGCCACTTTTAGAAGTGGGCATTTCTGTGTGCTATGTGTCTTTGTGCCTTGGAGGAGAGGAAGAACGAGAGAAAGAGAAAATGAAAGAAAAGATAAAGGACGAGGAAAAGAGAAGAGAGGCAAAACAAGGGTAACAAAGAGAGAAAGAAAAAGATGGAGGACGAGAGGAAGAGACAAAAAAAGAAAAAGGAAGACAAAAAAAAGAAAAAGAAAGCTAGATGGAGCAGAGAAAAAGACAGAGAGAAAGAAAAGAGGGAGAAAGAACAGAAATAGAGGAAAAAGATGAAAGGAGGAAAGAAGGAGAAACAAAGGTGAGAATCAAAACATATAAACAATAATACCAAAGCACACATATAACTTGAGTCCAGATAGTCTAAGTCCAGGAATAAGTTTCAGGGCAATAAAGTAATTAGAACTTGTTTTGTGTTCAAAATGTCTTCCAATCTTCATTTTAGAAAACATGTTGGTTATAATATGTCATGCATGTCCCCTTTGGGTCCGTTTTCCTTGAACTACTATGTACACTACTTGGGTGTACAAACTACTCCACACACTTTTTCTGAGTACTTCTACATTATGATCAACGTTCTTAAGTTATACAGTATTATTTAGTATGTCTTTTGGCCTAAAAATTACTGGGATGTCTTACTATATGACCACTTCTGTATCAACTCTTTTATTTGAGAGCTGTTGTAGTTTCCTTCTTGTCATCAAGTTCTGAAATGACATGAGTGCTTTATATATATTGTTTGCAGCCTTGAAAAAATAAAAGAGATGAAACGTGTCAGCTACCTTTTCTTTTCATTTGTATTATAAAGGATTGATGAAGATTGGATGAAATTTGGAAATTAAAACATGCTCTAATTACTTCAACAACTTAAAACTTATTTTTGGACTTACAGACTATCTGGACTCAAGTTATATTTGTGCTTCTGTATTATTGTTTATAGGTTTTCCTCTCTGGACTTTCTGTTCCAGGTCGGGCATTTCCTCCTCGGTGGCAGAGTGATTATACCATGTGAGCACCAACCCATGGACAGTCTTTACAATTGATTATTACCATCGCCTCCTTATTTTGGTCTCTGTATAGATGTGCAAACCTATGGCATATCCACCACTGTGCTTTCTGTATTTCGAGTTTGATAAAAAGCAGATACAAAAGAAGAAACATAGAGCCAAACACAGAGAAAGGAGAGAAAGCAAGAAAATGCAGGGGAGATTGAAAGGAGGTCAAGAAAGGAATAGAGAAAGAAATAATGGAAACAGGAAGAAAACTAAAATAGAGAAAGGAGTGACAGAAGAGAACAAAGAGACAGGAAGACAAATTACAAATAAAGGAATGAAAGCAAGAAAAAAAAAATTAAGATATAAGGATAGAGCAAGACAGGAAGATAAAACAAGAAAAATAAAAAGAGGGGAAGAATAAGTGAAAGAAATAAAAGGAGCAAAAGCAGTGGCGACCGGCATGGCTCGCGGGTGTGGGGGCGGGGGTGTGGGGGCGGGGGTGGGAGGAAAGGCGTGGGTGGGGGGGTCACAGGGAGGGGGTTACGGGGGTGTTGCAGGGGAGAGTGTCGTGCGGGGATCGCGATTGCGGGAGGGATTGAGCATAACAAAAAATAAATAAATAACTTACCTTGCTGCCGGGTCCTGGGTCTCTGCTCCTGCTCTCCGACTTCACGAACAGCGTTGTGATTGGTCTGAGCGCCATGATACGGCGTTCAGCCAGGGGCTGGAGGGGTGAGCATGTTCTCCATGCAGGCTGTAATGCAGCCTGCATGGAAAAGGTGAAAGTGCGCATGACTGGTTTGGGTGGCCCGAGAGGGCCGACCAAACAGTCATTGCACACTTAGGAGTGGGCAAACCACTCCTCCCCTGCCCTGCTCCGAGAGGAGAGCAGCCCTGCCCACCTGCCACCCGCAAAGCAGCACAAACATAAAATGATAATAACTGAAAGTTATTATCATTTTATGTTTTTGCTTCTCGCACTGCTTGAAAGCAGTAGGGCGACGCTCCTCCGCCATAGCGGAGGAGCCTCCACTGAGCAAAAGTGGAAGAAAAAGAGTAAGAAAGAGACAGAATAAGTATTGAAATGGGAGAACAAGTAGAAAAGGAGAAGCAGAGGAAGTAAGAATTAAAAGAAAAACAGAAAAACAGCAAGAAAGTGAAAGAAAACAGAAAGAAAGATGGGGAAGAAAAATGGAAAACTGGAAGAAGACAATATAGAAAGAAAGAGAAAGGTATTAAAAGAGTGATAGGAAAATAGAGGAAAGAAAGGAGAAAATACAAGCAAGAAAGGGGAGAAAAATCCAATCTGGAAAGGAGATAATGAAAGGAAGGAGATGAAAAAGAAAAAGAACACAAGAAAGACAAAAATAGGGAATATTAGAAAGAAAGAAGAAAATGTAAGAGAAAGAACAAAGGAAAAATTTATTAATAAGAGTTTGGGCTTCGTGGCCCAGTACAGTCAGCTTCCCAGGACAAACAGAATGGGGCAAGCTATGTTTTATTGTTGTGAAAGCAGGTGGGTAGCTGTATATTCTTACACCAGCTGACAGGCATGTTATCCTGTTCGTGCTACGTAACTCAGAGGCGTCGTCCAGGAGCTACTGGTAGCTCGCGATCGACCTGCTGGAGACCCCTATGGAATGAACATGCTGATTACCAGGAGCACTGTGTATGTCACGTTTTGGCCAGAATGTATTCATGGAGTCTAATGCCATACATTGTGAAGTTTTTTTTAAGCACAGTAGGCTGGATTGGAGCTACTTATTACTTGTGAGAATGAACACAAGTGAACATTTCAAGGTCCCGAAATCTGGGAGGTCTGCCAGTTTGTGTGAGACTGCAGAATTGATGAAAAACAACAGTGTTGTATTGACTGAGGCAGCACTGTTGACTCAGAAATGTTATATGTTATATATATGCACATTTATAAAACATTTACAATGTTTCAAGCTCAGCAGACACAAGGTAATTGCATTTGCCACAATATTTCAAAGCAACAGGCATCTATTCAGCCTCAGTCAGCTTCCTCTCCAGACACGATAGATTTCTGTGAATAATTGCAAGAGGAAATGTGTACAGCATCCATCACTAAATTGTTTCATATATCACATTTTTGTATTCTATAAGGATTTTCAACCTGCGACTTCTGGGTGTGCTGTTTAGCAAAACAGTTCTAAAAC
Source organism: Calotriton arnoldi (assembly GCA_963921515.1). Taxonomy (NCBI): domain Eukaryota; kingdom Metazoa; phylum Chordata; class Amphibia; order Caudata; family Salamandridae; genus Calotriton; species Calotriton arnoldi. Next base: position 262,557 of record CAWUFW010004012.1, on the reverse strand, counting down.
ATAATTTCACTGTATTATAAAGAGACATTTTTGGCTGACCGAATGTAATCACATATGAAAATGAGTCAACGGCCACTTGCCTAAAACTTAAAGGAAAAATACACCAGCTTAGGTCTTTTTATTTCATATCTGTTTATTGGTACGCAAATTGAGAAGAAAATAAGTTGCAAAGTAATTTGAAACTCACAGGCGGGGTGGCCGACCATATGGTATTGTTAGCAAATTAGATGCTCTCCGAGGGCGTCAGATTAAGTGGATTGGCAAACATGAGGGAAAAACAAATATAAAAAACAAGCACTGGCAAAGTCAATAGGTTGCTCCTTTGAAAGGAGTTAGTCGACTTATAAGAAAAAAAAAAGGAAGGTTGTTCCCACTTCTGAACAACATTGGCAAAAAATGGAAAAAACAAACTGATTTTCTTCTGATTTTACTAACGTTACATATGTAATAAACTTACTTAGAGGGGCTCACAGGCAGCCCTCTTTATCCATTGGTCTGTTATTGTGTCATTCACAATTTTCTTCTGCCCTCTAAGCAAATAAGCCTGGGGCAATGAGTCAGTACACTTCAGCCCCTGGCTGACTTCACTGTGAGTGACGGCCTAAGGAGCACATCCAAATATAAAGTATTGTATTTCCCTACAGTGCCTTGGACGACTATGGCAATATGGTAGTAAACTCTTTATTGAATTGGTTTAAAGAAAAAAACCATTTACAATTTAAAACATGACTAAATTGAACAATAAAAATGTAGTAGATGTTAAAAACTGTGAGTATAAAATTACTTAAAATTAGGGGGCCATTAAGGGCTAATAATGTTCTGAAAAAGGACGTTGCTCTGGATTTCTTATAGTCTCTGATTTAATACTTGAGTCTGTTAACTCAGCCGCCATGCTGTGATGAGGAGGATTTAGATGTGATTGTAGCTTCAAATAGTTTTGACGCTTTGTAAACAAGTTTCGTCAGCCCAATGTTTAGCTTGGTGTTGTCAGGGTTAAGAGCGGCCATTATTGCTTGGCGACAAGAACGAACTCCCAACATAATACATTGGCCTCGCAGCAGTGACCGTCTTGCTTTAAGCAATGCAGGGCATGCACAGACGATATGTTCCATTGTTTCGGAATGATAGCCACACAACCTGCATTCAGTGCTTCTGCCTGGCCGGCGCCATTCAGGAAGGTTCTTCAAAAGGGCCAGACACCCATCCTCAAGGCTAAAAACTTATGTTTCCAAAAAAGTGCATATGTGCTTGATAGGTAGAGCGGCTGGACACCCACTTTAAAATTAGCAATCACAGCCCAAGCGTGTCTCCTCTTTGACAGTATTGCCCTGTCTGGGTGAAAAGACCACAATCTAACAGTTTTTTGGATGGCGGTCTTTAATACCAGGTGTGAGGGATTTGATTCCCAGAGATCTTTTACACCTAGTAGCTGTAAACGACGATCCAGGAGTTGCCGATACTTATTTCTGGTCTGATTTTTCTGTATTTCCTGCCATAGTCGGGCCTCCAAGGAGCCCTCCCGGGCACGGCGCAGTCTGTGACACAATTTGATAAATGCACCTGCCTCCACTCCATGATGATCTTGAAGTCCCAGTTCGAGTCTCACTTGGGCTGGCGAGGCAGATTTTGACAACCGAAAAGCTCTTTTAAAAAATGTTGTTGTCAACTTATTTATTAATGTACAGGTTGTGCCCTTAGTGATCTCGTGCCCATACGTCAGGGAGTTGATTACTTTAGCCTTCATTACTTTCAGCATGGGGGTTAGGCTGGGACCTAATAGCATTTTTGCTAATTTTGCAGCGGCCACTTCTAATGACAGGGCTTTGATTTTCAATGCTTCTTTATGTTTAATAAAGGTCCCTCTTGTGTCAAGTAAGATGCCCAGGTATTTATAACTAGGGGTTGATTCTAGCTTTGTTTTGTTAAAGAACCACTTTTCTATTGACCTTTTTGCTTCCCAAAAGATATAGTTTTGGTTTTTAACATGTTAAGCTCTAGATGGTTTCTTATCGTATAAGGTAGTAGTTCATCCAATAACCTCTGGAGACCCGTTTTTGTGTAGCTTAACAACACCAGGTCATCGGCGTAAAGCAAGTTGGTAATACGGGTCCCATCTAGTTGAGGAGGATGACAGTTAACACTGTCAAGAGCTGGAGAAAGGTCAGATATAAACAAGTTAAAAAGAAGTGGGGCCAAAACACAACCTTGTTTGACGCCTGTTTCAGTTCGAATCTTTCTAGAAACATGAGAGCCTTCACCCAGCTTAATTCTTATCCATGTTTCCGTATGGAGTTGGATTATTGCTTGGAGAAGAGGCTGGGGTATGCCCCACGATTTTAATTTCTGCCATAACAGACCCCTGGGCACACGGTCAAAAGCTGCTTTGAAGTCTACAAAGCAACAGTGCAACTGGATTTGTAGGGCTGTCGCTTTCTCCATCAGGACTGTTAGCGTTAACAGATTGGTTGTAGTACCGGTGTTAGCCACAAAACCCGTCTGATTAAAAGGAAGGCGCACAGTTGATTCTGCCCAGGCCTGTAGCTCCTCCAATAGAATATTTGCATAATACTTGGACTCCACGTCGAGAAGTGCCACCATTCGATAATTTTTTGGCTCGTTTCTCTTCCCACTTTTATAAATTGGGTGAATGATTGCACCTCTCCAAGACTCTGGGACTATGTTGCTTAGACTACAATAGAGAAACAAAGGGGTCAAATATTCTGACCATAAGCTGACATCGGATTTGAACATCAGGCTTGAGGGAGGCCATTCGGGCCTGGGGCTCCTTCGGCTCTGGCTTTCGTTATGAGGCGTAAGATCTTATTTTTTAAGGCATCAGGAGTCACTATGGGCTCTAGTGAAGTATCATTCTTTATTGTTAATTCCTTGTATGGCGGATCTTCAGATGGAATTTGTACGGGATGAGCTCGCCTCGGACACTCCAGTCCCGAGGGGGAGATCATAGAGTTAACAGGGCTGGAGAAATTGATACAGACTTCGTTTATATTAGAATCCCCAAAGTGAAGAGATAAAAACTTACTCCAAACAGCTTCACTAATATTTGCGCTGCCATACCCACTTGTACTTTGTTTACTCCTATTTACAAGAGACCAAAATTGCTTCGGGTTAGGATTTTTACTTTCGTAAATGAGCTTCAGCCAGAATTGATCTGAGGCCGCAAGTTTTTCCTTTCGTATAGAAATTCTGAAAGCTGCTTGGGCTTGCTTATAGTTATTAAAATTGATTTTATTGTTGGGGTTCTTTCTTAATAGACGAAGTGCTCGGTTCCTCTTGGTTCTTAATTTCCTTGTGGCTTTTGAGATGTAAAATTGAGAATATTGGTGTTTCGGGCCCCTCCTAATTGGCAGTTCGTTGAGAAGGAGATTTGTAAGAGAGGTCCAGCCATACACGACATGAGTATTTAGCTCTAAGGATTGATGTAATAGGACTCTGCTTTTTTCCATCAGGTAAGGGGCCATGGTGTCTGACCACTTTATCCGCTTTAAATCCTCTGTGTGACTGCCTGAGTGTGTATGGGCAAGTTCTTGATAGTGTGGAATGCAGGTGGATAATGTTATTATTTGTGCCCGGTGGTCACTCTCTCCTTGTGGTGCAATTTGATAACTCTTAATCCAGGGCAGTATTTCTCTACTCCCTAGAGTGAAGTCCAAAAACGAGAAGGATCTGCCAACTGACCGGGTCCATGCGGGCGGGATGTCGGTGGGAAGGCGTCCATTTAATAAGGTAAATCCTAAACTGCTGAACTGCATTGCCACATATTCGCCCAATGTCGAAGATTTATTTCCAACAGGAATTGACTGAGATGCGAAGTAAGGAGGGACTATTGTGGGGTCCGGTCCTGTGTCATCGGCAGGATTGCAGAAAAGATTGGTATTAAAATCCCCTGAAATAATACTTGGTATACTGCCATACTTGCCAATTAAATCACAGATGGAGTTGATCAAACTATCCATTTTGGCTTTTTTCTTGGTGGTGCAGGGGGAGATATAAACATTAAGAATAAGCAGCTGAGGATCCGTAAGTGAACTTCCCAAAATTATTCCAGAGAGCCAATCCTCCTCAAAGATAATCTGTTTAATGCATTTAGATAATTTTGTTGATGCATAAATGGAGAGACCACCACTTGGTCTGCCAAACTTGGAATGCCTGGTGGCTGGTGTCATAAACTCCAGGAAGCCCACTATTGGGATACTTTCTCCTGCCCATGTTTCCTGTAAAAGAAGGATGTCATATTCTTTTAAAAAGTCCAAGACGGCGGCAGATTGTTTTTCTTGCCCGAATCCGTTAATGTTCCAGGAGCATATTGTCAGACCGTGATTAATGATGGTTCAATCGGTCCGGTTTCTGGATAAGACCCCCGGCAGCCATAACCAATCTGCTCCATCGAAGTTTCGCTGGTCGGTTGCGGGCTCTGGGATTTCTGTTGGTGAGCTGCCTCTTGCGGACCTCAGTACTGAATAGGGGGCTAAAGAGAAGCTAGAAGTATGTGCCTGATTGATCTCCAGTATTGGGGGATAGCGAGAAGCACACGGTATTATTGTTGTTATACCCCAGGATTTAAATTGATCAGTTTTCGTCAAGACCAAATCCCGGGTTGCCGGGGTTACCAGTGTTACTTGCGTAGCTTCGCCCGTATTAGATCCGGTAGATGGAATGAATTCAATAGCAATTATGTCTCTCGATTGTAGGTGGCTTAGATCTGGTAATGATTTGAAAAGTTTAAGTATATTCCCTCAATTGAGGATGTCATGGGGGCCTCTGGAAACAAATTCTGGAATGAGCAGCAGTTTGGTGTTTTGAGGGCTGCTTGGGGGCTCACAGGGCTCATTAAGCAATAATGGCTGTGATCGCTTTGATATTTCTTTAATAGGCTTTTTTGATGATGTAAATATAGTAAATGACGGCAGGGGCAATTCCCTGTGCTGGATGATTGGGAAGGGCAAAAGATGACTTTTGTTTGTAGCCACCAACTTACGACAGCTTGCTGAATCCATAAGATTCTTACGACCAGAATCTGTGATTATACTATGTGTACATGATTTGTTGTCCTCGACAGCAGGAAGACGAGAGAGACTAACTTCTTGAGCTGACTTCTGAAGAGTTGCAGGACTCTGTTGCCCTGCTTCCGATGCTAGCTGCTTAATTGGCGGTTGTGTAGATCCGGGTTTTGCTTGTATTAATGGTTGCAGGGGGTGTCCCATAGCTTGAGGTAGCCCTGACTGCTGACTAGTCTGGTGTGAAGGTTCTGTCTGTAAGGGCAACTGTTTAGTTATCAATTGCGGGCTCGTCCGTTCTCCCTTTGAAATAAATGTCGAGGGAGCAATTACTGGAAGCGCTGTGACGATCGTAGGTGAATTATTCATGTTTGAAATTGTAGTATTGATTTTTTGTTTGTTTCGGCTTTTTCGTTGTCTTTTCTTTTCCCTTTTCGACAGCCGATGTGAATTATGATTTTTGGTTAGATCAATAGAGAATAATTTAGTGTCGGCTTTCTCCGTGAGGTACAAAGAAGGGGGTCTAGTTTGGACTTTCGCGTAGGATAAATCCTGTGCTGGGCTTAGGACCTGAGGAGAGAGATCTGGGGGCTCGGACACCGATGATTTCTTTATTTCCGTTAAGACTGCTGAAAGAAATTGAGGCAAAGATGATAAGGAGTCAATTATAGGAGAGCAGCAGCACACTGATTGCACCAGTTGAGTTTGAGATTGGGCTTTTTTGATAAGAGCGTTAAGCGCCTCCAATTTTTGGTCAATCCCGGCGGTATACACCGCGAGTGTATTTAGTAGATGCACCTGGAGATCCATCTTGTCTGAATGATATGTTAGTGCAGCTGACGTTGTTTGAAAGGTTTGTAATAATTGAGACCATAGGTTATTAAAGTTGGCCGGTGGAGAACTGTCTTGCCTTACAGACTTTTTGGGTTCAGTAGTAAAAACGATAGATCTAAGGAATTATGAATTATGTTGTTAATTGACTCTTCTCGGATAACCGTTGGGTCGGCTTGATCCCCTTGGTCCACCTTGACTAAAAAACATTCCGACTCTGGTTGGTCTGGATTGCTAAAAAGGCTTGCGGATAGGCCATAACCTGTGGTAATAAAACTTTAGGACTCTTTTGTAGCTTATCAGGTTTAGATTCAGTTGGAGAATAAAATACAGATGGAGAAAGGCAGGCTTAGGTTTGGAAATGGTTGAAAAATTGACAGGTCGACATCTCTAGAAATAATTACATTGGGAGAAACTTGTTCTAGTTGAGTTACGTATTGAGCTGGGGGTTGAAGGGTAACCTGTTGTGAATGGCTGACGTCCAGGGCTTCTAAGGCGCCTTTGCATAGAGATTTTGTTGTTAATAAAGCACTGGATTGTGTCGAGTTATCGGGCACTCCGGCGGCCTCATGAATCAATGGCAGAATCATAATTTGATGTGGCAATAGCTCGGAGATTACGAGGGGGGGAACCTGCGGAGAGAGTGCCTGCTGTTTGTCCATGGTGTTGGTTATTTTCTTCCGTGCTATCGCCGGTACTATGGTCCTAAAGTAGTCCCTTAATGAGGCCTTAGTATTTGTAGGTTTAAATTGTTCTTTAGAGCCAAGTGTTGGTTCCTCTGCGGTTAAATGGGCATGTACAGGCCCTGGATCGGAAGCTGTCCTTGCTTTTGCAAATATTTGGCGAGGCGAAGACGCCATTGAGGGATCTACCAGAGGATCACATAGGTCCATTTTCTTTACACCTTTTTTGGGGGGTTTTGATGATGCTTTCCTTACTCGTCCTGATCTCATCCCTTGAGCTTTTTTATTATTTTATTATTTTATTTAGAGGGCTGCACGACTGCCTGACGGTTCCTGATGATTCCTAACGATTGGTTGGGGCCCGAGTTGGTTCGTTAGTTGATTGATGAAAAAAAGTAAGTGAGGTTAATTAAGCGATTAATTTTTTCATCGATTGAATTAATATGAGCCCTTGGTTTTATGCTTTTTATGGTTTTATGCTTTAATTTTATTGTGTTGAATTGCGGATATTAATAATTATTTACGAAATTTTTTCTCTCCGGTAAATTTATTGGTTGCTGATTTATTGATACCTGCCTTATGATACCTAATACACCTTAGATGACTCTTGGAGAGTCGATTTTCTAGAGTCCCAAGCAGTCAGAACGTCAAATATTTCCTGGTATTTCCTTGTCCTTAACCTCTTTTTTTTTTTTGCCCTTCAAAACCTTCACATTTGTTGGACACAATGTTAGAAACTAGTGTTGACGGTACAGATGTCGGTTGTTATTATTATTATTTTTGATTTGCATATGATTTTTTCCAGGCAGTCTTTTTTGGCTGATTAGTGAAGAATGATAGGGGGGGGCTGGAGTGGGCTAGAGGAGCTAGCAGAATACTCTGGCTGAGTTACCGGCTACGCTCGTTCTGGACAGACCACCTCTGCAGACACTAACACTGACACTGATCCGCCCTTGGCCGGACTCGCTCCTCCGGATTTCACTGGCTTCCCACTTACTACTTCGACGTTGCCATTTCCCCCTGGGTGTCTTGAATCCGCCGCTCCTCTGTGTGTCCGCGCAACCGCTCACTCTGCTGTCTCTGCTATCCAAGGGTCCAAGGGTCCCTGCTGTGTCTCACCTAGCCCCCTCCTCACCTCTCCTCGCCCCCCCTCTACCGCCGCCCTGCTTGCAGCCTTGCAGTGCTAGGGGACGAGAGAATAGGGTGGAGAATGGAGGGCAGAGGTCAAGAAGAAGGGATGGCGGACCACAACCGTCCCCCCCAGGCCACAGCCACAAGCCACAGGAGGGGCACAGGATTCACAAGGGGGAGCCCAAGGGAGGACCGCTCCACCGCGGACACCCCGCAACACCGCAATCCGCAGTCCGCTCTACTATCCACAACCACGCCAGCCGCTAAAGAAGGCAGAGGTCGGGACGGAGGTCAGAACAACGGTAGCGGGTGCTGGAGCAGGAGCCGCGGGAGCAGAACGTCTTTCTCGTCCTTACTCGTCCTTCTCGTCGCGAACAACGCCGACAACTGCGGGGGGCCGGGGCCGGCACAGGTACAGCACCGGTACAGCGCTGGTTCAGCGCCGCCACCTCACCACGCCACGCCGCGCTGACTGCCGACTGCTGACTGCAGGGTGCGGACACTCCGGAAAACACGGACTGGATTGCAGCACAGTATCAAATGGCAATATGTGCTTTTTGAGACCAAAAACATATTTTTGCTTTTAGCCAATGTCTTTTGTTAAGTTGATCAGAGCCCGGCAGCTTCCACAACAAGGACGTAGGACGTATTCCAAAAACCATAATAAAACAAAACAAGCATTGACAAAGTCAAAAGGCTGTCGTTCCCTGATTGTAAGCAACAGAAAGATACAAGTCATCCAAGAGGGTGGTAATAAAGCTATGTTACAGAAGGAAAACAAACCCAAGAAAGGGAAGGAAAACCATCAACTAGGAAGCAAGCAAATGAGATTCACAAGAAAGCCAACCAATGATAGTGAGTTTTCTGACCCAAAGTTTACTCTAGGTATTAATATCGTAAAAAATATGTCCACTGGCAAGAGACATCTAAAAGCATTTTGCTGGTGAAATGTCAGGGATTCACTTTTCACCCATTGAACTTCTAATCCGAACCCAGTGAGTAGTTAGTGTTACATCATGATTACCTACCTCGACCAGGGCCGGCTCTAGGGGGGTGCGACTGGTGCCACCGCACCGGGTGCTGACTCTTCGAGGGGGCGCCGCATTTGAAAGTATTTTATGGTTTTAAAAGCATGTGCTGCTGCATTCCTTGCCTCCGGCAATTTTCATACAACACTAAAAATGTAAAGATAACTCCAGTGATTAATGTTCTTCCTGGAGAGAGAAGGAGTTTTGTCTAGTGGAAGTTTTAACTCATTTTATGGTAGCACAGACGGTTAATATCTCTGCTGCAAAGAATGTGTACCATGCAGATCACAAAGTGCATATAGTTTAAATAGATCAGTGCTTTTGTCAGAGAGATCCTTTTGTTACTAGCAGTATAGATGTTAAAATCCTAACATGGAACAGTGAACTAATACCTATCATCAAAGAGCTGCATGCAAACTGCAAGGTATAGATTAGAGCATTATGATTTTTTTCCTCCCTTTCATTATTCTAATGTTTCAAAAAGTGTTCATTTCGGAAAAAAAAAAATACTTATTATTAAATGTAACACCCAACCATGGGGTTATGTTTTAAATTCTGAGTCTGTGCTTCTCCAGACCAAGCACTCTTAAACTATACTGCCTATCAGTATGGATGACATGTGACACACCTTGTAGTCTTCTGGCTTATGTAACATTTCCTATACACTGATTTACACACATATGATTGATTGTCTCTGTGTAATGTGTGTGTGATGTAAAGTGCTCCGACACCCTAAACTGGTATAGGAGGCGCTATATAACTAATCAAATACATCTGATAGCGGAAGGGTGGTTATGGAGACTTGAGGGGGCACCGTTAAAGGGTGGTAGTGAGGGAGTCTGTGGGGGGCGCCAACAAACATTGTCGCATAGGGTGCCACCAGTGCTAAAGCATGCCCTGACCTCAACCTCGTAATAGCAGCCTATGTAGCTATTCCCATTGTATTTGTGGCCATGTTCTTTAAGCACTTCAGCCATGGCCCAGCAGTATCTGTGTCCCCTTGTGTTTTTTTCTTTCAATGTATCTTAACTAAGTACAAAGTATAGAATTTGGGCACTGCAGTTGAGGGGCACAGAACAGGAACCCTTGCATTTTCGAGGCAGTCTACATTCTAAAACATGGTGCCAGGACAATCATCTTCCCAACTTTCAAACATTCAGCTGCTGGCAGCTAACCATATTAATAGCCCAGATTCTAATTTGCGTGTGTAGACCCTGAATACCCAGCTGTGGGTATATACATTTTATGGCATGTGTTAGACTAAAGGATGTCTATGGACATTGAAATTACAGCAGTACAATTGCATGTAATGCTTATAAAATAGTGATGGGTGTGAGTGCACTGGCAGCAGCCTCCTCTGACTACATCATGAGTTTGTGCTCATTTAGAGAGCTGGTGGCACTTGTCTGAGCCAGAGATCTGCATTTGAACACTGTTGGGTATTTCACTGCAGCAACTAAATCAACAAGCGGTGCCCCACCCCGGCCCCCCCAAAGAGTGCTCTCTTCTGATGAGTGTCACGTTTCTTAGGATGAACAGCATCACCTTTCAAGCTACCACTATGAATACTGTGAGTAAAGGCACTCGCCACATTTACCATTATGCATTGGGGAGGCCAGGGGCTGGCTAGCAGTGTGCCACCACGTCACTGAATTTTGATTCAAGCACCTACTCACTGGAGGAGATGGTAAAATGGACGTCTTATGACAATAGTCTGCACCTCAGCAATGTTGGGAACTTCTCAGCAGGAACATAAGCAGTGAGTTGTATTCCCCAACAAAGATTGCTCCCTCCTGACATGAACCAGAAGTATACAAATATCTGTTGCATGGGTTATAAGCACAGGCATTGCTGAAAGGTTCATGCTAGCACTATGGAAACTGTGGGTAAATGGACCGCTTACATTTACAAGGATGCGCTAAGGAAGACTGGGACAGCTTTACCAGTGAATGTCTGCCATCAACCGGAATCATATCTAGAGATAGCTACAGGTTGACAGTGGTCTCATTGGATGTTTAGGGTTTGCTAATGCTATCATCTAATAGCTGCTTGAGATTCCCAGTGTCAGAGGCCCTGCCAGCAGTGCCCAAAATACCCATTAGGAATGGGCGTAGTCTACACATCATCACCCAAACAGCCCAATACGCACGACCATTTTCATGGTTGATGCCCATGGGTTCGCATCAGCACACAAATACTTCAAGGCACAGCCCTCATGTGTGTACACTGGGATCTGAGAAGACTGCACGACCTCAGTCCATGTCCTTATCCCAGTCCTCCTGTGCCTTGCACTTTCTGAAGTTTATTTCTCCTTTAGCTGCACCACCATAAATGTTTTTTTGGTTGCCTTAACTGCACTGTAATATGTTCTTTGTAATTTGCATGCAAATTTGTGAATGAAACAACTTACTTGAGGAACCAGGAATCGGTTAACAAACCAGTTCATGACCCTTGAGTGAGAGAAAACAGGCCTGTTCCACCACACTTGGCTATGCCCTTTTCCTTCGTGGAGACATTTGCTTTACCTTGCCAACACGTAGGTTGAGCAAAGTTTCTTTGCAGAACACGATTCGTGAAACAGGAGACCTGGCCATGAACTACCAGTAGTAGACTGTTCAGGAGTTGAGTGAGCTGCTTCACCAATGTCGAATCTTGGTGCCTAATTTAGAGTTTGGTGGAACGGTACTCCAACTCAAACATGACAGATATTCCGTCCAATGTATTACATTTGCATTAGGATTTAAAGCACCTGAAGTAAGGTGGACGGGATATCAGTCACATCTGTGATGGGGTATCTTTCTGCCGAACACTAATTCTGGAAATTTGTCCTGCATTTTCTTTAGCTCTTCCTGGTGTTGCTCACCTTGCCCCCTCACTGCTAAGCTTTATGTATTTCAGAATTTGGACATTTCAGATGGAAAAAGCCTCAACTTGGTTTGAAAATAAAATTCAAATTTCCATTCGTTATTCAGTTCATTATCCGGCTACAAAAAGTGCAAAAGTGTGTTTGTGATTATTAAAAAAAAAAAAAAACTGAAAGCATTTACACCAAACCATGAAGCTGACAGAACCCCTTAATTCTGCTCATGTGCCAAATTTAGTACAAAATTATCCTATTTATTTTTAGGAAAAACTCTTTGAATAGGAAACATAAATGTTGGAACCCAGTTCTCCCTGGTCATGTGTCTTTCTTGCACACTCTGCCAAGGAATTACAAAATCAAACTTAAGAACTTGTACAATTTGAAATTAGCGCGCACTTTACCAAATGAAGCCTATATTTTAACAATAAAAAAGTGACTCTCCTATGGAGCTGTAGACTTAGCCATTGCGAAGTGTAGTTTGGTCGAAATTGTTAATCCTTAGAAAATTAACTTCTCTTAAAAGATAGCTATAGGCCACATAATATCGGAAGTTAGCCAACTGCACTATGCAGAGGGTGTCACTATGCAGAGGGTGGGGGCAGAAGCTTCTCCCTCTACCCTGTGTCTGCTGGGCATGATCACAGTCTCTTCCCAATTATTTATTTGGAACCAGGGCACCGCAGATACGCCAGGGCCAAAGGCCACACCTTTTGTCAATGGCAGAAGTCATGCTCAGTTGATAGTGGACTGGGTACTGGGGGAAGCCATGGCCAATGACCATGCCTGCTGCTCATTACTGCAAGCCATACCCAACAAGAACTGAAGGCCAAATTATAGGCAAGGTGTAGGAAGCTGGCTATATCATTACAAAACAAAGCAATTCAAATAAAAAAAACTTTTATCATGTCATGGTTTTCGGCTAAGATAAATTACTAAACATCATCATAAACAATATATAAAAACAATTAAAACTTCAGTTGAAGAAAGGTTATGGTTATGATCAACAGCCCAAATTAAACTAAAATACAACCTTAATACGACCAATGGATTGCTCATGACATACATATGAATTTCAAATCGCATCATTAATCAGTGATGACATCATATATGTTCTTATATATACAAATAAGACCAGCCAACTTCTAGATCTCTACAAACTGCATATCAAGAAAATGCTGTAATTCCATCAAAATGATGCCAGCATAAGGATTTCAATGTGATTTTTGATTAATCAGTGGAATTAAGCTCTAGCAGTATCAAGTTTAGATGTTTTGTGAGCAAATTCCATTCTTCAAGATTGCTGTTCTACACAGTATAAAAATGTTCTTGAGCCTAAGCCTGAATGAACATGTGTTCATGGGCTAAACTGTTTCACGTGGCTGCTGAAGTACACTGTGAAATGGACTCCATCAGGGGTTTACGTTGTTTGCCTTTGTTTCTACTCTTTATCAGTACTAACCTAACCAGCACAGCAAGTAAATGGTTTCACGCCATGCTCAGTAGTCTTGCATCCTGACCAGTACAGTGTTTATATGACCGCATGTTCAAATACACAAAACCTTTGCCTGGCCAGCTAAGTTCCAACTTGCCTGTGTTCACAGAGGGAAAACATTGGAAGTCTGTTCACCAAAGGTGCTGACCCCAGTGGTGCATTTCAGTCACAATTCTATATGTGGTGCGAAGCTTATGTTAGCTTCTGCACATCTTCTTTTATCTGAAGTATAAAAGGAGCAGTGCCTAAAGGATGATATCTGGCTCCGCAGTCTCCAGTCCTGCAGAACCAGCCCTCTGGGTAACTTACTCATGGAGCCCTTACCACCTGCAAGTATTTAAAAAAGATTGATGAGAAAAAAGGGCAACATTCAGGCTAATGCTAATGTAGCCTTTAGAACTGCAGGAAAAGAACGCTCTTTGCTGTCCACAGCTCTGGTATGACGAAATGATCTTGTGACCATGATTCTTTGTCTTTGTCAGTAGGAGTATCTTCTCATGAAGATGCCCACCTACTCTTTATAGTGCTGGCAGCCGATGAACGTTGCAGATGCAGAAGATCTGCATGTTGATATTAGATCATCCACTAGAGTTGTTTTGGGAAATGCCTGTTTTCTGCATCCAGATCTCTTAACATGGGAAGCACAGTCTTCTGCAGCTGAGAATTCACCTCTCTGTTGAGTTAGGTGACTGGTAGAAGATAGGTGTGAGAAAACATCTGCTAAACGTGGAACCCACAAGCCGATCTCAAAGTTAGTGCTTCATATCCCTGACGAGGAGCTTAAGCGCATTTGTGGACAAGTGGCATGCTTGGTTGGAAGAGTGTGAGTTTCTAGTGTTGCTAAGTGCGTAGTATTTTGATGTCCTGTACAACTACCAGAAGTGTGTTGTTACTGTACTTGATTCGCTCTACCCACGGTGTGTAGCAAAGTCAAAAGAGTGAGGGTTTGGATGCTTAAGCATATAAAGTGCTAATTTAGGGATGGAGAGGTGTGTGTGTGAAGGCAGAACAACCTATATGGAAAGTGTTTCAGTATTATGCGTATATAGCAGAGGGTGCTAATATTGTGTCATTGTGAACTTGTAGCTGCACTTATACCTATAGTGGAACAAAGGAGAATGAAAGAAAACTGCCTTTGTTCTGACTACCACTCTTGAAATAAAAGGATAGACGTTTTAAGAGTGTTATTCAGGATTGAAAACGATGGCCATACACCAAGATCTCCTCTTCAGGTTTGCATCAGTTGTACACTAACATGACTGGCAAGTGCGAATGGCAAAGGGGGGCCTAGTAAGTGTCACCCATGAGGTGGATTCCACCAAAATCCCAACAATCACCACAACTAAAAGCAGAATCAAGACAAAGGACTCAAAGCCTGCTTAGACATGATGGAAAATAATTTAAATATAACCTAATGTAGGCCTAGCCTCCTGGCACAAATCGATCCAAAATCCCCAAGAGGGTGAGAAATAGTCACAAGCACAAGGAATCCAGATTTTAAGTTTCAGAGTCTGGTAGCAGCAGTGGGCCATTCTCCAAGAAGAAGTTATCTACCTTGCTTAAACTTTGAAAAGCATGAAACACTTGACTTCTCAAGCATTTTCACTTCGTCCCTTTCTGCAGGAGATAAGCTGACATGCCGTCTCCCTCTTGAGCAGAGATTACCATTAAAGCATATACCTAATCAACCTTCACAAATATACAAGCAACACTATAGCATTAAACCTAAATAAGGTAACTGGTAAGACCAGTGCCTTTGGAAAAACAAGTACCTCCCCCATCCCCACCCCCACTAAAGGTAACACAGCCACCACCTTAGCCAGCAAGTGATATTCACAAGGAAGCCACTACGCAATTATGCCTCATTATGAGAGATCTATGTTTTCAAAGGAGTGAGTAGAATCAGACACCATTAAAGTTATGAGATCCACAGGAGCATAGTTCATTCCACAAGTTCTCTACGTCTGCTAAAAGCAGCAGAAATGTCCAGGTGAAACTCCAGGGAGAAATGGGAAATAACCAGAGGAAAGTGTAGTAGTCCAGATTCTTTTTGTAAATTCTCAATTCTGATGATGCACTCTGGGCCCATCTCATGCTACCTGAAAATTCCTGACACCCCCCTCCCCCCCCCCCCACTTCCGGGAGAACTCCACAGGTGGGGGGAATATCAGTCATGATACCATGGCACTCATAATAGGCCCAAAGATTAAGTAGACTGTCAGGGCTGGCTTTAGGGGAGTGCGATTGGAGGCACCGGGCACCAACCTCAGAGGGCGCTGTCTTTTCAGATATATTATTGGGTTAAAAGCACCTGCTGCAGAGTTTCTTGTGTGTCCAGTAATTTTCAGGCAGTAATAAAAAGGGCAAGATAACTCTGGTGATTAATGTACCTGCTAGAGAGAGATCTGAGTTTATAGAAGCAAGTTTGACTCATCATAAAGTAGCACAAAGGGTTAATATGCCTGCTGCAAACCATATGTACTATCCAGGTCACAGAATTGTATATTATATAAATAGTTCAGTGGGTGACTGTTTTTGTTACTTTCAGCTTATAAATTACAAGCTTAATATAGCACAGTGAGCTATGAACTGTAATCAAAGAGTTACATGCAAACTCCAAGGTATGGGTTAGAACGTTGTTTTTCACCTAGTCTTTCGTTATTATAATGTATCTAAAACACGTTCATTTGGGTGGAAATAAATTCATGTTAGACAATCTCAATCAGTGTGTTACGTTTTAAACCCTGAGTTTGTGCTTCTCAAGACGAAGCACTCTTAAAATATACTGCCTACCAGTATGGATGATATGTGACTCCTACACCTTGTAGTCCTCTTTTCTTACGTGGAGAGGTGTGGTGCAGCGGCCAGGGCAGCTGACTTCGGAGCACAGGGTTCACGGTTCGATCCCTGGCTCCGGCGGCAGCTCAGCTCAGCACCATGTGACTCTGGGCAATAGCTCACTTAATTTCCACTCCGGCCCCCAGCGCCTTGAGACCCGTAAGGGTGAGTAGCTGCGCTATATAAAAACGGACTTACTTTACGTAACATTTCCTATAGAGCGATTAGCATGCGTATGATTCATAGCCTCTATATAATGTGTGTGTGATGTAAAGTGCCCTGACACCCTACACTGGAATGAGCAGTACAAAACAAAAGAAATACATGTGAGAGAGTGGTTATTGAGACATTAGGGGCACTATTGGAGGGTGGTAGTAAGAGAATCCATGGAGAAGAAGGTCAATGGGCGACACCAACAAACATTGTCGCACCGGGCCTCACCAGCACTAAAGTTGGCCCTGTAGCATGCATTTCTTTTCTAAATGGAACCTTAGCTGGGTCAAAAATAAACAAATGGAAACGTTTGTGAAAATGGCAGAGGTAGACGACCTTTCCGCTGAAAGAGAGAGTGACAGAGGAGGAGAAGCACAGACAGGGACTGAGACATGAGAGAGACAAAGAAAGAGAGAGGGAAAGAGAGAGAGAGGGAAAGAGAGAGAGAGAGAGGGAAAGAGAGAGAGAGAGTGATAGGGGAGGAGAAGCACAGACGGACTGAGACATGAGAGAGACAAAGAGAGAGAGAGAGACAAAGAAAGAGAGAGGGAAAGAGAGAGAGAGAGACAAAGAGAGAGAGAGGGAAAGAGAGAGAGAGACAAAGAGAGCGAGAGAGAGAGGGAAAGAGAGAGAGAGAGTGATAGGGGAGGAGAAGCACAGACAGGGACTGAGACATGAGAGAGAGAGAGAGAGAACACAGAAACACTGTTGAAAGTGTTGCCATTAGCCATGTTTGCCTCAATAAAAGTCCTTGGCCTGAGAAGTACAATCAAAATTAATGTATCTGTTACACGTAAAAAGAAACAAAACCGTGCGTCGCATTTTAGATGGAATGCATTAAGGTGCAGTAATGGAAAGGGAAACCGTTCTGAACAATGCCTCTCAAAGCAGCATTTTAAAACCACAAATTAGACAAAACATGATTCCTCAGGGCTAAGTATTCATCACTGAACCATAAAATACAATTTTAATAATTCCGTATCCCTCAATTGCCGCTTTAAGTGCACATTGTTACTTGTCTTACAACAATCTACAGAAATACTTGTACCTTTTATTTAGTTCCGTCAGTCTTTTTCAGAGTGTAGAAAGAAAGTATGAATATGTTAGTGGTTTGTTTATTCGAAAGCTTAACGGGACTCCTTATTCATAAGTTCTTTAATAATATAATTTTATTGAAGTTTTATAATTATATAAAATGCAACACAATCCCATTGATCATTGCCAAGCCCTCACCGTACATGCTTAAGAAAAGGTATGCACATGTCTAGAACATTAAACAACGTAGCAGGCTAGAAGCAGCCATATAACATGAAACAAGTTCAGTCAACAAGGATATCCTAAATATTCCGGTTTCCACAAATCTCTCCCCTTCCTGAAACAATCCCCTGCAACAATCCCTCTATATACCTGCAAATCAGACCAAATGTTAGCGTGGTTGTTTGGACAACCCCTAGACTCATAAATTGGTAGCTCAAGAGCCATGCAATGACCCAGCCCTTTAGCCCATCTCCCAAGGGAAGGGCAGGACGCGTTACCCAGTCTAAAGCAATCTCTCTCTCTCTTTGCCATCACCAGCCCCAGATGAAGGAGAGCCATCTTGATATCTGTCAGAGTCAAGGTTTTCCGTGATGTGTAGCAAAGTAATCTTAGGCTCCAGGCCCCGAGGCTAACCCAAAACCTCTCGGAACATTGCCAATACCCCATGCCAAAAGTGCTGAAATACAGGGCAGGAAAAAAATGATATGTAGAAAATCACCTCCTTTTTACCGCCCCTAAGGCAATCAAGGGAGCGGGCCATCCGAAAGTGCCACAGTTTACGGGGTGATATAAATCCTGTGTGCTATCCTCAAATGCATTAATCTAAACTGCATGGCGATGACCAACACATGAGGGCTAGCCTCACATTCCTCCCATCTTCATCCAACAGGGATCCAAGATCCCTCTCCCATGCTACTCTGAGTAGATCAAATTTATCAGGCAAGTTATTCACCATGATGCGATAGATCAACGTTATTTGCTTGCATGCATCAACCGTCGGTCTTCCAAGGGGTTGGACTCTGAAAGTTCCTGCAAGTTCCTAATATGAGGATAGAGGGCATGATGAAGCTGAGGATAACAGAAGAATTGTTGGTTGTGCAAACTGATAGAGGCGTGTAGCTATTCGAAAGAGGACATAGGGGTTCCGTCCATTACATACGCCAGCGTGTAGGCACCTATTAAATCCCAACCTTAAAAGCCCTTAAGGGGAACAGAGTACTCCAAGTTTTACCCACCCACGGTGGAGTCTCAGTGGAAAGTCTTTTGAGCCATTCCAGATTCCCGAGATATCATTTGTATGTTCATATGGTTGCTTAAAAACAGGATCAAGGAATACCGTTCAAGCTTTCTCTTCTTTTTCAGTGCCCACATCCCACAATAGTATTTTACTAACAGCTAGGCTCAAATTTCTGCACAATATTGAGGCTTGTGAGAAATATATATGATGATTGCAGTTTCACTTATATTCATTGTCATGATATAATATGTTATATTAGAGCATTGGAATGTGGAGCACTCCATTGAAGACAATGGAGTGCTCCGAGCTTCTACGGGCCGGTAAAGGCCCGCAAAGCAACATTCCAATGTTTTCACAAAGGCCTCTCGGAGCTCGAGGGGATTTAAATCCCCTCGGGCTTCGAGATGCCTTTGTTTTAATTGTTAGAACATTCTGCCCTCTAGTGGCAGAATGTTCTAATAGCCTTATAGCCCTTCATAGCTGGGCTATACCGGCTATTAGAACATTGGAATGTTGGGAGCTCCATTGAAGACAATGGAGTGCTCCATGCTTCTACGGGCCGGTAAAGGCCCGCAGAGCAACATTCCAATGTTTTACAAAGGCCTCTCGGAGCTCGAGGGGATTTAAATCCCCTCGAGCTTCGAGAAGCCTTTGTTTTATTTGTTAGAACATTCTGCCCTCTAGTGGCAGAATGTTCTAATAGCCTTATAGACCTTCGTAGCGGGGCTATACCGGCTATTAAAGTCCCGGTCCCTTGTTAAAGTCCCTCGCCTTTGGCTCGGGCCTTTAACGCGGGAGCGGGCCTTTAATAGCCAGTATAGCCCGCTACGGCGGGCTATAAGGCTATATTATGAGCGGGATTTCTAAAGCGCAGCAAATGCCCATATGCATCTAGGCACTATAGTCTTTCCAGGCCGCTAGGCAGGAACTGAAAGATGGAAAAATAAATATTCCCACTTCTCCTATGCCTTATTAAGTGTAAAAAACCATGGGACTTATTTACAAGCCCCTTGCACCGCCGGTATGTCACTTTTTCCAATGTTAAAAGTGAGGCACCGGCGGTGCAAGGAGCTTGTAAATAAGCCACCAGGTGTTTAGTGACTTTCTAAAAGGGAGATGAAGCTTTAGTGATGAAAGATATAGGGGCAGACTGTTCCAGAGCCTTGCTGTCGCAACCGAGAAGGCTCTGCCTCCCCATTTCCTCCTACAGACTCTTGGAACAATTTCCTGATTGTGCTGCAGAGCGGAGATTTCTAGCTGGTACATACCATTGGAACATGACTTTAATATACGCTGGGTTTGCTGAGTAAACGGCTTTATGAACAATGCAGAGAGCCTTAAACGCAATTCTCTTCTCTGCCAAAAGCCAGTGCAGGTCACGTAGACCTTTAGATGGTGACTGAAACTTAGGTATGTCCAGAGTAAGTCTAGCTGCCGCATTCTGCACCAGTTGTAGCTTTGTAATGGTCATCTTGTTAGCCTCAAGGTATAGTGCATTTCAGTGGTCTATCCTTGAGGTAACCAGAGCAAGCACAACCTGTTTATGAACTGGGCGGGCCATAAATGGAAAGATTTTTCTCAACACTTTGATCGACCAAAAGCAGGTTGCTACTGTGCGATTGACCTGACTGTTCAGTGACACCTCGCCATCCAAGATGATTCCCAGATTCTTCACTGTTTCGGCTGGCCTCAGTGAAGTACCTAATGTCTCAGGCCACCAAGAGCTATTCCAAGCCAAAGATTGACAAACAAAGAACAAGACCTCTGCCTTATCTCCGTTTAGTTTCAGGTAGTTTTTTCCCATCCGTGCAGCTGCAGCTGTCATACAATGATTGAAATTGGCTGCAAAATCCTCAGGATCTTTGGAGAAGGATTCTATTAACTGTGTGTGGTCAGCATTTGACACAGCCTTCAATCCAATGGAACGAATGAGCTTGGCAAGTGGGGAAACATGCAAATTAAATAATGTATGGCTGAAAGAAGAGGCCTGAGGAACCCCACAGGGCAGAGAGAAAGGTTCAGAGTGACCCTCTGTGATCTACCCGACAAAATGGAGGACAGCACGTTCAGGCCTCTATCATTGATACCTAGTTTCAGCAATCGCTCCATCAGCCAGGAAGAAAAGATGGTGACATGGAATTAAAAGTGGCCATTCTTCAACAAAGAAGATGCATAAACCAAGCTTGCTACACCTATTGTTTTCATTATTCTTTGCTAACATTATTCTGCAGATAAGTTCTCCATGTAATAAGTATGTGTACTGGGGCTTGAGGGATGCAGTTTGCAATCTTTTAACATGATGATCCTCATACTGGGAAATTGGTTTGAATTTTGTGATCACATGGTTTCCTTTAAAGAGCACCACCAATGTAAACAGTAGGAGCTATATTATCCGATCTAAAGTATGATGCATACCCTTCTCGCTCAACTAGTCACAAAGCTGGCAATTCTACTTGCTGCATCCTAAACAATTTCTCAAATAAGAAATGACTTTAAAGAAAATTGTAAGCGCCATTCAGTAAGCCAAATCTAAAAAATGAAAGGAAGAACTGTATTTGTTATTAGTAGTTTTTAACTATGTATTCACAATTTTATTACATATAGGGGCCTATTACGATGTCAGAAAGACGCCGTCTCGGTAATGGGACCGACTGACCTCCGGTCGGCGGTCCCGACCACCTGATTAGGATGCGACCGAACACTGTTCGGTCGCACCGACCTTTTCCTATGTAAGCATGTGTTATGGCCGTAAATACATGCTCCCAAAGGGAAATGGGAGGTGGTGTTAATCTATTCAGCCCATGGCTGGCACCTCATGGTGGCTGCCAAGGGGTGCAGGGATTAACAGGGGGGCACCATAAATTCCCCCTCGACCCCCAACCGGAGGCCGCAAGGGAAAGCGGGCCCTGCTAGGAGCCCCCAAACACGCTTTCCGACAAGGTTTCCATGTCAGAAAGGCCGGCATGGAAACCCTGCCGGAAACCATGCATCGTAATAGGGAGACCGTAAACGGCCATCCATTTGGATTCCGTGCCGGTTCCAAATGGCTGACAGGCTCTATGAGCCCGTCAGAAGCCAGCCGGATTGACCGGCCGGTTTCAATTCCGACTGGCTGAATCAAAATCAGCCGGTTGGATTTGAAACCGACGATGTCGGTCGTAAGACCTCCTACCTGAGGTCGGAGGCCTTACAGCCAACATCGTAATAGGCCACTTAGTGTTTGCTAACTTGCGTGTTAAAAATTGTCTGTTGGAAAAGTACGTAATTGTTAAATCCAGTTCAATCAATCAAGCATGCAATTTCTCAGCTGCTTTAATTGTAGACATATATTAAAGGCAAATTGTATTACTTAGAAATTATGCACCATTGAACAAGACTTCCATTTTAGTCCTATAATCAACATTGCAACAGTACATTTTAAAGGACTAAGTATCTTTGATAATCCGTTTTTCTACCTAGTTTACCTATACTGTGCTTCAATACAATGTTAATATTCATAAAACATAGCACCTGGAATGGAATGCTGGAAGCTGAACAGAATGCGGTCTTTGATTACTGTTATAGGCTGTTCAATGAACATTCTGTGCTACCAGCTCCCTGTTCATATGGTGTGCTACTGGCTCATATCCAGATCATCTCCAACCTCTCTTTACCTCAGTTCCTGGCACAGAAAGGTACACACAAACAAGTTTTTCTATTTAGCCGGGCAACTCTGCCTTTCTTTTTAGTTTATCGAGTGAGACAGCTGATTGACAACCTACTTTTTCACAACCTGCTTTTTTGACAACCTGCTTTCTAACACTGGCTGCACCTAGTGTTTGTTGTGGGTGAAAGCAAGCTCGATCAACCATAGAAGTTAACAACGGTAGCACACACTTCTCTGGTTGATCGGTCTTGCATCCCCCTTGGCAGTGTAAGAAATGGAGTAGGTATAAAAGTTAAACTCCCTGGCATGGATAATAACCTGCTGGACCTGGTGTTGCCAGGCCCATTTATGCCCATTTATGCATGTTGAATTGCTTAGAGCTTAATAGTAGCTCTTAAGCTGGTCGTAAATATCTGAGGAGGGGATGTGTGGTTCGGGAGGTGGGGGGGGGGGTGGGGTTTAGTGAGCGGTAGTAGAGTTCATCTGGGAGGGTTTTGAAGGGTTAGCACTATCTGGGCGAGCACTCTCTGCTCCCCAAGTATTGCTGGAGAAGGTGGTCAGGGCCAGGTTGTGACGCATCCAGTAAAACTGTTCCTGTGTCCAGGAAATTTCGATTCTGGAAACATTGGCCTCTTGGAGTGAAAGAGCAATCCAGGCAACACGTAATGGAAGCCATTTTGTCCATACCTGCATGGCAATAATGCCTACTAATTCATTACCATTGTTATGAGCCCTTGAAGTTGGACTGGGCCTCTAATTGCAGTGAGGGTAATCAACAGCTGTTATTTCCTGTAGTTGTGGATAATAATGATAGTAACAATAATCATAAAATTAATAATCAACGTTTAATACAGATTTTCATGCCACAATGAATGCCAGTTCTAAGCTCTGTAAATTACCCATTGTAATGACTTGGAGTTAAACTTGGAAAACAGAAATTTGAGTCACCATTTTGGGGATTCAAACTTCTGACATGTGGAGCACCACGAGTGTAGGCACAGAGCATCTCAGTTATTTAGCCACCCCTGACCTGATTCTTCCTTCAAAAATGTAAATGTTTGACTGTATCTACAAGAGAAGAACAATTGGACCTTTTTTACGAGTCCAATATTTACATAGCTAATATGGCAATATCAAAAAAGATTTCAATTTAATGTGATACTGTGAGGCACTTGAAAAAAAACACGGTCTACAACTGCAGAGAACATTCAAGAGAGGTATTTGGAAGAAATGGCTTGGGCACGCTTGATGTGACATTTCAAAATAAGTCAAATTCTATATCAAAATAACATCACGTTAATGTCCAGTCAGGAAACATTTTATCCACTGCATCCCAGCCCAAGTAAAGAGATAATTCTACTTTTATCCCTAAATACGCATCCACAGGAGACCCGGACACAGGAGACAGGTCTAAAACAGCATGGACCAGGGTGGAGTATTACGTAAGGGTGCTCTAGCATTTAAGTAATGTTCTTTGCTAGCCTAAAAAAGCAGGAAAAAGAAAATTGTATTGGAATGTTTCCAAATTTCGGCATGAGCTAAAATAGATATCCGTTAACTGATAAGTTGTGATCCGAGATCCACTGGTAGTGGCTTTGGGTCGCATTTATTTCTCGGTGGTCGGGCTGTATTCCCGCTAAGCTGACGGAGTAAATACCTCTGTCGCAATGGTGGAGGCCCCAACCACCAAATTTATAAATGACTGCTAAGCTGGCAGTCAAATATAAAGTATTGGCAGGAACCACTGTCACAGTGGTTCCTGTCAATGCAGTCCGCTACTGAGTTGCTTCAGCATGATGCACCAAACAGTATTCTTATTTTGCTATCAAAAAGAAAAGGAAAAACATTTTTTTTTTAATAAAGAAGTAATGATCCCTTCGTCATGGTGGGAGTCATCTCCTATGGCCGGGAAAGCAATATTTGGTTTTTACTTTCCCTCACCGGCAGATTTTGCCTGGCGGTGACAGACAGTAAAAACACATGGCTACATGGCCGCACCCCCTGATTGGGCGGGCAGACATGTAGCCATTTCTATAATGGCCCTTACTCCATTAGGCCATCTGAGAGGTTTAGCTATGGCGGTGACAGAGTATTCACCGCTGTGCCCTTCTCAACACACGCACACTATGCAAGCATTCCAATGAATTATGGGACCTCACCGCCACCCTCACTCCCGACATAGGGGTCGATTCCGATCTCGGCCGGAAGCGCACCTAACACTATTCGTCCGGAAAAAAACCAAGCCGATCGCGTGTTTCCCGACCGATTCGAACATTCATTCAAACGAGCAAGTACAATGCGCATAACTGCCCAGATCCCGACTCAGCCGTACGTACCCATTCCAGGTCCTGTTCCCCGCCCGAGCCGGATCTGTAAACGCCGAATCGAGTTGCACGGAAGCAAATATACAGCACCTTCCGGCCGGACTAGTACGATGCGCCTTCCGTACGCGCCGAACCCGTCGCTACGTCCGGCACGTCAGAGCATCCGGGAGAGCTGCACATAAGCTCCGATTCGCGCCACAAGATGATCCACGGCTACGAGACGAACAAGCCAGCGACGAGTACGAGTCGAAGCAACGAGAAACACGAACGAGACGAACCAACCATGAATCCCATCGCGCAGGTCCTACCAATACTCTACATCTATTAGCGGAACCGGTACGGACGCGTACGGCGCAGACGGTAAGTCAAACACCCACAACACAAACAAACGACACGTACCCGACATATGTCACACACACATAGGGATGCAGAAATGACGTACACTAGCAACAGCAGAACCATAGGGGCGGGATGGCTATCACCAATGCCATACACACCGATAGGGGCCTGGATGCCTACCACTACCACCACCCCTACTCAGGGGGGGCTGGATGCCTACCACTACTACCATCCCTACTCAGGGGGGGCTGGATGCCTACCACTACCACCACCCCTACTCATGGGGGGCTGGATGCCTACCACTACCACCACCCCTACTCAGGGGGGGCTGGATGCCTACCACTACCACCACTCCTACTCATGGGGGGCTGGATGCCTACCACTACCACCACCCCTACTCAGGGGGGGCTGGATGCCTACCACTACCACCACCCCTACTCATGGGTGCTGGATGCCTACCACTACCACCACCCCTACTCAGGGGGGCCTGGATGCCTGTCACTACTACCATCCCCACTCATAGGGGGATGGATGCCTACCACTACCACCACCCCTACTCATGGGAGCTGGATGCCTGTCACTACCACCACCCCTACTCATGGGGGCCTGGATGCCTACCACTACCACCACCCCTACTCATGGGGAGATGGATACCTACCACCAACACCACCCCTACTCATGGGGGGCTGGATGCCTACCACTACCACCACCCCTACTCAGGGGGGCTGGATGCCTACCACCAACACCACCCCTACTCATGGGGAGCTGGATGCCTACCACTACCACCACCCCTACTCATGGGTGCTGGATGCCTACCACTACCACCACCCTTACTCAGGGGGGCCTGGATGCCTGTCACTACTACCATCCCCACTCATAGGGGGATGGATGCCTACCACTACCACCACCCCTACTCATGGGGGGCTGGATGCCTGTCACTACCACCACCCCTACTCATGGGGGCCTGGATGCCTACCACTACCACCACCCCTACTCATGGGGGGATGGATGCCTACCACCAACACCACCCCTACTCATGGGGGGCTGGTTGCCTACCACTACCACCACCCCTACTCAGGGGGGGCTGGATGCCTACCACTACCACCACCCCTACTCATGGGTGCTGGATGCCTACCACTACCCCCACCCCTACTCAGAGGGGCCTGGATGCCTGTCACTACTACCATCCCCACTCATAGGGAGATGGATGCCTACCACCAACACCACCCTTACTCATGGGGGGCTGGATGCCTACCACTAATCCCACCCCTTCTCATGGGTGCTGGATGCCTACCACTACCACCACCCCTACTCAGGGGGGCCTGGATGCCTGTCACTACTACCATCCCCACTCATAGGGGGATGGATGCCTACCACCAACACCACCCCTACTCATGGGGGGCTGGATGCCTACCACTACCACCACCCCTACTCAGGGGGGGCTGGATGCCTACCACTACCACCACCCCTACTCAGGGGGCTGGATGCCTACCACTACCACCACCCCTACTCATGGGGGCTGGATGCCTACCACTACCACAACCCCTACTCAGGGGGCCTGGATGCCTACCACAACCACCACCCCTACTCATGGGGGCTGGATGCCTACCACTACCACCACCCCTACTCATGGGTGCTGGATGCCTACCACTACCACCACCCCTACTCATAGGACGGGTAATGCATGACACAACCAGCATACTCCAACATAAGGAATGTCAGAAAAAGACATCCCCCCAACACCATGACAAGCGTGTGTAGTCTGTGTCAAATGCCTACAACACTGAACATGACATTGAACATACAATGTGACCCCCTATCACATGTGTCACACATAAATGTGCGTGGCCTCCACAATGCAAGCAGACCATGGCCACTGTGGCAATGGGGTCTAACCCCCCATCATCATAGTGACCAAAAGGTAAGTGTGGGGTCCATAGCTGAAGCACATTTTGAACATTGTGGCAATGGGGTCTAAACCCCCATCATCACAGTGACCAAAAGGTAAGTGTGGGGTCCATAGCTGAAGCACATTTTGAACATTGTGGCAATGGGGTCTAAACCCCCATCATCACAGTGACCAAAATGTAAGTGTTGTCATGGAAAAAGCTGCAAATGCCAAACAGCATGGATGATTCCTGGTCACAGAACAACAAACACATCAGTGGCAAAGTAGTGCTTGTGTCCCATAGCAACATAGATTGGGTGAGGCAAACAGTGCAGTGCAAATAAGACATACCTTTGGCCATGTGCAGACAAACATCACCCATGGGGGCTGACATTGTCAACATTCATCAATTACAGAATGACAGAAGTGACCATCATAATGCAGACCCACATATCTGCACCAATGGACACACAAATGTAGATATCCTGTGGAGACTGTAGATGTGAGGTGAACAAATACCATACCATGGCAGCAATGGGACATACAAACCATGATCATTGTGCTGACTGATGACCTAGGAGTTCCAGGGACAGCAGAGGAAACCCACCAAACAACATACAGCCAATGGGACACCAAAGATATGCCAATGCAGTGGTGCAGATGCACAAACACAAACAGGCAGCCTCACACTGCATATCAAACACAACAGGTGATGGGGGGGGGGGTGTGCCAGTGTCCCCAGGCAACCACACAACACATAAGGAGGCCTGAATCACAATTACACAGATGTGTATACAGTGCCACACAAAAGTAACTCATGGATCTGATTCCCCTATGTGGGCAATCAGGCATTGTTAGATGAGAGGGAGCCCAAATTACACATGTCACACAAGCTTGTAGGAACAGCAACTAACGCAGCAAGAGACAGACCCACCACAGCACTACCCTCAGGGACCCCACATTGTGGTGACACTGGCCTGCATGATAATCCCACTGTGATGACAAAGCTAGATGTCGTTCACACTGTGTACCACAGTCATGTGTCCTGAGCAACAAACTACCATCACACCTACACAAGCACAAATCAATCAGCACAGCCTGTCAGCCAAGGCCAATATGGAGGTAGGGGTCTAGCCGTGCAACAACTCTCATTTGCACACACTCAACACCACACACCTTGATCTCCATCAATGTGCAGCAGTGAAGCTCACATGGACTGGTGACATTGCACATGCACCCATGACAATCCCAGGGGTGGTGGTGGGAACTAAGGTGCAGAAACCCATCACACATGGCCAGTCAACAAGACTCGTGAATGTCTGACACACTGCACAGTACGCCGTACATGGGCATGACGTCAAATCCACCCCAATCAATGGGATCCCGGCCACAGTCACACACCAATGAAGAAGCCAAGGTCACCCACAAAGAACACACATAGACAACTTCCAACATTGCAGCTCTGACCCTGAGGAGTGGCAGCAGTCACACACACAACGTGTCACAATCTCTGAAAGCTACCACAAACTGTAAATTACATGACTTGTGTAACCAACAAGTGCCAAGGGGAATCCTGACTGTGTCCCATCTGCGTTTGCCCACATCCCCAGACCTGACAACAAAGACAACTAGGGATGACAACCTGATGAACATTAGTTTGCCATGCACCCACATCCCGGAGAAACCAGGTCCAAGATGCTGGATGAACACAGGACAACTCAGCAAGCATCACAAACAGGAACATCCCTAGGGACACAGCCTGTGTAGGAAAAGGGGAGGGAACACACACAGACATGCTCACACAACCCACAACACGGGCCCAGCCAATGTCACGGGATTACACACTGCCATGAGGGCACTCCACTCCTGTGGACGGTCCGCTGTGCCAAACCTTGTCTGTGCACCACTCAAACATGTCAGCAGAACACTCGGTCAGTGAGTCAACGACTACAATACACTGAAGGCTCTGCTCACATCAGCCTGGGTACGGGAGTGTCACGTCAGTCATCTGCATACACCCAAAACACGTGTCAAGCAAGTTGCACTGTATACACAGATGAGTCCTTCAACATTGATGTGCTAAACTGCATGTCCAGTGGAGATGGGCACACAGTCAGGGAAACAGAAACATTGAACAGTGGTAAGCCCACCAGATGTGCATCAGTGTAAGCCAAAGATGTTAATTTACAAATGCAAAACGTACATCCCTGTGTCAAATGCAGAACATTACACCCTCAGACTGCAGCAAAGGATGCAATAGATCCAGACTACATTAGGACACATATCCCATGGACCACATGGAGTCCATCACAGCAACACTTCATTTACATGATCTGAACACTATTACAACTGCAAATGCATGATGATACTCATCTACATCATGTACATCCAAAGAAAAACAACAAGTAAACAAAAAGAGGCTTTATTCAGCAAATGTCAAACTAAAAATTCAAGTCCAAAAGAAACTAAGGCCAATGGCCAGTCCAAATACACAGTCCCAACAGGGTGATATGTGACAACTTGTCACCCATTGCTTGCCTGCACTGGTACGGACAGGGGACATCCCCCTCGGAGGGGCATACAAGGGCCAAGCCAGGCACCGCAGGGACAGGATCAGGGGATGCCAGAAGGAGGCAGTGAAGGGGTGGTGGGTGCAGGAGTGTCACCGGCAACTGCAGTGGAGGTGTCTGACTCAGTGGGGGCCGGCACCACTGTAGGGCACAAGTCAAATGGTGTGGGTGCTGCAACCACTGCAGTGGGCCGGTCAGATGGAGTGGACTGGGTCCCCACTGCAGTGCCCGAGTCAGACGGGGTGGTTGTGGACTCCACTGCAGTGCATGACTCCAAGGGAGTGGAAGGGGGGCAGATGAGGTGGGCAGGACAGAGGGGGGACCCGGTCTCCACACCAGTGGCACAAACAGGCAGAGCGTCTGGTTTGGGGGTGGAAGAGCAAGTGGTAGGGGGGGAGGGCCTAAGCAGTTTGGGGATGCGGTATCGGTGTGTGGGGGAACCTGGGTCAGGGTGTGGCGGTGGAACCTGTGGAGTGGTGGGCTGGGGGATGGAGGAGAGAGAGACTGTGTGGTGGAGCTGCGTGGTGGTGGTGGTGGGGTCTTGCCCTTCCTGGTCCGGGGGGACTTTCTAATGGGGTCCTCAGCCTGCCTGTGCCTGGGGGAGGGTGTCCGGGTGTGAGGGGCACTCCCCTCTGTGTGTGGTGGTCGCCTCTTCCGCCTGGACTTCGTGTCAGGTGTATCTGTGGGGAAGAGGCCAAGCTCACAGAGGAAGAGCTTCTGGGAGGGGGGGGGGTTGCAGGTGAGGCAAGGGAAGGGGTTTTGGAGGGAGAGGCATCTGAGGACTGTGCAGTGCTCGTGGATGCGTCTCGGCCCCATCCCCTGTGGGTGAGATATCAGTCCCCTGACTGTGCGTGCGTGTGCGTCTGGATTTTGGCGTGTGTGTCTGTGTGCTGCTTGTGTCTGTGCTGGTGCGTGACGGTGCCGGTGTGTGTGTGCTTGGGACAGGTAGGGTGCTGGGGATTGTGGATGGGGCAGAGGTAGGAGGGGTGAGGGACTGTTGCAGGAGGGACACTGCTGCCGTCAGTGAGGAGGCCATGGACTGATTGGTCCGAGGTAGGGCAGACATGCCAGATGACATGCCCTCCATGAATGACACCAGTTGTGTCAAAAGACCCGTGTGTGCATGGAGGACACTCAGCATTGATGTCTGCCCTACATGGATCTGTTTAAGCAAGTCCACAGACTCCACACTCAGGGCAGCAGGGGGACAGAGGCAGGGGGTGCGGTGCCTGGCATGAAGGAGACACGCTCCCCTACACGGGAGCCTCCACGGACATGTGGGATGGGAGCAGATGGGATGGTGGAGATGGTGGTGGTGGCGGGGACAGACTTGCTTGACGTCGCCTCTGGTCTGCTGACTCCCGCCTCCACAAGGGAGTCCTCACTGGAAGTGCTGTTTTCCCCAGCCGAGGTGGTCGTAGCTGAGGTCTCCTCAGTGTGGCTCCCCTCACCCTCCGTGCCACTGGGTCCCTCGGTCTCCCCTGCAGTGGACCCAGTCTGGCTCTGCCGCTCCTCTTGGTCCGTGGAGCTGTCTCCTCCTGTGGCCGTGGATGTATCTGCAAACAATCAGGATAAACAGAGCAACATTAGTCACCTGTACTGACCACACACACCACAGTAAGTACAGCACATCACAGAGCAAGCCCTGCCATCATTTGCTAGACATTGCAATAAGTGCTGACACTGATTTGAAGACGCCCATTGTCTGCCTGACAGTCAGTCATGCCACACATATCCTACCTGTCCATGCACCCATCTGTCTGCTGCCTGTTGTATGCGACCAATCATATGTGCACACATGCACCACATACACAGTTGTTGGACATCCAAGAGAACATATGGAAATGTGTCACTCCAAACACATGCCATCTCCTGCCACTGACTCAGTACATGTGTCAGGTGAAGTGATGGGCAAAGTCTCTGTTGATATGCGGCTTTTGGTTCCATCACCAGACACAATGATGTCCTCATGTCCTGATAGACAATGCAACAATGGTGTGCATGCAGGACATGTCACACCACTGCTGGATCACCCTTTGCAATTGGAATGTCATGGCACAGGCCTGTCTGGCAAGTCAGTCATAACTGTCTCCTGTCACAGGGGCAGTGCATACACACAACACCAGTCTGCACTGTGTCACAATCATGGAAGTTCCTGAAAAGTAAGCCCTGTAGCTGACAGGTGCACATGTGTACCCCTGGCCAGCCACATCATGAGGACTGAGATGATCCCACGTCAATCAAATGAGACATTTGAGTGACTGCAAACACAAATCCATACACATGAGCACTTCAACGTTTGATGAGAATGAACCAAAGCTGCCTGCACCCCAATGTTTCATACAAAATTGTGCACAGTCAAGGGATCAGAGACCTATGCATTGATCTATGTGCAGATCCCATAGTCATAACTCTGATGGCTGGCCACCCCAAATTGTGAAACACTCCAGGAGTCCAAATAGCAAGGCCACACCACGGTGACACAGAGGCATACACCTGAGTGCCCTCTTCACAATGCCCAATATGTATGCTGACACACGGGAGTGGGAGAACAGAGTGCCTTCGATGTCCGGAGTAGGCATTACAGTCCTGGTCCATGTGCAACATGGTATTACCCTGAACACTAGGCAGGTGGCTATGCATGTGTAACACACATGATGTACATACCACTGAGGCTCCTACCTTGGTCTCTGCAGCAGCATGGGTGTGTGGCACATACCCCAGACATGTGGTGAGTCAGAGCAGCAATTGGAACACATGTTAAAGCCATACCCAGGGTACATGTCAGATCACAGGCATTGTGAGCAATTGTACCACCCATGCAGCCCACCACAAAGTTCCTGTAACTGATGCTGTCCCCAACTTGAACCACAGGTAACTGCAAGTACACAGTACCCAAGTGACCTAAGTCACAGACTGTAAGGGCCACACCTGTGTATCAGATGAGGAGGGGGCATGACACAAGTGAGGGACATGAGTCCAGGACGACATGACAGTTGTACTGTGGAAGTGGAGCCAGGCTAAAGGAGTGCATAGAGCATGTCAGTGCATAGTACACAGTTGAGGCTAGCACTTACCCCCTCATTGCTGCTGTCTGGCCTTCAGCTGCCCATCCAGGTCAGGGAAGACCACCGCCAGGATCCGGAGCATGTGGGGGGTCAGGGTCCGGTGTCCGCCCCTCCTGCGAGGAGGCGACAGCTTCAGCTGGACCCTTGCGATCCTCCGGGTCCAGCCCTGAAGGTCCTGCCACCTCTTCTGGCAGTTTCGGATCCTGCGCCTGTAGACCCCCACCGATCGTACTGCCCGGACGATGGTCAGCCAGATGTCCTGCTTATGGTGGGCATCAACCTGTGAGGATGACAAAGTGAAAAGGCCATTACTACACATGCAACATTTCCGTGCATCACACAGTTGGATATACATGTCTCAATCACAGGGGCATATGATGTACACAGGCAGTGCAACTATGGCTATGGACAGTTTGCCAGCAGTTACCACATGGTATCATTGCCTGGGAAGTCAAAACTTGTTGGAATGCACTGTTACTGCACTATACCTGTTCAGTGCATGTAACTACACACTTTGGGGGCTGACAACTACTCAGTGAGCATGCTAGCCAGTGGTGTGCACACTGTAAGTCTTGCTAGTCAGACAACATGCACAATTAGTAAGGCAGTGGACAGCACACTCACCTGCTCCCCTGGTTTCCCATACAGCTTGCTGTACTGTGGAAGGAGGCTGTCCAGCAGGGCCTGGTTCTCCTCAGTGCTGAAGGCTGGGCCTCTCTCCACAGTACGTGCCATTGCAGTAGCCAGAGGATGCAGACACAGCAGCAGTGGTGGTGGCAGATGTCGTCCTGGAGCATGTAGTGCAGGCAAGTGAGCTCTCAGGGGAACAGCCAGCATTATATGTGTGCTGCAGAGGCAGATACTGTCCCATGTGTCCAAAGTGATAGGTCCAAGTGGTTTGCATCTTCTGAATCTGGCCAATCCATGGAATTGCACCACTTATACACGCCCACAGCATCCTTCAAAAGTTCAACTTCATGACACCCATGAATTTGCAACATTGTTGTGGGTGGCCAACTGAATTCACTGCATCAGACTCGTTAAAGCTTCGAAAACGCGTCCGTTACCATGTCAGGCCATAGCCAATGCGTGCGCACCAATCGGACCATTGCAGTACAACGCGTATTTCGAAAAACAACACGCATCCGTCCACATCATATGCAATGGCCAATGCGTGCGCACCGATCGGTCCATTGATGTACAACGCGTATTTCCGTCCACATCAAATGCAATGGCCAATGCGTGCGCACCGATCGGTCCATTGCTCTACAACGCGTATATCGGATGACAACACGCATCCGTCCACATCATATGCAATGGCCAATGCGTGCGCACCGATCGGTCCATTGTTGTACAACGCGTATTTCTGTCCACATCATATGCAATGGTCAATGCGTGCGCACCGATCGGTCCATTGCTGTACAACGCGTATATCGGATGACAACACGCATCCGTCCACATCATATGCAATGGCCAATGCGTGCGCACCGATCGGTCCATTGCTGTACAACGCGTATTTCTGTCCACATCATATGCAATGGCCAATGCGTGCGCATCGATCGGTCCATTGCTGTACAACGCGTATATCGGATGACAACACGCATCCGTCCACATCATATGCAATGGCCAATGTGTGCGCACCGATCGGTCCATTGCTGTACAACGCGTATTTCTGTCCACATCAAATGCAATGGCCAATGCGTGCGCACCGATCGGTCCATTGCTGTACAACGCGTATTTCCGTCCACATCATATGCAATGGCCAATGCGTGCGCACCGATCGGTCCATTGCTGTACAACGCGCATATCGGATGACAACACGCATCCGTCCACATCGTATGCAATGGCCAATGCGTGCGCACCGATCGGTCCATTGCTGTACAACGCGCATATCGGATGACAACACGCATCCGTCCACATCATATGCAATGGCCAATGCGTGCGCACCGATCGGTCCATTGCTGTACAACGCGTATATCGGATGACAACACGCATCCGTCCACATCATATGCAATGGCCAATGCGTGCGCACCGATCGGTCCATTGCTGTACAACGCGTATATCGGATGACAACACGCATCCGTCCACATCATATGCAATGGCCAATGCGTGCGCACCGATCGGTCCATTGCTGTACAACGCGTATATCGGATGACAACACGCATCCGTCCACATCATATGCAATGGCCAATGCGTGCGCACCGATCGATCCATTGCTGTACAACGCGTATATCGGATGACAACATGCATCCGTCCACCTCATATGCAATGGCCAATGCGTGCGCACCGATCGGTCCATTGCTGTACAACGCGTCCCTGTACAAATCACTCGCATATGTCACCATGGTTGTCACTGGTGAGCGTATGCCAGCCACAATTACTTGCCAGGAACTCAGGGGCACACCTACAACACCACAGCCTGTCCACACTGTATCCTAAGGCATGTAAGGCTGCATTACCTGTGTGTGTATGGGGGTCAACATGTGGTTTTTTTGGTGGCACTTGGGGGCAGCCACTCCCAGGCTGTGCACGTGTTCATGGGGACAGAATCCTTTGTGTGTTGTGCACATGACCACTGTGATGTGCAACTGTTCAGTTCAGGGCATGTGGCATGGTCACATTTCCAGGTTGTGTATGTGTATGTCATGTCACATACACCCCGAGTCCCATGTGGGAAGGTATGTACGTCACAGGGTGACCCATTGCCACAATAGTGATGGCCCTCCACAGTCTGTGTGCATGTTGTGTTTCAGATGTCTCTGATTCAATGTGCACAATGGGAGACAGTCTCCACATCCACGTTGTTTGTGCATCGACTTTGATGTTGTGCGTGTGTGTGTCACAGACGTCCATGTCTGTCCTGCAGAGGCAACAGGGGCCACTACCTGTGGGAGTCATGGTTGTTTTGCTGACGTGTACATGATACGCCATGTCATGCCACTGTCCATGTGGCAATACAGGGTCCCTGGGAATCTACCTGTCAATGAGCTGTGATGCCTGTGGCACATCTGTCCTCACTTGTCACTGTGGTGTGTGTTTGGAACGTGACAGCAGTACATGGGTACTGTGACACAGCCTAATGATTTCCCATAGCACGACCTGGAACTTGTTGTCAACACATGTTGAACTGTGATGTTAGATGTTGGCCATGTAGGTGCCATATATGTCCATACAGAACGGCACACACATCAAGTACTTGTGTCTTGTAATGATGTATCATGTGAAATTGAGTATGGTCAATGCCACATATGTGGGGTGACTGACAATCTTTCTTTGTTCACCTATGCACTGCAGGGCACCAGCTGTCCATAGACCATTCCCTGACCTTGCAACCATGGTTGAACGTGACTGCATCCGACGGTACCGCTTCAACAGGCCGCTGATTGAGGAATTGACGGTGCGGTTGGCCCCACATTTGCAACCTGGCCGGACATACCCTACAGCGCTGACCCCCAAGGTGAAGGTGATGGCAGCCCTACACTTCTTTGCCACCAGTACCTTTCAACACACTGTGGCGTCTGCTGGTGGGATGTCACAGACCATGTTCAGCCGTGTGCTATGCGATGTTTTGGAGGCAATGTTGAGATACCTGAACCAGTACATCTATTTCCCTAAACGTCAACAACTCACTGACGTCAAGAGTGACTTCTATGCCCTGGGGAGGATGCCACATGTCATTGGCTTCATTGATGGGACACATGTGGCTTTGGTACCACCACAGGCACATGAGCAGGCATACAGGAACAGGAAACATTACCATTCTATCAATGCTCTGGTGGTATGTCTTGCAGATATGAGCATCTCACATGTGTGTGCCCGTTTCCCCGGTTCTGCACACGATGCCTACGTGATGAGGAGTAGTCGCATCCCGAGGATGATGTCACAGATGCAGAACCAGCGTGCCTGGCTTGTCGGTGTGTACTGACTTTTTACCATTGTGTGTGTTCGGCAATGTTGTATTCCACCCTCTTTACCCAACTCAGCTAATGTGCAATTGTCTGTATGTAGGTGACTCCGGATACCCCAACATGCCGTGGTTGCTGACACCCCTCAGGAACCCTGTGACACCAGCCCAGATGCGCTACAATGAGGCACATGGTCGGACCAGGAGAGTGATCGAGCGGACATTTGGTCTCCTGAAGAGCCGCTTTCGCTGCCTGGACAAGACAGGAGGGGCCCTCCCATATGCCCCAGCAAAGGTGTGCAAGATTGTCATCGTCTGCTGCATGCTACACAACCTGGCAGTGCGGAAGGAGTTGCCTCTCATCCTGGATGACGATGACCAACATCCGCCACCTGTGGAGGATCCTGGCCTGGGCCACGATGCCAGTGATGATGATGATGATGATGGTGATGTCCGCACACAGCTCATCACCAACTTCTTCAGCTGAATGTGAGTATCCAGAGATGTCATGTCAATGATTTGAGTTTGCATGATATGTGTTGGTGGTGCTCTGTTGCTGTTTGAGTGTGGCCATGTGCTACTTGACTGGATGCGTGCAGCGATGTGTCCTTACAGGTAGTCTGTACTCCCCAACAGTGTTGACATGCTAACTTGGTTTTGTGTAGGTATCTTGTGACATGTATTGGGCATGAGTATTGCAGTTCTGTCCTGTTCTTCAGTGCTTTTGACTGTGTGTCATGTCTGTCCTTCACAGGGTGCTTTCAGAGTTGTTTGGTCAATTCGGATCCCCCGACACCATGATTCAACTTCCAGGGTGGAAGCATTCATTTCCCTACAGGTGATGTGCCCCACACCCCTGGACTTTATTTCTTCTACACTTGTTGACTGTGTGGCCACTGCCACGTGGGATTACCTTGCATCTGTAGTGGAAACAACATGTTGCAAATGTGTAATAAACCTGTGCTTCACTTTGGGATGTGCGTTGTCTGTGGTCACACATCTGACTGACATTTGCTTACTGCACCTGTGGGCTAGTTAACAGAGACTGTGAATAGGTGTGGTGTCTGTGCATTCCACTGTATTTCCTGGCAACATCAGTGTAGGCGATGAGTCAGATGGCCCTGGTGTGTATGTGTTGTGTTGCCCTAGTGGTGTGTCTCCCTCATATGTGTCACATCTCCATGACTCACATGACGGTGTTGAACTTGCTGTAGCAGTTAGCATGCACAGTGTCATTTAGCAGATCATCATCTCCATGACAAAAACAACGTTGGAATCACAACAGAGGCAAGTATGGTGTATTAGTGAGTTTATTTACATACATGTGTGAGGATAGTGCACAGGATGGTGGGTGCTATACATTGGGATTGGAATCCGAAGTTCCCAGATGAGTTGGAAGTGTTGGTAGCAGAAATGTCCTGAGTAAAGTCCACAGTCATCTGATGCATTAGTCCAACTTAAACTCCCCATGTCATGTGGGAGAGTTGTGTTGCATTTGACAGGGTGAACAGTTTGCACACAAAGGAGAATTTCCAGAACAGGTGTTGGGTTCCTGGGGGATGTACATGGCCATCGGCCTCTCAGTTGTCCTTCCTCGGACGGCCCCTCTTCTTTCTGGGGGGACCCTCACGTGCAGGCCGCTGCGGTGCAGAGGACTCTCCACCAGAGTCATCCTCCCTCCCTGTAGCAGTTGCAGTTGTTGCAGCACCAGATGTTGTGGGCACACAGGGAGGTGTGGCCATGTTGGTGCTAATCTGGTGGAGGCATGTCAATATGTCCCTCTGCACCGCTGTCAGTTCTTCCAATGTGTCCCACTTGGACTCCATGCCAGACACGTGTGTCTCCACACAAGACATGTGTGTCTCCACACGGGACATGTGGGAGTCCAAGCGGGCATGATGGGCAGCCTGCTGCTGTTGAATGTCCTTGAGGATCCCCACTACCTGGCTGACCTCTCCGGTGCTATTCTGGTACGCATCAGCAATGCGTACCAGTTGTGGGTCATCATGCAGTCCAGACCCCTCTGCAAACAGTGACATCTGCCTACCACCCCTCCCACCACCCCTGGCCACACGTGCGGGACCTGCGGTGGCACGCACAGGTGACCCTAGGCCCCCTTGGGGGTTGGTACTGGGGTTGTTGTCCGTTGCTTCACGGTGGGCTGTGGTCCCTGTGCTGCTGTCATTGAGTGTCCTTGGTCTGTCCGTGTCGGCGGGGGTGGTCTGTGTGTCGGCAGATGGAGGAATGGGTGCAGGGGGTGCAGATGGTGGTCCTGCTGGTGCTGCATGATGACTCACACCGGAGGTGCCAGGTTGGTCTTCGCCATCCGATGAGGGTAGAAGCTGTTCCACACCAGAGAGCTCATGGGCCACCGGAGCCTGGGACAGGGACTCCTCCTCATCTGCTGCTGTGTCCCCATCATCACCTGTTTTTGGAAGAGACACACAATGTATGTTATGTTTCTGCAGGCATCAATGGTTCAAACACATGGCAGTTGTGACTGTACCTCTGGATGCGGCCCTGTACAGTGCATTGTCCTAAGTTGTCACAGTCAGAGGTTGATATTGGTGTGGCTCATTGTCCTGCCAACCTGATGCTTTGCAATGTGGATGTTGAGGTGTGTGCATGACCTGCATTGGTGGTATTTGGTTGACATCCGGACCTCCTTCTCCCCCCAGCCCAGTTATCCCACCATGAAGCATGCCACCCTTGCAGTGGGTGCAGGTTAACTCTCAGGATGTCAGTCAGTGGTGTCCTGCTGTTGGTTGGTGCCCAGTTCCCAGCAGGGCCTGGTACTCCCCACAGCAGTACCCAGTGTCAGCCACCTTGTCAGTTCTTTTCCACTCCCTGTGATGTGAGCATGGTTCAGAGTGGTGTTGATGGGCCAATTGTGAGGGTGACCAATATCTGTGACTACAACTCCCATCATGCTATTGCCTACACCCCCCTTCCCAGCATGCCCATACTTCCTTCCTTTTGAGTCGACTTCACTGTGTGTGAGTGTGACAGCAATGGCAAGATGTCAGTCAGTGGTGTCCTGCTGTTGGTTGGTGCCCAGTTCCCAGCAGGGCCTGGTACTCCCCACAGCAGTACCCAGTGTCAGCCATCTTGTCAGTTCTTTCCACTCCCTGTGATGTGAGCATGGTTCAGAGTGGTGTTGATGGGCCAATTGTGAGGGTGACCAATATCTGTGACTACAACTCCCATCATGCTATTGCCTACACCCCCCTTCCCAGCATGCCCATACTTCCTTCCTTTTGAGTCGACTTCACTGTGTGTGAGTGTGACAGCAATGGCAAGATGTCAGTCAGTGGTGTCCTGCTGTTGGTTGGTGCACAGTTCCCAGCAGGGCCTTGTGCTCCCCACAGCAGTACCCAGTGTCAGCCATCTTGTCAGTTCTTTTCAACTCGCTGTGATGTGAGCATGGTTCAGAGTGGTGGTGATGGGCCAATTGTGAGGGTGACCAATATCTGTGACTACCACTCCCATCATGCTATTGCCTACACCCCCCTTCCCAGCATGCCCATCAGTGGCGGTTTCTCCCTGAGGGCGTCGGGGCTCCGCCCCCGTTACATTCAACAAAAGAAGTGCACAATGCTCATATTTTATTAAATAAAAAAATACCCGTTTTTTTAGTCTTCTAAATTATACTCTGCCAGTAGTGAACACAGGGCACTGTCTGCCCCACTCATCGATACTGCTGCCGTGGCCCGTGACAGTGGCTGTTTTGAAGTCTGGATGTATGCCACGTGACACTCTCCTTGCATGCTCCCTGGGCAGGCCTAAAGAAGCCTAAGTGTTTGCCGGCTCGGTTCATCAGCTCGGCAAAGACCTAGCTTCAGGGCCCAGTCTCCACCCCCTAATGGCGTGGAGGTTAAGTTAGCCACGGGCGTTTTAATACCAAGCCCGATATCGCTAACCCTCCACGTCAATCAGGGAGTGGAGAGCTTGTCACCACACCCCTTTCCCAACTCATTACAGGGCGTGCTGGGACCCACCCTGTGATGAGTTGGGAAAGGGGTGTGGCAGGCGGGAAGCTGAGGAATCGAGTCTGCGCAGACTCGACCTCAGACTGCTTCGCACACGTGAGTCTGCACTCTCCACTGTGGTGGAACTCACTGGAAGGATTGGAAGCCATTTGATTAACTGTGTCATAGTTCGACTCCAGCGAGACGGGACACGGACTGCATTTAGAGCTGACTCTGAGAGGCCCAAGACAGTCCATCATTACTGCAGTGCACCGCTGGCAGCAGCTAGTCCCAATGGTTGCTGCTTGCTGCTGCCACAGCACTGACTGGACTGCAGGTTGCTGGACTAAAGTGAACTCAGGAGTCAGCAGTTCACCAGCGCAGGTAAGGCCCAGGCGGGCATTTTTTAAAGTTATATTTTGGCTTTGTTTTTTTTGGTTTGTCCTGCTCGGAGAATTTGCTCTTAATTTTAAACATTTTAGGCCTCTCTCTATCCACCATCTGCAGCCCTCTAATTAGGTCCATCCATGGGCTCCGTGGCGCGTGCTGACTCGGAGCTTTATTAATGTATTTTGTATCACAGAGGTCGAGGTATTAAAATGTACAGATTATGAGGCTGTTGCCTGGCTCGCACCGCTTCGAAACCAGCTTTAAGGCGGACAAAGGTGGGAGGGGGCTCTTTTCTGCTTCCAGGGGTCACGGACACACAACAGTCTGCCAGGTGCCCTCTGAGTTGTTGTTCTACGTGAATATGGGTGCAATTCGAAGAAAAGTGCAATGAGGAGCAAAGCATCGGATCACATAAAAAACACTGGGTCAAATCAACCCGAATTGTAGTGGCAAGTAAGGGGGAAACAACATTATCACGACAAAAGACAAACAGATGAACATGAAATATTGTTTGTGTGTGTTTCGGTTAGTGTGTGAATACTTGAGTGTGTTGTGCACCTGTGTATGTGAAGTAGTGTGCATATTGTGTGTGTATGTAGTTGGTGTTGATGCACAAAGGGTTTGTGTGGTTGCTATCGATGTGTGCGTGTGTGGTGTATTTTTGCCTATTTCTCTATTGTTTATTTTGCTCTTTATTTCAGGGCAGGTTTTGTGATTCCTGCATATTCGTGTCATTTTGCATCTTTGCGAGTTTGTAATGTGTATATATACGCCTGTCCTTTGTGCAGTACTTAAGTTATTCCAATACTTATATGTTTTAATAATATTCGCCTGTGCCTGGCACCTACACCCGTGGCATGCATGCAGGTTTCATTCATAGATTGTATTTGTTATGACGTATTCCTCCCATCACTCTCTCCTATAGATTCATGGGCCTCTTACAAACAAGCTGTTTGCTGGTGTAGGGCATGCTGCTACAGCCTGTGTTGAGAAAAGTTGGGTAGGAGGGGGCTATGGGGGATTGTGGTGATTTTGTTGAGCAGCTCCTGTCAGAAGGAAGGGGGGTTTAATGACATGATCGCTGCCCCCCGCACACATGCCAACAATAGGGGTCGCATTACCTGCAATGAGCAGGCTCCAAGCCTAGAACTCCATCATCGTGTCGTTCACCTTCTGACTCAGGAGCTAAGCATCTTTCCTGGGTATCCCAGGCCCAGCAACGCCATCATCCGATCTGTGTACCACCTCCTACTGCAGAGTCCTGCACAAACACCGAGCCCTGCACCACGGTGTTACAACGCTCTCTGTCACACCATCCTTGTCAGCACTTGTCTGCACTGTCACACCATCCTTGTGTGGATAGCTGTCTTGACACTGCACGGGAATGGCATATTAATGATAGCACTAGGGTGACACTAAACATTGGTTCCACTACACTATGGTGATACATTGGGAGGGATAGACTGTGGTGGTGACAACAGGTTGGTACATTGCACGACGGTGACACTGCACAGTAGTGACAGAACAGGGATTGCACTGCATGCCGGTTACACTGCGCGGTAGTGACAGCACAGTGGACAACATTGCACCAGGGTAAAATT
This sequence comes from Calotriton arnoldi, assembly GCA_963921515.1. NCBI lineage: Eukaryota > Metazoa > Chordata > Amphibia > Caudata > Salamandridae > Calotriton > Calotriton arnoldi. Next base: position 220,490 of record CAWUFW010004012.1, on the reverse strand, counting down.
TGCTTGAAAATGCAACATTTGCACACTTTTTTAAAAAAAGTTCTCAGGGGGAGAACCCCCTCCCCAATATCCCTTATGGCGGTCGGGCTCGCCACAGTGCACTCACCGCAACTTATACGCCTCACCACTTTCAAATGTCACCAGCCGCCACTGATGCCCATACTTCCTTCCTTTTGAGTCGACTTAACTGTGTGTGAGTGTGACAGCAATGGCAAGATGGCTGACAGTGGTGTCCTGCTGTTGGTTGGTGCACAGTTCCCAGCAGGGCCTTGTGCTCCCCACAGCAGTACCCAGTGTCAGCCATCTTGTCAGTTCTTTTCCACTCCCTGTGATGTAAGCATGGTTCAGAGTGGTGTTGATGGGCCAATTGTGAGGTTGACCAATATCTGTTACTACAACTCCCATCATGCCATTGCCTACACCCCCCCTTCCCAGCATGCTTATACTTCCTTCCTTTTGACTCTGCTTCCCTGTGGGGTAGTGTGCCTGTGCTGACAGGATGGCTGACAGTGTTGTCCTGGCGTTTGTTTGGCTACAAGTCCCAAGAGTGTCCCTGTGCTTCACACAGCATAACCCAGGGTGGTGGTTCTTTGTGGGATATTTAATTAGAGTGTGAGGCATTGCATTCTCCCAGGTGAGTTGTGTGGAGTTTGTGTTAAGGGGGTGTGTGAGAAAAACTGCTTGTGTCTATGGTCAGAGCTGTCAGTCCTCCTTCCCACCCAGCCAGATATCCCACCATGGAACATGCTTCCATTGCAGGGAGTGCAAGTTGTCTTTCAGGATGTCAGTCAGTGGTGTCCTGCTGTTGGTTGGTGCCCAGTTCCCAGTAGGGCCTGGTACTCCCCACAACAGAGGACTGTTGGACTTGGCCCTTTTGGCAGGTTCACCCCTAAACTTTTTGCCTGTCTCCTAGCCTTTTTTCTGTGTAGTGTTGGTGGTTTTAGGCCTCTGCGCACTTTAGCACTGGGTCCCAGTGTAAAGTGCGTGCGCACTCTGAGTGCATGTGGTGAGATTGGCCTGCCCTCCCATAGGAATGCATGGGGGATATGTGTGTCCATGGTAATTCCTGGTGTGAGAGGAGGGCAGGGGCGAGTTTAGTATGTGCGAACTCGTGAGAATAAATGCTGCGCAATGGTGTGCGCAGATTTATTGTGACTAGTGGAGAAGTGCCACTTTTAGAAGTTGGCATTTATGTGTGCTCTGTGTCTGCCTGCCTGATGTGAATTGCATGTCTGGCTTTGTGAGTGACAGGGGCTGGGAGGTGTGTGTGGCTCCAGGAGGGGCAGGGTGAGTCAGCGCAGGGCTGAATAGGGAGATCTGCATCTAGATGGGAAGGAGGAGTTGCACCTGGGACCTGGATAGGGCTGGGCCTTCCCTCCACAATGCTGGCTCCACCCCCTGTGGTGCGTCTGATGTCCCTAGCCTGTCCTGTGAAAGGAGAGAGGAGCTGAGCAAAACAAAGTGCTCCAAAGCTCCCCCAAACCAGTTGCATCTGGTTTTCCCTAAACCCTGCACCTTTAGACAAAGGAAAAGGTGTATAAAAGAAGGGGCTGTGACCCCATGAAAATGTTCGGTTCTGTTGAGCTGTTCCTGTGCTGAGGGGGGCCTGCTGCTGGGCTCCAGGAGGAACCGCCACAAGGGACTGCCTCCCTGCTGGAGGGCCCTGTGAGCTGGCCTGCCTGGGCCCAGCCTTGTGCCCCTAAAAATCTTTGCTGTTGGAGCTGGGGCTCCTAGCGCCTCGTGAGCGCTCTGATTTTCATTGCCTGAGGACGAGGGCGTGTGAGCCCTGCAGCACTGAGTTGCACGTCCCGGAGAGGAATCCCCGGCGTAGGGATTCCCCCGAGTTGCTGCAAGGAGAGCAGGTGCCCACCCCGTATTGTGCCTGCCGAGCGGGAGCCTACCCCGCTTTATGAATATTTTAAAGGTGGGTGCCCACCCCACATTGTGGTGTCTTTAGAGCGGGTGCCCGCCCCGCTCTATGCTTTTATCTGGGTGCCCACCCCGCATTGCCCCCGAGATCGCCGCGGAAAACAGAAGACAGGCAAGTTGCCTGGTTGTGGGCGGGCCGACCGGAAGCTGACAGGGCCGCCCAATCGCAGCATGGCTGCAGCGGAAGTCAGGCTGTGGTAGCCTGGACGTGGGCGGGGCTCCCGGGAGCTGGAGGGAGCCCCGCGTGAGGCCGCAGAGATCGCCAGTGGTCGAGAAGGAGACAGAGCCTCGCAGGCTTCCCCCCCCCCCGTGATTGCATCCTTCTTGGTGACACGAGAGGCGAGCCCGCACCGGACGACCGGAGGAGACCCAGGAGGGCCCGGTGAGTGGGGCTGCCTGGGGAGCGAGAGCGAGGCACATTGCCGGTGCCTGTTTACCTGAGCGGACCCGCAAGAGAGCGGGCCGCTCCAACGAAGGGGGCATTTTCTTCTTCATGGCACCCGGAGGAGCCCGGTGATTGGGGCTCCCCCAGGCACTATTAGTGCCAGTGCTAAGTCGTAGTTGGGACCGATCGAGGGTTCCCAGGGCACCGTAGTGCCAAGGCATTTCCCTCAGCTGCCCCGCCTGACAGTGGGCAGCTGCAACGTTTTGGGCCAGATCCTTTTTAGAAGTCCCGGAGTGGGACTTGGGGGCATTTCTTTTTGAGGTCAGAGGGCACAGTGAGTGCCAGTACCCACAGTGATCTGCACAGCTGCACCGCAATTAGCGGCAGCTGCAACGTTTAGGTCAGTCCATTGCTAAGAGTCCCAGTGGGGACCCAGGAGGCACAGTGGTGCCAGCGCAATTGCGCGCTTGTGACTCTGCTGCATTGGCAGCTACGCCCTGACTATTGGGACATAGGGCATTGGAGCCCTCTGAGAAGGCCAGTTGGCCAGGGGGCTGCGCTAGGTTGTTAGGGGCGCCAGGCTCTACATGGGATTTATGTGGTGCACTGGAACTGTGATTTATGCACCCTGGTTTATACCTCTACTGTGGTCTAGGTGAGGAGGTTACTTTCTACTGTGATTTATGCCCCTAGCGTGATTCAGGATTAGGAGGTTATTGCGTAATGTGATTTATGCTGATGAGGTGGGCCTAATAGGTTTTATGCCCAATGTGATAATGCTAAGGTCATTATTGTGCCAGTAGTGACTGGTTGTGTTTTATATATACTTACCTTTTCTGATGGTTCTGACCGTGGCCCGATTGGCCCGGTCCTGTATATAATCCCCTGTAAATACTGCCTAGTGCCAGTTGGCACAGTGTACCTTGTGTGATTATATTCTAATGTGTTTTTATAATACAAAGGCTATTTTTATATAACCTTGTGTGGAGTCTCCTTTTGTGGTGTGCCTAGTGTGTTGCTGCTGAGTGGGTATTGCGCAAGTGCTTTACACATTGCCTCCGGGATAGGCCTGACTGCTCGTGCCAAGCTACTAAGGGGGTGAGCAGGGGTTATCTTGGGTGTGTAACTCCCTCGCCCTGACTAGAGTGGTGGTCTCTGCCTGGCTTTGGCGCAAGCCTTAGCCAACCAGAGATCCCATTTCTAACAAGGACCATTGTCAGACATCTTTGAAGTGGCTTTTCACTCCCTGTGAGGTGTGCATGCTTCAGTGTGAGCTTGCTGGGCCATGTGGGTGGGGGATGTTGAGCTGTGACTACCACTCCCATCATGCTATTGCCTACACCCCGCTTCCCAGCATGCCCATACTTCCTTCCTTTTGAGTCGACTTCACTGTGTGTGAGTGTGACAGCAATGGCAAGATGGCTGACAGTGGTGTCCTGCTGTTGGTTGGTGCACAGTTCCCAGCAGGGCCTTGTGCTCCCCACAACAGTACCCAGTGTCAGCCATCTTGTCAGTTCTTTTCCACTCCCTGTGATGTGAGCATGGTTCAGAGTGGTGTTGATGGGCCAATTGTGAGGGTGACCGATATCTGTGACTGCAACTCCCATCATGCTATTGGCTACACTGACTTCACCAGCATACACAGCATTCCTTCCTTTCAGTGAGCTTCCCTGTGAGGTGGTGTTCTAGTGGTGGCAAAATGTCTGACAGTGTTTGTTGGTTAGATTTGTGCCACTGCCTTGCTCTATTTGTTGTTAGGTTTGTACATGTCATGACACAGTTACATATCACTATGAGATGGCATGTATTGTGTTTATCTAACTAACATACACATCTTGGGATGATTATCTTTTGGTTGCTTTGGATTTGCTAAGGGTGCATGGTTTGACTATCCCCTTGACAGTGATGTGTATGTATTGTCACACAATATTGGGTATATTGGTTGTGTACTCACCAGGCTCTGGGATGTTTGATAGTCCATATACGCTCACTGGTGGTAGGATGGCCCGCACCTTCTCCTCCCAGGGCCTGAGGTATACTGGTTTGGCAGGAGGGCCACTGCCGGTGCGATGACTCAAGGCGTAATCCTTCTTTAGTAGGTCCTTGACCCTCCTGCGCACTTCATACCACCTGTTCTGGATGTCTTCCTTTGTGCGCAAACATGGTGATTGTGCGTTCACCCTGTCGACGATCCTTTCCCACATCTTGGTTTTCTGCGACATGGGTGTCTGTTGGACCAATGTACCAAACAACTGTGGCTCTACCCGGAGGATCTCATCTACCAGGACTTCCAATTCACTGTCTAGGAACTTTGGAATCTTCTTTGGGGGCATGTTGATGGGTGGTGGTGGGTGTTGATGTGTGTGTGAGTGTGCAAGTGAGGGTGGGTGGGTGTAGGTTTTGCTGGGTGTATGTGAGGGTGCTATTTGGGAGGTGCTAATGGTGTGTGGCTTGTGTGATGGATGAGTTGTGAGTGTGTCTGTGTTTGCTGTCTGATGGTGTTCTGTGCTGGCAGGTCAGTTGAATTTGCAAAGGATCATGGTAGTGATTTGTGGCCTTTATAGGGGTGGGGTTGTGGGTGTGTCTTTGTTCCATGTTTTTTCACCCCTGTATTTATTAACTTTGTCATTGCTTGTTTGGCCCTTTTTTTGGGTATTTTTCCTTTGTGGGTTTTGGGCATGTAGGAGACGTTCTTCTGACCGAGTAGGACGCTGAAGTTGGCTCGTGCAGGCTTCTCCGAGTCTTTCAAGCTGTGTTTCTGCTGTGTTTCATGTGCGGCGTACGCGTCCGTCGCGGAGTATTGGGTTGCTTCGGCTCGGTTTTGTATGCGTGTCGGTCGTGCGGCTTGGGCTCCGTGCGACTCGGTCTGGTTTTCCACGCATTGCATCGTACTGCGCGGGTCAGAGTTCGTGGGTACGTTTCTGTCGGGTTCATTCCTGGTGCGTGTCGGTCGGTTCGATTCGCGTGGTTTTCCGGCCGGATAGCTGGTTTCCGTGCGGTTCGGTCGCTCGGCTTGTGTTCCGTGCGAGTCGGTCGTGATTCACATGCATTGCATCGTACTACGCGGATCGGTCAGCGCCGGTACGTGTCGGTCGGACAATATTCCCGTACCGAGTCGGTCGGTACGTTTTCCGGCCCGAATCGGAATCGGCCCCATAGTCTTTCTCACTGAGACCTGGCTCAACCCCACATCCACCCCAGACATTGCCACAGTGATCCCCGACGGATATAAAATCACTCACCAGGCACCACACTAACAGGCTGGGAGAAGGAACAACGATCATCCACAAAGAGACCATACAATGTACCACCATCACCGTCAACACCACCACCCCCATGGAACATCGCAACTTCAAGCTCACCACGGACGACAAGACAACCATCAGAGGCACCCTCGCATTCCGACCCCGAGGCCCGCGCTGCAGCTTCTGCAACACCATCACAGACTTCATTGCGCCCCTAGCCTTAGACTCCAAGGACTACATCTTCCTCGGCAACCTAAATTTCCATATCGACGACCCCAATGACAAAAACACTGCACACCTCCTCGACAGTATGAGCAGCCTCGGATTGACCAGATTGTCCATGACCCTACAGACACCACAGGACACATGCTGGACCCAATTTCAAACTCCAGCAACCGCATCAAATACAGCCATGTCCCAGAACTCACATGGACCGATCACTCCATCGTCCACTTCAGCCGCCACACTGCCATCCCCAAGACGACCAACGCCCCCCACCACAGGTGAAATAAAATCTCAGTGACCATCTGGAGGAACGTCTTCAACACCTCCAAACCTGCTATTGCCACCAACCTCAAACAGGGAGTGAAAACCTTCAATGCCTAGATCACCAATTGAGCACACAGCATCGTCCCAATCAAGAGCAACATCCAGAAAAAATCCTCTTAAAATGCCAGCTGGTACACCCAAGAACTCGGAACAGCGAAATAAGACAGCAAACAGTTGGAGAGATGATGCATCAGCAAGGACACCTCCAACAGGGCAGCCTTCAAGACCTCCCTCAACCTCTACCACCACCTGCTGAGGGCAACAAAGAAGACAGCCATTGCCGCACGCAGAGAAACCAGTGTCAACAACACCAAGGAACTTTTCAACATCATTAAGGAATTCTCGAAACCGGCGGCCAGAGAAAACAACATGTTATGTTATACATATTTATTAAGCGCTCGATTACCCTAGGGTGTTGTGGCGCTAGAAACAGTGTGGTGTTAGCTATGCAAAGTGAGTGAGCCTATTAAGAGGAATTAAAAAGCCGGGTCCTGAGAAATTTTCTGAACATCAGGGGATTGGAAGAAGCTTTGATATTGAGAGTAAGCTCATTCCATGCTAGAGAGGCACCACATACAAAGCTGCAGCCGCCCCAAGTATCACATTTGAATCTGTGTACAGTGACTGTTTTTGCTGAAGAGTATCTTAATGGCCTATTAGGCAGGTACCAGTTAAAACTGTTTTTAAGGAATAAGGGTCCTTGATCATTCAGGGCCTTGTAGACGATGCACAGAGACTTGAAAGTCACTCTCTGCCAGTGTTGTTCCCTCATGGGTTTAGCCACCGAGTGGCATTTAGGAATTTTAAGGAGGAGTGAGTCTGTGAGTGGGTGCATGAGTCTCTGGGGTTGTGAGTGGGTGCATGCTGGTTCATTGGATAACTGGGTATCAACATATCCTTCAATGACCTGCTCCTTCTGTATGTTATCTAAGTGTCCTATCACTGTCAGATCTGACCAGGTACCATTGTTTTCTCAACATCTAACTGATGGAGTCGAATTTGCTGTTAAATGTAGTTATCTATCTCACCACCTTGTCCTCCTGCTTCCTGCCCTTTGGTATCAGTAAGCTCTCTCTGTTGGTGTCTGCAACTTTAATACATGCCGTCCTGAACACTTTCCCAGGGTATCCTCCGGACTCATACTTCCTTACCATCCTGGTCTGCTCTGCATCAAATGCCTCAGGGGTGCTGTTGCTCCTTTTAGCCCCGAGCATTCCCCATACGGTATGCTCCACTTGAAACAAAAATTTGACAATAGGTCAGTGGGCAGACCTCATTTTCCGGGCTATACACAATGTTAGCTTGTTGTGTCCTTAACCCATGTTAATCGGCAGATTGGCTTTGTATATATTATGTTCGATTTTGCTGTTGTGTTGTGCATGCACTTAAATGACCCATTGCATACCAAATATAAAGTTGGTGTTTTTGTTCAGGTGGTGTCTGTGGTGTGTTCGGGGTGGGGCTAGTCGCTGGGCTGGTGTGTGTGCAGTGGGTGCAGGTGAAAGGTCCTACAGTGGAGCGTAGGTCGGCACAGTGGCAGTGTTTTTTGTAGCATCTGAGGGTGAGGGTGTAGAGCTCGGCGATGGTGTATCTTTGGAGGGTGGGAGGGCCAGGGGTCATGGTGCTGGGCACGGTCCAGGCGCAGACGGGCACCGACAGGCTATATTTTGTTGCACCATCGGCGCTCCAGCGGTGCATCTGCTGCGCGGTCGCACTGCAGGCCTGGCTTAAGTAGGTCCTAGGGTGGACGGTGCTTCTGTTGGCAGGAAGAACAGTGAGTGGGAAACCCCGTTGTGAAAACCCAGGCAGCTGCAGTGTCACTGGATCAGTCTGGAACAAGCAGGAACTGGAGGCCACAGGTAAATGGCAAGCTAGGTCTTTCTTTCTTTCTTTCTTTCATTTTTCTTTGCTTCTTTGTTTGTTTCTTTTTTTGTTTCCCTCAGGACCCTGTCTCAAAGAACAACAAGGGTTTTGCAAATGTGCACACAGTACCAACAAAAAAGACATACACATTACCCACAGGTAGAGAGGTGAAGATAAAAAAAGTTCATCAATTGCAATAGTGATTTTGTGATCTATGTTTTAGTCTGTCCCTGTGGGTTACAATATGTAGGAAGTACTATTTTCCGTGTGGAGAAGAGGATCCCTGAACACCTATGTGCAGTTAGGAACTAAGACCCTGGTTTTCCCATTACACTTCACTGGCACCAACAACACTCCTTGGACACTCATGAGATTTGCTTTTTTTGGAACTGACAAGTGGTGTTAAGCAAAAGAGGCGGTGACACAGAACACACTTTTGAGGAGGTTGAAGACTGAATACATCATCTTACTGAACAGTCAACACCCTGAAAGGCCTTAACCAGGACAAAGAGATGCATGTACACATAGGTTAATCATATGAGTAGAATGTAATCTTTCTGCCTGCCTGTCTTTCTGTGGGGCAACTTTAAGATGTACATAGAGTTGACCACAGGAGACTGTTTCCTTTTTCTTCTCCTTTTTTTTTGCTTCTCTCTCTTTGTTTCTGACTTCCTTATGGGTATATCAGATTATTTTTCTAGATGTACTTTTGCCCATTGCTAGTTATTCGCGTACACCTGTCCAAATATGGCGGCAGCATTTTCTATCATCTTTATTTCTACTGCTTCTATGAAAGTAAATATTCATCTCTAAGTGAGCCCAGGCTGAAAACACTTAATGTATTAATGAATTGCTTTCTTTTATGTTTGTTAATTTGTTTCACTCATAGATGCACAAGTGTTTGCTTAGGGTGTCGGTTGCTTATCTTGACACTGTGGTAACTGTTCAGCTACCTGTTTGAAACTACTTAGCTGATTATTTGTTTATGTGTGTGAGAGGGAACATTATAACAACAAAGATGCTGGTAACTTTATTTTGCTTTTATTTTTGTCTGCCACAATGGGCCTGATTACGATGTCGGGCGGACTTGCGGTCTGCCCGACACTCTCGGTCCTGGGACTGACCAACCTCCGGTCGGCTGTCCTGACCGGCCTATTACAATGCGACCGAACACTGTTCGGTCGCATATGAGAAATGGGAGGTGTTGTTGATCCCTGCACCTCGCGGCAGGCACCTCAAGGTGACTGCCACAAGGTGCAGGGATCAACAGGGGGCCACCTCGGCCCCCAACAGGAGGCCACACGCACAAGGGGGCCCTGCTGGGGGCCCCCGCACACTGTTTCCAACATAGTTTCCATGTCGGACAGGCAAGCATGGAAACCATGTCGGAAACCGTGCATCGTAATCCCTAGGGCGGAAAGGCCCGCCCTTTGGGATTAAGGGCTGGCTCCGTCTGGCCGACGGGCTCCATGACCCGGGAGGGCTACAGTGGCTTCTTAACCGCTCTGAAGAATTTTGTGATGCCAAAGGTTTAGCAATAAATATAAGTAAAACCAAGTTTATGGCCCTGAACCCCACAAGTCCTATAGGGGAAGGCCCTCTCTTGGGGGAATGCAGCTTGAGAGAGTTAGCAACTTTGAATATTTAGCCTAAAGTTGTCGGACAGCTTGTCATGGAAACCCCATACATCAAAGATGATTCTGAAACATAAGCAGTTAATCGAGGGTTTTCGGAAAAGAGTACTGTTCATCTTTCACTAAGCCGGTTGTGCCGGCCTTGCATGTATATGATGCCAAAGTGGTGAGCTCTGTGATGTATGGGTCAGAACTATGGGGTCTGGAGCAATTGAAGGAGCTTTTTAGCACAGAACATAAATTCCTTAGGAGCTAATGGATGCTGCCCCAGAGTACCCCCCTGCGTCCCCTTATGCTGGACATGGGCAGGCATTCCATCGCCACCAAAGCTAAGTTGCGTCCCTTGTTGTTCTAGTTAAGGGTTAAGTCGACCACTGAATTATTGCTGTACGTCCGTGCTTTAGAGGATGTAAGTTGCAGGAATACTTCAAACAAAATTAGCTGGTTAAAAGGTGTTAAGAAGTTGTTTACGGCCATCAGGTTGGGGGATAGCTGGGAAGTCAACGACCGCTCCCTGCTCCCCCGGAAAAGCGAAGTAAAGGAACTTTACTGGGAGTGGGTAATCCAGGGTGAATTCCATAGTGGTGTATGGGGGAAGCTTACACTAGATTTTATGGTCCACAAACTGTATCGATCCTTGGAGGGCTACCTAGACCTCATAGGACTCCCAAGGGACAGGAAAATATATATACAGTTTAAGTTTGGCACCCTGCCCCTGCATGACTTAACTGGAAAATGGAATAGCAGCCTAGTACCTACACGTTGTTGCCCTGGTTGTAAAATTTACCAAGAAACTTTAGCCCACTTAATGTTTGCTTGTGCGCTGTATGCGATGCTGAGGAAAAACTGGCTGAGTCCAATCTGCAAACAGTTGGAAACTAATACCTATAGGGATGCGCTGACAATTTTAAAGTCTGATGCCAGGTCCCTGTTTGCATGCACGGTGGCCAAGTTTTTGGGCCAAATGTGGGAATTAGGAAAAGGGCCCAGAGGGTGAATGACAGTTAACCCTATATAATGGTTGTAATAGGTTATGTGACCTCTAGCATTTGAGGAGTGGCGGTTTATATGGACAAAATGTAATGTACTACACTGCAAGTATTCTACTTTTCCATTTTACATTTTATTTATGGCCATTTTTATATAATACTGTTGGCCAGCTTTTTTATTGCTTTTATTAGAGCTATGATCAATTTATGTCTTTTTATTGTATTATAAGTGATACATGTCGTAATTTGTATTTTTGTAGTGGAACATTTATGACAAGATTGTCGAAATAAAGTAAACTGAGACTGAGACTGATATAATAATGTGATTCTCGCTATTATGAATATTGCTCATTTTGAATAATTTGTACAATACAAAATTCAAAACGTAATAGCAATGCATTTATACAATGATTTTGTAATTTTAAACCAAAATTTCTGCAAAAAGCAGGACAAATCTCAGTGCTTTTTGTGAGCAAATTGTAATAGAACCAAAAGGAGTGCATTTTTCCCTCCGTGGTAACCAGAGAGGCATAATTGTGATAATTCCATGCATGAGGAGACATCATACCTCTTTGCCTGACAAATTCAAAAGCCAATTACAATACCTAAAAGCCAAGTGGCTGAAATACAAAAGAATTTCAAACATAAATTTAAAATTCTCCAGTGGGTATAAGGCAATAGGTTAAAGTAGATGTCAAAATATTGTTATATAATGATAATAGAGATGTGTCCTGCTTTTTGCAGATATTTTGGTTTTAAATGGCAATATATATATATATATATATATATATATATAAATAGATATATATCTATATCTATATATAGATATATAGCTATATATACAAATAAATTTAAAACAGATATTTGAATTACAAATCATGATGCATTGGGGAGACTTGTTACTAATATTATTACTCTGCCACAAGCACTGAAGCTATGGCCATTGTGTTACCCATGTTGAGGCATTCCAACCTGATAAAGGATTTGTTATTACATTATTGCTGATGCACAAGGTCGTTACTATTGATATGCTTGCACAGAGAGACCTCTACTGTTATTTTGTCTTATGCAGTCACTATTATAACACCAATAGTATTTGTTAGTAGCTCTGGATGATTTTTATTGAACATAAATAGCTCATATTAAAGAAAAGGTTGGAGACCTCTGTTTTAAACTATTTTGTTTTGCAGAAACTCCTAAAATATCAATTTCTGAAAACAAAAAACGAATGACCCCCACGCCCCGGGACTTTCCTTCCCAGTTGTGTAAGTCATTGTTTGCTTTTTGCTGTTCCTCACCACCAGGTTCTACCTGGCAGTGAGGGATGGAAAAAAAGGCCATAAGGACATTACAATGCCCACCTTCAATGGGGTGGGCAGTGTAATGCCTTTCCTCCAATGGCCGCTTCTCTGTTGGACCATTGGAGGAGTCTTTCTATCCAGTAACAGAGCAAATGGGGACTCAGGCAATGGAAAGCCTACAGTCGCCCATCTTTAAATGAGGTGGGCACACTGAGAGTAAGACAAACATGGTGCTCCAAGGCATTTGTGATGGGGTACCCTGTCCCCAAAACTCTAAATCAGAGCCTTAGTCTTAGGATCTCTGAGTCAGCTCTCTCACTTTATATTCATCTTGCTTTACATTATAGTACCTTTCATTCTGTTCATGGGCAACTCTCCTACACTTCACCATATCATTCACTGTGTAAGGAATAGTATTGCAGCTCACTACTCTACTACCATACTAATAACATGGCCTATGGATCCTTGTACTCAACATCCTTGTGTATAGGATTTCTTTCTGCACACACTGAACTGTACAATGAAGTACTCTATTACCACTCTGAAAACATAGCCTTAAGCTCTTGTACTGCTGTAGATCTCAAGGACAGTGATCCTTTCTGCACTCATTTAAAAAGTAGGACTATACCGGCAGTACTCTGCTACCATAATTACATGGGTTCAAGTCTGTTGGAAAGTGGTTTATTAGTAGTGATGTTAGGGGCCTACCACTAGTAATAAGGCTACAAACACAATAAAAGGCTCAGTCAAGGTCTCAATAAATTATTCCCTTGCTCAACCCTTGGTAGCTGGCAATGAGCAGGCAGGCTTAACTTAGGAGACAAGTGAGTAAAGCACATGAAACACCAATACATTAAATAAGTATGACACAATAGACGAAAAAAATCCTAAACCAATTTATAAAAACAGGTTATATTTTTATGAACACATAGACATCGAAATGACAGAAATCCAATGTAAGGAACCAGATATATGAATTTTTAAAGATCAAAAGTAAAACTAGCGCTTAGAAGCAAATAGCGCTCAAAGGGTTAAAAAAATAAAGGTTGCACTGTACCAGGACAAAGTCTAGAGTTCAGGCCACCCACGATGTACCACTTTTACACTTACTTCCAGAAGTGTTTTTTGATGCAGGAAAGTGGTCCACTGCACCAGCGAAGGGTTCAAATGCTCTGGTTTGCCTCATGAGGTCTGGGACTTCAACTCCCACAATGCACCTGGTCAACTTATGGAGCTTTTTACAAAAGTTGCTCTACACTTCTCCAAACATCTGGAACTTCTTCCTGAAGTTCCTCTTGTGGGTTCAAAGTGCCCAAAACACCAACACAAGGGTCCAGAAGCTCTGAGATGGTCTTTGGAATTTTGGGACTACAATCCCTACAATGCACCTGACCAAATCCTTAAATTCCACTGGACGCACTCCAGGATAGGGACTTCTTGGTGGAGATGATGCAAGTGGGATCTGTTAACCTGTACCGTTCAAGGAGTCTACTTCTTAATCCTTGCAAAGCCAGGCAAAGTCCTTAGGGTTGTAGCACCAGATTGTGCAGCAGGTGCAGTCCTTCAAAGTGCAGTCCTTTGGTGCAGATCAAGGTTCCAGCAGGGCAGTCCTTCTTCTCCTTGTTGTTTCAGGCAGTAGATCTCTTGTAGCTCTTTTGCACATGTTGTTTTCAGGAAGTCTCTCCTCAATCCTTTTGAAGCAAGGCACAGTCCTTAGGGCTGTAGTTCCTAAGTGTGCAGCAGGTGCAGTCCTTATGAGTGCAGTCCTTTTGGGGTGCAGACCAGGGGTTCCAGCATGCAATCTGAAGTAAATGCTCACACAGCATATGTTTGTTCAGGAGATTATTTCCCCAGCCTCCGCTCTCCGCCACAGAAGCAATCGAATACTCGCCTCAATGAACATTCTAAGACAAGCTCCAGTAGGAGGAAAGAACCAAGGGAGGTGAAGGGGGGTGAGAGGAGGGCAGAACCAAGTCCAATAACAAAGGCTTAGAGGAACATGGGGAAGGAGATAATGTACCATAGAATAAGAAATATAACACATCTACCCTCCCCGAAACCTATAACGATAGAATATATGCTCGGAGATAACAGGAGGCAGCGAACAGAGAATAATAAATATACATGAGACAAAATAAAACAAGCAGAATCATCAGTTCATGTTAAAGTCCTGATGCCACACAGGGACTCTGCGGATTCTTTGGTTATCAGAGCCTCTGGAGGTAGGGCTCTGGTGAGGAGCTGAGGAGGATGGAATTCCCTGGGCTAGTGTCTCAGTGGTAGGAGGAGCTTTGACTAATCTATCCATGCTCCAAGTTTGGCCATTATCCATAATGGCTACATATTGTTTGGTTGCTACAATCTGCATGGGTTTGGAAAATTTGGAATCACTATTCCCCAATCTGGGACTCTTGATACATACCCAGTCTCCAACCACCCATTGGGGCATTTTAGTGCCATGTTTGGTATCATAGTATGACTTGTATTTGGCTTGATGTGCCGTGATCTTAGAGCTAGCGATTTCGGTATTGACCTGTATCCCAACACCTCCTCCCAACCAATTGGGGAAGAATTTGGTGCACGGTTTCCTCCCCTTAAGAGCTGAGAACGGTGAAACCCCTGTGATCTGGTTCGGAGTGGCGTGGTAAGCCCACAGCATTTCTTGAATGGCTTGTGTTAGAAATGGGGGTCTCTAGTTGGCCGAGGTAGGTACCTTTGACCAAGTAGGGGCCCTTGCTTCTAGTCAGGGTAAGGGGGCTACACTCCTAAAATAACCCCTGCTCACCCCCTTGGTAGCTTGGCACGAGCAGGCAGGCTTATCTCAGAGGCAGTGTGTAAAGCATTTGTGAACACATACAGTAATAGTGAAAACACTACAAATGGACACCACACCAGTTTAGAAAAATAAGTAATCTTTATCTAGACTTAACACAAGACCAAACGACAAAAATCCACAATACAGTACTCAAAAATATGACTTTCAGATGGTAGAAATAGCTTAGTTCAATGTAGATGGTAAATGCAACACTTTACTCTCAAAGTACCTTGTATGCGTAACGCAATACAAACAAAAGGGTCGCAGGGAAGGTGATGCGTCGGTTCCTTACTGCAGGGGAGGTGATGCGTCGGTTCCTTACCGGAGAGGAGGTGATGCGTTGGTTTCTTACTGCGTTCCGGTTACGATGCGACAAGATGGCGCCTCGATGCGATGCGACGATCCGGTGCGATGCGACAAAATGGCGTCTTTGATGCGATGCGATAACTTGGATGTGATGCTTGCACGCCCGGCGGCAGTGCGGCGACTCAATGGTTTCTTGAGACGCGACAGGCCCAGCGACACGCTTCTCCGGTGATGCGACGGCGACCTCTGCGGCGGTGGCATGCTTCTCCGGTGATGCGACGCACTTCGTCGGTGATGCGACGGCAAACTGCTGCGGCGGCGACACGCTTCTTCGGCGATGCGACGGCAACAGCTGCGGCGGCGACACGCTTCTTCCTCGTTGCGTCGCGCTTCCAGCTCCCAGCGACACGCAGTCTCTAGAGGTCCCCAACGACAGCAGCAGGCACCTCTCTGCAGGTAGAATTCCCAGCAAGGAAATTCAGGGGAGCTGGTGGTGAAGTCTTTGTGTCCCTGAGACTTCAGAACAGGAGGCAAGCTCAGCTTCAAGCCCTTGGAGATCTTCCTCAACATAGTAAAAGTACACACAAAGTTCCTTTTCTCCTTTCCTTGGCAAGGAGTAAACCACTGCAGGCCAACCCCAAACAGCAAACAGCACAGGGGCAGTCTCCTCCTTCAGCTTCCTTGGTTTCTCTCCTTGGCAAAGGGTTTGTCTTGATTCCCAGAAGTGATCTAAAGTTCTGGGGTCTGGGCCCCAATATTTATACTACTAAATCCTTTGTTCTCTGAAGGCAGAGAGTGTCTGTACCTAGTCAAAACCAGTTCTGTCCTCCCTGGTGCAGCTTCCTGGCAGGAGGTGGAGACAGAATTGTTGAAAGCAGACCTGGCCCAGGTAGCTGAAAGGAAAACTCCTCCCCCTACTCTCTATTCTATGAAGGCTCAGGCAAGTGAAAGGAAATCTCCTCCCCCTACTCTCTATTCTATGTAGGGCCTATTCAGCCCAGCCCTGACCCATCAGACTGCTGGAGACAAGGCCCTCTCCAGCCCCGTCACTCACAAACCAGACATGGAATATACAAACCTAGCAGAGGCATACTGGATGGTTAGGCAAGAAAATACCTACTTTCTAAACGTGGTATTGTCAAACACAGAATGTAAAAATCACCCACACTAAAAGATGTATTTTAACATTCTGAGTTCAGGCATACTAAACTTTATTTTCCGATCTTGTTCCTTGGGTCAGTTATGTTTAAAAGATGTTATAATAAAACTGCCCATTCTGGCCTATGGGAACAGATAGCCTTGCAATAGTGAAAAACGAAATTGGCAGTATTTCACTATCAGGACATGCCACACACACCAGGGCATGTCCTACCTTTCACATACAATGCACCCTGCCCATAGGGGTGACTAACATGTAGAAAAGGGAAGGTTTAGGGACTGGCAAGTGGGTGCACTTGCCAAGTCGACATGGCAGTCCCAGACTGTACATAGGCTCTGCAATGGCAGGCCTGAGCCACATTTTACAAGCTGCTTCTGTGGGTGGCACAACCAGTGCTGCAAGCCCACCAGCAGCACTTGATTTACAGGCCCTGGGCACACATGGTGCACTGTACTAGGGTCTGACAAGTAAATCAAATGGCCAATCATGGAGTCACTAATCCATTACAACAATTTACAATAGGGAGCACTTGCACTTTGGCACTGAATAGCAGTGGCAAAGTGCCCAAAGCATCTAGACCAGCAAAAACACAGCAAAAATATAGGAGGCAACAGCAAAAAAATGGAAGGGAGACCCACGCCAATGGTGCCAGGTCTAACAGCTTGTTCAACCGGAATCATGTTGGTGCATGCTAACTGGATACACCCCTTGATCATCCTATTCATTCTCTCGACTAGCCCATTGGCCCTGGGACAATAAAGAGATGCTTTGAGGTGGGTAATGTCTAAGTTCGAGAACAATTCTGATGTGGTCACAGATGTGAATTGTACTCCATTGTCTGTGACAATAGCTGACGGGATTCCTTCGATGGCAAAGGTGTCTCTAAGGAATTGAATTAACGATTCAGTGGTAATTTGATTCACCATTTTTATGACAGTCAAGTGGGAGTAGTAATCTATTAAGACAAATGCAAATCGCTTATGTACATTTCTGCGGTTTATAGGACCAATGCTGTCTAATGCAAGCTTCTCCCATGGTTTGGATGGAACAGACACTGGTGACAGAGGAACGTTGCGAGTCAATTTGGATTTATCACTGTTTGCACAGATGCTGCAATCTTTGACTCTGTTTTCTACTATGGAGTCCATGTTGGGGAACCAATAGCGTTCCCTGAGTCATGCTTTGTTAAACTCCTGCCCAGGTGACCTTTGAGAACTAGGTCTACAATTTTATCGTGTAACAGTTCAGGTGGAACAATTTTGTCATTTCTTAGTAAGAAGTCTTGGCTTATGCTGAGTTCGTTGCGAACTTCCCAGAATTTTTTAATGTCATCAGAAACAGCCGCTTTCGAAGTGGGCCACCCCTGTAAAGTGTATTTCCGGAGTTGTTGTATAGTTTCATCATTGGCCATGCATTCACCCCATTATTTAGGCGAGATGGTTTTGTAATTGATTTGTAGGATGGGGTATTCTGTAGTCTCGAATTGTTCAACCTTGTTCAATGGTGCTCTGGACAGGAAATCTGCTGCGGAATTCAAATTGCCTGGGACATACTCCACTCTGAAACAAAAGCTTTATAACCCTAACATCCACCTGGCAATGCTAGGGGTACTGCACGATGAGCCTTTGGGATTGAACATGAATATCAATGGTTTATGGTCGGTGGGTATGTAGAACTGGATGCCCCATAGGAAGAACTTGAAGTGTCTGACAGCCCAAAAACAGGTAAGGGCTTCTCTTTCCACAACAGAGTAGTTTTTTTCGGTTTTGGTGAGAGTGCGCGATGCAAAAGCCACAATTTTCTCTTTTCTTCTATGATTTGGGAGAGAGTGGCTCCCAATCCTTTGTTACTGGCATCTGATGTCAGAAATGTCTTTCGAGTAGGTTCAAAGTTGCATAAATAAGGAGCGGCAAGGATAGCGTCCTTTATTTTCATGAAGGAAGTTTGGTGATCTTCCGTCCATTGGTAATGTGCATGATTTTTTACCAGATCTCTAAGATTAGAAGTCATGTCGGCAAAATTCTTCACGTACTTTGCCATGTACTTGGCTAGTCCCAGGAAGGACTTAAGCTCTTCTTTATTTTCTGGAGCAGGTGCATCTTTAACTGCTTCTAAGAGACAAATTTTGGGCTTGAAACCATCTTTCGAAATACTATGACCTAAATATTCTACTGTATTCACACTTAACTGGCATTTCTCTCTTTTAAGAGTTAATCCTGCATTTTTTAATCTAGAGAGTACTTCTTTCAGGATTTTATTGTGTTCATCAGTATTGGCACCATAAATCAGAACATCGTCTTGGAAACAGAGAGTTTTCTGTACCCCTTCAAGTATTTGCTGCATGATTTTTTGAAAAACCGCAGCAGCTGAGGCGAGTCCAAATGGCATGCGGCGAAACATGAACTGGCCCATAGGTGTGGTGAAAGCTATTAAATGTCTAGACTCTGGCTGCAATTCAACTTGATGGTAAGCCATAGAGAGGTCTAAGGGGCATATGTATCAAGAAAGCGTTTTGTGAGTCCTTAATAGCGATTCGCCCAGAGGCCCATAGGAATGAATGGGAAGACATTCGCAATTTGTGAGTACCCATTAAGTACTCGCAAATTGCGAATGCAATTTCAAGGGTGCAATGGTGTCAAAAGGACACCCTGTTGCACCACTGACATAAGCATGTGTGCACATGTGGCGCACATACAAGCCCCAAGGGCATGTATGTGCGCCACATGGCACTTTGAAAAATGCAAAAAAGTGCATTTTTCAAAGAAATCGCAAATTATCACCAACTTGAAGTTGGTGGTAGTTTGCAATTTCTAATGGCAAAATCACACAACTTGGGTGATTCCAGAATTGCATTTAAGGAATCGCAATTTGCGATTCCTTAAATGCATATGCAGAATAGGGAATAACAAATTTTCCGAATCCCTATTGTGCGAGGGCCTTTTGGGATGGTACATCCCAAAAGGCTTTTTACCGTTCGAAAACGGGCCAATTATGAGAATCGGCCCGTTTGCGAACGGGAAAAAGGCTTCATACATATGCCCCCTAAGACACTAAAACATGTAGCCTCCCCCATCGTGCTCAACATCTCGTGGATGCATGGTAAGGGATGTCTCTCCACCCACATTAAGATCATGTAAGTCAACACAGAGTCTAATGTCTTCAGACTGATTTTGTTTTGCAATTACGATGGGTGCTACCCAGTCTGAGCAATCTATGAGTTGAATGATGCCTAAATCCTTAACCCTATTGAGTTCTTTCTTTAACGGGACCCACATAAGATGAGGTATGGGCCTCGTTTTATGTATAGTAGGTTTGGCGTTGGGCTTAATTTTGATTTTATGTTGGAAGTCTTTGAGTAATATCAACTTATTGGAGAAAACTTCTGGAAACTCATCAATTATGTACTCATTGGCATTAGGTTGATTCACAGCAAGGACTTGCTCTGGATTATTGGGATCGAGCTTGATCCCCAATTCCTTTTGGTGTTGCCACCCGAGGAGATTAGATCCCTCTTCCACTATGTATACTTTGCCAACAGTAGTGCGGCCTTTAAAGGATATGAGAGTTTTAATCATGCCTTTCATAGGGATAGGATCTTTATTGTACCCACTGGGTGAGATATCAGCTGGGAGTAACTCATATTTGTTGACTTGACTCATGGACTTATAGTCAGAATAGTTAAGTAAAGTAAATGGTGAACATGAGTCTGCAAACATCTTGACTACGTTGCCTTCTAAATAAACTTCGCATATTTTAGTTGGTTTTCTGTACTTTCCTTGACTTGCAATACTAATTTTTTTACTTGGAATTTCTCTACTGGAGGATTAGATTCACTTCCAAATCCTTTTTTTGAGAAGCTTTTGCATACCCTTGCCATATGACCTCTTTTGTTACATCTCCTACATACAACTGTCTTAGCTTGACAATTAGGATTATTGGCTAAGTGGTTGCTACTTCCGCAACAGAAGCATTTAAATTTGAAATTTTTTGTATCGCTTAATTGGGCAGGCTTTTTATCATTCTTTATCTCGCATACGGCTAGATCAGTACTTAATTCTGTTATTTCAGAAACTTGTTCGCTAGAGCTTGGGGATCTGATTTCTTTCAAACATATGGCAGTGTGTTCAATCGATTTGGCAATCACAATGGCTTCTTGAATATTGGGTTGTTTTTGCAAAAGTTTCTCTTGAATCTTATTGTTATTAGTGCATCACTCTAGTTGGTCTCTTATAAGCGAATCATTCAGTTCTTGAAACTCGCATAACTTGCTCAATCCCCTAAGTACTGCCACGTATGTTGAAACAGATTCTTGTTTGCCTTGAACCCTGCTGAAGAACTTATGACACTCGAGTACAATGTTCACTTTGTCTCCAAAATGAATTCGTAGTTTTATCAGGGTAGATTTGTAATTATCCTCCTCTTCCTCATCAGAGTCTCTATCTCCTGATACGGATTCTGGTTCAGGTAAGGATTCAAAGATCTTCCTGCCATGCGGACCTAAACTGTGGAGTAATGTGTGATGTTTCCTAGTAGCGCTAAACTTCTCTCCACCAATAGCAATTAAGTAGGACTCAAAAACGTTTTCCCACTCCTTCCATGGAATATTGGGCTCCCCAAATTCATTTAGGAAAGGAGCAGGTTGGGACATGCTAGCTGCTGCCATCATAATATGAGATACCAATGAAATCCAGGAATTGCACGAAAATCAGGAGTGATATAGACACTGAAGAAATATGAAGAAAGCTGAAGATAAGGATTGGTGTGCGTGTCACCGTGAAATGGCACGCCTGGTACAAAATATATGGTGTGCGTGTCACTGTGAACAAGCACGTCAAGCACTAGAACAATGGATTGCTGCAATAAGGCGAGTAATAGTGCCAGCAGAAGGGTGTGCGTGTCACCGTGTGATAGTACTGTAGAAAGAGTAATCAAAAATCTGGTGTGCGCATCACCGTGGAGTGGCACACTATTAAATTTATTATTTTATTTTTATTTATTTTTTTCCTTCGATTACAGGTGTGTGCATCACCGTGAAGAGACATGCTAATGCATGAAAGATGAGGAGTGCGTGTCTCCGGTGCACGTGCTGGCATGCAGATGCAGGAGAAAAAATAAGCGAGTCCCAGAAGTGTAGCAAGGCAAGGAAAATAATGGGGAACAACTGTGCCTGTTAGCGACAGGCCGGCAGAAGGAAGATTGATCCAATAAGGCCGCCTGCGTGATACCTCTGACGGAGGCAGGGAGGCAGGGACGCAACACAAATATGAGGAACAGCTGTGCCTGTCAGCGAAAGGCCGGCAGAAGGAAAATCCGCACAGTTACGCCACCTCCAGTCATGGTCCCGCCCTGGATGCTGGGATTGCCACAGCGAGGAAAATATGGTGGGCGGCTGCGCCCCTCAGGAGAGAGAGAGACGCCGCACGTCATAACCGGGCCAGGCCAGGCTTGACTTGAAGAAATGTAGGCACCAGAAGGCGGAGACGCGCTCCCACGCCGCACGCCGGGGCCTGCTGTGAGGAGACGCGGGCACCGGCGCCTAGAATACCGTAAGAGGTGCCGCACGTCAAAGGGAAGGACTCCGGGCAGGCCTGCTGAGAGGAGATGAGGGCACCGGGCACACCAATCACTGAGATTTTGCCAGAGGAACAGCAAGTTTGCAAGGGACACCGTCCGGCAAAGCGCAGTTGCCCCCAAACACCTCCAAGGAAGCGGCAGTGGCACCACACGGAAAGTGAGGCGGTGCAGGATGCTGGAAGGAATTCCTCACAACAGGATGACAGCTCAATTGAAAAATGAAGTATGTGGAAAACAGTACCTTAAGCTAGCTGATATATTAGAATGAAGTCTAGGTACTAGTAGTCACCGTAGGCGGAGTAGGATCCAAAAGGGGGGGGCTGGTCATCTGTCCCCTCACACAGATCGTCGCCAGTGAAGTAAATGCTCACACAGCATATGTTTGTTCAGGAGTTTATTTCCCCAGCCTCCGCTCTCCGCCACAGAAGCAATCGAATACTCGCCTCAATGAACATTCTAAGACAAGCTCCAGAAGGAGGGAAGAACCAAGGGAGGTGAAGGGGGGTGAGAGGAGGGCAGAACCAAGTCCAATAACAAAGGCTTAGAGGAACATGGGGAAGGAGATAATGTACCATAGAATAAGAAATATAACACAATCCTTCTTCCAGGCAAGGATCTCTTGTAGCTCTTTTATACCTGTTACTTTGAGGGAGTCCCTCCCTAATCCTTTCAAAGCTAGGCAAAGTCCTTAGGGCTGTAGTTCCAAAGTGTGCAGCAGGTGTAGTCCTTATGCTTGCAGTCCTCTTGGGGTGCAGACCAGGGGTTCCAGCAGGGCAGTCCTTCTTCTCTTGATTTTTCCAGGCAGGGATCTAAGTTGCTGGGCAACAATCCCATGTTAATTCACAGTTTCTGGGTGCCAAGCAGGGAGGCACCCTTGACCGATGGGATGCAAGTTGCACCCAGGTGTATGACCACTTCCTCCAAAGTGTGGCATATTCCTGACCTAGAAAGCACTATTCTTGCAAAATCCAAAATGGAGAAAGACTCTCCTGAAGGCTTAGATCTGGCTAAGCCATTCGCCGGTGTGGCTAAGTTTCCTTAACACTGCCCTTCATGCCCCTCTGCTAATCTAATTACAGGGGCTCCTGTCTGGCTTGGGGTGCAGGATGTTGGGGTGAGCCTGTGCTGTCCTAAAATGTCATTGCCTCTTTGAAGACCAGTTTGGGACTTCACACCCATCCTGCCTTTTGCTCTGCAACTTGCAGTCCTCCTCCCACCGAAAATCCTTTGTCTCTAGTCAGGCCACTTTACACTTCATTAAGACAGCTTGATAGCCTGGCAGAGGCTGACCAATCAGAGCTGGGCTGCTGGAAAGCTAGATTTTGGCTCACATAAAAGAAAGTTCTATAACTTATTTTTTGTGATAGTTATAATACATCTAACAGTAGCAAGTTGTTGGATTTATTTTAACTATCATTTTGATACTGTGAAGTATATTTTTAGCTCCCTTCTTTCAATTGTTACACTTGTGTAACGTTTTCCTATGTTAGCCTATAGAGCAATTGTACTACCATGGTGAAAAACTAAATTGGCAAGTTTTCCCTTACCAGGGCATATAAAACATCTTTTATAATGTCCTTGATTATAGTTACAAGGCACCCTACCCACGGGGTGATCTTAGGGGAAACTTATATGTAACAAGCATTGGTAAAGCCAAAAGGTCTTGGCAATCCGAGAGCTATAGGTGTTGGTAATGTAAATGTATTTGTGCATGGCTATGGAGCTGTTTTTATTGATATACACAAATGCATTAACATTGCCAACACCTATAGCTCTCAGATTGCCGAGACATATTGGCTTTGCCAGTGCTTGTTAGATAGTGTGAGGTCACGACATGTACTGTTTGAGAGGCCTGAGCCAAAGTGATGCCAATCAATGTATAGATGCACTACTGTACACAGGTCCCCCCACCACTTTACATTTTTTTCACAAAATATTTGGAACACGCTCATGTTATGTGTAGAATGCAATCAACGCGAAGCAACTATCTGCAAGATAAAATGAAACTCCACCCAAAAAAAAACCATAAGAAACAAGGCAAAGGATACCATTCTAAATAAATCATATGAACTTGTTGTCCCTGAGAACCACTGACTTGTCAGATTCATAATCAAGCCTATCGGGTCATGATAGCCTAAAAATAATTTCCTCATGGATGAAATGCAAATCAATTGTTTTTATCTTGTGCGCGCGCCAGAGCGAGCCTCCTAACATGTAGCCTGCAGAGCAGGAATGCATAATGACTTACAAGCCTCGGAACTGCTAGTGTGTTTCATAGGGGGCTTGTCGAGTTCTCAACGATCCGTTGCTTTCACTAATCATGGTGCACACACTGGGTTTAATCTATCCATTTAGGCAAGTTCCTCCCCCGCAGACATGAAATTTGCCTTTATCAGTTTCCAATCAAACACTGCCGGGGATCCAGAGAAATGATAGGCAAAGAAAACACATTGCACTGCAGTAACTCTGACAAAGTAAAGTGCTGCACTTTATGCGTTCTCAAGGGGGGGGGGAGAGAGTGGGAGGGGGTGAGAGGAAGAGTGAAGGGGTGGGCAGGGAGACAGTGAAGGGGCAGGTAGACGGGGAAAGTGTGATAAGAAAGAGTGAAAAACAAGTAATTTGTAGCTAGACTACTGAAATGTTTATCAAAGTAAATAAATTTGCTCATGCTTGCGATAATTTTTGTCTACTTGTAACTCTTATAGCTAAATACTAGATGGCAGCATAGTGTCACTGAATTAGTCTACGAAATCAGAATAAACTGGAAAAACAGCAAGAAAAAAAGTCCATTATTTTCGAAGTGAAGTCGCCAAACATGATTTGGTTTTACAACAAAGGAAAGGGCAATGTCTTACTCCGTCTGGGCAATAAGGCCATTAACTAATATTTAGGTAGCAGACAGGGAGTGTGCGTGAGGAAGACAGCGGCCGGGGATAAATAATTCAGGATCGCCGCTGTTTTCAGTGCCTCTGCGGGCAGGATGTACAATGCGCACAAAGCAGTCCCGAAACAAAGCTGTACAATGGCTGCTGAGTATGGTTAAAAGAAGCTGGGTGGTGCTCTCGGGCAGGGCTAAACACTGGAAGCGGCATGGCGTATGCATGTCCTTGACAAATGGGGAGCATACAAAATGGAGTGACAATGGTGGCAACAAATGGCAAGCCTACGGGCGGGCTGAAACCCACAACAGTAGATACAGCATGTCTCAGTTCGAGATAGCGCATGCGCACCATCTAGAGCAGAGACCTAAGAATACGGCAGTTTGAGACTTTGGAAGTACCTTTAATTCCAAAGTCGAATTTGCATGCAATATCAATTTAAAACCATCCTGGAAGGCAGGGCTGGCTTTTTCAAAATGACAACAGGCACCACAGTGGTCCACACGTAAGTGCATTAAAGCACAAGTTACTAACTTGTGTAACGATATATCTGTAAGAGACAGTAGTTAGTGACAGATTCCTTACCTTAGAATATCCCCAGGCGTCAGGCTGGTTCCGGAAAGTTTTTGCGTAGCAGTACCCTTGCGCGTCGGTAGGCGGCGTCGTGCGGCTCCGCGTCCGTCGTCGGCGTCGTGATCGCCGGGATGACGTCGCGGGCAGTACTTAGACGCCGCCCCTGCGCGCTGACGTCAGTTCTGTACACGACTTTCCGCGCCAGGAACGCAGAGCCATGCAAGAAGCTGACATAGGTGTCTGAAAAATACTAGGGCCCTGAAAGGGATGTCCTTAACCCTAGAAATCAGTTCGCAGAACGGGGAGGATGGGTGGGCGGTAAGGAATCTGTCACTAACTACTGTCTCTTACAGATATATCGTTACACAAGTTAGTAACTTGTGCATCTGAAAGAGACACGTTAGTGACAGATTCCTTACCTTAGAATAGATACCCCAGCAATACCAACCCCGGTCGTGGGTCTGCGAACAAAGATCAGACAAGGAAGTCCCGGAGGACAGAACGGCCAAAGAAGCCGTCCCTCCGGACCTGACTGTCAAGGCAGTAATGCTTGGTAAATGTGTGCAGCGAGGCCCACGTAGCTGCCTGACAGATATCCTGCAGCGGAACACCGCGGCCTAAAGCCGTGGTAGCAGCCGTTGCCCTGGTGGAATGGGCACGCAGCCCAACAGGAGGCTCCTTCTTAGCCAAAGAATAGCAGGCTTTGATACACAAGGTTACCCAGCGGGAGATGGTTCTCTTGTGCACCGCCCGACCTTTTTGGCGCCCACGTAGCCAACAAAGAGCTGGTCATCCACCCGGAAGTGTTGTGTGCGGTTGATATAAAAGGAAAGCGCACGTTTTGGGTCCAGACGGTGGAGCCTCTCTTCCTCTCTGGAAGGATGCGGAGGCGGAAAGAAGGTGGGCAAAGTGATGGTCTGCCCAATGTGGAAGGCAGTAACCACCTTTGGCAAGAAGGACGGACGCGTCCTAAGAACAACCTTGTCTGGATGGACAGACAGAAAAGGAGGTTTGCATGATAGAGCCTGGAGCTCACTCACCCGCCGAGCGGAGGTGATGGCCACCAGAAAGGCTGTCTTCAGAGTCAGAAGACGAAGAGGACAGTTATGTAGAGGCTCAAAGGGAGCGCACATGAGAAAGGTAAGAACCAAGTTCAAGTCCCACTGAGGCATCACAAACGGAACAGAAGGGAAGAGGTGTGTAATGCCTTTTAGGAACCTGTTAACAACAGGGGACTTGAAAAGGGAGGGCTGATCAGGAAGCCTGAGGAAGGCCGAAATGGCACAAAGATAGCCCTTGATGGTACCCAGGGCAGAACCCTGTTGGGCCAGAGAAAGAAGGAACAGAAGAACCTCAGAAAGAGGGGCAGAGAGGGGATTCACAGCCTTTGCTGTGCACCATGCCACAAACTTGTTCCACCTGCAGGCGTATACCACCTTAGTGGAGGGACGCCTGGCTGCCAGAATCACATCACAAACTTCGGGAGGCAAGTCGAAAGGAATCAACTGCCGCCGCTCAATCTCCATGCAAGCAGGTGGAGACTGGACAGGTTCGGGTGGAGGACCGTCCCCTGCTGCTGCGACAGAAGATCCTCCCGAAGAGGCGAATCGGGGGATCGACGCTCATACTGAGTAGCTCGGGATACCAAACTCTTCGAGTCCAGTCCGGAGCCACAAGGATGACTTGGGCCCGGTCGTGCCGAATCTTCTTCAACACTCTGGGTAGAAGTGGTATAGGCGGAAAGGCGTACAACAGACCGCAACTCCACTCGCGACGAAAAGCGTCGCCGAGCGAGTGCCGCCTTGGAAATTCCAACGCGCAGAACTGCTGACATTGCGCGTTCTCTTCGGTGGCGAACAGATCTAACCAAGGCTCTCCCCACTGCTGAAAGAGACCTTGCGCCACCTCCGAGTGAAGACGCCATTCGTGATCCATCATGCACCTGCGGCTGAGTTCGCCCGCCCTGGCGTTCAGGGAACCCGCCAGGTGTTGAACCATCAGGAATATGCCCTGATGTTCCAGCCATGTCCAGAGGCGCAGAGCCTCCTGACATAGGGTCCACGACCCCACCCCGCCCTGTTTGTTGCAGTACCACATGGCGGTGGTGTTGTCTGTGAACACCTGCACTACCGTCCCTTTGACAGAGGGAAGGAATACCTTGAGTGCAAATCGGATCGCCCGGAGCTCCAGACGGTTGATATGGAGCCGGGACTGCGCCGGAGACCAGAGGCCTCTGATCTCCGCCTCTCCCTTGTGACCGCCCCATCCCAGAAGGGACGCGTCCGTCACAACTGTGTGCTCTGGCTGGGGAAGGGAGAGGGATCTGCCCATGACCCATTGCCGGTTCGAGAGCCACCACTGCAACTGTTTTGCAGTCCCCTCCGAGATCTGGACGTGATCGGACAGGTTGCCCTGGTGCTGCGCCCACTGGAACTTCAGGTCCCACTGCAGAGCCCGCATATGCCATCTGGCATGATTGACCAGCAGGATGCAGGAGGCCATGAGGCCCAGCAGCCTCAGTGTCATCCGTACCGAAACCCAGGATAAAGGCTGAAAGATCGGAATCATAGCCTGAATATCCCGGACTCGCCGTTCGGGAGGATAGGCCCGAAACTGCGTCGTGTCCAGAACTGCTCCGATGAAAAGGAGCTGTGGAGAAGGAATCAGATGCGACTTTGGCACATTGATGGAGAACCCCAGCGAGTGCAGGAGTTCGGCCGTAGTCTGGAGGTGGGAGACGACTGCCTGGGACGAGCCCGCCTTCAGCAGCCAGTCGTCGAGGTAGGGGGAAGACTGGAACTCCTGCCCGGCGCAGATGAGCTGCGACCACCGCCATCACTTTCGTGAACACCCGAGGGGCACTGGTAAGGCCAAAGGGGAGCACGGTGAACTGAAAATGCTCGAGGCCTACCGTGAACCGCAGGTAACGCCGATGGGCCGGCAGGACAGGGATGTGGAAATAAGCGTCCTGTAAGTCCAACGCTACCAACCAGTCTCCAGGGTCGAGGGCAGTCAAGACCTGAGCTAAGGTGAGCATCTTGAACTTCTCCTTCCGTAGGAAGCGATTGACGTTCCGGAGGTCCAAGATAGGACGCATGTCCTTCTTGTCCTTTTTGGGCACCAGAAAGTAGTGGGAGTAGCAACCACGTCCTACTTCTGGGGTCGGAACATGCTCGATGGCCCTCTTGGCCAAGAGGGCCCTGACTTCCTTCTGCAGAAGCACCAAGTGATCCCCTGACATGCGGTGGAATTGAGGTGGCATGGCTGGGGGGTGGTCTCGAAGGGGAGGGAGTAGCCCCTTCGGACAATGTCCAAGACCCACCTGTCCGAGGTGATGGCATGCCAGTGGTGAAGGTGATGGTGGACCCTGCCCCCTACTGGCGTGCTGTGCACCTGAAAGGAGGGACTAGGAGGGCTTGGAGGCCGCGGACGGGGCGGGGTTGGTGGCCTGACCCGCATGCTGGTTGCCCGATCCGCCACGGCGGAAGCCACGTCCTCGGCCACGCGAAGACGCTTGCTGCGCGGGCCGGTGGCTGGGCAGCGGACGTGACTGGGCGCCCCTTCCGTGGCCACGAAAGGGGCGAAAAGCAGAGGTTAGCGGAGGGGGCACAGCAGAAAGGCCCAGGGTCTTGGCAGTAGCCCGTGAGTCCTTAAAGCGCTCCAGCGCATGGTCTGCTTTGGAACCAAAAAGACCGACTCCATCAAAGGGCATGTCCATGAGTGTATTCTGGACATCACCCGAGAAACCAGTGGTCCTCAGCCAGGCGTGGCGCCGCAGCGCCACCGTCGTTGCAAGCGATCTGCCCAGCGAGTCGGCGGTATCAAGGCCACAACGGATGGTGTACTTCGCCGCATCCCTTCCTTCCGCAATGGCGCGGGAAAGCAGTGTCTGGACCTCCTCAGGACACTGGGGCAAAACGAGCGCCACCGAATCCCACAGAGAGTGGGAATATCGGCCCAAAAGGCAAGCGGTGTTGACTGACCGCAAGCCAGCACTGGAGGAAGAAAAAGCCTTCTTCCCAAATTGGTCCAGGCGTTTGGATTCCCTATCCGGAGGGGCGGTAGGGAAGGCGGTTTGGGAGGCAGAGGCTTGGACAACCAAGCTCTCGGGGGGAATGTTGAGAGAGAAACAAGGGGTCGCCCGGAGCAGGGCGATGGCGTCGGGCCACGTTCCTATCCACAGGAGCCCCTGTGGCGGGCTTGGACCAGGTGCCCAAAAGAACGTCAGATAGTGCGTCATTGAACGGCAGCAATGGCTCCGAGGAGGTAACTGCCGGCTGAAGCACTTCCGTCAGGAGGTTAGTCCTGACAGCCACTGTAGGCAATTGGAGGTGTAAGGCTCCAGCTGCTCTACGCAACACCGTTGCAAAATTTGCTCCCTCCTCCGTAGCCACGGAAGGAGGAGACATCATGCCAGTGTCAGGAGAAGTGTCCAGACCACTGGCATCCCCAAGTTCCTCTGCCCAGTCCTCATCATACTCACACTGCTGTGTGAGAGGGTCTTCCGACCCCTCCCAGCTCTCCTGGTCCTCCTCCGATAGAAAATAAGGAGGAGGGGGGACGTCAGGGACCCAAGGTCTCAGTGGCGCCAGAGCCGGCGTCGGGCGACGCCGCTCCGACGCCGCGTCCGGATCCGGAGAGAACGGGGGAACGACGCCGCCCGGAGCCCCAGGCGGCATCAGGAACGGCACCGGGGACGTCGGCGGAGGCGTAGTTAGGTCAACCGGCGTCGATGGAGGTTGCGGTATCACCGCAGCCGGGTTCGAGGCCGGGGCCGAAGCCGGGGCCGGGAGCGAGGCTGGTGATACAGGCGGCGCTGGGACCGGAGTCGGCGGCGGCGACGGGGCAACCGGAACAGGGCCCGCGGGGCCCAAAGGCGCACCGGAGGGGCCTTGAGGCCCGAAGAGGTGGGCCATGGCCGACAGGAATTCCTGTATCTCGGCCGGAGTCGCCCCCGAACCCGGGAAGGACGGGTAATGCGGGGGCGGCGCCACAGGCACATCCGGAGCCGCGGGGACGGTGCCGACAGGGGCCTCAGCCGAGTCGCGAGACCGGCGAGGCGAAGTCTTAGAGCGATGGTGCTTCTTAGACTTTTTGTGCTTCGACTTACCCGAAGAGTGCGAAGACTTGGACTCCGATGACGGCCGAGGACTCCGCGACCGACCCCTCGACCTCTCCCGTGACCGGGGCTTGGTGCGGCGCGGAGCCGACTGCCGGACCTCGAGCAGCTTTCGAGACCGCTCTCGCAAAGCCTTCGGGTGTAAGGCCCGGCAGTCGGAACACGACTTCGTGTCGTGGTCGCGGCCGAGACAGTAGAGACACTCTAAGTGCGGGTCTGTGATCGACATCATTCGACCACAGGCGTCGCATGGCTTGAAGCCGGGCATCCCTACCGACACCTCGGAGCCTAGATGACTCGAAGAAAAGACAGTGAAAAAATCACCAAAAAAGTAGTCAAAAAATGACTAGGGCACTGCTCTTCCCGGATCTGCGCTTACTGGCGCGGAAAAAGAAGAACTGACGTCAGCGCGCAGGGGCGGCGTCTAAGTACTGCCCGCGACGTCATCCCGGCGATCACGACGCCGACGACGGACGCGGAGCCGCACGACGCCGCCTACCGATGCGCAAGGGTACTGCTACGCAAAAACTTTCCGGATCCAGCCTGACGCCTGGGGATATGCTAAGGTAAGGAATCTGTCACTAACGTGTCTCTTTCAGATTCTACTGTGCCTCTAAACCTACATGCCCTACCATATAAGAAAAGAGACTTATAGGTAGGTTGTCAGTACTAATTGTAATTATACCTAATTACCATGTATTTTTACACAGAGCACAGGCCCTGGGTCCGGTTAGCTGAGCCCAGGGCAAAATCAGAGTCAGAAAACCAGCATCTAGTAGTCAAAATGGGGGCAAAAAGTGGGGGGGACACTGCAAACAGGTCCTGCTTTCTCACACAACCCCCACCCCAGCCAGCAGCCCAAGATACTCAGCCAATCCCTGGGAGAGTTTCCCTGGTCTGTCAGGCGTGGAACAAGGTACAGAAACCAGGCTGTACAATTGCAAGGACTACTCTGCCTTACATCCTCGTGCCAAGGTCACTTCCTATGGGAAGCCGACCCATCTCTACAGTAACAGGACTCTTTTTTAAACTGAAACTTCATCACAGCTGTTTCATTTTTTTCCTCCCTTTTTAGTTTTGATAGTGAGGTGCCCACCTTCTCTAGCCCTAACTTGGCTGGGGCAACACCTAGCTTACCCACAGAGGTTATCCAACACTTGAGCAACCCCACCATGACCAACAGGGTCAGGAGGCCTAACTTACTTTTAGCTATGGGGCTTGCCTCACATAACAAGTACAGTGCTGCCGTGAAGTCCAGCACCCAGCAGAAGCTACTGACAGCTGTCAGAATCCAGAACCACACCCTAAGTTCTCCACTGACACGTGGCTGAGCTGTTTTAGGGACAACTGTGGGTTCCTGGAATTTCTCTTGCTGTTCAGAGTTGGGGGCTACCACATCCTGTGACATACACCCTTCTTCCACTCTCCCTTCTGTCAGTGCCGGGTGCAGCACCCTGTGCCTTGACAGCTGCCTGACTGCTCAGGACTTCTTTATGGTCAGGTGAAGTCTCACTAGTGCCAAATTTGGGTTTCTTCCTTACGGGGACAGGAGACACTTGGCTCACTGGAACTCTCTTTAAGAATACTCACTTAGTCACCTTTAATCCAGCCCTGCCGTGCCTTCACTGAGATGTCCACAAAGTCCACCCAGGACTGTGTGTTAACTTTCTGGGTGTCCATGAACTTCACCCTGCACTGTTCTGGGGTCAGCCCAAATTTCCTGACTAGGTCTTTCTCCATGTGTGGGTAGGAGTCTGCCTCATCCCCTACTAGGGACAGGAGCCTATCCCTCCCAGCTACTGGGATCAACTCCCACAGGAGTGAACCCCAGTATTTAGAGTGGACCCTTCTCATCGTAAGGTCCTTCCAAATGCAGTCAGACATTTGTCTATGTCGTCCCCCTCTACATACATGGGAACTATTCCCTTAGAAAACCTGAGAGCAAACCCACCATCCCTGGATAGCTCAGCATCTTCTTCATTGTCGCTGCTATTGTCTTCTATTTTCCTCCCTTGCCCACTTCTTCTCAGCTAGGGCCAACTTCCTCTCTTCCAGAGCTATGGAAGCTAACTGAGCCTGCAGCTGTCCCTCCTTAAAGGACAGCTCTGTTTCTGGTGGGGGAGGGGGACTTCCCTAGCTGGAAGTACGAACCTAGTACGGACATGTTATCCTCATCTCCCTCCTCTAGGAGGTCGTTGGTGTCCTCATCCTTCCATTTACTCTCTGGAGCTGCCTGTGCCCAGGCATTAAGGGACCTAATCAACTCTGCCTTCCTGATCTTGTTGCCATTAGGTAGCCCCCTGGACCTACACTAAACCCTAAGATCTGGTTAATCCTCCAGCCAAGTTAACCAGATCTAGCTCCATGATATCCTTAGTTTTGGTTCACAAAAACTTTTCAAACTAGAAATAGAAAAAAATTAGAAAAATCAAAAAGATGGATTAAAAATCAGTTTAGTCCACATTTCAAAAAATCAAAAGTTTTGTCCTAAGTCAATTTAGAGGATTTTTAAAGATCTTCACTTAATTACTGTATAGTGTATTCAAACACAGGTACTTATCCTCACCGCTAAACACCAACTGTTGGAAAGTGGTTTATTAGTAGTGATAAGTAGGGACCTACCACCAGTAATAAGGCCACAAACACAATAAAAGGCTCATTCAAGGTCTCAATAAATAATTCCCTTGCTCAACCCTTGGTATCTGGCAAAAAGCAGGCAGGCTTAACTTAGGAGACAGGAGTGTAAAGCATGTAAAAAGACCAATACATTAAATAAGTAAAATTCCATACACAATAAAAATCCAACACCAATTTATAAACATAGGCTATATTTTTATGAACAAACAGACACCAAAACGACAAAAATCCAATGTACTGAACCAGAGATAAGTAAGTAACTTTAATTGCTTGGTTGATTTAAACCATTGCAATGATGCACATACAAAATATATAGTACAGGTTAGCGATTGTACAATCGTCGATAGTTCAATGAATCATGTTTCCTTGCATACATTACATATTAAAAATAACAACTAAAAAAGAGGCGTTTTGGTTATCTACAAGGAATATTTCCTCCCCCTATGCAGAGGTTGAACCCTAGCCTATGTTTTGTTGTATAGTAGAATAGAATAACTATGTCTCAACCAACAACCTCACCCGGTCAGTTGAGATTATTAAGACTGTGCAAGTTCCGCAGTTATGTGCAAAGCTACAGCAATTAAAAATATGAATTACTTTATGTCAGTGCAAATCTAAACAATTCAAATGTAGATTTAAAACATTCCTACGAGTTATAAATTACGTAGGTCTACAATAAAATCATTTAGTTGGAGTTCTTTAAGGCCAGTGCTTATCAGCAGCTGCTGGTTTGTTAAAGTTTGTTCCTATGAGGTCTCCGGTAGTTCAATCTAACAATTGCTGAGTCATTCCGCCATATCTCTAGTTTTTAATCTTTGTTTGACTATTTTCAGGAACTTTACCAAGCAGCAGCTCAGTTGTACATCCTTGCCAGAGAAGCATGCAGTTACTGCATGCCTACATGACTGTATTCTTTTAAAGTTAATGAGTGGCCTCAGCAATACTCTCCGTTCGTGCAACAGTTCCTTGCATATAAATAACAGTTGGACAATGTCCTCTCTCCTTCCCACACAACCGGCATCGTAATGATGACGAGGGGCGCTTCCATGGTGGAAGATGGAATACTGAAGGAAGTATGCCTTGGCAATATCGTAGATATTTCTACTTGGTGATTTTCGAGAAACCAATGCCTAAGTAGAGAGGAGAGATTGCTTTTGTATAGCTTTGAAGTGTGAACCATCCATGCGTCCTTGACGATAATGTTGCTTTATCCTCCAGCAAAGAGGCTCTTTTGACAGTTTTGTTCACCAGTTTTGTAAAGCTTTCATGTGTCCCTGAAGTCTCCTAAAGGCTAGAGAGTCTTCCAGGTAGATCCTAGCGGCACCCTTCTCCTTAGATGAAAGTTCTAGCCAAAGATGGGCATTTAATGTCCCGGATTCCCCTCTTTTGATTTTATGCCAGGATTTGACATATGTTCCCTTGCGGGCCAGCCCTTGCCTCTGGATGCCAAATTCAAAACTTAATTCGGCTGGAGATGTACAATTAGGCAGATTAAAGATCATTCGCAGTGCTCTGCTGTCTAATATAGCTGTGTCTCTCCCTCTGAGGGACTCACTCCCGTAAGTGATCGTCAGTATAAGTTTCCCCTGCATAACGTGGATCAGCAAAAAGAGGCTTCTGCCAGCGATCTTGTTTTTTATATTTTTCAATCCCACTGAAGTCGCTGTGCCTTTTATTTTTATAGCCTCCTTTTGAGCAGCGAAGGTTTCATTACTATCTTTAATGAGCCCCAGCTATTTGTATTCTTGGACAACTTCCAGCTGTTGCTTCGCCAGGTACCAACGATAAGCTCCTTTAACCCTCTGTCGATTTAGACTCATAACTTTAGATTTGTCCAGATTTATACTCAGTCCATTCTCCTCTGAGAAAATGTGTGTTGCATCTAGTAAATGTTGAAGGCCAACAGATGTATGGCTAATGAGTACAGATCGTCCGCGTATAAAAGGGTTTGAATGACAAGCCCTCTCTATCTTTGGGGAACGCACTTATCTAATCTTGCTGACAGATCAGCCTTAAAGAGGTTGAATAGTGTTGGAGCTAGTACACAGCCCTGTTTCAGTCCCATTGTGGTTGGAATCTTCCTTTTCAAGTGATTTCTAGCCCCCATCTTTACTCGTACCCACGTTTCTGAGTGTAGGAGGACTAGTTGTCTCAGGAGAAGAGGTGGAATGTTCCATTTAGTTAAGTTTACTCCATAGTATGTTCCGGTTGATGCGATCAAATGCCAAACTGTAATCGATGAAGGATACATACAGTGGCTGCTTAGCCACTATAATAGAGTCAATTAACAGGGAGAGGGTTAAAATATTGGTAGTAGTCCCCATATGTTTACAAAAGCCCATTTGGTTAAAAGGGATAATTGGGCTTTCTGCTGCCCAGTATGTCATTTCGTTCATTATTAACCCTGTGTAATATTTGGCATCATTATCTATCAGGGCTACCAATCTGTAATTTTTGGCCTCGTTCCTCTCTCACTTTTTATAAATTGGAGAGATGATCGAGCCCCTCCATGAAGCTGGTATTGACTCTGTTTGGAAAATTTGTTCAAATACAGGTTTCAGTTCTTCTGCCCAATAGTCCCAGTCCAATTTAAACAGGATTGGAGGAATCCTGTTCGGTCCACGTGCACCCTCTCTTCTGCCCTTGGTTATTTTCTAAAAAATTTGTTTGGTAGAAATTGCAAAGGGTATCTGATCAGTATGTATTTCTTACGTTCTCTCTGGCTCTTGTTGGTCCTTTTTGGTGTTCGGAGTGGTGTCTCTGCAAAGTTCCTTATTGAAGTGACTCTTAAGGAAAGTTGTCCTGTTTTTTTCTGTCAGATGAGAGTTGATCCCCAGAGTTATTGGGTTTAATAGCGTGTTAATCTTGAGCCAGAATCGTGCGCTGTTGTTTCTCTTGATGTCAAATAATAGTCTAGCCCATAAGCTCTCTTCAGATTCTTTTTTGAGTCGCTAGATCAGTCTTTTGCGCTTTACTTTTAGTTGACTGAGTTCCCTTTGGGTTTCTGAGTCCGGGACTCTCATTGGAATTTCTGCACTGCTTGGTTTATTGCTTTCGTAAGTCGATTAACTGACACATTCTTTAAGATGGAGGGGCAAATTTGGCACTGTTGATGGCTGGTAGATGGTGTAGCTTAAGTCTCTGTAGATGAATTGGCTGGTCAAGCCAGGTTTCTTGTAAGATAATGAGATCAAACGTATGAAAATATTGTAGTAATTTGTCATCTGCTATCTTATTCCCCACACCGTTTATGTTCCAGGAACCAGAGATAAGGATTTTTAAAGATGAAAGTGAAACTAGCGCTTAGAAGCAAATAGCGCTCAAAGGGTTAAAAAAAGGTGGTGTTGGACCAGGACACACATGATGTAACACTTTTATACTTACTTCTAAAAGTGTTTCATGATGCAGGAAAGTGGTCCATAGCACCAGTCAAGGGTTCAGATGCCCTGGTTAACCTCTTAGAGTCTGGAACTACAACTCCCACAATGCACCTGGTAAACTTATGGAACTTTTTTCAAAAGTTGCTCCAAACGTCTGGTACTTCTTCCTGAAGTTCCTCATGTTGGTTTAAAGTGTCGAAAACACCAATCCAAGGGTCTAGAAGCTCTGAGATGGTCATTGGGATCACAGTTCTCACAGTGCACCTGGCCAAATTCTTAAAAGTCTACTGCACGCACTCCTGGACGGGGACTTCTTAGTGAAGATGATGTAGGTGGGCTCTGTTAACCTGTAACTTTCAGGGAGTCCACTCCTTAATCCCTGTGAAGCCAGGCAAAGTCCTTAGGGCTGTAGTACCAGATTGTGCAGCAGGTGCAGTCCTTTGGGTGCAGATCAGGGTTCGAGTATGGCAGTCCTTTTGCTCCTTTCAGGCAATAGATATCTTGCAGCGTTTTTGTACCTGTTGCTTTCATGAAGACCCTCCTCAATCCTTTTGAAGCAAGGCACAGTACTTAGGCTGTAGATCCAGAGTGTGCAGCACTTATGAGTGAACTCCTCTTGGGGTGGAGACAGGGTCTAACAAGGAAGTCCTTCTTCTCTTGATTTTTTCAGGCAGGGATCTGATTTGCTGTGCAGCTCTCCCATAGTAGCAGTGAGAAATATATGTTGTGCATCCCCACCAAGTGGTGTGCAAGGCAGTAAGGGCACAGCCAGTCAAATTCTAGACAAGAAAGTGGTGCTCTCACAACTCAACACACCCTGCATCCAATGGATGTTAGACAGGAGTATGGTAAAACTGTAAACACAAAGCGAATGAACCAATAAGTTGGAACACACAGATCAATAAAATAGTTGAACAGTAACAATCAGACAATTGTCCATAATTGTTTGGTAGTTGTGAAGAGATTTTATTCAACCATGAAGAGCCAAAAACAACAGGCGAACTCAGTAAATAATTTAGGTGATAGCAGAAACAGCCATCACGTTTTTCATCCTGCACGGACTCTATCAAGTCTAATCTTGGATAATATTGGGATTGTCCATGGTGCAGGCACATCAAGAGAGAGGATTTGGAAGATTTCCAATTGAGGGCCATAGATATGTGGCTCTAGGGTTGCTAGTCGAGAAGGAATAAATCTAGACTATTATTGTGAAAATAGCCAGTAATTTGGAACTGTGCCGTCCAAAAGTATGCTCAATTAGTAGATTCTGTACAAATTGAATATTTGTTTTCTTTTTCTCAAATGCATCAGAAGTCACTATTCCTTCTACGCTTTTTTGTAACTGAAATAACAATATATTAGTCTTAGTTTTAGGCTATTCCAACCACGAGCATTTTCTGCTTTAACTTTATTGCTTGTGGTACTCCCTCGTGCAAAGGAAGGAATGACCAGTTGAGCAAATTATTGTAGCGTGCTAGGCTTCTGACATTCCATATTACAGATGTGCCCGTGTAGCCACCTCCCTCTTACGAAAAGCACTAAAAAGGGGAAAAAATGCCTAATCTGTCATTTCCACTTATACCTTAATCTCTATGATAAGGTGTATGTTCAATAATGTTAACGTATTAGTCTTAGCAGCTCAAATCCAAAATTGCTCTTAAAACAATAAGAAATGTAAATGAAATAAGTTAAAATTAAATGCGGAGGAGTAAAGCCATGGTTAACAGTGCCGGAAGCTTGGCATCACTTTCCCCTTAGTGGAAGCGTTTATACATATGGCTTGTCTGGACAATGTACACCCGTCTGCTTCAGTTACATCATGTTACTAAAAACACAGCTGCATCTTTTCTTCAAACTAGAAGTGAACTGCAGGTAAAACAACCGAACCATAAAAAATGAAAGTACAGAGTTTTCACACCAGAACAACATTCGTGATGAAGCATTGTATAAAATAGGATGTGAGAAAGGGCAACAATCCCGGGAGATGTTGAACATACTGTTCGAATCTCCAAGCGAACTCAGCCACCTGGCTTCTAAGTAGAAAACTATAAAACACGCAAGGCCAGATCACAAAACAATTTTGACAGGCGCTTTTTCATGCCCTTGGTGGTAATTTTCAGAAGTGCTTGGTGCAAACACCTTTTACCACCTTATTGAAGGTGTAATCTGGGATAAGAATGTGGATATTTGTTGTGTGGCATTTTGTTGTGGTGGTGATATGTTTTATCATTTTAATGATGATGTCAGTGCTGTATAATAACTGCAATATTGTGTTTTACTGTATTAGTGTATTCTGTTTTTACTGTTTTGTTTGTTGTGTTGTACCCTGTA
The DNA here is from genome assembly GCA_963921515.1 of Calotriton arnoldi. NCBI lineage: Eukaryota > Metazoa > Chordata > Amphibia > Caudata > Salamandridae > Calotriton > Calotriton arnoldi. The sequence goes on along the minus strand of CAWUFW010004012.1, from coordinate 181,822 downwards.
ATGTTTTAATTGTATTGTTAAACTACTTTGTGTATGCTACTTTGTTATGTCCTTTTGTTTACGTTAGGCATTTCAAACAACGCTGGTACATTTCTATCCAAAGCAACACATGCCTTTAATGTTCCTATGAAAAGCAACCATTTACCACTATCATCAACTATGTACAACAGGAGGCAGCCAAAACTGTGGCAAAGACATGTCTTAAATTAGCACTTGCAGTGCTCACATTGTGATATGGCCCATAATATAATGAAATGATTCAACTTATTAAAGGGAAATGTCAAATGCAAAGTCTGTCACTTAGCAGTGATGGGAGCACAAGTCAAAATACTACTTTATTCATGTCTAAAATTGTCATTTAGATGCAAACAGATCTGCAGTTAGGAATTCTATACTGTTCATCTAGGAGTGGACCAAAAAGAGGCAGATAGGGTTGATAGTAACCAGAAAAAAACTTGTCAAAGGAGGTTTTGGTGGGAAGTTTTAATCTACAAGGTCTTTTTGCAGGGGTAATGTGACCCATAGTGTATCCACGAGACAGATTTGTTGCTTAGCACTATATTTTCCTTCATAACATTGTTGAACCCCAATAAGACGTGCTAGCAGCACAGAACTGGAATAGTTACTGCAGTAATCGTTGTAGTATTTGGGCTTAATGCTATAAAGAATTGTCTAGGAACAACTACAGCTGGAATCTATAAGTGTTACATAATTTGTAGACCACTGTAGCAGAAGATCATAACTAAAATATCTTCTGGCAGAAGTATTGCATCTGCAAGGGTATACTTATAACAAAAGTGATTATAACCTGCACACCTTTTTTTTAAGAAACTTTTTCGTCTGAAAACTTTAACATTTATTTGAATCTTTTAAACATTTGCTCAACGGTGCCACCTCGTTACCCTGACCAGCTTCTGTCAGGTATAACATATCACAATAACATGAGACAGAACCTGTCACATGAATACAAGGTGCACTTGTCACCAGCCCAATCTAGTGGTGCTATACTATTTCATATACTTCCTTCACAAATTAATACAATTTAAAAATCTAAACAGAGTGCACATCAATGTATACCATCAACATAAACCATCTTAAGTGTACTTCAATCAGCGATTGTGCAAATGTTATGCTTATTTGAACATCTTATACATCAAGCAATGAAATTGTATATATGCGTTCATTTTATTTTTTCATTTTTTCAATTTTTCAATCCAACATTCCATGTGGTGTTTACATGTCCCAATGCATTTCGGGAAACCCTTCGTCAGGGGAACACTAAAAATAACAAAAATGATTTATAATCAAAATTTAACACAGATCAGTTTATGTCACTCTAAAGCTTTTCAGGGAGAGACCCGTAACCTACAGGCACCAATACCTGTGTGAATGGGTTTTTCAAGCTTAACACCTGTGAGATTATGTGCATGATCACCTCTTTACACCTACCAAAAAAGACATCTAATGATACCAGTGCGCAAAAGAAACCAAATTGCCACTGAATGTGATGCATAAAGTTTCTAGAGAATACCCCTTATAACCCAAGATGTTGATTAGATATCCAAAATACCTCAGTCACTCACCTATCCAAATACGAAGCCAAAGCCACAATACTAAAAAAATACACACAACCGCATTAAAATGCTATTTCTGTGAACAGGACTGAAACTCCTGCAAATCATGAAACCAAATATTTGAAAAAACTTACAAACTGAAATGCCGATCTTATTGCACTGTATTTTTTCGTGCGTCTTAACTTCTTCCAACGAAGCTATAAAAAATATATAAAAGACCTAATTACGGTCAATATTTATACCATATTTTTCTTACCAACCACCCTGCCGCAAAAGAGATTAACACCAATAATCGAGCAGTTACCTCAAGTATGTCGGTTAAGACGACAACCTCGTAGAGATTTGATATGGCAACCCTCGCGTAGAGCTGCAAAAAAATAAAAAATCAAGACTTACTCACTACTACCACATGTTTCCCAAACCTAATATGCCGGTGCAACAACTATAAAACCTCCTACTTACTTTGACTGCCTTTCTTTTTTCCGAAACAAAAATCCTCTGCGTGATCACTTTCACCCGCAATGCATTTAAATGCGGAAGCGGCGCAAGACTCCCGCGTAAATCAGTAATGAAGGTAAAAAACAGACTGCCCGGACACTCTTTCGAGAAAACGATGCAACAGGAATGTGCAATTTTGATTATAAATCATTTTTGTTATTTTTAGTGTTCCCCTGACGAAGGGTTTCCCGAAATGCATTGGGACATGTAAACACCACACAGAATGTTGGATTGAAAAATTGAAAAAATGAAAAAATAAAATGAACGCATATATACAATTTCATTGCTTGATGTATAAGATGTTCAAATAAGCATAAAATGTGCACAATCGCTGATTGAAGTACACTTAAGATGGTTTATGTTGATGGTATACATTGATGTGCACTCTGTTTAGATTTTTAAATTGTATTAATTTGTGAAGGAAGTATATGAAATAGTATAGCACCACTAGATTGGGCTGGTGACAAGTGCACCTTGTATTCATGTGACAGGTTCTGTCTCATGTTATTGTGAGAAGTATTGCATCCACATGTAGGACCGCACAGCAACAAGTTGGAGGCTGATCTAGGTTTATGCATGTGATAAAGGATGTACTAGAGGAAGGACCTGCTTCAAATAATGAAGACTAGGCTGTTGAAGAGCATGGCACCATGGCACTCAATCCCATGAATATTTAGTTGGCCACATTCAACTGTGAGGAGTCATAAGTCTCTACCCTTACCTTGGTGAGAATAAATTAAACCACCACTTGCTGGAGGTAGGTGTATCTCAAGATTAAAATGGTGCCACATGCTATTGTCAACCACTGAACAAGGTCTATCAAATATAACTGCTGAGTAGTAAAATATACAAGTTAACAGAATTGTATTCTTAAATACACTGTGCTATTAATGGCAGCATATCGCACATGCACATCACTTGAATAGAGATGTTATAAAAAGAAAAATTTAAAGCAAATGGTATTCGCAAGTTGACATATGTCCTTATGGTTTGGCACAGGACTGATTTCGCATAAAGTACTATAGGTGCAGAATAATCTGTATTTAAATAAGTGCAGTGTTGTTAGAAATTGGATCTCTATTTGGTAGAGGTTTGCACCCTGTCCAAGTAGAGACCACAATCCTAGTCAGGGTAAGTCAGATACACAACCTAAATTAACCTGTGCTCACCCTCTGGTAGCTTGGCACAGAGCAGTCAGACTTAACTTAAGAGGCAATCTGTAAAGTATTTGTGCAACACTTAAATTACAGTAACACAGTGAAAACACCACAAAAAGACTCCACACCAGTTTAGGAAAATAGGGAATATTTATCTGAGTAAAAGAAGACCGAAATGACACAAATCAAATATGTAGAACTTGAGATATGAACTTTGAAAGATTAAATCCACAAACAGTGCTTACAAGTCAATATAGCTAAAAGGTTACTTGAGGTCGCGCTAGACCAGGCTAAATCCAAAGTTTCATGCCGACCACGATGGAGGGCAGGCCGGCTACAGTACCCATGCAGGGCCCGCTGAAAAAGTACCTTGGATGGAGCAAACGTCGCTGTTTAAGACTCGATGCATTGGTTCCGATTCATGCAGTGGGGTCGATGCGTTGAAGTCGAGCCTCGCAGCAGTATCTACATATCGGCACCGCGCCATTGTTGAGCCTCACAGTCTAGACCTCGGATCAGGGCTGCATGATCTTCGAATCTTGCAGTCAGGTCCCATGTCATTGTCGAACCACGCGGGGATGTCCTCCGATTAGCACTGTGTTGGAGGACACTGACTTGGTTCCGATTGGCACAGAGGTGACGATGTGTTGATTTTGGAACAACAGCTGCAGAACCCACTTCTGAGGTCCAGGACTGGAGGGTGGAACATCAGGCATGGGTACGACTCAGAGATGGCAGAGTCCAGCAGCACCAGTAGGATTGCAAGAAGTCTTTTATGAACCTGAGACTTCAGAGAATAGGAGGCAAGCCAGAAAGCCCTTGGAGAAACTTGGGTTAAAGAATGAAGAGAACAGGTCTAGTCCTTTTCACTCCCAGGCACGAAGCAGCAGCCCAACAGAGCAGAGCAGGTAACAAAGTGTCTGCCCCTCCTATAGCACAGCAATCAGCAGGCAGCAGGCCAACCAGGCAATGCAGTTGACAAAGCACCAGCCCCTCCTCCAGACAGAATGTCCTTGGTTCCAGCAAAGTTCTGATTTGGTGGTGTCAGTACTTATACCTAAATGTGCTTTTAAAGAGGGGGAGACTTCAAAGAGGACTTTGAAGATCACAAGGTTCCTGCCGTTCCTGCCCTGGCTCTAGAATCACTACAGGGGTATGCAGCTCTTTGTGTGGTGACACGCTCACCCCTGTTCAGGTGCAATTGTCAGCTCCTCCCTCCCAATGTACCTCAGGAAGTCCCATCAGCCATGGTGATGGGCTATCAGGATGCAAATGTCACACCCCCTCTCCCTTTGTGTGACTGTCTAGAGGGAATGCACAAAGTCCAGCTGTCACCCAACTCAGATGTGTATTCAGAGACAGGCAGAGGCACAGAATGGTTACATTAAGAAAATGCCAACTTTCTAAAAGTGGTATTTTCAGACTTACAGTTTAAAATCTGACTTCATCATAAGATGTGATTTTAAATCTTTATCTTTTCCCAATTGGAAATTACATTTAAAAGATGTTTTAAGTCAATCCCAATGTTAACCCATGGGAGAGATAGGCCTTACAGTAATGAAAAACGACTTTAGCAATTTTTCACTACCAGGACATGTAAAGCTCAAAAGTACATGTCCTACCTTTGAATTATACTGCACCCTGCTCATAGTGCTGCCTAGGGGCTACCTTATGGGTGACTTATATGTAATAAAAGGGAAGGTTTGGGTCTGGCATGTAGGCTACCTTGCCAGGTCAAAATGGCAATTTAAAACTGCACACACAGGCTCTGCAGTGGTAGGCCTGAGCTATGTTTAAAGGGCTACTGAGTTGTTGACACAATCAGTGCTGCAAGCCCGCTAGTAGCATTTAACTTAAAGGCTCTGGGCACATATAGTACTCTTTACTAGGGACTTATAAGTAATTCAATATGCCAGTTGTGGATAAGCCAATGAACCATGTTTGGAGTACAGAGCATATGCATTTTAGCTCTGGTTAGCAGTGGTAAAGTGCCCAGAATCCTAAAGCCAGCAAAAATGAAGTCAGCAAAACAGAATGTCAGAAGGCAAAAAGTCTGCGGAAACCACACCAAGGATGCCAGGTCTAACGAGAATTTAATATTTTACTTCTTTGTTCATAACTTTTCTCATCTTTGCTTTATTATTATGACACAATAACGATTTTTCGTAACTCACAAATGAATGAGACATTATTTGAATACAAATTAAAAATGTGAGGAAGTGAGTGAAAATATATAAGAAATGGGATGAGTAACTCTGCCTTCATAGTTTGGCCATAGAGGAACCCCGTAACATTATCTTCTTATCTAGCTTGAATTTGAAATACTGGAATCAGTTGTTGCAAATATGACAGATAATTGAATTTGCACAAGTCTGCCTGTGTTGTCCCTGATTTTTCAGTGGTACATCCTCAACTATGGGTCAGTGTTACGGCATGGGCCAAAGTCAAATTAATGGTCATAACGAAGATAACTATTCACCAATTCACTAGGCCATTTAATCAATGAACATTGGCAACTCTTTTGAGATGCAACATGGGCTTGTATCTGGGTCTGGTGGCTAAATCGACTAATCCGTCCACTGTAGGAGCCTGTGCTCAGGCTCATGGTGACAGGTTTTAATCCCGGCAGGTCTCCTCAGCCTTTCATCCTTCTAAGGTTGATAAAATGAGTACCGTTGAGTTGGGTAAAAATAAACATCTGTTATTCAGCGCCAAGATACCTTTCTAGGTGAACATGCGCTTTACAAATACACATGTTATGTTATCCTGCAAAAACTCTAATCCCAGATGACAGACATTCAGAGAAAAAAGGAAGATAAGAAAATTGCAATATAACCTTTACAACTGACTGAAGGGGCAATTTAGAAACAGTGCACATATCAAGATACCAAAATCCGTTCATTATAAAGAAAGCAAATTAAGGGCAGATAGAGGATAAGAAAACAATCTAGAGCGCAAACTGCATTTTGCAGCACCTAAAGTAGTACTGCAGTAGTACTACTTACTTACTACAAAATGCAATTCACAAATCTACGAGTGTAAATCTCCACATCCAACTCTCCTATCTTTCCTATGGCGAGATCCTCACACATGTAAGTTTACTACTTAGGGGCCGAATACGATATCATTAGGAAAGCATTCCCACCGAATCGGGTTAGGAATGCTTTCCGAACGATTCGTATTTGGGGAGTCCCACCGACCGATTACGATGTGTCCGGATGCTTACGGATTCGGTTCGGTCAGACTCGCATTGACTTCAATGGGAGCCTGTGTTCCGAACGAGAACACAGGCTCCCATTGGAAAAAGGGGTGGGTGGGGAAAGCCTTGCACCCTGTGGCGGGCACCCCCATGGTGCCTGCCACATTGTGCATGGTTGGGAAGAGGGGTCCCTTGGGTACACCCACAGGCCACATTCGGTCGCCTTCGGGTGCAGGGGGGCCTGCAACGGGCCTCCAAAGACCGATTCCGAAAGCTGTTGCGTCTCGGTCAAACCGATTCAGAACAGCTGTCCAAATCCGTCATCGTACTCTCTCGTTCGGAAACCGTCTCCATTGGGCTGTACCATTCGGCTCCGAATGACACGGGCTGCCTGAATCCCATTCAGAACTGATTCAGACAGCCTGGATGGTTTCCTTGCATCGTACTCGGTCGTCCGGAAAGGTGACTGATTCGGTAGGAAACAAGGATTCCAAATCGGATTCGACAATACTGAATCCCATCCAGAAAGCCTTCCTAACGACATCGTAATCGGCCCCTTAGTAGAACATGTGGGAGGGACAGGGGAAGTGTTTGGAAAAAGGGAAATACTTACTTGTAAATGAGAGGGGTTTAGAGAGGAGTAAGGAGGGGTATAGAGTGGGGAAGGAGAAGTTTAGGGAGGGACAGACACCCACCCACAAAACAGTATGCCCATTGCTACTCACAAACTGCACTTCTAAAGTTACTACAGCCAAAAAGGACCCAAAACATTAATAAATGTACAGCAGTGCTCATACTTGGACTAAGTTCAGCACCCCACAGGGTCAGTACCACATAGGAAACACTATCAAAATAAATTAATGTATTTCAACTTTTAAAAATATAAATGCAGTTAAATTAATGGAATGTACACACACACACATACACACACACCCCTGATATAGCTCAAAAATTTGAAACTTCATTTCTCAAAACCTACAGAAGGGATTTATATCAAATCCCAAAAGCAGACTTTCTGGGTAAAGATCTAGCTGTCTGACAATTTTGGTTTAATTCCATTCAGCCATATTGTCTGTAGCTGTGTCTAAAGTTCCTGTAGAAAATTGCATGGGGAATACACGTTATGGGAACCCCCCCCCTTTTTCTGAGTCCCCACTTGATGGATCATCCCAAAACTTTCTAGGAAGAAGCTGAGGTAAATGAACCCTTTTTTGGAAGTTTTCTCAAAAGTAGTCAAACGGCGCCAAAATTATTAGTAAACCCAAAAATCTATTTCCTATGAAAACCTGGTCCCAACTATAACACCACTGTTAGCGAGATATATATTTTTTACGATAAAATATTTAGGTGTTTTTTAAATTAAACATAAATGTAACTTTAATATTATGAAAAAAATGTAAATAATTAAAATTAATTCTTTATCTAACTTTTTGTTATTTTTAAGATATAAGTAAATATAAACATTTTCATTTTTGGTAGGATTTTTTAAAAATAAATCTTAAAAAAATTATTTAAATTTAATCTAATATATTTAAATTATTTATAGACAAAATAATTCATAATGCTTACCAGGCAGTAGATAAATATATCACAAATGATAATGTGGAAAAGTTAAGGATATTGGGGAAAGATTTCAATGAAAAGGAGGACACTTGAGAGCATTTAGGTACATAGAGTAACACAGCATACAAGCTGCAGACAGACGGCACAGCAAATTAACATGACTAGAAATTAGAAAGGCCACCATCAAAAATGATCAAGGTGCGTATTGAATGCCATCCACATGCCACCTCATGTCATCCTCCTCTGCCATGAGTAGGTCACTTTGTGCCTTGGACCACTCGAAAGCCAAATGGAATCAACTAAACTGTTGTTGTTCATAAAAACTGGTTGATTTTTTTATCTGAATTTTTGGGAATAAGTGAAATTCACATAATTTGCTATGTTTAGGTGAAATGCATGAAGGAGGAGTTGGCATAATTTCAACACACTAGGTCCTCCTTATCTCCTATGTCTTTCGTCATCAGGCTCTTTTAGAAATGCCCTTTGGGCGATTGCCCACATTCAGCTTCTACCAAAATTTAAGGAATTCTATTAACCAATGACAAAACATAAATACACATTGCACTCAAACACACATTGCGTTCCGCCCCTCAATATCATTGATAAACAAAAACAAATAGAAAGCTTTCTGCATACACATGATCTACAATGTAAATGATCTTCATGTAAAAATATGACTGTATAATACTGTTTTGTTGCACTGCAGGTTGTGAGTTCCCCTTTGAAGCCCTTCCTCTATGTGAACAAGGGTAACATTTTCAGGAATTGAAGGCAGGGAACTGTCACTGAAATTTTAAAAACAGAAAACCTTTTTAAAGCAGGCACATTTCCTTTAAGGTAATCGAGCTGCTTTTTCAAAAAGGTTTTCGTTATTTAAAAAGCAATCATGGGCATGGTGCATGCCACCATTCTGGCCATTTGACCAATCATAGTGAGTCGCAAATTGCTACCAACCTCATGAATATACATTAGGCAAGGAGGTCTGCAACTCACTACAATTCCTTATTTCATGGCCAACGGACAGGCCACAGCAGTGAACTTGAATTCTGTTTATAGCATCTTCTTCTTTACAATGACTAATACTCAATGCATGTTTTGGTAGCGACAACAGTTCTGCACATTAAAGTGAAATTATTTTTTCAATTGTTTACATGGTATTTCATTTGGGTATTTGAAAATCATTAAATAACTAAAACTGCCTGATTTTAGAATAATTTTGTAAAAAAAAACAACCCCCGGATTCTATATAAATTTCTGTCCAGGTAGCATTCTGTTCACCCTGTTCAATCATTTCTTTTTGCAGCGAATGCATTTTAACCCCTTTCTGACAACGACATCTTTGTTGGGATTTTCACTGGAAATGTCGATGAATGCTCAACATTTGGAGTGAATGATGCTTTGATTATCACAGGCCTGCGAAATGTAGAATTGTAGAGAACTTATTAGCCGGGTCTGGTGGCTTAGTGAACTAATGAGTCCACTATAAGGGCCTGTGTTCGAACTCATGGTCACAGATTCACATCCCGGTGGTCCACTCAGCCTTTCATCCGTCTGAGGTAGTTAAAATGAGTACCATTGAGTAGGGTAGCAGTAAACCTCTTTTATTCAGCGCCAAGATGCCCCCGGGTGGACGTGCGCTTTACAAATACACGTTATGTTATTGTGAAAAAGTTCCTTTTTAATGAAACTACCAAAGAAAAATGTAATTCATTCATTCAAACGTCATTAAATGTTTTTCAGAAATGATGCAGTACCTACGGTTGAAAACGAGTTATGATTGAAGGCGATTATTAAGGATATACGTTTATAATTAAGGAAGTGGGTATATGACATGAGGGTGTTTACATATTTAGTTGTCCTTCATTCAAAAAAACTAAAGGGCAAACAAAAAAAAAGTCATAAATGAAATTAAAACCAGCTTACAGTGCGCACTGCTGTTAATCAATTAAAACGGCACAATCGAGGCCATTGTACCAAAGGCAACTTTATGAAAAATGTGGTTGTGACATTTACCAACTAAAGAGAAGATGAAAGGGTGGATTAGCATATAACATTTCATTAACGGAGATATTTAATTTAGTGTCAATCAAGATACTCCCATAGCTGAATGAAATGGAAGAGGTCAGCAGGATAACCTGTTGAGAAAGGTTCACATTTTCCTAATCATTACTTTGTCTCTAAAAAAATGTAAAAGTGGGTAACAACACCAGTTTGTAATTTTAACTGTCCCTTTTGCGTGAATTCGTTGATAACGGAAATAAGTTATACGAAGAGCCTGGAGGTCCCTGTAATTTACATAACCACCAAAAGTCTCGTGGCTGCAGGTTTAAGCCGAGCCAATTACAATAGGTCATGCGCCACTAATGCAGGGAATATGATTTAGTGTGACTTAAACCACCATTGGACTTCTAATGAGTTTAACAGAAAGTTGGTCGTGCGCGAAATCTTCTGGCAGGGTGAGGGAGAGTGACTTTACTGAGTGTGTTAGCTGAGCTCCCACGACCCGCTGCTCATAGAACCCGGTCACGAGCATCCTAAAAGTGTCCTTGTTTCACCCTTCGGTGGCCTGGCCGATGTTAAAGCCATTGCAAAACATTACAGATTCAACAATAAAGTGCTGGATGGCATCATCAATGTTGTCAATTTCAACATAGATTTCCCCTTTTTCGCAAAACTACCACCTCAGGGTAGGTGTAGGATAAAGACACTTCAGACGCAGAAGTGGATTAGGTATGGTAAATTATGTATCATAATTAGGTGATTTATGGTTGGTTAAGTATGGTAGGTACCGTAGGTAGCTATGGTAGTTAGGTATGTCAGGCTTGATATGATAGGAAGGTATTGGAGGTTAGGTATGGTAGGTATGATAGGAAGGTCATACACACTTTAGGAGCAGAAGTAGATTAGGTATGGTAGGTTATTGGAGTAACAGCGCACGGAATAATAGTTCCAAAGTATAAGTAATTAAATATTTATTAATTTACAAAGGCCCACAGGCAGCCAGCAAAGAGCGTGGCTGACAAGGAGAGTAGCTGGCGAAGGAATGACACAACATTCCATGACGTGTGATATATACATATTAGGGATTCCAACTGACATCACAATGCCTTAGCAATCAGGAGGGGAATGGGGTGCATGCAAACTATACAACCATAAAGCTTTATTATACCCAAGAGCAGGTACAACAGTTATGTATCATAGTTAGGTGATTTATGGTTGGTTAAGTATGGTAGGTACCGTAGGTAGGTATGGTAGTTAGGTATGTCAGGCTTGATATGATAGGAAGGTATTGTAGATTAGGTATGGTAGGTTATGTATCATAATTAGGTGATTTATGGTTGGTTAAGTATGGTAGGTACCGTAGGCAGGTATGGTAGTTAGGTATGTCAGGCTTGATATGATAGGAAGGTAATGTAGGTTAGGTATGGTAGGTATGATAGGAAGGTCATACACACTTTAGGAGCAGAAGTAGATTAGGTATGGTACGTTAGGTATGGTACGTATAATTAGGCAAAGCATGGTTGGTCCATTAGGGGAGTTACCATAGGCAGGTATGGCATATAGGTAAGCCAGGTTAAGTATGGTAGATAGGTATAGTAGGTTAGTTATGGTAGGTATGAAAACTTAAGAATAAACAATGCTTACAGTACTAGAACAATGAGGCCTGCCCAGATATGTAAGTAAAGGACTCTACTGATAGCTTTTTAATCCAGTAGGTCTAAGAGGTGCACACAGGTGTGCAATTGTAGCAACTCTAGCAATAGGTTTAGAATCCACAGAGATGACAGTACTAAGGGCCTGATTACGAGTTTGGCGGTCTTGGAATAGGGCGCTGGTGTGGCAGCCTGCTCCAAGACCGTCAAACTCGACCGCCGCCGGCCACAGTTTTCATGGCGGACTCACCGTCATGAAAACTGTGGCAGTGAGGTTACTCCTAATATGCTCAGTGGTTCCACAGGGGCACCACTAGCATATTAGAGCCTCTGACCCCTGCGCCACCTCCGCGGGATCTATGATCCCAGGTGGCTCTGGTGGTCCTTTGGAGGTCCCACCACCTTATTTGTAATACGGTGGGTGGACCACCAGTCTGGTAGTTCAGGGACCGCCACCACGGGTTCGGAGGTTCAATGGACCGCCAAACTCATAATTAGGCCCCAAGTTTGTGAGGCCCACCCAGATCAGAAAGGTAGCTAGTTTAGCAATATCTTTTAAATCCAGAGATCCTGCATGTGTGGTAATGATTTTGTATGTATTTGTAATGTTGTGTACCATTCATGACTGACTGTATGTTAACATGGTCTTTTTCAAGCATTAAATGCATGGTCAAACTACAGGGCCAAGAAAGTAGACCTGCTCGTTTTCTAACAAATTTTGCTATTAATAAAATATGTATTTGAAAGCCATGTTTTTCTGAGACTGACATAAACAGACCAGAGAAAAAAAAATTCCATTCACTGATGCTCTCATGGCAACTAAAATGTGGCTACAGGGAGAGATGACCTTGCAAGTCTGTCTTGTAAGGAGAAGGGAGAAAAGTAGCAGTAGGTTTCTGTATAATTTCCAGTATTTTGAACAAGAAATATTGTTCACTGTCCTGTGTTACAAAACAAGAGCCATGCATGAGCTGGACCCTCCTCACTGCAAAGCACCATGTATGAGAAAGGTACATAACATACCAGAGCGTGGGTGGGTTTACGGACATGGACCGGTTGCTGGAAGAATACCGAAAGGCACAGTTCTGACTTAAGGCCTAATGACACAATAAAGGTAAATGAAGGACTCTATATGGCTTGTCATAATATTACAAATCAATACTATTACGCTGTTAGACAACTAGTTGTGATCTAAATAGGCTTTAGTCTAATTAATTAGATATGTGTAAAGAAACATGATTGGAGCTCAACTAATCTTTGTCCTAATATGTATAATAATTGCTGACTCATATAGTGTAAAATACCATCTACAATATATGCATACAGTGGTATAGGGTGCTTATGGGGAATAGACTGCGGGTCCATTTACCATCTGTAGATGAGCAATTCTCTTATAGGTTTTGCCTGACTAAGAACACTGTCACCTACATAAGAATAACTCAGTAGGAAAGAGTAAGAGACGTCTGCCAGTTTTGTTCCCTCCAAAAATATCACAGTTTTCTTTTAGGGTTTAGGAAATCTACTGGTTGTGACTCCCCCATTAATATGGGGATAACACACCAGGAGAGTTATGAGTCCCCCAGAAGTTTTAAGTGAAGAACTGTAGCATTAGCTAATGAATCCACTGAACCTGCAGAAGGAGGCTGATGAGGCTATCCAAATGTGCAACTGTAGAAACTCAAAAATTAGCTTTAGAATTCTCAGAGAAGATAGTACTCGGTCTATCTATATCAATCCAAATGAGGAGTGTAGCTTCTCCACAGACAGCTTTTCAATACACAGACCCAGATGTAACTGATCCAATAGGCTTATCCTGCTTTGTAAGTGAGGAACTTAGAAACCAGTAGTGAAAGCTTTCTAATTCACAAGGGCCCACAGCATTAGGTCTGCCGGACTCATAGGGATGACAACAATTGCTGGTCTAATGATAACTTTGAATCCAGAAAGCCTACATTAGTAGGTCTGTGAGGCTCACCCAGATGTGCAAGTTTGGAACACTTGCAATAGATTCTGAATCCAAAGAGCCTATGGTAGAAGGTCTTTGAGGTCTACACAGACTTGGTAGTTTTAATATGGCAGACCAAGTATGGTAGGAAGAGGTGATAAGCTGGTATGGCAGGTATTGTAGGTAAGGTATGCTAAGTAGATATGGTGGGCAGTTATGTTAGGCTAGGTGTAATACGGAGGTATTTGTGCAGCAGTCAGAATTATGACTAGTGCAAAGTTAACTGACCTCAGGAATTAACATGCGTGATACAGTCTTCAACCCTGTTATTTTGCTCAGGAATATATGGGCAAGCCAAACTACAATAATCAAAAGACACACAGTTGATGGACAGAATGCAGAACATATCAAAACATTCGCCCCCAGTCAAGAGATCTGGGTTAAATCCATCATTCTATTGCTCACCATGCCACCCCAGTTTAGACCTGGCCATATGCAAATCAGTCTTAACCCTGTGCCTCATGGGAACAGTCCAGCCTGAACTGCCAAGCCAGGTCCTCCCTATTCTGGAAACAAGCATCCTAGGACCAGTTTCGGGGTTTCACCCCTCATCAGCCAGGATAGCTTGAATCCAGTGGCACAGTGAGCCCAGGACCCATGTCTGGGCATACCCGGCGCACTTAGGGCGAGAAAGCAAAAGAGACACAGTTGATGGACGGAATACAGAACAAATCAAAACATTCACCCCCAGTCAAGAGATCTGGGTTAAATCCATCATTCTTTTGCTCACCATGCCACCCCAGTTTAGACCTGCCCATATGCAAATCAGTCTTGATCCTGTGCCTCATGGGAACAGTCCAGCCCAAACTGCCAAGCCAGGTCCTCCCTGGACCGGAAACAAGCATCCTAGGACCAGTTTTGGGGTCTCACCCCTCATCAGCCAGGACAGCTTGAATCCAGTGGCACAGTGAGCCCGGGACCCACGTCTGGCCCAGATCTGTATGACATTGTTGTGCATTCTGTCCATCAATTGTTCTTCTTGCATTTGTCACCCTGAGTGGGACGGGTATGCCCAGACGTGGGTCCCATGCTCTCCATGCCACTGGAATCTAGCTATCCTGGCTGATGAGGGGTGAAACCCTGAAACCAGTCCTAGGATGCTTGTTTTCAGTCCAGGGAAGACCTGGCCTGGCAGTTCGGGCTGGACTGTTCCCATTGGGCGCAGGGTCAAGACTGATTTGCATATGGCTGGGTTCAAACTGAAATGGCACGGTGAGCATAAAAGTGATGGATTTAGGCCCAGATCTCTGTACTGAGGTGAATGTATGACATGGTTCTGCATTCTATCCATCAATTGATCTTTTTGCATTTTTCACCCCAAGTGGGACGGGTATGCCCAGACGTGGGTCCTGTGCTCTCCATGCCACTGGAATCAAGCTATCCTGGCTGATGAGGGGTGAAACCCTGAAACCGGTCCTAGGATGCTTGTTTCCAGTCCAGGGAGGACCTGGCCTGGAAGTTCGGGCTGGACTGTTCCCATTGCGCGCAGGGTCAAGACTCATTTGCATATGACTGGGTTCAAACTGGAATGGCATGGTGAGCAAAAAAACGATGGATATAGACCCAGATCTCTGTACTGGTGTGAATGTATGACATTGTTCTGCATTATGTCCATCAATTGTTCTTTTTGCAAACTACAATAATCAGCAGGGGAAAATACCTGGAAAATGAAGGGATATGCAGAATTTGGCACGGAAAGCTCGAAGAGCCACATATTATGCCCCAGTTTAAGTGGCTTAACACATAACAGGTAATATTATGCAACCCTTTAAATTCTGAACCCCAGGGTATAGAATTTTACCAGGTTCTATAATTCTCCATCAGCATCTGCGGTAATCTTAATCAAAATCTTAGCATACTCTTCTGAACTAATTATGAAATTAGGTCATTTAGACAGCTAAAGATTACTGTAGAAAGGCCTAAAAAGAAAAGCCACATGTATTTCTCACTGGCCCATCTGGAAACCTGCAACGAAGGCCAGCTGTCCATGAACAGGTTTTACATTGAAATAGTCATACAACTGATTTAGGTTTTTTCATGAATTGCGCCCTTGTTTTTAGAAATTAAGTTCTATAACACAGTAAATAATTAGAGCCTATTTATTCATATATTTATTTATACATGTATTTATGCATTAAGATATTTCTATAGTGCAGACATAACCACAGGGGTAGTGGAGAGAGGTCAGGAGAGAAGGGACATTAGAAGGAAGAACACATTTGTACATTTAAGGTTGTTTATGGACAATGGGTTTTTATATCTGACCTCCAGGATAGAAGATTATTCTGGACCAAGGTGGCTCGGCTGCCATGATAATGTTCGACCTAAGTGCAGCTTTCCACACTGTCTCACATCCAACCTTCATTCACCGGATGAAGGAAGTCAGAATCAGTGGGGACGCCATAAAGTTGATGGAAGCTTTCCTGGACAACAGAAGCTTCCAGGTCTGCAAAGATGTTTTCTTCTCAGCGGTCCACTCTTCAAAGTGTGGGGTCCCACATGGTTCTTCTCTGAGCCCCACACTCTTCAATTTTTACATATTCCCCCTGGCAGAGATCGTTCATGCACACAGCTTAGCCTTTGTGTCAAACGCAGATGATACGCAAATTATCATGGCCCTCACACCTGAAGCCACTCAAACATCTACCCACAGACGGGATGTCTGCAAGTAGCCTGAAACTGAATGGTGAAAAGACAAAAGTACTTGTGATTGGGAACAACTCCTCAAGGTGGGCAGACCTGCCATGGCTGGACAATCTAGGAGAGAGCCCTAAGCCTGCCTAGTCAATAAACAGCTTGGCTTCTGGATCGATGACAAACTTATGATGGACACACAGGCCCGAAAACTTGCAAGGTCCTGTTTTAGTATTCTGAGAACTCTGAGGAAATTCCTACACATGCTGCACTATCTACTGTGAGAGTGGTTGTACAGGGTGTACATAAGGAGCCCAAAATATATCACCAAAAGTCTTCAAGTGGTACAGAATGCCACAGTCAGGAACCTGCATAAAATTCCCAAATACCAATCAGCCAGTCTAGCCCCAGTAGCTCTGCACTGGTTGCCGGTCCAAAAAAGAATTAAATTCCAGGCCCTCTACACCACCCATCGGATCATGCAGGGGAAAGGCCCTCCTGTCATCCGGAAATGAATCTCCTCCTACGTTCTAAGGAGGTCTCTTCAGTCCGGGAAGCAAGGACTTATGATGGTACTTAAGGTCAGCACAGCGAGAAGCGGTAGCTGCTCCTTTGCGTACCTTACCCCAAAAGTGTGAAACGCTCTCCCCACCGTCCTCAGATTCCAACAATCAGAAGCTACCTTCAGAAAACTTCTCAAAACTCACCTTTTCTAAAGTCCAGCACTAACCTAAAGATCATTAAGATATTCCCGCTGGTGTTTTTGCTATTAACACTGGGAGGCCCGGTCTGGGTAGCTATGTGCTCTACAAAAACATCAAATACTTACGCAATCAAAAGTCTCGTACCACACGTATGCTGATGATACTCAGCTCTACATCAAGCTCTCCTCTCAAAAGGATATCCGGAGACTGGATGACACCCTGAGGAAAACACAGAACTGGCTGGCACACAACCATCTAAAACTAAATTTGCTGAAAACCGAAGTCATTCTTTTTGCCCCACCCCTTAGATCTCAAGGACCGCAACCTTACTCTCCTAACATCAAATCGCTAAACTGCACCCCAACCACACTAGACTCAAATTTTAACATGCAAGCTCAAGTACAAGCTGCAACTAGAAGCGCTAACCTACATCTGCACCTTCTAAAAAAACTAAAACCCACTACAAGACCTCAAAACAGTGGTGCGATCTCTAGTGCTCTCAAGACTGGACTATGGGAATGCCACACTCATAGGGCTACCTAAAGCTAGCCTAGCCCCAATTAAAGGGACAAACAGCAAGACTTTTAACAGGCACACGCCATTATGATCGCATCTCCCCATCATGTAGAGCCCTAAATTGGCTTTCCGTTGAAGCAAGGATCCAGCTGAAGGTTGCATGCATGACACACAAAGCCCTACACAATTCTGGTCCTAAATACACGGCGAATAGAATCAAGCTTTCAGAAGGTGGTAGGGATTCTAGAAGTGCTAAATACCTCATACTAGAAAAACCCAGATTTAAATAAAAGGAAAACTCACAGCCCCACTTTCACCCGATCCGCCCCAAAAATAAGGAACTCCCTACTACCCTCAATGAGAGCAATTACCTCACACAGGCTTTTCAAGTAAGAAATAAAAGCCATACCACTAGAAAAACATGTGTCCTAATACAAATATTCTGAAACTGTCATCTCACCCTATTTGATATTGTATCCTACTGTGCTACCTTGCTCTTCGAATTCTATGTACAGCGTGTTTTTACTGTACTGCAACCCTCATCAGCTCTTTCGTTATACAGTGCTCTGATACTGTGATGGTCATGTTCGTGCTTTATAAAACATAATAAATAGAATAGAAATGAAACAAATAGAATAGATTATGAAGGAGTCTTAGATCACTTGGTAGACTGTTCCATACACTTGGCACCTCGCAGAGGAAAGCCTAATTCATTATCTTGGATTTTTTTGTTTTCGGAATTTCAGTTTCATGGAGTAAGAAACCCCTTTGGCAAATAGTTAAAAGACAGGTCCACTCAAGTTTGCGTGATTAGCAATGAAAACGTCGGAGATGAGAAGGATATGTTTTGTGCCTAAATCATAAGATCTTGTGGCAATGTGATGTCACCTGTTGCATTTCTGTCATAGAGCATTTCAGAGTTTGAGAAGCTCATTAACTAACTTCTGCTCTTACCCCAAAGCATTAGCACACTATATTTCTCATTTTAACTTTACAAATTGCAAACTCTAAATGCACAAAAGTTTTGTAAATGGTGCTAAGTATATGGAGAATTCTCAAGTGGTTGTTCTATCACTCTCACAATATCATGAAGGTAAGTAGGTATGTCATCACAGTACATATATGTGAAGCTAAGAATAGTAAATCTATATTTGTCAGTATGTAATGTCTGTATGAATTAAATCTATACTTTTCTTTATATATTAACCTTGATGATATTGTGGTAGTAGATATTCTACTATATTTATATAGGATGATGTTTAAAATGCAATACTTTCTCATGCGGTCCCATTCCTAGGAAATATCAGAAAATGTCCACTTTGCTATAGCCCTTTATTAATTAAAGATTAGTTGATGACTACGACATTGTACAT
Organism: Calotriton arnoldi; assembly: GCA_963921515.1. Lineage (NCBI taxonomy): Eukaryota > Metazoa > Chordata > Amphibia > Caudata > Salamandridae > Calotriton > Calotriton arnoldi. Next base: position 162,946 of record CAWUFW010004012.1, on the reverse strand, counting down.
CTCTTAACACTGAAACTTGTTTGTTTACATCATACAAGTAAATTGAAAGATGGATCATCACGATCATCCCTCCACTAAAAAGCATCAATGAATTTGTATAATGACAATATTTGATGGACCACTGGAGGCTGCGCTCTTTGCAAAGAAGAGGCGTTTATATCTGGATTCAACCCGTAGGTCTGATTCAAAAAGGTAAACTTACACTGTTGTGTAGGTTTACTACTTTATCGGTATTCGTGCAACTGCGAGTTTAATGTTACTAATAATTTAGGGCTGCGGAGACTCTGCAGGTAAAAAGCAGTGGCGGCTCGCAGAGGGAGTGCTGCGGGGCGGTGAGGCGGGGCGGGGGAGGGGCTTGGTGGGGGGAAGTGGAGTCGGACATACGACGGGCAGGAGTAAAGTAAGTAAATAAAACTATTTACCTTGCACTCGCTGCATTGCCGTGTTGGCGATGCAGGCAGCGCAAGGTAAGTAGTTTTATTTATTTATTTACTTACTTTACTCCTGCCCGTCGTATGTCCGACTCCACTACCCCCACCCAGCCCCTCCCTCACCGGCCCCGCCCCACCGCACTCCCCCTGCGAGCCGCCACTGGTAAAAAGATAGGCCTCTCCTATATTTTTATGTACGGACTCTCCGCAGTCGTACAACTACTATTAGTAAAATTAAACTCTCAGTTGCATGAATACAAATAAATAGCATGCTTACACAAAAGGGCAGGTTTGCCTTTGTGAATCAGGCCCTTATGTAGCTTATTTGGCGATAATTCAGACCGCAAGGATTGTTCTCTTACAGTACATTACCATTTCAGAACTGACCTCGTGTCTTTACCATGCACAGCGCTGTCATAAACTGGCACAGCTGGACGTTGTCTCTTCGAAAACCAATACTGCTTTTCACAGTCAGGAACTCGCGATCAATCACTTTCAGAGCGATGACTCACCGCGTGCATCTGACAACACAATCCGCAATATTGCCAGCGCGTTATCGTGCGGTAACAGCCTATTTCATGTGCCCCCGCAGTGTAGTTAGGACAATATACGGGTTCACTCACTAAACCAAACGTTCCAAAGACTGCAGCAAAGTAGCTAGCGCTGGCCTTAAATTATCCGATGTGACAATAACCCAATATTATTGCTCTTAAAACATCCTCTCTGTCAGCGCCGAATATTTGAGGCTTCCACACAGGACAGGAAGATATTCTTGTGAAAACGCCCAAGCAGCAACTGACGTACGAACTGATGTAAGTAGCTATAGAGTGATTTAAATGCAAAAATATATTGGTGCATGTAAATTGCGCTTACTGCCACTGGTTGGGGCGCAGAAGCCCTTACTCATACAAATAGCACACTAAACCATGCAGGGTGTGTGGCTGGAGGAGTGTTGTATTTGTTTCAGTTTTCCTAGTGTGTGTGAGCGACCAGGGGCACTCTTGGGACACAGAGCTTAGTGGTGTGATGGATGAGGGGCAGGAGAGACAGAAGCTCAGTTTACAGTATTGGGGTGGCATTGTGATTGGCTCTGCAGATCCCATTACTATGTCTATCATTAGTGAACCAACTATAACTTGTGCCCCCACCATGCAGTGCATATGACCTCACATACTACATCGCTCAAGACATGCTAAATGACATAACTGATGACATCACTATGAGATCACTGAAGACATCATCCAATAAATGTGACACTTTGATACATGTTTTTCATACTGGAAAGTATTCAGCAAGGTACAACTAGACCCAATTTTTTATAACCTCTGTTATGCTAAATGGTTAACCGTTTGCAAAATACAGCACATGAAGCATGTCTGAGTATTCACCCACATTTAGTAGAGATTATGCTCTTTTTCTTTACTGTTATGCAAGTGCGTAAAAAATGTTATGTCTCTATGGATAGTAACATGATCACTAATTTATGTAAGAATAAACTTACCCATGTAAATTACTCACAAGCGTAAATTACCTTTGTGAAGTGCCCCAGTAATGTCTCTGTAAACATCAATGCGATCAGCAATTTATTAAACCTTGAATAATGTTCAAAGTAAAGTATTTGATGATTATTTACCTTAATAAGATGCACCTGTTAGACCTAGAATTATAAGTCAAATGCTTTACATCTGGGCATTAGACACTGATATGACTTGCACAACCAGGTCTTATGCACAACACTCTGTAGTGTATAAAAATACCTTACATATATTTCTAAAATAAGCAGAAAGTTATACACCATTAGGATAACGCTTACAGTCAAACTGCAACTTAAACAGTTTGTGAGTCACCCATACATCAAGCATTCTTCAACAATGTATGACTCATAATTTTCACTGAACATCTAGAAATGAATATCTGAGCTTTATAAATCTCCATTTTATACAGCACAACATGACAATCAGCATGTGCACTGAAATCCACAGGTGTATAATGTATTGTTAGGAAAAGCTTTAGTTTTTCTCATATATTTGGAAACAGGACTTTGATTTAAGTCACAGCCCCAATTGCAATGTATGCCAGTAACTCACACTAGTTATGCTCAATCTCTGCTTTGTTTAAATGCATTTAAATGTTGGTTGGTATTTAAACTGTGCACCATATAATTTTTACCATAGTAAATCAAACCTGTCTCAAGTACTATACTATTTCTATTTCAGACATGCACACATGCACATACAGTCAATCTATGCTTATACGTTTGCATGCACTCTTGCTAACTATTTTTTTTCTAAAATGCTCAAGAAGCTTATAGAGTAATTTGAGGGGCAATAGCTTCGATGATATTATCAGCGAAGTCATCAACGACGTCTTTTGTTTTCTCATGAGTCATGTAATATGTGAGGCATCCGCAGTGTATGGTGAGGCGTAAGTTATAGTTAGTTCAACGAACTAAAACCGGTGAATTTCAGTGTTTTTTCATTTATAGACGTTAGTTTTTAACTCTTTTCAACACACAACTATAATACCACTTTAACATTTGCTTTTTCAGCGAATTACAGTTTTTTTTAATGAAAGGGAAGATCATGTTACCATACATAACTATAATGCCTCTTTAACTTTTGTTTTTTTCAGTGAATTTCTCTTTTATTTTTATCATATTCAGTTAGCACCACAACTGCGCACAGCTTTCAGCCCTTGCCCGCTCCTACCTGCTCTTAATTCTCCTGCCTGTCCCTGCAACATCCCTCCTGTGCTCTTTGGCCAGCTAGCTGTATCTGCCCGTGCTGGCCTAGAGGCTTCTCCTGCCTGCCCTTTATTCTCTGTCTGTGTACTTCTACTCCCTACTGCCAGCACTTTATGGTCTGATTGCTGACACTGTCTCAACCTCTGCCTCTGCCCTTCATTCTCTGTATGTGTGTCCCAGCCCTCTCACTGCTACTCCATAGTCTGTTGCGCTTCCACCGGCCTATGTCAGCCAGCTCTCCATGTTCAGCTTGCTGACCCTGCCTCCCTCCCCTGTCCCCCATTCTCTGAGTGAGTGCCACCTCCTCCTGCTCGCTCCCACCATTCCTCCATGGCCCACTGGTGCTGCCCTGCCCAAGCCAGCGTGCCCTGAATGGTCATCATCCTGCCCCTACCCCCTCCCTCCTGTCTCCTGTGGCCAGCTTGCTGCCCATGCCCATTCTGGCCTGCCTTCAGTGGTCAGCTTGCTGCCTCTGCCCCACCCCCTCCTGCCAGCCCACTGTTTTCGGTCTGTGTGTCCCTGCCCCCCTCCTGTTTGCTCCCTGTGATCAGCCTGCAGACCCTACTGACGTTGGCCTGCCCTCCTTTGTCAGCTTACTGTCCTTACCTCAAATCTCCATGCCCTCCGTTTTCTGTGTGCATGTTGCTGCCCCTGTCTCCTGCCCTTTGTGGTCCATTGTGATGCCCCAGCCCGCCTGCCCCCATCGTCAGCTTGCTGCCCCTCTTGCCTTCCCTCTATTCACCATGCATGTGACCCTGCCTCCTTCCTTCCACTTCTCCTCTGTGGTCCACTGGGCTACCCCTGTTCATGCCGTCCTCTCCCCTGTGGTCAGTATGCTGCCCATGTGCCACTCTTGCCTGCCCTCTGTTCACAATCTGCATGCTCCTACCCCCTCCCACCTGCCCTTTGTGGTCAACTTGCTGCTTCTGTCCATGCCAATGTGCCCTCTCTGGTCAATTTGCTGCCCATGCCATCTCCCCCTGTCCTCTATTTTTCGTGTCATGCCCCTGTCCCCTCCCTTCTGCCCTCTGTGGATCATTGTGCTGCCACTGCTCATGCCGGCCTGCACTATGTCATCAACTAGCTGCCCCTGCCCCCTCCCTCATGTCCTCTGTTCTCCATATGCGTGACCCTGCAAGCTCCCTCCTGGCCTCCACGGAGCATTGTGTTGCCACTGCCCCTGCCACCAGCATGTCCTCATATTAGTCTTACTGAGCACTAGCTATAATTTCTACGATAATAGGAACCCCCTCATTATGTTAATTTCTTAAAGAAATGCTTTAGATTTTACAGATTTGATTCCATCACGTTGGCTTGAGATGTGTCATAAATAGAAATTTTAAGGCTCTAGTTGTTTGAAAGAGCAGTGTGGGAAGCTGAAGTAGAAACTGGGGAATTACTTGACAGACTGCTGCTGGTGCTGAAAGTACATGTTTCAGTTTGCATGTCAGAATGTTTTACTGACATGGGTGAGAAATGCATTTGGGCACTCATAGAAAATGTGTCCTAATTTTAGTTTGCTAGAGTACTAACAATAATCTCTATGACAAAATGAAACTCCCATATTTTATTAATTTGTAAAGGGAATGCTTTAAGTTTCACAGCTTTAAATCCATCAAGATGGCTTCAGGTGTGCCCCACTTCTATCATAAATACATAATGTTAGTGCTCTAGTTCATTAGAACACTATTGGAGTCTACAGTAGAAAACTGGGGAATCAACTGACAGGCTTCTGCTTCTGTGGGAAGTACTTGTTTTACTCTGAATGTCATTCTTTACTCTCACATGGCTAAGGACACTAGTGTGACTTTATAGAAAAATGAGCTTTTATTTTAGCTTCTGTAGCACCTTGCATGACCTCTATGATAAAATTATGAGAGAAAACAGTTTTCCATCAAACATAATTCAACAACCCCCAGCAGAGGACAACCATTTTTCACTGGGTAAAAACATGATAGAATACACCACAATTCCTAAAAGTAGTATGGTACCACCAACAAATGGCTTATATTGCGACTAAAATCTGTTATACATCTTTATATGTACTCCTTTTTGTCACCCTCAAAACGTGGCATTCAATAGAAAACGTTTGAGTGGCAATCATGATCTCAAGTCTTGTAATGTCTGCCACAATATGCTGTTCATATTGCGGCCAGCCAATAAAGAGGGGGGTCCCTTTAGGTCCTCCACAGATGTCCCTTGGGGTCAGGGTGTCCTCATCCTTCCCCCTTATATATTTTTTTAATAAATTTTCAGGATGCAGGGACAATGGGTCAGATATATGAAAAGTCAAATTAATTGCTATTAAGGAATTGTTAAGTGTTATGTATCAATGTCAGGTCCTTTAATTTAGCGATTCCTTAATGTTCCGTTTTTTTTAATACCGAGTTGATAACTCGGTATTTAGTCCTCAACAGACGACATCCGAACCCTACTTGACAGATGAGAATCAGCCACCCTGATCCTGCTTGACCTCTCCGCAGCCTTTGACACTGACTCCTACCACACACTCATCGATCGCCTACGCCAGATTGGTATCACAGGCTCAGGTGGATTGCATCCTTTCTCACGGGATGCACCAAGAGAGTCTGCATCCCTCCCTTCACATCGCAAGCCTATTACACCATCTGCAGCATCCCTCAAGGCTCATCCCTCAGCCCAGCCCTCTTTCAACGTTTACATGACACCACTTGCAGGCATCGGCAGATTGCACGACATCAACATGATCTCCTACGCCAAAGACACTCAGCTCATCCTCTCTCTCTCAGCCAACCTCACCTTGACGAAGGCCAACTTCCACAAATGTTTGAAGAACGTCTCAGCCTGGCTGAAGGACAACTGCATGAAGCGCAACACAGACAAGACTGACGTTCTGATCTTCGGCAAACACACTGCCCTCTGGAACAACTCCTGGTGGCCTTCGGAACTCAGACCCACCCCCATGCCAAAAGACCACGCCTGCAACCTCGGCATCATCCCCGACAGCAAACTCTCCATGAAAGGTCAGGTCAACACTGTCTCCTCAGCTTGCTTTCACATACTCTGCAAAAATCTTCAAGTGGCTCCCCATCAGCACCAGGAAGACGGTAACACAGGCCCTCAGCACCAGCCGACTGGACCATGGCAACGCACTCTATACAGGCACCACCACCGATCTCATGCAGAGACTCCAGACGATCCAGAACGCAGCCGCCAGACTGATTCTCAACCTGCCCAAGAGAACACACATCACCTAGCACCTGAAAAACCTCCACTGCCTCCCGGTCCAGAAGAGATGCCACCTCAAGCTCCTGACCCACGTCTACAAAGCCCTCCACGACCAAGAACCTGCCTACATGAACCACAGCCTGCACTTCCACCGCCCACCCAGGAACCTAAGCTCTGCACACCTCGCCATTGCACAGATCTCTCACATACACCGCTGCCACCCTGGAGGACACATCTTCTCCCATCTTGCCACCAAAGCCTGGAACACCCTCCCCCTCCACCTCCGCACCGCACCCTTGCTGAACGACTTCAGGAAGGGGCTAAAGACCTGGCTCTTCGACTGAGACTGGAAGCAAGCACCTGGATACCCTCTCGGGAGACAAGCTGCACTTTACAAGTACAAATTGATTGATTGATTGACTGATAACTGCAAAAAAAGAGCAGGAAAGAAGGCCTGAACATTGGGTGAAAGAAAATGGCAAGTCAGAATCCACATTGGGGAGAAGTGAGATACAGGAAGAAAAAAAAAAGCAAGTTTAATGACAGTGAACTAGGAATATTAATATTAGTTTACGAGTATGTACAGGATTAAGACAAATTATTTGTTAAATCCTCCCTGTCAGAGTCAGATGCAACAAAGCAGAGGATTTAGACACAAATACAAGACAGAATTAACACAGTGTATGCTGGTAGCAGAAGTACAAAAACAAATGAGGTATGTAAATGCTGCTATGATGTGCGATACAGAACAAAAGGAAGAATGGCCTCAAGGAGATGTGAAGCTTCAGCAGCTAATGGAAGAAGCAGGGAACCACCATCAACAACAATTAATCAACTAAATAAGTCCACATTTTGGGCACAATCTACTTCTGCTGCTGCTGCTATTGATACCTCCTTTCCTGTGTCCACTCTGTCAGGTATGAGTTTTTAACATATCATTAAATGTAACAAAAACTACTTTTTAGGGTTCCCTAATAACATATTTATAGACACATTGCAATTATATTATTATGAAAGTTAATTTTTAACCTAAAGAGTTACTGTTGTTCAATGTTTTAAAATTAAAAAAACAAACATATATTTTAATTAAATGTGATTGTTTACATCTGTTATAATTATTTTGTTTGACTATCATTATAGTCTATAATTTACTTTTGAGACAATTAGTTAATAGGTTGATATTTTTTATTAAAAGATATTCAAAGGAAGATTTAATATTTTATGTTGTATTTTTAAAATGTAATAATTAACTAAAATTAACATTATTGTAAATACTTAAAGGTACACCCACTTTAACTTCACCTCAAGACACTATGAATTAGATAAAGAAGAGGAGATTGGAGGAATGGCTGGGCCAAGTAATTTGGATTACACTACAGCAAGTATAACTGCAACGTCTTTGAAGGGCTTCAGTTACATCAACCACTCAAGCAATAGTACAACATCAGCATCATCTGTTTCTGTGGTGACAAAAGCTATTGTTACTCCTGCCATGACTGCCCGACAACAATGTCATTCTTTCATAAGAACATCTACCTCACCAACCACTCCAATAGGAATAGCTACTACTTCTCTAGTTGGACAATGTCAAAAAACAATGTTAAGAGTACAACACAGATATATGAGGGCAACTGAAAAATGATGCACTACAGTTTCTACCTTAAGAAATGCCATTAGTCATGGTTTGCGGTCACTCACTGGTATAGTTAGTAAGATGTCACAGCCAGTTACTACCCATTGTTCAGCAAAAATAAACATTGTAATTTCCAATGACAATATCAGTGATACAAGGACACCCATACACAAGCGTTTGGGCAATCTATTGATCGACTGGCTAGTGCTACAGCTATACTTTGTAGGAACATTGTTAATATTCAGTCAGAAATAGTGTACTGTTCTGCTGGCATTTTCAAAGGGCTACTTCAAGATACGTATAGTCTAGAAAAACTTCATACTTCAAATGTGGCCATAAGGGCCTGTTGTAGGTACATATATTTGAGGAGGCTATAAGCCTAAGCAGCACTTCTGTAGGTGTTTGAGCTAATGTGTGACATACCTGAAATCATACTGTTTTTTTTTAACAAAACTTTATTGCAGTTTATTGATTTTACGCAGGTACATTTAACAGTCAGTATGAAACTCAGCAATACACAGTTCATCTCAATGCGCTACAATTCCAACATCGGACACTGCTCAGTATCATTTCCAACTAGTATATTCAATTTCTGCAGTTTCAAACATTCCCACCCCATGCCTACTCCCAGCAACTAGCCGCCGTCCCCTAATTATGGATTTATAAGTGGATGTATAAGTGCAAGGCAATTTGAATAGAGAATAGTGGGTTAGTGTGTACAGCATGAAGGATGGATGTCTCTGTTTCCTGGCACTATTGTATGATCTGACATAGGGGCTAAGTTGCGTCTCCCCCAGAACGTGTGTGAGAATATGTGTCGTGGACATGGTAAAGAAGATGTAAGGCTGAGGGGACATAGACCCATCACCAGGCGCCTCCACTAGGACAGTGGTTGAGGTGTGTGGTTACTGCTCATGTGGTTACTGCTCACCCTCGCTCACATCTTCTTGTGCTTGGAATGCCTCTAGCAAAGCATCACATTTCAGTGATCCTGGTCTTTTGCGTAACCCTCTATACTCTTCTTGACGGGGTGGGGGCGCTCTCAGCTAGATCCCAGTGTGCAACGTCTTCCCGCTATCGAACGAAAGAGGGAACCCGTGGGGATTTCCAGTGCCTGGTCAACAGCCGTTTACTAACAGAAGGACCAAATCTACAAAACATGTTGCTACTCTGGAGCTTTTAGGTCTGGGATGTAAGCCTGTATACATTGTTCTTGTGTGCACCAATGGTCCTGACCGGTCACTTCTAGGAGTGCTGCCCCAACGGTAGTCCACTAATCCGACAGTGAAGGACAGGCCAATAGCATGTGCATGAGTTCTGCATCTAGTGTATGGCATCAGGGGCAGGTCGAGGAGGCTTTGAAAGCATCGTATTAATTCTATGTTGTGTAAGATGGGCCCTGTGGAATATAGAGAATTGAATGAATTTAAATCTTGAGTTACGAGAGATCTTTTTGGGATATTGCAGGAGAAAGGTCCATTCTCTTTCAACAATCTCCTGGGTAATTTCTGCTTCCCACTTGGTATTTATGGGGGCTCAGGGAAACATGGGGTGGGCCCGTAGCCCCTGATACAGCCAACGGATCAAGTGTCTACCGCGTCCCATGGTATGTAGCGCCTGTAGCAGTTCAAATGTTTCCAGTTCCCTCCCATTTGGCGCCCAATGCCGGCAAACGTAGCTAAGGATAGTGGCTTTAGGAATTATGTTCCCAGTAACCCATGTGCGTGCACAAAATCAGAGTGGGACATTAATGAGGCATCTGCAAAGAGAGAGCCTACCGTCAGTACTCCCTCCCGCTCCAAGGTGCGTAGTTTCTTAGCTGTCAATGTGCCAGAGAGTGTGGGAAGGCCACACACCGGGACATTAGGTGCATAAGGTGTCGGGATGCAGTGTATCTCAAGGTTGTTCTCCAGTAGGCGACGGCCGTACATAGTAGGAGAGATCCAGACGAGGATAAGGGGGAGCCAGGACATATCAGTTTGTGCAACTGTCCTTGACTAAGCATTCCTGTGGTATACCCAATTTCCTCCAAATTGTGTCTGGCTAACCAATATGACAGCGATTGCAGCTGTCCAGTTATACAATATGCCTTAAAGTCTGGTGCACCCATACCTCCCTTGTCCATCGCTAATTGGAGTTTGGCAAGACTTATTCTGGGGTGACCTCTACCCCAGGTTAATTCTCTCAGCAGTGAATATAGTATGTGAAACACACGGTTCGGTACTAGGATCGGCAGGTTCACAAAGTAGTATATTAAGGGGGGGGGTAATATGACCATTTTAGCCAAAGCTAGACGGTCCGCCACTGACAGGGGCAGCATGGTCCTGAAACTTCCGATGATTTAAGTGAGTTGATGAGCCCTTATGAGGTTGCCCTACAAAAAGTCCTCAGTTTCACTGTATACTTGGATGCCAAGGTAGTGAAACTTTAGTGATGTCGGCTTATATTTTCATGAGCGTGAACGGCAATGGGGGTTCCTACATTCAGGGAATTTAAAAAACAAAAAAATCTATTCATATGAAATATATATAACACATAAGAGGCCTCATCTACTAAGAATACATTCGGTAAAAGGTACTGCAATTTGCTCACTGAATTTTACCAAATGCATTCTTCTTTTGCGAACTGACATATGTACTAATAGGTCGGCTCACAAAATACAGATTCGTAGTCTGTCGCAGTTCAACCTGCCTAATTAATAAAAATGTTAATGATGTAGGTTGCAAATTGTGATCCACTATGATTTGTTGCCTTCACAAGGGTGGTGACTTGCTGAGATCAGCAGACCGCCATGTCTAAACAGAACAATCTTTTTTTTTTAATGAAGCCCATGTTCCTTAAAAGATGTGTATAAAAAAAGGGAAAGTTTTACAAATTGTTTTAGGAGTAGGTAGTGGTCCCATGAAGCGCTGTTGCTAAAAAGGTTTGGTCAACATTCACAAAGAGGAAGGAGTCCCTTGTGGACCCCTTCCTGTTTGCGAATGGGTTACCACCTTGTGAGAAAGTGGATTATTAGTTGAAGTGGATGGTGGTCCTCTTTAAGTAATAATGGCACTATTCCTTACTAGTTTCAGTTGGGTCTCAATAACTTAAACATGAGCTCAACCCTTGGTCGATGTAGCACATAGCAGGCAGGCCTACACTAGGAGAAATGTGTAAAGCATGTATGAGTACCAAAATAGATAAAAAGCAGAAAACACAACACAATAAAAATCCCACTCCAATTTATAAGAATAGAGAAAATTTTATGAAGAAATAGACACCAAAATGACACCAATCTAATGTAGGGAACCTGAGATATGAATGTTTAAGGTTTTAAGCAAAACATCCTAATGCACTTGTAATAAGCAGTGCATGGCGGCGGCATAAGTTATAGTTAGTTCAGTAATCTATAACTAGTGAATATCAGTGGTTTTTATTTCTTTTTTAAAATTCCAGTTTTTGTGTTATTTCAACACCTAACCATAACGTCCCTTTAACCCTTGCTTTTTGTATACATGTCCTGAATGGTTGAGCAAATTAGCACTCCAGAGGTGACAGAAAAAGTTTTGAACAATCTGTAATTTATGCAGCAAGCTTTTGGGAAGGTTTTGATATAATCCATTACAATAATCAACTCTAGCTAGCACAACAGCTATAATGACTGCTTTCCACAGATCAAAAGGTAGGAACAGCTCGATTCAGCAGCTGGGGCAAAATAGCAGAAGCAGACTGGCTCAGCATTCTCAGCAGGGATCAACCTAGCCCCACAGACAACCTCGACAAGGACATCAACAACTTCAACAAGTGAATCAAGAACTGCACGGACTCCCTTGCACCCATCAAACCCAACAAGCATAGTAGATTAGATAAAAAAAAGCAGGCCAGCTGGTACATAGAAGACCTCCAAGACACCAAATGACACTGTAAACAGCAAGAAAGGAAATGGAGAGTCAGACACACCACTGACAGAACAACCTACTAGGCTGCACTCAAAAGCTATCACCTGCAAATTTGAGATACCAAGAGAAAAGCACTTGTGGACTGCATTGAAGAAAGCTCCAAAAGCTGCCAGGAGAACATCTCCATCATTGAGGATTTCACCTCGCCCTCATCCACTGTCAACAACATTGCAGCCTTCCAACAACTCTGTAACAACCTATTCAACTTCTTCCACAGCAAAATCGCAAACATCTACAGCAACTTCACACACCAACCCAATGAAAGAAAACTCATTGCTAACCTACCCACCACCAACCAAAATGGCCACCCAACCAAATGGACAACCCTCACCAAAAATGACAGCGGAAATCATGTGGACCATCCACTCAGAGGCCACAACGGGCCCATATCTAACCACATCTACAACCTGGGAACATCACCAATCAGCACCACACTGACCCACATCATCAACACCCCTATCATGTCTGCCACTTTCCCGGGCAGGGAAGAATGTACACTTACAGAAATGTATGTCCTTCTCAAGAAGCCCACAGCCAACCCTGAATGACTCGAATTGGCTTAGCAACTTCCAACTCATCTCCCTGCTCCCCTATCCAGGTGATTGAGAAGTCTATCAACTAGCAACTCACAACCCACTTTGAATTTCACCATCTTCTAGACAACACTCAATCAGAAAGAACCATAGAACTGAAACATCACTCATTGCTGACACAAAAAACATTCAAATCATCCTGGAATGAGGAGAAACAGTGGCCCTTATTCTTGCTCGGCCTCTCCGCATCCTTCGACACTGTTCACCATAACACCCTCATCAGAAGACTCCAAAAGATTGGCATACAAGTATCTACTCTTAAATGGATCCGTTTCTTCCTCACAAGAAGAACACAAAGGGTTAGGCTGCCATCCTTCAGATCAGAGACCAAGAAACTGATATGCAGAGTCCCACAGGGATCATCCCTCAACCCCAACCTTTTCAACATTTACATGACACAGTTTGTCAACATATTCCAATCACAAGACATCACAGTCATCTCCTATGTCAATGGCACCCAACTCATTCTCTCCCTGACAGACAAGACTACCACCACCAGAACCAACTTCACTAACTGCATGATCATGGTAGCAGACTGGATGCGAACCAACTGCCTGCAGCTTAACTCCAACAAGACTGAAGTACTGGTCTTCGGCAACAAGACCACCCCATGGGACTCCATCTGGTGGCCATCAGAGCTAAGATGAACACCAACACCCACAGGCCATGCAAGAAATCTAGGGATCATCTTAGGTGGCAAGCTCAATATGACTGCTCAAATCAACGTAGTGTGCAACTCCTGCTTCCATATTCTAAGCATGCTGCAAAAGATCTTCAAATGGTTGCCTCAGAAAACCAGATGGACTCATCACCAGCAGGCTAGACTATGACAACACTCTGTATGCCGGAATCTCCAAACAACTCCTACAAAGAATACAGACTATCCAGAACATCGCCGCAAGACTCATTTTCAACCTCCCACGCTGTACTCACATCACATTACACCTCAGGAAGCTTCACTGGATCCCCATTCACAAGCGCAGCCAATTCAAAGTTCTCACGCACACATACAAAGTCCTACAAAGCACTACACAACAGAGGACTGGAATACCTGAACAGCTGCATACAATGTCACCAATCTACCGTACACCAACGCTCTGCCTCTCTCTTATTTGCACACATTTCCAGCATCTGCAAAACTGGAGGTCACTCATTCTCCTACATTATACCCAAGAAAAGGAACTATCTCCCTCAACACATCAGAGCCTCTTCCTCATTTTTTGAGTTCCGCAAGAAGCTGAAGACCATGCTCTTTGCATAAGAACCTTGGGGAGCACACACCTACACATCTGCCCTAGTGCCTGGATACCTCTCGGGTGATCAGTGCGCTATACAAATCAACATAACATAATGTGTGATGTAATATGGGAGGCTATAAGCTGTGCATGGTGGGTGCAAATCAAAGTTGGTGACTGACACAATATTGTGATATAAAATATCGTTGGAAAAAATATTGTTTAAAAAATATTGTTTACCACAATATCATGCTCCTATACTTATAATGGTAAGTACCAATATATTGGCACCGCGCCGACAGAAGGACCGCCAAGGCCATTGTGCGCCCACCGCCAGATTCTGAGTTGAATACAGGGCGGGAGGCCAGTGCTGCGGCAGTCTCACGGCTGCAGCTGTATAAGGCTCATAGGAGAGCCTTAACAGCAGACCGCTGCCGTGGTGATCCAACTGCCACACTCAGAATACTGCAGGCAGACCGCCATCGCAAGTTCGGCAGTCCTGAGGCCCACCATACTCATAATAAGGCCCTGAATGTCTCTTCCAAAAACAATGCCCTATTAGAGACAGCTTTTATCTGTATCAAACCCCTGACAGTCACCAAACCTCCATTGAGAAATTAAGTTCATATAAGTAGAGAAGTGAATACTGTAAACATTATTCACTCGAAGGAGAGAGTTTATTCTGTACCAGACTGTTAGTAGACAGTGAAACTGTCATGACTAATGCACTATAGTGTAAAAAAAAGTATCTACTAAGCACAATATACACTCTATGCAAAACTTGTCCAAAGAGCGACTATTCACATAAAATAACCAAAGTCTGAAGGTGCTAAAGATCATACTACCTGCAGCCTTCATACTGTGGTGAAAACTTTACAGATAGCCCATCTTCTCAAGCAAAACAAGCACATGTACATAGGTTAGTCCTTGTGCACACACTTTTCTATGTCAAGTAGAATATCATGCTGAGACTATTCAGTCTAATAACTCAATGCTGCTTGGAATACTTATTATGTAGTACTTAAAATCTTTGCCCTGCTGGAAACCTTTTCTTCAGTACCAAAAAACCTGTGTTGAATGAACACAAGTCAACTGTCACCTGCACAAAGAGTTATTCTTTAATACAAAGATGTATAACATGTTCAATACCTCTACATACCCATGGTGCATTAGGAACACATGCGTTTTGTAAATACTTACACACATTAGCCTTACCCAGGCTGTACAAAATTAAGTAGAAAAGTAATATGGTAGTTACTCGCCACTATCTAAACTATAAAACAAACTTACACATCCATTGGGTGATGTCAGCAGTGATGTCATCAGTGATGTCATTTGATATGTCATCAGTTATGTCCTAAATGATGTCATAGAACATTTCATGAGTGATGTCATATGTGAGGTCATTAGCAGTGCATGGCGGGCGCAAGTTATAGTTAGCGCTGCTATCTATACCTGCTGAATTTCTGTGGGTTTTCTTTTGTTTAAAACATTAATGTTGTCACTATACCGTTACTTTAACCTATTATTTTAGTGAATATATGTATATTTGTGTGTATATGTATATATATATATATATATATATATATATATATAAATATGTATGTATATATGTAGGTTTGTGAGTGTATGTATATATATATATCTATATAACTATATATCTATATATATTTTTTTCTCTTTTAGGGTGCCATGGGTGAGTGAACAAATGGCTGGTCCAGAATCCTGAGCTGTCTTTGCTTCAGGAATAAAATGTTTTTTATTTTTCTAATGCTAAGAAGTGTCGAGTCTCTAAGACATCAAGGGGGAGGGAGTTTAGTAAAGTAGGGCCTAATACAGTTAACCTCTATCATCTTTCAATCTCAGATGTGAACGTGAACAATCAGCAATAACTCCAAATTTTTCAGTTTGGAGAGTTTAAAACTAAGGGACTGATTACGATGCCAGTCAGGCCAACTGTCCAACCGCCGTCTTCGCAGGCCCTTTCTGACCGCCGAGGCATGGAAGTTTCCCCCGCCATATTTCGATGCAACCTCTGCTGCTGCAGTGAGCGCATCTACATCGGAGCCTATATCCCCGAATATGTTGCTGCAAGTGCGTTTAAAATCACAGAAAACATGTGAATTGTACATACATGTATGACATATGTGGGGATGTGCCTTGTGCACCATGTACCCGAGTGCTGGTGTGTGGCGAAATATGCACAGTCCGGTCAATGGGGACACATACTGCATAAGGACTTAACTGTATTCCGGCACCCACAGTATCGTAGTCATCGGGGTGCAGCTGCTCAGATGTAGGGGGGACCTGGAGAAAGGGATCCACAATGGAGTCTGCTGGAGAGAAGCGGATTTGGGTAAGTGTGCACCCCAAATCCATCATTTCTGATGACTCAAGACAGTCGATCGGACAGCCATGGCCAGGTCGTTGGAAACCCACATTGTAATTCGGATGGCGGTCGGAGATCCCTGTATTGCTGTATGGACGCTGTTTTTTTCCGACCGCCATCTCGGTGGCCGGAGAAAGGCTGTCAGAGTTGGCGGTCTATCAGCGATCAGTCATAGTACAGAATACATGCATCGTAATCCAGCGGTCGAACCGACCGCTTCCCTTCGAGACCGCGGTGGTCTGACCGCCTCCGACAGGAACGCAGAAGTCGGTCTGACCGGCATCGTAATCAGGCCCTAAGTGTCACACTGGATCTGATCTCTTCACTCTAAATGCCAATTCCATCAGTCTTGATATCAGGTGATGATATTTTTAACTTCAGATGTACATTTATTTATGAATTCTAACTCCGAATTACATGAGTTACAACACTCTATGAGAGATAGTGCAAAAGTGAGTATGACAGATTGGGCCCTGCATAGAAGCATCATGGGGTACGGCAATCATGGGGCAGTGGTCATCAGTTTAAAGATAATGCAAATGCATAATGTCCCTCACCTTTTTCTGGTAGTTATCTACTGCTGGTGACTGCTCTCTGCATTAAGTGTGCTCGGGGCATTTTACTCCCTTATTCCATTGGTGCAATACTCTCAGACTGTCCGTTCACCAGTGCAAGAAAGAACTTAATTTTGTAGTGATCTCTCCGCTTTTTCCTCTTTGTTTTTCCTGGCTTTAGAATTTGATGAGCTACGGCATTCCTAACAGTGTTATAACACTTGTGCTTTTCCCCTAAAACTTGTATTTTGTAATTAGTTACAACCAGTTGGCTTATTTAACTTTTCTGTAAGGCCTTAGTAGGTTGACGCAGGAGTGCACCAGTGGAGTGGAAGTTAAATGTCATAAGTCAGCTGCAGTGAATATTTACAACACCCACATACATGACGACAGCATTATGCTTTAGTTTTAAAACCACTGCACTAAACCATGGGAAGGAAAAGTGGTTTGCCTCATAAAAACCCGAATTTTATATACCAGCTAAGTCATCACTAATTGTGTCTTGTAAGCCCACAGGGCTGAGTGGTTTATAAATAAATGTGGGCCATGTTAAACATTAGAAAGTTTCTCCCGACAGTAAAAAACTGCGAAAAGCTGTTTTTGGCTGTGTAAAGTAAAACTACCTTTTCCATGAATAGGCCTGCTTTTAAATAAAAACTGAATTTCATGATTAAGCTTGTGAAAATAGAGCAGTAATTCAAAGTCCCTTTCCACTTCTCAACAACTGAATACAACGGTGAAAGTAGAGTTTTTGATACCTGTAAAGAAAAAGCAACTTCTGAAAAACTGTAGTTTGTATTGCCTCAGAATAAAGTGGTTTCGAATTTTCTTTTACTAGTAGCTCCACTCCTTGACCTTAATTCCACATCCCAGAATAGGTGTCAATGACTGTCCACCTGGAAGACAATGACACTGGTAGAAAGTGAGCTGAAGTGATGTCGACAGTGGCCACTTAGCATGTTTGAGTCAACTGCGAACAGGCAGGAACAGATGCAGCATCAATGACTGCCGTAATAGTACTTGGACTGTAGTGTACATCACAAACATAGTTTTCATGAACAGAAACCATTGATTCCCAGAGAAAATCTAAAATTTCTATCTGAGTTTCCAACAGGAGGGAAACCAGTTGCAGGACGGGGAGTGGGGAGGTTAGCACATTTCAATGGAAGTGTATCTTAAAGTGAGCGCTACGCTCTTGCAGACAGAAGAAGGCTCACGTCTTCTTGAATGAAGGACTCTCTGTAGGTTTGAAATAAGCTGGCAACTAAATTTTTACAAAAGGAGAGGAGTTTTGATGGGAAAGTTGCCAGGATTCATTGGATGGAATCCTACAAACACTGGCTAGTGCAATGATAAGAAGCACACCTCACTATCACCTCCTTACAACCCTCTAGGACCTGCGAAGAAAATCAAGAAGAAAGGTGATTCAGCATGATGGCTTATGAAAGTAGACTGAAGGACTACTGACTCCTGCTGCCATCCAAGGACTGGAACTGATCTTGAAGGGACGACTGATTGGCTTCTTGTTGCTACTACAGGGACAAAAAAGACAGAAGGGCTTCCTCCTCTGAAGAAGGCCCAGATAACTACTTAGCACTGGACCTTGAGACAGTATTGTCTGGATAGAGACTTGGTTGCGTAGAAGCATGATGACTCACGAGCTCTTGTAGAGATCAGAAGTTTATTTCCCAATATAAAAAAGCTTTCAGGAATCAGGGCCTGATTTAGATTTCAGAGGATGGGTTACTCCGTCACAACGGTGACAGATATCTTGTCCGCTGAAATATAAATTCAATAGGATAATATGAGATTTATATTTCAGCGGACGGGATATCCATCACCATTGTGATGGAGTAACCCATCTGCCCAAATCTAAATCGGGCCCATTGTCATTGTTTCAGCCTCTGTGGAGGAAGTGGACAAGGTACTGAG
The DNA here is from genome assembly GCA_963921515.1 of Calotriton arnoldi. Classification (NCBI taxonomy): domain Eukaryota; kingdom Metazoa; phylum Chordata; class Amphibia; order Caudata; family Salamandridae; genus Calotriton; species Calotriton arnoldi. Next base: position 144,288 of record CAWUFW010004012.1, on the reverse strand, counting down.
GTTACACCAAGGACATCAGGGCCAACACTTCTAAGTTAATTCCACTTGGAGTTTTTGGGCACTAAGAGGGCATCAGCAGGATCTTGTGATGAAGGTATCCAGCCTTGTAGACCCTTGCCTTGCTAAAGTATACTGGAATCCAAACAAGGGTTCAAGTATAGCACTTACAATAATAAAAAATCACAGAGTTACCAACCCAAAAGAAAATTATGTGAAATAAGAAAAGGAAAAGAAAAGAAAAAGCCCAGATGCTATTTGGGCACAGGATACCAATGTACAAACTATTTCATTTAAGTAGAAAATTTATTACACAAATTAGATAGTCAAAAACAATCATAGGACAATAATGGCGCTCATGGGATTGTACACACAATACAGAAAATACAAATGATACAATGTGTAATCACACAAACAAAGTGGGTGAGGAACAATATACACAGGCGGGGTTCAGAAAAAAACAGAAACAACACACAGCAAAAAATGCGTCCTCTTCATTTAGGGCCACATTTAGGCGTCGACGGCGTTTCGACCAAAAATGAACTTAGAAGGTCATCATCAGGACATAGCAATAAACATAGGAGTGTCCAAGGAATTTTCAATAAAATATCTGAATCAAAAGTCCTCAACAGAGTAAAAAGAAGCTAAATGCACAACAAGTGCAGAACTTCACTCCGCAAGGACGGAGTCACCCCTTGGTGATAAATCAGGGAACTAATAGAGATGAAAGATCAGCTTGGGGAATCAAAATCCCTACAGCTTCAAGTTAACCGTTCCATTCGATTAAAAGACCCCATTGATTTGTGACAATTCAAGGGGCCAGGAATGATGAGATAGTCAAAAGACCTTCAAGGGATTACTCAAGGAGACAGACCCGAGTGAACTGTTCTCCGAGTGAACTGAATTATACATAATACACATTGAGTGTTAAGCTGGTGTACAAAATTCAGATCAATGGGCTCACCAAAATGCCCCTCGTGAGTTCGCCCGGTCCCACCAGCATAACAAGCAGAAACTCATCCGGACATGAAGTCTAAAGTATACAGCCTTGCACTACTGAAGGATTTCAAGAACCAAAAAATGTACTAAATCATAATGCAAAACTTGTCAACAGAGCAAAGTGGTAAAGTGATCAGCACACAGCAGAGACCTTGGTGGCTGTGAATCAGACATTGTGCCCCTCGTAGCTTTTGGCGCTAAAATCGAAAATTTCAGTAAAAGCTCAACAGCAATGTACCTGGCTTTGTGAGACTCTCACCACCTTTAGCATCCTGCCTTATCCCACTGGAGGATTTTAACTACCAGATGAAGAACAACGTCCCAAAAGAATTTTTTTACCATTTTGAACAACTAAACATACTCCTTTACTGTGCTTCTAGTTTATTGCGAACATGGTCTCTCATTGGTGCTTTCTGATTTGTTGGTGGTTCCGGCTTAAAACCTTCACATTCAAATTTCTGGTTCCCCTTATCTGAATCTATCTATTTTCATGTATTTTTCTTATCAAATGTTTTCTTTAATTTTCTAAATTGGTTATGAAATTTTCTTGGCTTGTGTTCTTAGCTTTTGTGTTGTTTGATAGTGCTTGATCACATTTCTCTGAGAACTGCCTGCTGATTATGTCAATGCTACCAGGAGATGAGCTCAGATTGACTTAACATTTTTGTAATCAGAAAATGGTTATTTCGATGTTTGGGTACCACCTCCCAAAATAATAATCCACTTTCTGGCAGTCAGTATACATGGCTTGTGGTGCAAAGAGAGGAAATAGGCCTGCTGAGATAAAAGCTTCTTTATTCAAATGTCCCCAACAAACATTCAATTCACATGCCAAGACACTCAGAGCTCTGACTGTGTCCTTGTGTACTTTCTCTGCATGTCTTCTGCTGTCATACTGTCACAACCTGGTTTTTGCCAGGATACATGACCACAGTGGAGGCATGATCATATACAATACTAGGAGGCAGTTTATCTGACAGAGAGCCTTCGTGGCATGAGCTTTAGCCATGTAAACAAGGTTCTAGGCATAGGACATTTCCAAATTTACTTTATTTGATTGGGCATTATGGTCATTATCCAAAATCTAAACCTCACTGAATGTCTACAACTGTGTTTAGCTACACAAATGTAGCAGCCTCATGCACTGATTATGATCCCATAAATAACATCACTAATAACATCACAAAGGACATAATTGTCATTTAGGAGTAGTAGCAAAGAGGCTTCTATGAGCAATACATATATTCTTGTGAATAACTGTAATGTGCAAAAGCGCCAGGAGTCTAGCTTCTAGGCACAGCTTACGATAAACAAAATGTTGTGCACAAATCAAGCAAAAATGTCCATAAGGGGCTGATTACGATGGCGGGTGGACTTGGTCCGCCCGCCACCGTAGCGGTGATTGGGACCGCCCACCAGACATGCGGTGGTCCCACCACTGCGATTAGGATGCGCCCGCCATATTGGCGGGGGCATCCTGGGCCTTTAACATTGCGGACGGTGCTGCTGGCTGCAGCACCGTCCGCAATGTTAAAGGTGCTTGCACTGCATTTCCCTGCACCATGCGACAGGCACCACGCTGTGCCTGCCACTTGGTGCATGGAAATGCAGGGGGGTACCATGGGTACCCCCCAGTGTAGCAACACCCCCCCCCAAAAGGGGGGCCCACAACGGGTCCCCAAACCCAATGCCCGCCAGCCTTTCCATGGCGGCATCGCCGCCATGGAAAGGCCTCTACACAAACACATCCTAATATGGCGGACGGTGCCTGCTAGGCACCGCCACCATATTAGTGGCCCTGCTCCGCCCGCAAGGCATTCGGTACGATTGCCACTGGCGGAAAAGCGGCGGACGGACTTTGCGTCTGCCGCGATACCCACCGCCATCCTAATATGGCGGTGAGTAAATCTCAATGTGATGGCGGAACGATCGCCACCGCCGGCCCGGCGGTGGCGATTGTTCCGCCATCGTAATGAGCCCCTTAGTATTCAGTATACAGATGTGGGAGTAAAATATTATGGTGTTATGAGATATAGCAATCAGATGAGTTAATAAGCATTATTAAAATAAGTAAGGGGTAAACAAATAGGAGAGTCAAGCGGGAGAGCATCTTGGCATTCAGAATCATGGAAAAGACAGCTGTGGTGCTTGGATAGAAGGAAAAGGGTGAAAAAGGGGGCAATAAGTAGAAAAAGAGCAGGAGGAAGGGAGGAGGAGTTTGGAAAGGAGGCTGCATGGGAGAGGAAAAGTAGTCTTGGGAACAATCTTATTTGTTGGTTGAACAGGAATTGTTTTATCTTTTGATAAAAGTTGGTGAAATTGCTGATCTGTCCAACGTCCTTTGGAAGACTTTTGCTCCTGCTATTTTCACTAATCAACCTCCAAATCTGGACCTTATTTTGTCATTGTGACGGAGTAACCCATCTGCAGAAATCTAAATCAAGCCCATAGTCATTGTTTCAGCCTCTGTGGAGGAAGGGGGCAAGGTACTGAGGTTAAAGGACAGTGTGGCATCAGTGGCAAACACTTCTAAGTTAATTCCACCCGGAGTCTGTGGCCATGAAGAGGGCATCAGCAGGATCTTGTGGTGAAGGTATCCAGCCTTGTAGAGCCATGCCTTGCTAAAGTATCCAGCCTTGCACCACTGAAGAATTTCAAGAACCAAAAAATTTTCTAAATCAGAATGTAAAACTTGGAAACAGAACAAGGCGGTAAAGTGAGCATCCCACAGCAGGGACCTTGGTGGTTGTGAAATCTGACATTGTGCCTCTCGCAACTTTAGGTGCTAAAACTGAATATTTCAGTAAGAGCTCAACAGCAATGTATCTGACTTTGTGAGACTCTCACCATCTTCAGCATCCTACCTTGTTCCACTCTGCACGTCTTCTGCTGTCATACTGTCAGAACCTGGGTTTTGCTAGGATACATGACCACACTAGACGCATGATCATATAGCATGCTAGGAGGCAGTTTGAATTCCAGAGATCCTTCAGCGCATGAGCTTTAGCCATGTCACCCAGATTCCAGGCATAGGACATTTCCAAATATACTTCATTTGATTGGGCATTATGGTCATTGTCTAAAGTCTAAACCTCACTAAATGTCTACAGCAGTGTTTAGCTACACAGCTGTAGCAGCCTTATGCGCTGATCACGATCCCATAAATAACATCACAATTGACATAATTGTCATGTAGGAGTAGTAGCATATTCTTGAACAGAATAATTGTAATGTGCAACAAGCGCCAGGAGTCTAGCTTCTAGGCACAGCATACAATAAACAACAAGTTGTGCACAAATCAAGCAAAAATGTCCATAAGTATTCAGTATACAGATGTGAGAGTAAAATATTATGGCTGTATGAGAAATAACAATCAGATGCGTTAATAAGCATTAATAAAACAAGTGAGAGGTAAATGAATAGATGAGTCAAGCGGGAGAGCATCTTGGCATTCAGAATCATGGCAAAGACAGCTGAGGTGCTTGGATGGAAGGAAAAGGGTGAATAAAGGGCCAATAAATAGAAAAAGAGCAGGAAGAAGGGGGAGGAGTTTGGGAAGGAGGCTGCATGGGAGCGGAAAAGTAGTCCTGGGAACAATCTTATTTGTTGGTTGAGCAGGAATTGTTTTCTCTTTTGATAAAAGTTGGTGAAGTTGCTGATCTGTCCAACGTCCTTTGTAAGACTTTTGCTCCTGCTATTTTCACTAATCATCCTCCAAATCTGGATCAATGTATTTTGGAATGATCAGTTTGTGGTCAGTGCTAGTGCACAGAGGAGTAGCAGGTTGGTGGAAGGAAAAGGCTTGATAGGAAGTTATAAGCGTTTGATCCTGATAAAGCTGAAAACCTTTATGCAAATTCTACTATACAATAATATAGAAACGCACTAAATATTAGACCTGAAAATGCATAATAAGTTAAACATTAGGAAAATGTGCCTTTATTTAACATATAAACGTAAAAATTATGTTTTTTGTCTGCAAACAGCTGCACTGCTCATTTATTCAACACTGTCCCTTCAAGAAAAATAATGCTTTTTAATAATATAGTGATTCAAAGTTAGAATCAAACTCTAGGGCTTGACGTTTTGTGAAATGTGCTGTGTCGTGAGAAACGTTATTCTTTATTTCCTCACACCATATGACTTCCCTATACTTATATTGTTTTCTTTGCCACATACGCATAATGAACAAGTATTAATAAAAGAAAATGCTTGCTGCAGCTTACATTTCGTAATCTGACCAGGACATGCCAGGAATTGAATATTTCATTTCATAGAACAGCTCATTGTTAAACAGTGGGAAACCAGACAGCTAACAGAGTAGGCTTGCAAAAGGTTCTCATGAGATGTAACTGACTTCATGCTGGCGTGAACGTTTACCGTGGAAATTGAGGACGAAGACGACAGACCATCGGAAGACTTCTTACTATTGGACGACGATGATGAAATACACCTGTTTTGCAACATATTTAGCTGCTTTCTATATAGTAGGCTCTGTTTTTGAAACTGCTGGACCTTCTGGAAAGCTGTGCATATTAGATTTAGGTATATAGCCATAAAATATTGCGGTCTGGACATTACAAGTGGGTAGGCACATAGTTTGCAGTCTTTCTGTTATCAGGAGGGAGATGTTTGATTGCGCATACAGGTGAAAGTTTGCTGATTTGATGGTTGACTATATCTTTGTGGTTAAAGACAGTTCAGAGTCAACGTGAACCCCTTGATTCCGTACCACTTCTGAATGCGGCGTTGTAGACAAGAGGTCTGCAAGGATTAGTGCAGCAGGCTGTTCAATGTTCCCTAGGTCTATCACATTCTTCCTGATGCCCAATATTGTTGATACTATCACTATTAAGGGACAGAAACTTGATAAAGTAATAGATAGCATGTTGTTAGATTCTATGCAGCTGTTCGGATTTTAGTGTGTTTGAAGAATAGAAGTGTCAATATTGGTCAACATTTGATAAGACCGGAAGGATCAGATTGGGTTTTTTGAGCATGGTCATATTTTTCAGAGCAGTAAGAACAAAGTGTGTTGGTAGGGATGCATTGATGAGGCAGTAGATATCACCTGTCGAGGCTTCTATATTTTCTATCGTAAGTTTGGCAGTCAAAGTATCTTTGATGGTGCTTGCTGGTCTCATCTTGACAGCTCTTTTAATCTTCAAATTAGGGTGAAAGCTGGTATGACACAACGTGGAAGCCATCTTGAAAGTATAGAAAATAATGTTTTCATACTTTCAAGATGGCTGCCACACCGTGTGACGCAAAATGGCATAATGTAATGTAGAGGCCATCTTGGAAGTATAACAAATAGGCTTTCAAGGTGGCTGATTGCTGCAATTGGCTTTGTGAAAAGCATCCAGCATTGACATAGCCAAAAGCGGGCTCCAAAATGCATTAGCAAAGAGAGACAAATTGACTTTGCCAGTGCTTATTTGGGTCTGTTAAGACATAGGCACCATTCCTTCATCTGTAATAAATATCCGGGGCCCTAGTTATTCCATAAAGGTAGGGGTGAATCTACATGTTGTTCAAGTGTATCTGGAAATATGGATGAACAGGATTCTATTTTTAAAGTCCCATAGGAGAGATTCGCATTTTGGGTATCTCAGTGCAAATTTCATTTTTTGAAGGTTCAGAAGATTCTATTCTGATTCGTTACCTAGCGCTTTAGAGGCATGTCGAGCCAATCTGGAGTGCTACCCTATATGCAAATAAACACAACTGCAGGATCAGTTTACAGTGGTCTTCTGAGCAGTAACGAATATTAGGACTGTATAGTGATGTGCAGGCACACTCTGTCTAAAAACCTTTGTACAGGTGTGGCAGTATTTAAATAGCTTGGTGAATACCTACTATCAGCTGGAGAGGGATTCTTGAGAAATGGGGTGATTCTAGGATATTTTATAGTTACTTGGATTTTCCATTTTTACATTGGACAGGAGATATTTCAAGAGTGCAAAGTTACGTGCAATGGCTGGAATGATGTCCCTGATGCAAGATGCTGCTCAAGGATAAATAGACATAATCGACACTCCAATATTGTCAGCATCTTTCAGGTCCTTGTTCAGTAAAATATGTGTGGATCACTGGCGATGCCTGGCATGTGAATGGGCATGTGGAGTCAGGGTTGAGAGTGTGTGGAGGGGGTTGGGGTTGTTCTGGGTGCTTCCAAACATATTCAAAATTGTGCTTTAATGCATGTGAGTAGGCAGCTGCCTAACATAGTAAAATGGGTGGACTTGGAATGTAAGATAATTTAACAATCACTGTGGAGTAACCAACTAAAAAGGTGGTTTGACAAGTTGGGGTTAAGGACTGGATGAGGGGTTCTGGGGTATGGTGAAGGTGGAGGGCACTAACGAGTAATAGGACAATATTCTGCAAAGGTAATAGCATTTATAGTAGCCTTCACACTTATTAATGTATTGAGATGTCTGTTTATTGTATGAAAAGAACTCCGAGCAGCTGGCAAGTGAATGGTGAGTTCGGTAAATGTTACAGAAACTGTGTTAGTACAGGTTCAGGGGCGTCGTGAACCCTCCGCTTTAGCAGCTTGTGCGGGGGAGGGGTCCTCTATAGGCCAATTCTGTCTACAAATCGGCAGACAAAAGCTCATCATTAACGGTGGAAAAAAAGTGTCGAAACAAGAGCAAGCAGCTGCAAGTTAAAAGACAGCTGGGTAAAAAGAACAGGGAAAGAAAGAAGCAATATTGGAAGGTAGGGTGAAAAGAAGGAAGCATGGATGTAGGTGGATTAATGAGTGTGTGGATGAATGAGAGGGGGAAAGCATGAGTGAGTGGATAGGTGGATGAACAGGTGAAGGGATGGCTGGAAAACGGATGGACAGGTGAAAGGGTGGCACAGTAAAGGGATGGATGGGTGGATGCATGGATAGATGGATGGGAGTGGGTGGCTCAGCAAAAGGATGGCAGAATAAAGGGATGGATGGATAGGTGGATGGACACGGGAAAGGATGGCAGAGTAAAGAGATGGATGGATTAGTGGGTGAAAAGATGAGTGAATGGATGGCAGAGTGGATGGATGATGGATGGATGGTAGAGTGGATGAATGGCTAGATGGCAGAGTTGATGGATGGATGGCGGAGTTGAAGAATGAATGGATGGATGGATGTCAGAGTGGATTGATGGCTGAGTGGATGGATGGATGGATGAATGGCCGAGTGGATTGATGGCAGAGTGGATTGATGGATGACAGAGTGGAACAAGGTTGAGATGGCATAATTGATGGATTGATGGATGAATGGCAGTGGATGGATGAATGGGAGAGTGGATGGGTGGATGAATGGTAGAGTGGATTAATGGATGGATGGCAGAATCTATATGAATGGATCGCAGATTAGATGGATGCATAGCAAAGTGGATGGATGGATGGCAGAGTAGATGGTTGGATGGATGGATGTCAGAGTGGATAGATGGCAGAGCAGATGGATCGATGGGTGGCAGAGTGGATGGATGGATGGCAGAGTGGATGGATGGATGGCAGAGTGGATGGATGGCAGTGCAGATGGATGGATGGATGGCAGAGTGGATGGAAGGATGGATGGCAGAGTGGATGGATGGATGGTTGGATGGCACATTGGATGGACTGGTGCATGGCAGAATGGCACAGTGGATGGACAGATGGAAGAGTGGATGGATGGATGGATGGATGGATAGATGGATGGATGGATGGAAGTTCAGAGGGGATGGATATATGGCAGAGTTGAAGAATTGATGGATGAATAGCAGTGGATGGATCGATGGCAGAGTGGATGGGTGGATGAATGGTAGAGTGGATGAATGGATGGATGGCAGAGTGAATGGGTGCATGGACGGATCGCAGATTAAATGGATGGATAGCAGAGTGGATGGATGGGTGGATGGATGGCATAGTGGATGGTTGGATGGCAGAGAGGGTGGATGGATGACAGAATGGATGGCAGATTGGGTGGATGGATGAATGAATAGATGGACTGGGGAAAGATTGAATGATGGATAAAATAATAAATGGATGACAGAATATAAAGGTGAAATTGGTGGATATCAGTAGATGGATGGGTGAAAGAATGAATCGGTAGATGCATGAATGGAAGAGACAAGGAAGCTGTTTTATGGAGGGTTGGGCCCACTTGCTCCGCTTGCTTGGTGGCATCAGTGCTTTAGTTCCAAGTGGGGGCTATTTTCATATTCTGGCTACTCCCTTGTACAGGTTACAGATTTGTATCCCTCATATTGACTTTGTGTTCCTGACGTCCTCAAATTAGCTGATAAAAAAGTGAAAAAGTCGCTCAGGGCACAAAGGGTGAAAAGCACAGTTTAAAAACTTGAAAGATTTTTCGGCATCAATTCATTAGAGAGCAACCATGGCTGAGTGTGCTTTTATGACTTCCATTCTTTTCTACTTCCCTGAAGTTTGTGTGAAAGGTCGGATCTAAATGAACAGGTTGAAAAATTTAGGGAGTCATGCTCATATGCCTTGAGTACTATTAATCCTAGGTGAAACCCGACATAGATACTGCAATACGCGACTTGAAGCCCCCCGCCCCCTCATGAGCCCCCTGATCCAACTAACAGCCAGAGAGGGTGTTTCTTGGAGCGGAGTGACAATCCACTCCCCCTCCCGCCCCCATTCAATAGGCTATCAGTGTTAGGAGGTTGTAGAGTATTTTGTTCCATACCTTACATTTATGGACACTTGCAGGGACCTGCAATATTAAATTTTTCTGGTTGGCTGCCTCACTGATATCAGTGATTCAGTATGCTATTGTAATCACGGTTTTGTACTAGCACTGACATTTGTATTGATCTAGAGCTTACTACCCCTGACGTGGCACTGAATGGCTGGGTAGAACTCTACTCTGTAGGACTGTCACTGCAGTAGATACTTTTTCATGTATATAGAGTTACGGTGTGTCAGGCAAATCATCACACAGTTGTCAAGCTATTTGCAAGTAATGTATCTTGCAATTTATATATCAATGTGTTAGATTTGAATGCTTCATGACCTGTCATGCAGTATGAGTTATGACGTTGTTACAACTATCAGGAGAAAGATCATTCAGCTTACCATGCGGCGGGTCCTGCATAGGTTAAAGTCTCAGCCATTTATGTGGTTGTTCCTGTAAAAAAGCTCATGTTGAGGTCTTGCAGGTATTTATGCTATTTCTTCATGTGAAGAACATGAATTGAGATATGGTGTGTGTACTAATAATTCTCAGATTTGACCCAGAGTGTTATGGTAGAATGTTATTGCCTTTCTTTAGTAATGCTATGTTATGTTAGGTATTTTTATATAGCGCAACAATGACCGAGAGGCATCTAGGCGCTGCAAGGATAAGGAGGAGAGGTTGCCCATTAAAGGTTAAAAAAGCAAGTTTTGAGAGCCCTTCTAAAGGTCAATAGGTCAGGGAGTGACTTAATGTGCAAGGGAAGGGATTGCTAAAGATTTGAGGCCCCTACTGCGAAACGTCTTCCACCCCAAGCGGAAAGCCTAAACTTAGGGACAAAAACATTCATAGCAGTACTAGAAAGTAGTTATCTCTCTTGCTGGTACCATCTAAGCTTGTCTTTGAGGAATTTAGAACCTAAATCATGTAAGGCCCTAAAGGTGATACATAGGGCCTTAAAGCTCACTCTATGTTTTACAGGGAGCCAGTGAAGCTTCCGTAATGCAGGTTTGGCTGACTGGGATTTAGTGATTCCCAATAGCAGCATGGCTGACGCATTTTGGAGAGCCTTGAGCTTGTTGGCATACTGCAGATGCAAATTGAGATATAGACAATTGCAGTAGTCAAGTTTGGCTAGGACTAGAGCAGTTACTATGGTTGTTTGTAGAGCAGAAGGGAAATAAGGCAAGATCTTCTTTATTATCTTAAGAGTATAGAAAGATTCTAATATAGTCACATTCACTTGGTCCCCAAATGTAAGTTTGTTATCCATCAGGATACCTAGATTTCTGGTTGGTGATGGTAGGGTTCCTAACTCTGAAGGCCAACAAGATGGCGTCCAGAAGGAGGTATCCTTCCCAAAGAGAAGAACCTTTGTCTTACTGGAATTCAATTTAAGACAGTTATGATCCATCCAGTCACTGATGGCTATCATACAGTTATGGAAGTTCTGGCAGATGATGCTGAGAAGATCCCTGGGAGACTCCACATGGCAGGACAAAAGGGTCTGACTAAAATTCTTTCAGGGATACTGTCTGTTCCCTTCCACTTAGGAAGGAACTCAGAAGGGACAAAGCCTGTCCCTTGATCCCAGTGCTGTCGAGACGGTCAACCAGCAGCCTGTGATTGACTGGGTCGAAAGCAGCTGATAGGTCTAGAAGGACAAGCTCGGCACACCCACAATTGTCCAGGATATGTCTTATTTCCTCAGTGGCCTTTAATAGCGCGGTTTTCGTGCTGTGACAGCTCCTGAAGCCAAGCTGTATGTTGTCCAAGAGCTTGTGTATCTGTATAAAAGCGGCCAATTGCTGATTTAAAGCTTTTTCAATTATTTTTGCACAAAAAGGTCATCTGGATATGGGCCGATAGTTGTTAGGGTCACTAGGGTCTAAGTTGGGTTTCTTTAGCAAGAAGAGTATGGATGTCTTTTTCTATAGAGTTGGAAACTGCCCAGTTGAAATCATTTTATTGAAGATTGCCATGAGTAATAAGCGCTTATTGTCATGAATACATGTTTTTTATCATGCCGAAGTACCATTGTTGATGTCATCCTTAAAGCCCAGCTACTCTCAAATCAACCGAGTGCCGACTATTAAGACGTGGCTGGTATTGATCCTGGAGTGGCTCTTGATGAGAGTCTGAAGTTGATCATGTTTTTACAGTCCCTTCTGATTCCTGTGTGGATTGATGATAATAGATGTGTTGAAGAATATTTTTTACATGACTCACCTGTGCTAAATAAGGTACTGGAGCATCGGAAGTATTGTGTGTTATTGTGTACGTCTTGCCTGTCCATTTCTAGTGGCCTTATGAAGGAAAGAGACTTGTGTTAGACCTTGCATCCTTGGAATGGTTTCCCCTAACCTTTTGCCTTCTGAGCTCTTGTTTTTGATTGTTTTGCTGATATTGTTTTTGCTGTTTTTAGGACTCTCAGCACTTTACCACTGCTATCCAGTGGTAAAATGCATGTGCTCTTTATCTAAAACATGGTAACATTGGTTTATCCACTGTTGGTATATTTAATTTACTTATAAGTTCCTAGTAAAGTGCACTATCTGTGCCCAGGGCCTGTAAATGAAATGCTATTAGTGGGCCTGCAGCACTGATTATGCCTCGCACTTAAGTAGCACTGTAAACATGTGTCAGGCATGCCACTGCAGAGCCTGTGTGTGCAGTTTTAAACTGCCATGTCGACCTGGCAAGTTAACCTACTTGCCAGGCCCAAACCTTCCTTTTTATTACATATAGGTCACCCCTAAGGTAGGCCCTGGACAGCCCGAGGACAGGGTGCTGTGCATTTAAAAGTTGGACATGTACTTTTAAGTTGTACATGTCCTGGTAGTGAAATACTCTTAAATTGGGTTTTCACTATTGCAAGGGCTCTCTCTCCCATAGGATAACATGGGAACTGACTTATTACATTTTATAAGTGTAGTTTCCAATTGGGAAAAGATAGGAAAACCAAATTTAGTGTCTCTGGAATTACAATTTAAAAATACAACTTATGGTGAAGTTGGTTTTTCAATTGTAGTTCTGAAAATGCCACTTTTAGAAAGTTGGCATGTTCTTACTTAAACCATTTGGAGCTTTTCTGCCTGTCTCTGGAATACAAGTCTGGGGTGGATGGCAGCTGACTTCCTGCATCCCCTCTAGACAGCCACAAACAAGGGAAGGGTAGGTGTGACTGCCTCGTCATCTGCAAGTTCATGGGTCATCCTGAGCAGGAGGGGAGGGAGGAGCTGACACTCTGCACCTGGAAGGGCTGGGTCCGGTCTCCACACAAAGAATTGCATACCCTTCTGGGGTGTGTGTGGAGCCAGGGCAGGAAAGGCAGGGTCTTGTGCACTTCAAATATCTCTTTGAAGTCTCCCTACTTCAGGGTAAATGAGGAATGAGCACTATGCCTCTGACCCCACCAAGAACACTGCTGGAACTAAGGAGATTCTGCCATGAAGAGGAACTGCTATGCTGTAGGAGGGCCTGCCACTCAGCTAATTTGCTTTGCTGCGTTGGCCTGCTGCCCGCTGGGCTGTAGGAGGGACTGCCACTTTGTTAACTTGCTTTGCTGTGTTGGCCCACTGCCTGCTGCCTCTTCCCTGGGAGTGAGAAGGACTGGACCTGCTCTCTACATCCCTGAACCTAAGTTTCTCCAAGGGGTGGTTGGTTTGTCGGCTTGTCTCCTGTTGCTGAAGTCTCAGGGATATCAAACTTCACCTTTCATCTTCAACTCAGCACCTGGACTTTACTTGGTGTAAGTCTTGCTCTGCCAAGTGGTGCCAATCCAGTCCAGGGCCCTTGGAAGTGAGTTTAAAGTGCTGCATCTGACAAGAACCTGCGCATAGACATCGTTGTGACAATAAGAACCGACACATTGCCTTCTCAAGATCGGTATTGACGCTTCACCGCTGCTGAGAGGTCTGGATCCGCCCATCACACTCGGCACCGTCACAGTGCCTCCGGAATTGCCGCATCAGGAATCAACGCATCACCACCACAGCATGGAGAAGATCACTGCATCACCTCCAGGGTGTAATCAACCTGGGGCAATGCTTTTGAAACCACCATACTCCGGAAACTAGGCTTCGTCCACGTTCCCAAGGCATCGCCTCTACTACGTGGAGAAATCTGGGTCAACCTCAACTGCATGGGGATCATCAAAGCATCGCACCCTGCATTTCATTACGCAACATGGGATTAAGGTACTTTGCTCAGTGGGCCCTGCATAGGTCCTGTAACTGGACTGCGCTCCATCACTGGCAGCCAGAATTCTTGACTTTGTCCCGGTCCAGTGAGACCCTGTTTAACCCCTTAAGCGCTATTTGCTTCTAAGTGCCATTTTGACACTTATTCTTTAAAAATCCATATCTTGACTTCTACTTATTGGAATTTTGTTGTTTTAGTCTTGTTTTGTTCAGAATATAATAATCTATTGTGGGAAGTCTCTTTGTGTTGTTTTCACTGTGTAGCTGTTTGATGTGTTGCACAAATGTGTTTGTTACACATTGCCTCTTAAATTAAGCATGCCTGCTCTGTGTCAAGCTACCAGAGGTTGAGCATAGGTTAATGGTTGCTGTATATCTGACTTACCCTGACTGGGATTGTGGTTCCTGCTTGGACAGGGTGCCCACTCTGCCAACCGAAAACCCGATTTCTAACAACTTGTATTCACCATCCTTCTGAATTCCAGGTGATTGTCAATGGCTTTTACCATTGCCAGATATGAGATCCACAGATTTGCAGTTTACAAAGAAAAGGAAGTGCCATCAACAGTCCTTTTCTTGGAAGTCCGCATGAGCAGTTGCGGTGCAAGCCTGGAATGAAGTGTGCTTCTCTGAAAGGTGTCGCTTGGCTTTTCCTTATAGAAATACTAGACACTTACCATTTATGGTCTTGTGTACAACAGAGGATATTGAAGGTAGATCTACTGAAGGTGAGGAGCTAGTGAAGGGCTTGTGGTCTTGTAGATTTAGTTTTAGGTATTGTCTGGCCACTGCATTATGTATTCTTTGTAGGAGTTGAAGTGATAACTAAAGTGATATCTGTTACAGTCCATTCGTGCACCCCAGTTAAGATATAACAAGGGTGTAGTTGCCTGGATCTTCTGTGGGATTCTCAAGTGAGTGAAAACACACCATGGTTTTCCTTCATGAGCACTCAGAAGCATATCTGGTCTTCATAAGTATTGGATGGCCGCTATTAACAATGACCAAGTTTCAGATTGTACCATTTGACAGTTCCTATTTTTCTGGGGCTGTGGATGATACTCTTACCAGTGTCCAGGGTAAATTTCCATGGAATGTTTACTGTAAGTTATTTAAGTCAGTTAGAACATGCAGTCTTAATCACACTATGAAATATCTATTTTCAAATTCAGTATTTGTTACTTTTTATTCAGTCTGAGCTGGATAGGCCTTGTTATGAGGATGAGGCAGTATTTTCCAAAAGAGTGCAAGGCAATAATAACACAGTGCTCTAACTAGTCATAACGGACCATTAAAACGATATGTTCTATATGTGAACTCAAATACCTCAAAATACATACTAATCTTAGGCACACAGAATATGAGCTAAGTATGCAGCGCTCTAAAGTACTTTGTCTGAGAAGACATATATGGTCTTGATAGCTAGCAACCACAAATACGTCTGACAATTTTATGGATAGCATCCTTGTTTTTTTAGTTTAAATGTCTTTATTTGCATTTTTTGTATAATTGTTACAGTATCCACATGGTATATAGTGCAATATATATGATGGGATCCATCAGATGGAATTTGCATGTACATAACTTGATATCAAGACATGACAACTTGGATATATTAACCGAGTTAAGGAGGTAACTCAGTTCTCAATGAGTTAACAACAGTTACATTGTAGTTTTTATGCCCAACGGGAATAGTATTAGATAACTCCTGTTTCTAAGTCTTGCCATATCTCGATAGATTCATGTGTCGATCTGTCCACTGTGACTTTTGCTGGGCCTTTGTGGCCTGTATTATAGAGAGTAGTGCAATGTATATTTGACATTAAAAAAAAAATGTTTACATCAACAAGCCAACACACAAGAATCGCTCCAGGCTATTATTAATGGCTGCGCCATGAGAGCATCCGTCCCTAAGCCCCATGCCCCACCCTCGCAAAAAGGGGTGAACTGAAATTCGAGTTCATCCCAGCTCCAAAGCGTATCAAAACTACTCACACATGTAGTATCGGTACCAAATTAGTGTGTTTGGTATCTGGGTTGTATGTTTCTTAGGTGTCTGTATCTGACCCAATCCTGTCACCATTTTGCGAATTATTACCCACAGATTCTTGATCTACCTGTTTCAGCACCGTTAATATCGTGTCCCAGCATTGCGCAATGGGGTATTTGCGCATGCCAGCTATCTCTTCCCTGTGTAGAGCTGTGCTTTCTGCCTGTGCCCATACCACCATTGAGTTTTTCCAGTTGTTGAGGGCGGGGGGGGGTTCTATTTTTCCATCGTTTAGTGATTAGCCTTTTAGCAACTATAAGGCCTAGATCTGTGAACCTAGAAGTGACTTTGTGTGTTTTTTGGGTCTGGGGAATGAGCCTAGTAAACACTCCTCCCATGTATTTAATTGGGGTCTGTCAGTGTAGGCCGCCAGTGCCGTCGTCACATCCTGCCAGTATAGTTGTAGCGTGGGGCAGAAACACATCATGTGTAGGTAGTCGGCGCCCACCTGTGTGCAACGAGGGCATGCTGAGTTGGCTAGTTGAAAGTAGTTGTTCAGTTTGTCTGGCGACAGGTATGCCCTGTGTGTGATATACGTCTGTATAAGTCGAAATTTGGCGTTGCTTGGTATCTACGTGGAACTGGCCGGGATCGTGTTCCATTCACCATCCGTCCATGGAGTTCCCCTGTCCCCCTCCCACCGCGTTCGCAGAGATGTCATGGGTTGTAGAGTGTGGGTTAGTAGAGCCTCTGTCAGCCAATGTACTATATGGCTCCTATTGCCCATTGCCCATTACGCATAAGTATTGAATCGGCAGATGCATTTCTGGTTCAGTGTTTATGTCTCCCCATGCCGATATAAGTGATCTTATGATTGAGTTGTGTAGTAGGAATTGGCCTGCTGGCAAGTCATACTCACAAGACAGTCTATCGAAAGGTATCAAAGTACCGTCGGTGTACTGGTCACCAAGTGTGTGTATCTCGGCAGCGTGCCAGTGTGTAAGTGCACTTTTTAGGGTGCCCATTTTGTTTCTCGGGGTTCCCAGGAGAGGCAGTGCTGGGGCATATGGGATTATGTTCCTGGTGAGGTATAGGCTGAGCTTGTGACAACGATGAGCTAAAGCTAAGTAGATCGGAGACGGAATGGGGGGTTTAGCCATTGGGTGAAACAAATGGTAAATCTGGGACTTTGACCATGATGGTTGTGACGTAGCTGTGTCATTTAAATTAAGCCCAACGCGCCACTTCGTCACCCACTGCAGCTGTGCTGCCAAGTAATAGAGTTCCATGTTTGGGACAGCTAGCCCTCCCCTGCATGGGGGTACATACAGTTTCCATAGTGCTATTCTGTGGAGGCCTGAGTTCCAGCTAAAGTCCCGAATCAGCTGTTCTAGCTCCCGGAACGTTTTGGTCGGGACATAGACAGAGAGATTGGAAAAATAGTACAATAGCTTCAGCAATATTATCATTTTGGTCAAAGCGATTCTGCCCATCACATTTAGTGGCAGTGTTTTCCAGAATTTAACTTGTGACCTGATGGAGGATATGGCTCTGGTCAGGTTCTCTTCCAGGATGTCGGCGGGTCTATGATAGATAAAGATGCCCAGGTATCTGAAGGTGGATGGTTGCCAATTGAGGAGGGAATTGTTTATTAAAAGATCTGGATTCCGGGTCTCGCTCCTGAAGGGATACAGACACGACTTGGCCCAATTCACCCTCAGGCCCGATGTCACTTCAAACTGTTCTAAAGTTTCCGCTATGGAGCCAGCCAGGTATACTGTGTAAATCCCGGAGATATAGCAGGAGATCGTCCGCATAGAGCGAAACCAAATGTAGGCCATCTCCCATGCTGAATACCCCAATCACCACCTCTGCTACTCAATTGTGTTGCTCACGGTTCCATTGCTAACAAGAAAAGCAGCGGTGACAAAGGGCAACCTTTTCTGGTGCCTCTGTAATAGCTACGCTATCCGAAGTTATACAACCTGTGCGTACCCTGATAGTGGGTTGTGTGTAAAGTAGTCTGACCAATTGGAGAAAGGCATCTCCAAACCCATATCCGCGTAATACCACGAAGAGAAGAGATAGGGCCACTCGAGTGAATCGAAGGCCTTCTCCAGATCCAGGACCATGGAGCCCGAGTTGGGCCAGGCGCCTGTGGCATATTCCTGAATTCTGAAGAATCTACGTATGTTCAGTGACGTGTTCCGGGTGGGGACAAAACCGTTTTGGTCAGGGTGCCCTAAAGTTTTCACTAACGGTGCCAATCTCGCAGGGATGATGGGTGCTAAATATTTTATAGTCCATATTGAGTAACGCCAACGGACTGTATGATCCTAATAAAGTCGGATCCCTGCCTGGCTTGGGGAGAGAGACCAATAGTGCCTCCCTTTGTGTGGCCGTGAGAGTGTAATCTGCTAGTGCAGCGTCATATACTCTTTTGAGCTGTGGCGCTAGTATCCCGGCGTAAGCTTTGTAGAATTCAGATGGCAATCCCAGGGTTTTCCCTGTAGCTAAGGAGCGTACACTCGCCAGGATTTCTTCCATGTTTATAGGGGCGTCTAGCTCTAGCCTCTGCTCTAGGGTTATTTTAGGGAGAGAGATTTCCACTAAGTATTGGTGAATCTCTTCTGCCGTTACAGTGACTGTGGATTTGTATAATGTGGTGTAATGTCGTGTGAATTCCCGATGGATATCCTGTTGTGAATAATGTAATGTGCCTTGTGGGGAGCGAATAGGTGTGACAGGGGCCCTAGCGTCTTCCTGTCTGATGAGTCATGCAAGTAGCCTGCCAGCCTTGTCTCCGGTGTTGTGAGTACGTGCTGAATGTGCTGTGTAGTTCAGGCAGCAAAGCCTTTCCAGTAGGCGGGTATGTTCTGCCCTGCTCTCACACAGTCTCGTGCTAGATCGTGGCTCAATAGCTGCAAGTTTTTCGAGGTGTACTAACCCGTTTTCCAGCTTGGTAAGATCTATCTCAAGTGTCCTGCGCATGCCAGCCTGTGTACCTAGGCAGTGTCCTCGTATCACAGTTTTAAAGGCGTCCCATTCTATTAATGCTGATGATGCGGAGTCTGTGTTTTCATCGAAATAATTTGCCACAGCATTACCTAGTGAGTCTCGGAATGGCCTGTCCTCTAATGTTTCAGATTGCATGCGCCATCTTGGGATCGGCGTTGTGTTGTTGCCCCATTCTAGATATAACGTGTGTGGATTGTGGTTGGAGTGGGTTCTCCCAAGATATTGAGGCTCTGCTATGACTGGTAGTAAGTCCTCTATGACTAGCATCCTGTCAAGTCGGACATGTAAATCGTGTGCCCCTGAGCAAAATGAATATATCTGATCTGTGGGATTTCTGTGCCACCAAGCGCCACTAGGTGCCATTGTGCAGTCCAGCTTTTTAATGCTTTCATGGCCGCGACAGTGGGCACCCTGGGCAGTGGAGGAAAGGAGCGATCCAGGAATTTGTCAAGTACACAGTTATAATCCCCCTCGAGGACAATCGGAATTCCGTGCCAGGTCGACAGTTTACTCAAAAGGGAGTATAGAAATGGCGCTTGTTCAGTATTAGGTGCACATATTGATGCTATTACAACTGGCCTGCCATCCAGTCGACCCTTCACTACAGCGTAACGGCCATCTGTGTCTATGAGTGATTCCTCTGCTCTAAATGGGGTACCTGGTCTTACCCAAACCAATGTGACTCTGGCATAAGCTGATTAACCCGTGGCGGGTAACTGCCCCCTCCATCTCCTCTGTAGATTCCTCGTCTCAGGCCCTGTTAGGTGCGTCTGTTGTAGAAGAGCTATTTGGACCTGGTGTCGCTTACGATATGAATAAATCAGGTACCTCTGGGTAGGAGTGTGTATCCCCCTTATGTTCCATGTGCATAACTTAATTGACGTCATGGTGTAGGTAGGAATATGAACTCTAATCTCATGAGGGGTCCTGAGACATCAGTGATGTATGTAATGGATCCTAGGGGAGGCGCTGTCTGACGTCTCTCTACTATGCCGCCTTGAGTATTGTATCAAGCTGGTGTGTGTTGGATAACTAAACTAATGAAAATCAAAACATGTAAAGCCAGTAGGGCGAAAATTCAACAAGCAGTCGTCCAAACCATAAAACAGATAGACATATCATCAGCAGTTAGGGGGTAGGGTCACCCAGACGATGTATATCAGTAGGTGTAGAAGAGTTTGTAATCCCCCCCTTTTAACATGAGGAAAGCAAACTCCGGGGCCTCGTAGGTCATTGCATGTGTCGCCTCATCTGTCAAGACAGTTTCAGTGTTAGTGCGATGAAATAGCCCTTAAATACCCTGGTTACATTTACATTGTTAGTGGCTGAAGCAAGGAGTTATAAATACTATGACTAGTAGGTGAGTGTTTGTAACAACATTTCGTAAGTCCCTTAATACTTGCATATTCGTCACTGTAGTCTCACGGTCCGAGTCCATCAACCAGCATGTAATATGCTATATTATGTTGTCTGCTGTCTGGGGCGTGATCTCCGGTAAAGTCCCTGAGTCCTGTGAGTTCAGGGTTTCGTCTGTGGATTCAGCGTCACTGGCTCTGTCCGGTAGGCTTGCCTCCGACGGTGAATCGCCCAGTGGGCTTCCGATTTTTGCTGCTGCTTGTAGCGCGTTGCGCTGGTCCAGTCTCATTTGTTGCAGGTTTGTGCCGAGATTCTGTGACAGTGTTTGTTTTTTGTGCTTTTTTCCTCCTCTGCATTGTCTTGGATCCTCGTTCAGATGCGCTTTCCCTGTTCTCCCTGTTCTCCCAGTAGGTAGGGTGCCCTCCGCGGAATCTAAGGAATCTAGCCACTCCCAGGTTGCAACGGCGGTATCAAAAAAGTGGGGTTTTCCTTTTGCAATTACCCGCAAGCAGGCAGGGAATAGCAGAGAATACTTGAGGTCGAGCTGACGAAGTCTTCGTTTCACCTCCAGAAAGGAGTATTGTTGCCTCTGTACTGCTGCAGTAAAGTCCGGGAAGAACATGACTGCACTATACGCCACTTGTATTTTCTGCATTTTCCTGGTCTCTTGTAGTATCGCGTCTCAATCTTTGTAATTCAGCACACAGGAATGTCCTTGGGCCCGCTCCCAGCGGGGAGGGTCTGTTTGGCACTCTGTGTGCCCGCTATATGACAAAGTGTTGCGACAGCGATCCTTCTGGCAACAGGTTACGGATCCAACCCTCTGTGTAGGTTGTTGCCACCCTTCCTTCTTCGCCCTCTGGCAGGCCAATAACGCGTACATTGTTTTGTCTGGAGCGGCTTTTTGAATCTTCAGCTCGATTTTCAAGGAATTTTACTCGGCCCATGAGATCTTTGAGGCATTTTTCAGTGGCCTGCGCCTGTGGGGAAAGTTCCGCCATTGTTGCCTCCAGCGTGCATGTTCTGTCTGTAAGCTTAAGATGGTCTGCGTGCAAGAGGTTTAGATCCAGGGCTACCTTGTTGATTTTGTTTTCGAGCGAGGTCCGTGTCTGCTCCATTGTGGTGCTCAGTTTCTCCACTGCTGCTAATACCGCATCTAATTTATTGGACATGTGGTCTGCGGGGGTCTGCCTGGGCATTTTATCTGATTGGGAGCGGGACGAGGCGGGTTGGCCTCCAGTACCTGACCTAAGCCAGCCCCTGTGAGACATATGTTGTCAGTGTATGGTGTGGCAAGTCCACCTATTCATGCAGATGTTGTTCTATTCTGGTGATTGGTTGCTCTAGCCCAGGAGTCGGTTGCTTAGGTTTTCTGCATGCAGGACTGCAGGTGGAGACCAGGATTTTTGCCCCTAATACACTGGGAATAGACCCTCCTGTGCTCTGTGGGGTCAGTACCTGCTGTTTTGGCTCTCCTTGCGTCTCTGTCCGTCTATCGTGCCGGGACACCGCCGTAGGTGGTAGCTGTGCGCTCTATAAATGCTATTGGATTGGATTGGACTGGATACCATGGATGGGTACGTTTATATCACTGCTTCTCCACGGGACCGGGCAACCCGATGTAGCGTCGTTTATACCTCTGCTCTAATTAATGCGTCTTCGCCGCACTGCCTGCACCTACTGCAATCCCGTCTTCAGTTTCCTAGCGGGTACCCTCCTGTGTGCCCAGGTTATTCTCGGGACAATAGGCCATCTTTTGAAGAAGCAGCCGTGGGGACGTGGTGTCCTGCTTACTGCGCACCTCTGCACCTCCACTGCGTTGGTTGCATTTCCTATGCGGTCCAAGGCCTGTATTTTTACCTGGGCCGTGCCGACCCCAATTTTATTTGTCCTGTGGGGGATCTTGATTGTGCCCTTGTCTGCTGTGTCCCAGGGACTACAAGTCCTTAACGACGGTCCACTCCGCTGCCGCTCCCCTTTTCCTTTTTTTGTTTGTTATGTTTTTCTCTTTTTATTTTTCCTCCTTTTTTTCCCTTTCTTTTCTTGGTCACCGCGCGGCCCAGTAGGTTTCTCCCATGCCCAGTGCTGGTCTTCCTCTGCCTAGTGTGGACCTCACATGTTGCGCTACCCCTGCCTCAGCGCTGCTCACTTCTGTGCTGTTCTACTGTGTGTTCTCAGGCGGTTGGTCCCCAAGTCGACCGTGTCTTTGGCGGGATAGCCTTCCGATTTCTCTTCCCGCTGCACGATGAACCGCGAGCTCCAAGCGTCGCCGCTAGGCCGTGGCCCCCGGTGTCGAGTCTCGTCCTGTACCTGGTGCGCGGCCAGTTGTTAGTGGCGCATGGGCATCAGGGGGGCGAGGGGGTCCTGCCGCCGGCTTCCCCGTGAAACCGCTGCGACATACTCCCCGGACTGCAGCAGGGTCTTGCTTATGCATAGCAGCAGTGGCCGCGCCTCGCGCCTCTCAGCTCCAGGCCGCACCTCCTCAGTACTGTCGCTGCGTCGCACAGCAGTGCATCGGCGATCGTGGAACGTGTGGAATGACCACCAGTTCGTCGGGACTTTGCAGAGCTGTTTAGCACCCCCGGGGATGCTTTACACAGGATGATTGATCGGATCTCCGGGGATGAGCGGCGGAGCTCTAACAGAGCACGTCTGCCATCATCGCCTGCGTAGCCACGCCCCCATGGATAGCATCCTTGTTAGGACCTGTTCGGTTTTCTTTACATGGACATTTTTTAAAGGTGCGCTCTTATTTTGCTTCTTTACAGCTTAGTTTTCTGTGGTGTTTATACAAGCAAAATGTACGATGTAAAGTGAACACCCAACGATTTTGTCCAATTCACAAACCTAGTACTTTGGGATGGACTTGTTGACAGCATGTATGCACGTAGAAGAAACATTGATGTCACCCTACTCCCATTATATGTAATTGCAACCCTTAGCCTAACACTTATGTGCAGTTCTAAGAATGCCCCCGTCCTGAATTTGTACCTATTTCTGGTTTCAGTGAGTTTGTGGCTCTTCATAATTGTGTAACCTAAAACGTATGATAAACATTTGACGATGAGAACTTCAAGAGGGTCCTCAAAGAAATGAATGTTAATCAGATAAGAGGTATCACTTATTTTATCCATTCTTTATTGTTACTTGTCATTTTTATTCTCTCAATAATTAGCTCTCCGTCATTTCATTCTCTCTTCTCCATACTATTTCATTCCTGCCCCGACTTCTCTGCCTCTCTCTCTTCTTGTGTTTATCTTGCAGGGCTTAGAAACGGCTCTTATCTGCATCGAGTGCTATATAAGTACATAACAAATTGCCTTCTATACAGCAAAGTTATCCTGAATTCCCATCATGCAGTGGTTCCCATGCTCTGTAAGCCGGAGGGCCAGGCCTTCTTTAATCACTACCAGGCAAAGGTTTCATGCTGAATCAGACAGCCTCCCATGAAAAAAACAAGCACTGGCCTATCAAGTCATTAGGTCGGGCTTTGGTGAGCTAATGCAATGGTTACAGTTTTGTAGTTTTTACAGTGATATATATGCCAAGAAATAAAGAATCATAAAACAAGAAAACGAAAATGTAAAACATGCCACCACCTAAATATGCCACCTAGATTTTTGCAATATAAATGTAACCAAAAATGTAGCCGTCAGCTACTATTGACAAAGAACAGTAAGGGTCCATTGTGGAAAACAGGAGCACTTGGAACAGGAAAAGAGACTCTTTTTAGTTTTAATATATATCACAGGAAACTATGATTCTCACTGATGCAAACAGAAGCTACTATTAGCCATGAATAACTATAACTGAAGGTGTATAGTTTAAAAGCAAAAGGATATCTAAAAAATGTACAACAACAAAAAAAGTTAATGAAAAGAATAAATCATTAGCAAAGTAAATTACTGACCCATGAGCCTTGGACCTTTTTAGCCTGTATGCCCATGAGAACAGGAAAAATGTCTTCCCTCTCAGTATGGAAGAAAAAATGGCTTACTTAGGCTGAGTAATAGCCCTGTGCTGTATTCGGTGGAGGGTGGAAACAAAATGTGAATGTCAGCTGAACAGGCCAATGAATTAAGTGGGCTGACCAGAAGCCTCTCTTTATCTGCATATATGTATGCATTTTCTAAATATGATTTTTTTGATTGTATGAGGCTGACAAGCCATCTATAGGCCAAACATAGATATGGATTCATAGCTTCGAAAAAACAGAAGGATAAATAATGTATCCGATAAAAATGTCATTTTAATATGAACTTGTTGCACGTGTTTCCACGTAAGCACTTGAGAATATTTTTGCTTCTGAGCTATTGCGGTCTGGACATTACAAGTGGGTAGGCACATAGTTTGCAGTCTTTCTGTTATCAGGAGGGAGATGTTTGATTGCGCATACAGGTGAAAGTTTGCTGATTTGATGGTTGACTATATCTTTGTGGTTAAAGACAGTTCAGAGTCAACGTGAACCCCTTGATTCCGTACCACTTCTGAATGCGGCGTTGTAGACAAGAGGTCTGCAAGGATTAGTGCAGCAGGCTGTTCAATGTTCCCTAGGTCTATCACATTCTTCCTGATGCCCATTATTGTTGATACTATCACTATTAAGGGACAGAAACTTGATAAAGTAATAGATCGCATGTTGTTAGATTTTATGTAGTTCTAAATCTGCTCAGCTGTTCGGATTTTAGTGTGTTTTAAGAATAGAAGTGTCAATATTGGTCAACATTTGATAAGACCGGAAGGATCAGATTAGGTTTTTTGAGCATGGTCATATTTTTCAGAGCAGTAAGAACAAAGTGTGTTGGTAGGGATGCATTGCTGAGGCAGTAGATATAACCTGTCGAGGCTTCTATATTTTCTATCGTAAGTTTGGCAGTCAAAGTATCTTTGATGGGGCTTGCTGGTCTCATCTTGACAGCTCTTTTAATCTTTAAATTAGGGTGAAAGCTGGTATGACACAATGTGGAAGCCATCTTGAAAGTATAGAAAATAATGTTTTCATACTTTCAAGATGGCTGCCACACCGTGTGACGCAAAATGGCATAATGTAATGTAGAGGCCATCTTGGAAGTATAACAAATAGGCTTGCAAGGAGCTCGGTGAGTTGGCTGCCGCTTGATCTTAACATCAGCTGCACAGTTACTGCTACGGCTGTGATTGGGGAAAATACTTTTAATATCTGTTCTTAGCTCGCATTTTGGAGACTAAATCTGCTCGTTTTTACTATATTTTAAACGTTGGGGAAAATACTGTTAATATCTGTTTTTAGCCTGCATTTTAGAGACTGAATCTGCTTGTTTTGCTACATTTTAAACGTACCTCCGTGAGTGTAATTTGCACATTGCTCACTTGCACAAACATTCAGTCCGCCCTGGTCCACCGCAGCAGTGTGCTGTTTGAGTGGAGGGCGGGGCTGTTAGCATCCAGGTCTCTTGCAAGGCACTTCCGGTCGAGGAGGGGGCGGAGTTGTCCTTCTGCTCACCCTCCTACTTAGACCGATGTGCCAGTGTGCGCGCAGCGGAGCTCGGTGAGTTGGCTGCCGCTTGATCTTAACATCAGCTGCACAGTTACTGCGGCGGCTGTGATTGGGGAAAATACTTTTAATATCTGTTCTTAGCTCGCATTTTAGAGACAAAATCTGCTCGTTTTTACTATATTTTAACCGTTGGGGAAAATACTGTTAATATCTGTTTTTAGCCTCCATTTTAGAGACTGAATCGGCTTGTTTTACTACATTTTAAACGTACCTCCGTGAGTGTAATTTGCACATTGCTCACTTGCACAAACATTCAGTCCGCCCTGGTCCACCGCAGCAGTGTGCTGTTTGAGTGGAGGGCGGGGCTGTTAGCATCCAGGTCTCTTGCAAGGCACTTCCGGTTGAGGAGGGGGTGGAGTTGTCCTTCCGCTCGCCCTCCTACTTAGACCGATGTGCCAGCTTGCGCGCAGCGGGCGCGCCACTGGCGCGCCAAAGGCAAGCCCGTCCGCGCACGGCCGGGACCAGGGGCCAGGACCCCTGCCCCTTCCAAGAAAGACCCAAGGAGCCCCCTGCGCTATTCAAGAGAGTTACTTATAGCGTTAGCCACTCATACCTCTTGCAAACAAACATCATGCATGGAAGCGTCCCCAGAGCACACAGAAGAGCCTTTTTCCTGTATTTCTTGTAAATGGTGTAGCCTAGCACAGTCCGATCAGTCACAGAGAGAAGTGAGTGATCAAATGAGACTTAACTGCATCTACTTTAATGCTAGGTCGGTACCCAAACACTCTCTTGAGATCTGGGACACCATTAAGGAGACAGATCCTGACCTGGTTTTTATCACCGAAACCTGGCTGGATGATAATAACTCCCTGGACATTGCAAACGCCATGCCCCCTGAGTATAAAATATTAAGGCAAGATAGGCAAGGGCGGAACGGTGGGGGACTAGCCATCTTGTTTAAAGAATGCCTCAACTGCCTCCCCATCACAGTAGTTCAGCTGAGAGAGTACGAACTACTGCCATTTGAAATATCTAAAGGAAACCATATCTTATTTGGTGGGGCTGTGATTTATAATCCCCCTGGATACCAGGCAGAACTCAGTGCCAAACTGCTTACACAGCTATTTCCCGCCTGCCTAAAATACAAAAATGTTATGGTCATTGGAGACTTTAACGTCCACTTTGAAAAAACCAACAATATGGCGACAACCCATCTTGAGAACGATATGCATATCCTTCAACTACAACAATGGATCAAGGGACCCACACATATTGCAGGGCATACATTGGACCTATTGTTCTCCAACATAGAATCTACCATAGTCAAGGAGCTCAAACCCGTTACATGGACTGATCATTCTCTAATTATCTTTTCATTCTCCCCACCCGCGATACCAGCAAAAGTTCCCAAACCTATGCTGGGGACCTATAGAGCCTGAAAATTAGTCACGCCTGACTCATTTCAACACCACTTTGCTCCTAACGATCTAGCAACTCTGGGGACCCTACCCACCAACAGGGGTGCAACGAACCTTGAAACAGAGATCATTAAGACTCTGGACCAATGCGCACCGAAACTCAAATCTAAATCAAGAAAAAATGTATCCGAAAAGTGGTACACAGCAGAACTTAAGGCATTGAAAAAACAGTGCAAAATAATGGAACACAATTGGAGACTGTCCAGATCGGACCCTGATAAGTCAGCATATAAAACAAAACTTAGGAGCTACACCCATGCAATTAAGAAGGCCAAAGGGCGTATTTTGCACAACGAATAAACGAGAACGCAAACTCTGTAAAAGAGCTATATAAAATAGTACGCGAATTATGCAAACCAACCTGTATGTCCCAAACTCTGCATCCTTCAGCAGAATGCTGTGAAATGATCAGTGAATTTTTTATAGACAAAATAGGCACAATTTACTCGTCATTTAACACCGCCACCCAGCAGATTCCATCAACTGGGAAAGTAGGGACCCTCATCCCTACACCCCTGCACGTCTAGGTAGTTTTGTCCCCTTCACAGAAAAAGAGGTTGTCAAGGCAATGGGGGAAGTTAAATCGGGATCCCCTCTCGATCCCTGCCCACATTTTATTTTTTCACAAATTATATCTACCTTGGGCCCTTACATCACGCGGCTATTTAACCAATCTCTAGAGACAGCAGTTTTTCCAGAGATTTGGAAACAGGCCATAGTGACCCCCTTGTTGAAGAAGGCAGGTTCAGATGTAAACAATCCAGCCAATTACAGGCCAATTTCCCAACTCCCCTATCTCTCCAAAGTACTGGAAAAGTTAGTCAATAGACAACTGTCTAACTATCTAGAGTCTAATGAATTACTGGACCCCTCTCAAACAGGTTTCAGGGCTACCAACAGTACAGAGGCAACTCTCCTGGCTGTCCTAGATAACGTAAGATCACTATTGGACCAGGGAAAGGCAGTAGCCTTGATCCTGTTAGACCTGTCGGCAGCCTTCGACACGGTCTCCCACCAACTTTTATTGGAAAATTTGCACGAAAAAGGGATACATGAAAAAGCCCTTCAATGGCTCAGCTCATTTCTGAGCAACAGAACACAAACTGTGCAAATGGGCGCCTTCTCATCAACTCCAAAAAATCTCAGCTGTGGTGTCCCGCAGCGAGCATCCCTGAGCCCCACATTATTCAATGCCTATGTATCATCTCTGGCAAAAATTGGCACGAAATGGGGTTTTGGGATTTGCTCCTATGCGGATGACACGCAACTGACAATAGCTATCGGAAACAGGCATGAGGACACCAGGGCCAAACTCAACAACTGCCTCACTGAAATGGCAACCTGGATGTTAGAGCACTGCTTAAAGCTCAACGCTGAGAAATCCGAAATCTTGCTTCTCGGCGGAGCTAATCATATCTGGGATGCGTCATGGTGGCCCCACTCGTTGGGAGTGGCCCCATCACCTAAGCAGTGCGCAAAAAATTTGGGCGTCATCATTGATAACACCCTATCAATGCAGGACCACGTGCGGACCCTGGGTGGCAGAAGCTTCGCCACACTGAAGCTCTTGAAAAGGCTTTTTCCCTGGATCCCACTGGAAAGTAGGAGAACAGTCACACAGGCCCTGCTTGTTAGTAGGCTGGACTACGAAAATGCACTTTTCGTTGGCATGCCAGACTACCTTTTCAAACGTCTGCAAGTAATACAAAATGCAGCGGCCAAACTGGTGTGCAACAACGGCAGATACAGCTCCGCGACGGACTGCCTGAGGCAACTTCACTGACTGCCCATGCGTCAAAGAGCAAGAATAAAGCTCTAAGGACATTCACACAGGGCACTCCATCACACCGGCCCCAAGATTCTCCAGAATAGAATTAAATTCTACACCCCGTCCAGGTGCCTACGGTCACGCTTTCAAGTGCTAGCTGAGACTAAAAGGATCAGTAAGAGTAGGGCAGGCGGACGCACCTTTTCGTACCTTGCAGCTTTGCACTGGAACGAGCTTCCGCTGGAACTACGGCTGACTGAGGAGTACATGGCGTTCATGAAGAACCTTAAAACCCACTTATTCACCTAGGACTGTTGCCACCGATCTCAATAGACCAGCTTAACTCACCACCCTCCCGCTACTTTAGCGCCGTGATATCCCAATGGGATGAATGTCGCGCTTTATAAATAAATAAATAAATAAAGGTGGCTGATTGCTGCAATTGGCTTTGTGAAAAGCATCCAGCATTGACATAGCCAAAAGCGGGCTCCAAAATGCATTAGCAAAGAGAGACCAATTGACTTTGCCAGTGCTTATTTGGGTATGTTAAGACATAGGCACCATTCCTTCATCTGTAATAAATATCCGGGCCCCTAGTTATTCCATAAAGGTAGGGGTGAATCTACATGTTGTTCAAGTGCATCTGGAAATATGGATGGGCAGGATTCTATTTTTAAAGTCCCATAGGAAAGATTCGCATTTTGGGTATCCCAGTGCAAATTTCATTTTTTGAAGGTTCAGAAGATTCTATTCTGATTTGTTACCTAGCGCTTTAGAGGCATGCCGAGCCAATCTGGAGTGCTACCCTATATGTAAATAACCACAACCGCAGGAGCAGTTTATAGTGGTCTTCTGAGCAGTAACGAATATTAGGACTGTATAGTGATGTGCAGGCACACTCTGTCTAAAAACCTTTGTACAGGTGTGGTAGTATTTAAATAGCTTGGTAAATACCTACTATCGGCTGGAGAGGGATTCTTGAGAAGTGGGGTGATTCTAGGATATTTTATAGTTACTTGGATTTTCCATTTTTACATTGGACAGGAGATATTTCAAGAGTGCAAAGTTACGTGCAATGGCTGGAATTATGTCCCTGATGCAAGATGCTACTCAAGGATAAATAGACATAATCGACACTCCAATATTATCAGCATCTTTCAGGTCCTTGTTCAGTAAAATGTGTGGATCACTGACGATGCCTGGCATGTGAATGGGCATGTGGAGTCAGGGTTGAGAGTGTGTGGAGGGGGTTGGGGTTGTTCTGGGTGCTTCCAAACATATTCAAAATTGTGCTTTAATTAATGTGAGTAGGCAGCTGCCTAACATAGTAAAATTGGGGGACTTGGAATGTAAGATAATTCAACACAAGACAGTCACTGTGGAGTAACCAACTAAACAAGCATTTGCAATGCAATCGGTCTCGCCTTTGGGACCTTATATGTATTTAGCTATGCAGCACATTAGCCTGGATGCTGAAACATCTACTGTTCTTTAACTTGGAGGGAAACTAAGCACCAAACTGCGTGACACACCAGGTATGGGAACACATGGAGAGAAATATTGCCTTTCAGCAGGAAATGGTATAGTCCAAAGCTCTGTTTTTAATATAAAATCAGGGCCTTCAGAGGTCATATCACTGAAAATACAAGAATTGAAAAAAATATTATTGTCTACGGGTGCTCGTGGAAGACAAGCTCTATGGACTGGAATCTAGAGAATGCTAAAGTGATTCTGGTCGTTTTCTATCAAGAAAGTTAAATAGAGCCAGTTGCCAGAAAAATAAAAAAAAGAAAGTCCCTCAGCAGAAAGCAATTCTGGTATTTTACTGACCTCTACTGGGCTTTTTCTATTAAAACAGTTAAATAGATGCAGTTGAACAGAAAAAAAGTCCCAAAGCGGAAACGGACAAGTCCTAGGGCTGATCTCCAGAGCCCACAAAGTACATACACATATAAGTATACACTAATATATAAGTATATACTAAAGTATATACAAGAGGTCTCGAATGCTCGACCTAAAAAGGTGGTTTGACAAGTTGAGGTTAAGGACTGGATGAGGGGTTCTGGGGTACGGTGAAGGTGGAGGGCACTAACGAGTAATAGGACAATATTCTGCAAAGTTAATAGCATTTATAGTAGCCCTCACACTTATTAATGTATTGAGATCTCTGTGTATTGTATGAAAAGAACTCAGAGCAACTGGCAAGTGATCGGTGAATTCAGTAAATGTTACAGAAACTGTGTTAGTACAGGTTCTGGGGCGTCGTACAACCCCCCACTTTAGCAGCTTCTGCGGGGGAGGGGTCCTCTATAGGCCTATTCTGTCTTCAAATCAGCAGACAAAAGCTCATCATTAACGCTGGAAAAAAAGTGTCAAAAGAAGGGGGCGTGGCTTGGACGACAGAAGGAATGGCTGCCTAGCTCCGCCGCTCGGCAAACCGAAGGGTGACTACGCCGCAAATCGGACCTTCTGGGCGGACAAAATCGGCAACTAACGCCGGGATCTTCTCTGTGAAACACCGGGGACCATAATGTGACCAATCTTACCCGCCTGGCAACTCAGGAACTAATGCTTTGGGATCTGCAAGAGGGAAGCGTGCGCCCGACAGGAAATACAAAATAGCGCCGCGAGGCAGCGAAGAATGAAATCCGAGCCGATCAGCGCTTCATTTCCCTGACACA
Organism: Calotriton arnoldi; assembly: GCA_963921515.1. Classification (NCBI taxonomy): domain Eukaryota; kingdom Metazoa; phylum Chordata; class Amphibia; order Caudata; family Salamandridae; genus Calotriton; species Calotriton arnoldi. The sequence goes on along the minus strand of CAWUFW010004012.1, from coordinate 112,649 downwards.
TTGTCTACAATCCCTGATGCCTGAGCAGTAGCGCGCCTCGCCGCCAACAACTAATTTCAGCCGGTAAGAGCGACCTATTCAATCCCAACAGTTACACGAGGGAGCCTCATTGCGTCTTGCCTGACCCTATCATGGCCGCCAACGTCCCGAGATTGTAACTCATACCGATCAGCGCTTCGCTTTCCCGACACAGGATCCACAAACCCTGATGCTTGCGCGAAGGTGCGCTTCTTCGCCAACACCTAACTTCAGCCGGTAAAAACGATATATGCAATCCCAGCAGTTACACGCAGGAGCCTCGTTGCGTCTTGACTGACCCCATCATGGCTGCCAATGTCTCTGCCTAATTCAGCGACCCTCAACCTACGAGCATGCCACTACAATGTCTGGTACCTGCCTTGCCATCAGAGGGTGTCTCCTGCTACAGCGCCTGAGTTAACTGTCTGTGCAATCCAAGAATATGCCCTACGGACTCTCTCTCTATAAACCTGACATCTTCGTGAATCCCTATACAAAATAGCGGCGCTAACCACCCTTACACCAGTACGCGGAGCCCTTTAGACTTGCACTTGAATTCGGCCACGTGGACCGTCAACCCTACTATATGCACCCAATAACACAGATCTGCTTGATCGTATATTAATCCTCTCGCCCTACCTCCCCTGCAGCGCAGGCTCCTTGCTACACGCTGTCTCCTCGTGGGGGGACAGGAGTATGGTGCCAATATAGACTCTGAAGAAGCGGAATTAAATGCGTGCCTGTAATGAAGCAAGCGAGAACCTGATGCACATGCTGATCCTCTGCACTTGGTAAACTGCATGTGACTTGTGACCTGCAATTTCGAAGGTACCTCATTACCGGGACGATTCGACGTCTGTTTGACGACGGTCACACTGGCGATCTGAGTCTATCACAAGCACAGGCGGGATATACTCTGCAAGGGCTATGCGCCATATGTTGGAATTGGGTCTACTACATGACCACCGGCATCACTGCAAGCAGCTGCTGATCTTCTAATGCCTACTGATGGCCATTTGGTGTGTATATGAATAAGAAATGTTCACACATCTTATTTACGGGTAAAGGAGCCCTGAGCCATAGTGGTCCTTCACTTCAGCCAGCGAGTGGGTTACAAAGTAATGAAACAGCAAGGTATGACCTTCTACTAGCACTCTACTAACATTTTGGTACAGCAGCCTCCCTCCGAGCTCACCATAGGCACAGTGAATACAGAGTTCTCAGCCAGGTTTTCTCATTCATTAGACCCTCGAAATTTAGAATCATGGAGAATGGCAGAGCACTTATCTTCACAGATCCCCAGGAACTAGCGAAACACCTAGAAGGTGTCCCTCCTCAAGAGATGGATCTTGCTACAGGACCTTCCAACAAAAGAAAGACTTGATATCCTTTTACCCTAGCTTGGGTGATTGCTCTTCAGTTGTACTCGGTCTATGATACATAGTCGATCCACTTATTTCAAGTATTAACCCTGACAGATTTCGTATTTCTTACTTCTATACTTTAATGTACTGTCACCATGTTATGACGTGAGCATACTTATCAGTAAGGCCAAATGTGAGGAGTCTTGTTGAGACAACTTGGATCAACACATTTTTGAAGCCATAATGTATATGTCCTTTAAGGCCTATTAGTAATAGCCCTGTTAGAAATGGTTTTTGCAAATAAGATAACCTGTGTGCTCTATAGGTCTTAGCTTCATATGTTATAAGGAACTGATTGCTTGTTTTTTTTTTTTCCTTGGAGGGCTCTTTGAGCAGAATGGTTATGCCGTATTTGTTCTTCTAGTAACTAATGTTCAACTCTCCCTAACGGTCTGCCGACAGTCGGATCTGCCGTCGCAGCCCCTTCACACGATTTGCTTGAGGGAGGGGAGGGGGGAAGTAGGGGGGGGAGGGGAGTAGGGGTAGAAATTAAAATGGTTGTTCTAATTTTGCTTATTTTATCTTTATGTTTAATGTCTCATTCATTTTCTTTTGTTACGTTAGGCACGCACCATGGCATAGGTTTGCTTACAACTAGTTCATTCTTAAATATCGGAGCAAGTAGATATTTCCCGACACTATCATTCCAACACCATTCACATATACTAGCTGGGGACGCTGCTGTAAGAACGTATCTACACCATAGTTCTAACCAACACTACCACGGTTTGTGAGTCCATACGATGTCTCAGAACAAAACACTCACAGAAGATCTTAACATCATATCATTAAACGTCAAGGGCCTGAACCACCCGGTGAAACGCAGGAAAGTTTTCGATTACTTAGCAAAAACTAAAGGAGATATTATTCTTCTCCAAGAAACAAAATTATCCAGAGAGGACGTAAGCTTCATCAAACATAATCGGATCTCTAATTCTGCCTGCTCACCGGCGGTCCACAAAAAGAAAGGAGTTATTACTCTTATTGCCAAAAAATCAAACATTTCACTTATATCTCATACACACGATGACGAAGGGAGACTGCTAATCACACACCTACAGAGAGGAGAGGACCTCATTCATATGGTCAACATTTATGGCCCTAATTCAGATGAGCCCCAATTTTGGGAAAAGGTCTCGGATGCAATTGAAGGTTTACCCCAAGACGATCTTCTCGTGGTGGGTGGGGACTTTAATATGCCACAAGACCCCCTCCTGGATAGACAATCAAAATGTAAATACCACCTGTCTCGTTCACACGATATAATACATAGAATCTGAACCAGATTCAACCTGAAAGATACTTGGCACCTCCAGCACCCAGATACAAGAGACTACACTTTTTATTCAGCCCCACATAACTCCTACTCCAGAATAGATTATATCCTAATATCCTCCACCTTTACCCACTTTATAGATCAAACAGACATAGCCCCTATTCTCGTATCAGATCACTCATGTATACATGCCAAACTTGCAAGCACTCACCCCACCTCACTCCCGAAGAGATGGCGCTTTAATGACGATATCCTGTCAGACCCTGTAAACAAATTGAAAATTGACAATGCAATTAAAGAATATATAGAGACGAATGATCTCCCAGGGATTCCCACTTCTACCTTCTGGGACGCTCTTAAAGCCACCATTAGGGGCGTCATTATTGGAATTAAAGCCCAGATCAACAAAAAATTAAATCTAGAACTAATAAATCTAGAAAGCGAAATTAAAAACCTGGAAAAAAAACACTCGGATAGGGTGGAAGATCAGGTAGTCCTTAACATGCTGACTAAAAAGAAATACGAATATAACACCATTGTAAGCAAAAGGGCTGGTGTTTGGATTAACAAATTTAAGGCGCTCAAACTCTGTGAAGGCAACAAGGCAGGGAAATTATTGGCCTCCTACCTCAAGCATAAACAGAGACAGTTCACCATTACCTCAATTAAAGATGCCAAGAACATTACCCAAACCAAACATAACGAAATTCTGGGTGCCTTCCAAACGTTCTACAAGGACCTCTATAAAAACAAATTAACAATTAATTCAGTTGCCTGCGAGCACTATTTGCAGTCACTAGACCTCCCAAAACTCTCAAATACAGATAAATTAAAGCTGGGGGCACCTATTTCAGAATTAGAAATATCATCGGCTATTAAGACACTTAAATCTAACAAAGCTCCGGGGCCGGACGGCTTCTCCGCCTCCTTTTATAAAGAATTCAACACTTCACTTCAACCGACCCTAAATAGGCTTTTCAACTCTATAGCCAATGAGGGGAGCATCACTAATTCAATGAGGGAAGCTAACATCATTGTCATCCCCAAGGAAGGCAAAGATTCGCTCCTACCCAAGAACTATAGGCCAATCTCATTAATAAATGTAGATTGCAAGATATACGCCAAAATCTTAGCCAACAGATTAAATAAGTTTCTTCCCAACAGGTGGGATTCCTCAAACACCGTATGTCTAATGACAATACTAGACTCCTATGTCACATCCTAGAGAAAGCCAAAATCGTTCCTGCCCCCCTAATCGCTATCACACTAGACGCGGAAAAGGCGTTCGATAGAGTATCATGGCAGTTCCTGAAACAATGTATGCAAGTCTTCAATCTAGGTGAGTCGTTCACTAACATGGTTATGGCCTTATACTCTAACCCGACTGCCCGGATTGCCATTAATGGTTCCCTATCGGAGTCATTCCATCTAAAACAAGGAACTAGACAGGGCTGCCCCCTCTCACCGGCTCTCTTCCTTCTAGCACTAGAACCATTGATCCAAGATATTAAGCGTAATGAGGAAATTAACGGAGTTCTCTTTGGTGACACGCGAGTAAAATTAGCCGCATACGCGGATGACATCCTGATTGTCACAGAAAACCCGGAAGAATCCATTAAAGCCCTGATGGACACAATAGACGCCTACTCTAGACACTCAGGCTATAAACTTAATCGCGAAAAATCTGAGGTCAAACCCCTTAATGTCCATGTACGCGTGAACTGTTAGGCAACTCGGGCCTTACGTGGCAACCAAACCATATTAAATACCTGGGGATTGAATTCTGCACCACTACACTTGAGACACTCCAACATAACGAAACTAAAACACTGGAGAAGATCAAAACATTATTAGATGCTTGGTCACCCAGATTCATAACTTGGTGGGGTAGAATCGAGACCATAAAAATGATGATATCCCCCTTGGTGGACTATCTGATAACAATGCTGCCCCTCATCTTATCAGATGATTTTCATCACAAACTGAACATTGTACTCTCGAACTTCCTATGGAAAGGGAAGAAGGCAAGAATCAGCATGAAAAAACTCAGGCTTCCCAAAAGGCTAGGTGGGATTAATCTAGCTGATTTTAAACTTTACCAGTCGGCTTTCCTGGCAAAACAGGGTTCATATTGGCTGACATCTCTGGCAGGATACACCCCTGTATGGCTAGATATTGAGAAATCTCTCCTCCATGATATTCCTCCGGCAACCCTCCTCACCACAAATCTTAACCGAATTACATGTTCAAAAGCCATCTTCAAAAACACAAAATCCTCCCTCTTGAAAATAGATAAACTACTAGACATCAGCGTTAGGAAATCCAGCTTAGAATCTATTTGGAATAATCGTAAAATTTTATATAAGGGACGCACCTTATATAATGATACATGGATTGGTAAAGGTATATACTTTCCCCACCAACTTTATGCGGGCGCACAACCTTTGACCTTTAAAGACCTGCAGACCACATATCAACTTGAGCCAATAGAATTCTACAGCTTCTTGAAAATAAAAGCTGCCCTAGCTAAAGCAAACCTCTCAACCCTATCACCATCCCTTCCGCAATATTTTTCAAAACTAAACACCTTGGGCCACCAGGTCTCCCGAGTCTACAATTTGTTGGGCCCCCAACAGTCTACTCTTAATGAGAAGGTCACATCTTTTTGGGAGTCGAACTCCACCACCCCGATCTCAGACTCAGATTGGTCCTGGACATGGAACTCAGTAGTTAAAAATAAAATCAGTCCGGTATTGCCACAAACAAAGTTCTGGCTCCTACACAAGGCATATTGGACACCAGCCCGACTACACAAACACAAACTTCGTGACGACGATACCTGCTGGAACTGCAATGGTGCAGTAGGAGATCTAGAACACTTACTAACTCTTTGCCCGTGTGTGACGTCCTATTGGGATAAGGTCCTTGAATTCATATCTAAACTCTTCCCCTTTGATACAAACAGGGATCTCTCGACTCTGCTGTTCGCTCCTCTTAGAGCAGACTCCTTGTGCGAAAACGATAAGGCACTCTCTTGACCTACTCATCACAGCAGCAATTAAGATAATTCTTAATAATTGGAAGGACACTCGCAAAACGTCCTTTAAATGCTGGCTAAATTGGGTCACTAATTTGCGAGGAGCTGATAATATAGCACTCCACAACTCTCCGTGGAAGACCCCGGTTAGATACATGTGGGAATCCCTTGATCTCTTTTTTGAATCACACAAACCACCGTGAAATATTTCACAAACTACCCTATGGTCTTACACAGTACCGAACGGTGACCCTCTATGACAGACACATATACTCTGAACTCTAGAGGGGCACGTATTAAGGTTTTCTAACCCCTATTCACCGCCTATGTCTCACATTGTGGGATATTATTGCTCTTTTCATTAGCCGAAAACTCTCGCAAACATTAGATATATACCGAACGTAATAGCCTTTCATAATATATGTTTTTGCCTTAGATACATTTCAAGTGCCATTTATGTTATGCATGGTATTTGCTGACTTATTGCTGGACAGTATACTCATCTATTTTTTGTCCATTTAGGTTATTTATTGTATTGTATTGAATTGTATTGTATTTTCTTTTGCTTATTGCATTGTGTTTTATGTATATGTATTATATACTGTTTGAACAACCAATAAAGACTCATTGAACTAAAAAAAAAAAAAAAGAGTCAAAAGAAGAGCAAGCAGCTGCAAGTTAAAAGACAGCTGGGTAAAAAGAACAGGGAAAGAAAGAAGCAATATTGGAAGGTAGGGTGAAAAGAAGGAAGCATGGATGTAGGTGGATTAATGAGTGTGTGAATGAATGAGAGGGTGAAAGCATGAGTGAGTGGATAGGTGGATGAACAGGTGAAAGGATGGCAGAGTAAAGGGATGGCTGGAAAACGGATGGACGGGTGAAAGTGTGGCACAATAAAGGGATGGATGGGTGGATGCATGGATAGATGGATGGGAGTGGGTGGATAAGCAAAATGATGGCAGAATAAAGGAATGGATGAATAGGTGGATGGACACGTGAAAGGATGGCAGAGTAAAGAGATGGATGGATTAGTGGGTGAAAAGATGGGTGAATGGATTGCAGAGTGGATTGGTGATGGATGGATGGTAGAGTGGATGAATGGCTAGATGGCAGAGTTGATGGATGGATGGCGGAATCCGACACCGATATTGCAACACGCTCCCACGAGCCCACACTGATCCAACTAACAGCCAGAGAACGTATTTCTTGGAGTGGAGTGACAATCCACTCCCCCCTCCCGCCCCCTTCGATAGACTATTACAGTGTTAGGAGGTTGTAGAGTATTTTGTTCCATAACTTACATTTTTGGACACTTGCAGGGACCTGCAATAATTAATTTTTCTTGTTGGCTGCCTCACTGATATCAGTGATTTAATATGCTATTGTAACCAAGGTTTTGTACTAGTACTGGATCTAGACCTTACTACCCCTGACGTGGCACTGAATGGCTGGGTAGAACTCTACTCGGTAGGACTGTCACTGCAGTAGACACTTTTTCATGCTTATAGAATTACAGTGCGTCAGGCAAATCATCACACCGTTGTCAAGCTATTTGCAAGTAATGTATTTTGCAATTTATATATCAATGTGTGAGATGTGAATGCTTCATGACCTGTCATGCAGTATGAGTTATGACATTGTTGCAAATATCATGAGAGAGATCATTCAGCTTACCATGCGGCAGGTCCTGCATAGGTTAAAGTCTCAGCCATTTATGTGGTTGTTCCTGTAAAAAAGCTCATGTTGAGGTCTTGCAGGTATTTATGCTATTCGTTCATGTGAAGAACATGAATTGAGATATGATGTGTGTACTATTAATTCTCAGATTTGACCCAGAGTGTTATGGTAGAATGTTATTGTCTTTCTTTAGTAATGCTATGTTATGTTATGTTAGGTATTTTTATATAGCGCAACAATGACCGAGAGGCATCTAGGCGCTGCAAGGATAAGGAGGAGAGGTTGCCAATTAAAGGTTAAAAAAGCAAGTTTTTAGAGCCCTTCTAAAGGTCAATAGGTCAGAGAGTGAATTAATGTGCACAAACAGATTGCTAATGATTTGAGGCCCCTACTGCGAAACTTCTTCCACCCCAAGCCGAAAGCCTAAACTTAGGGACAACAACATTCATAGCAGTACTAGAACATAGTTATCTCTCTCGCTGGTACCATCTAAGCCTGTCTCTGAGGACTTTAGAACCTAAATCATGTAAAGCCGTAAAGGTGATACATAGGGCTTTGAAGCTCACTCTATGTTTTACAGGGAGCCAGTGAAGCTTATGTAATGCAGGTTTGGCTGACTGAGATTCAGTGATTCCCAATAGCAGCCTGGCTGCCGAATTTTAGAGAGCCTGGAGCTTGTTGGCATACTGCAGACGCAAATTGAGATATTGACAATTGCAGTAGTCAAGTTTGGCTAGGACTAGGGCAGTTACTATGGTTGTAGAGTAGGGGGGAATAAGGCAAGATCTTCTTTATTATCTTAAGAGTATAGAAAGATGGTGGTATGGTCGCATTCACTTGGTCCCCAAATGCAAGTTTGTTATCCATAAGGATACCTAGATTCCTAACCGTGCTGGTTGGTGATGGTAGGGTTCCTAACGCTGAAGGCCAACAAGAAGGCGTCCAGAGGGAGGTATCCTTCCCAAAGAAAAGAACATTTGTCTTACTGGAATTTAATTTAAGACAGTTATGATCCATCCAGTCACTGATGGCTATCATACAGTTATGGAAGTTCTGGCAGATGATGTTGAGAAGATCCCTGGGAGACTCCACATGGCAGGACAAAAGGGTCTGACTAAAATTCTTTCAGGGATACTGTCTGTTCCCTTCCACTTAGGAAGGAACTGAGAAGGGACAAAGCCTGCCCCTTGATCCCAATGCTGTCGCGATGGTCAACCAGCAGCCTGTGATTGACTGTGTCGAAAGCAGCAGATAGGTCTAGAAGGATAAGCTCGGTACACCCACAATTGTCCAGGATATGTCTTATTTCCTCGGTGGCCTTAAATAGCGTGGTTTTCGTGCTGTGACAACTCCTGAAGCCAAGCTGTGTGTGGTCCACGAGCTTGTGCATCTGTATAAAAGCGGCCAATTGCTGATTTAAAGCTTTTTCAATTATTTTTGCACGAAAAGGTAATCTTGATATGGGCCGATAGTTGTCAGGGTCACTAGGGTCTAAGTTGGGTTTCTTTAGCAAGGGGAGTATGGATGTCTTTTTCCATAGAGTTGGAAACTGCCCAGTTGAAATCATTTTATTGAAGATTGCCATGAGTAATAAGAGCGTATTGTCATGAATACATGTTTTTTCTCATGACGAAGTACCATTGTTGATGTCATCCTTAAAGCCCAGCTACTCTCAAATCAACCGAGTGCTGACTATTCAGACGCGGCTGGTATTGATGCTTGAGTGGCTCTTGATGAGAGTCTGAAGTTGATCATGTTTTTACAGTCCCTTCTGATTCCTGTGTGAATTGATGATAATAGATGTGTTGAAGAATATTTTTTACATGACTCACCTGTGCTAAATAAGGTACTGGAGCATCGGAAGTATTGTGTGTTATTGTGTACGTCTTGCCTGACCATTTCTAGTGGCCTTATGAAAGAAAGAGACTTGTGTTAGACCTTGCATCCTTGGAATGGTTTCCCCTAACCTTTTGCCTCCTGAGCTCTTGTTTTTGATTGTTTTGCTGATATTGTTTTTGCTGTTTTTAGGACTCTGAGCACTTTACCACTGCTATCCAGTGGTAAAGTGCATGTGCTCTTTATCTAAAACATGGTAACATTGGTTTATCTACAGTTGGTATATTTAATTTACTTATAAGTTCTTAGTAAAGTGCACTATCTGTGCCTAGGGCCCGTAAATTAAATGCTTTTAGTGGGCCTGTGGCACTGATTGTGCCTCGCACTTAAGTAGCACTTTAAACATGTGTCAGGCATGCCACTGCAGAGCCTGTGTGTGCAGTTTTAAACTGCCATGTCGACCTGGCAAGTTAACCTACTTGCCAGGCCCAAACCTTCCTTTTTATTACATATTGGTCACTCCTAAGCTAGGCCCTGGACAGCCCAAGGTCTGGGTGCTGTGCATTTAAAAAGTTGGACATGTACTTTTAAGTTTTACATGTCCTGGTAGTGAAATACTCTTAAATTGGATTTTCACTACTGCAAGGGCTAGCTCTCCCGTAGGATAACATGGGAACTGACTTATTACATTTTATTAGTGCAGTTTCCAATTGGGAAAATATAGGAAAACCAAATTTAGTGTCTCTGGAATTACAATTTAAAAATACAACTTATGGTGAAGTTGGTTTTTCAATTGTAGTTCTGAAAATGCCACTTTTAGAAAGTTGGCATGTTCTTACTTAAACCATTTGGAGCTTTTCTGCCTGTCTCTGGAATAAAAGTCTGGGGTGGGTGGCAGCTGGCTTCCTGCATCCCCTCTAGACAGCCACACACAAGGGAAGGGTAGGTGTGACTGCCTCATCATCTGCATGTTCATGGGTCATCCTGAGCAGGAGGGGAGGGAGGAGCTGACACTCTACACCTGGAAGGGCTGGGTCCGGTCTCCACACAAAGGATTGCATACCCTTCTGGGGTGAGTCTGGAGCTAGGGCAGGAAAGGCAGGGTCTTGTGCACTTCAAATATCTCTTTGAAGTCTCCCTACTTCAGGGTAAATGAGGTATGAGCACTACGCCTCTGACCCCACCAACTAAGAACACTGCTGGAACTAAGGAGATTCTGTCATGAAGAGGAACTGCTATGCTGTAGGAGGGACTGCCACTCAGCTAATTTGCTTTGCTGTGTTGGCCTGCTGCCCGCTGGGCTGTAGGAGGGACTGCCACTTTGCTAACTTGCTTTGCTGTGTTGGCCCACTGCCTGCTGCCTCTTCCCTGGGAGTGAGAAGGACTGGACCTGCTCTCTACATCCCTGAACCTAAGTTTCTCCAAGGGGTGGTTGGTTTGTCGGCTTGCCTCCTGTTGCTGAAGTCTCAGGGATATCAAATTTCACCTTTCATCTTCAACTCAGCACCTGGACTTTACTTGGTGTAAGTCTTGCTCTGCCAAGTGGTGCCAATCCAGTCCAGGGCCCTTGGAAGTGAGTTTAAAGTGCTGCATCTGCCAAGAGCCTGCGCATCGACATCGTTGCGCCAATAAGAACCGACGCATTGCCTTCTGCAAGATCGGTATTGACGCTTGACCGCTGCTGAGAGGTCTGGATCCGCCCATCACACTCGGCACCGCCACAGTGCCTCCGGAATTGCCGCATCAGGAATCAACGCATCACCTCCACAGCATGGAGAAGATCGCTGCATCACCTCCAGGGTGTAATCAACCTGGGGCAATGCTTTTGAAACCGCCATACTCCGGAAACTAGGCTTCGTCCACGTTCCCAAGGCATCACCTCTACTACGTGGAGAAATCCGGGCCAACCTCAACTGCATGGGGAGCATCAAAGCATTGCACCCTGAATTTCATTACGCAACATGGGATTAAGGTACTTTGCTCAGTGGGCCCTGCGTAGGACCTGTAACTGGCCTGCGCTCCATCACTGGCAGACAGAATTCTTGACTTTGTCCCGGTCCAGTGAGACCCTGTATAACCCCTTAAGCGCTATTTGCTTCTCAGTGCCATTTTGACACTTATTCTTTCAAAATCCATATCTTAACTTCTACTTTTTGGAATTTGGTTGTTTTGGTCTTGTTTTGTTCAGAATATAATAATCTATTGTTCTAAACTGGTGGGAAGTCTTTTTGTGTTGTTTTCACTGTGTAACTGTTTGATGTGTTGCACAAATGTGTTTGTTACACATTGCCTCTTCGGTTAAGCCTGCCTGCTCTGTGTCAAGCTACCAGAGGTTGAGCATAGGTTAATTTTTGCTGTATACCTGACTTACCCTGACTGGGATTGTGGTTCCTGCTTGGACAGGGTGCACACTCTGCCAACCAGAAACCCGATTTCTAACAACTTGTATTCACCATCCTTCTGAATTCCAAGTGATTGTCAATGGCTTTTACCATTGCCAGATATGAGTTTCACAGATTTGCAGTTTACAAAGAAAAGGATGTGCCATCAACAGTCCTTTTCTTGGAAGTCCGCATGAGCAGTTGTGGTGCAAGCCTGGAATGAAGTGTGCTTCGCTGAAAGGTGTCGCTTGGCTTTTCCTTCTAGAAATACTAGACACTTACCATTTATGGTCTTGTGTACAACAGAGGATATTGAAGGTTGATCTACTGAAGGTAAGGAGCTAGTGAAGGGCTTGTGGTCTTGTAGATTTAGTTTTAGGTATTGTCTGGCCACTGCATTATGTATTCTTTGTAGGAGTTGAAGTGATAACTGAAGTGATATCTGTTACAGTCCATTCGTGCACCCCAGTTAAGATATAACAATAGTGTAGTCGCCTGGATCTTCTGTGGGATTCTCAAGTGAGTGAAAACACACCATGGCTTTCCTTCATGAGCATTCAGAAGCATATCTGGTCTTCATAAGTATTGGATGGCCGCTATTAACAATGACCCAATTTTATTTAAATTGACAAGCTTCAGATTGTACCATTTGATAGTTCCTATTTTTCTGGGGCTGTGGATGATACTCTTACCAGGGTCCAGGGTAAATTTCAATGGAATGTTTACTGTAAGTTATTTAAGTCAGTTAGAACATGCCGTCTTAATCACACTATGAAATATCTATTTTCAAATTCAGTATTTGTTACTTTTTATTCAGTCTGAGCCGGATAGGCCTTGTTATGAGGATGAGGCAGTATTTTCCAAAAGAGTGCAAGGCAATAATAACACAGTGCTCTAACTAGTCATAACGGACCATTAAAACGACATGTTCTATATGTGAACTCAAATACCTCAAAATATATACTAACTCTTAGGGCACACACAGAATATGAGCTAAGTATGCAGGGCTCAAAAGTACTTTGTCCGAGAAGACATATATGGTCTTGATAGCTAGCAACCACAAATATGTCTGACAATTTTATGGATAGCATCCTTGTTTTTTTAGTTTAAATGTCTTTATTTGCATTTTTTGTATAATTGTTACAGTATCCACATGGTATATAGTGCAATATATATGATGGGATCCATCAGATGGAATTTGCATATACATAACTTGATATCAAGACATGACAACTTAGATATATTAACCGAGTTAAGGAGGTACCTCAGTTCTCAATGAGTTAACAACAGTTAAATTATAGATTTAATGCCAACGGGAATAGTATTAGATATCTCCTGTTTCTAAGTCTTGCCATATCTCAATAGATTCATGTGTCGATCTGTCCACTGTGACTTTTGCTGGGCTTTTGTGGCCTGTATTATAGAGAGTAGTGCAATGTATATTTGACTTAAAAATAAATTTTTAACATCAACAAACCAACACACAAGAATCGCTCCAGGCTATTATTAATGGCTGCGCCATGAGAGCATCCGTCCCTAAGCCCCATGCCCCACCCTCGCAAAACAGGGTGAACTGAAATTCGACTTCATCCCAGCTCCAAAGTGTATCAACACTACTCTCTCATGTAGTATCGGTACCAAATTATTGTGTCTGGTATCTGGGTTGTATGTCGCTTAGGTGTCTGTATCTGACCCAATCCTGTCACCATTTTGCGAATTATTACCCACAGATTCTTGATCTACCTGTTTCAGCTCCATTAATATCGTGTCCCAGCATTGCGCAATGGGGTATTTGCGCAGGCCAGCTATCTCTTCCCTGTGTAGAGCCGTGCTTTCTGCCTGCGCCCATACCACCATTGAGTTTTTCCAGTTGCTGAGGGCGGGGGGGTTTCTGTTTTTCCATCGTTTAGTGATTAGCCTTTTAGCAACTATAAGGCCTAGATCTGTGAACCTAGAAGTGACTTTGTGTGTTTTTTGGGTCTGGGGAATGAGCCTAGTATACACTCCTCCCATGTATGTAATTGGGGTCTGTCAGTGTAGGCCGCCAGTGCCGTCGTCACATCCTGCCAGTATAGTTGTAGCGTGGGGCAGAACCACATCATGTGTAGGAAGTCAGCGCCCACCTGCCTGGAACGAGGGCATGCTGAGTTGGCTAGTTGAAAGTAGTTGTTGAGTTTGTCTGGAGACAGGTATGCCCTGTGTGTGATATAAGTCTGTATAGGTAAAAATTTGGCATTTCTTGGTATCTACGTGGAGCTGGCCAGGATCGTGTTCCATTCACCATCCGTCCATGGAGTTCCCCTGTCCCCCTCCCACCGCATGCGCAGAGATGTCATGGGTTGTAGAGTGTGAGTTAGTAGAGCCTCTGTCAGCCAATGTACTATATGGCTCCCATTGCCCATTATTGAATCGGCAGATGCATTTCTGGTTCAGTGTTTATGTCTCCCCATGCCGATATAAGTGATCTTATGATTGAGTTGTGTAGCAGGAATTGGCCTGCCGGCAAGTCATACTCAAAAGACAGTCTATCGAAAGGTATCAAAGTACCGTCGGTGTACTGTGTGCATCTCTGCAGCGTGCCAGTGTGTAAGTGCACTTTTTAGGGTGCCCATTTTGTTTCTCGGGGTTCCCAGGAGAGGCAGTGCTGGGGCATATGGGATTGTGTTCCTGGTGAGGTATAGGCTGCGCTTGTGACAACGATGAGCTAAAGCTAAGTAGATCGGCGACGGAATGGGGGAGTTTAGCCATTGGGTGAAACAAATGGTAAATCTGGGACTGTGACCATGATGGTTGTGACATAGCTGTGTCATTTAAATTAAGCCCAGCGAGCCACTTTGTCACCCACTGCAGCTGTGCTGCCAAGTAATAGAGTTCCATGTTTGGGACAGCTAGCCCTCCCCTGCATGGGGGTCCATACAGTTTCCATAGCGCTATTCTGTGGAGGCCTGAGTTCCAGATAAAGACCCGAATCAGCTGTTCTAGCTCCCGGGACGTTTTGGTCGGGACATAGACGGGGAGATTGGAAAAATAGTACAATAGCTTCGGCAATATTATCATTTTGGTCAAAGCGATTCTGCCCATCACATTTAGTGGCAGTGTTTTCCAGAATTTAACTTGTGACCTGATGGAGGATATGGCTCTGGTCAGGTTCCCTTCCAGGATGTCGGCGGGTCTATGATAGACAACAATGTCCAGGTATCTGAAGGTGGATGGTTGCCAATTAAGGAGGGAATTGTTTATTAAAAGATCTGGGTTCCGGGTCTCGCTCCTGAAGGGATACAGACACGACTTGGCCCAATTCACCCTCAGGCCCGATGTCACTTCAAACTGTTCTAAAGTTTCCGCTATGGAGCCAGCCAGGTATACTGTGTAAATCCCTGAGATATAGCAGGAGATCGTCCGCATAGAGCGAAACCATATGTAGGCCATCTCCCAGCTGAATACCCCAATCACCACCTCTGGTACCCAATTGTGTTGCTCGCGGTTCCATTGCTAACAAGAAAAGCAGCGGTGACAAAGGGCAACCTTTTCTGGTGCCTCTGTAATAGCTACGCTATCCGATGTTATACAACCGGTGCGTACCCTGATAGTGGGTTGTGTGTAAAGTAGTCTGACCAATTGGAGAAAGGCATCTCCAAACCCATATCCACGTAATACCACGAAGAGATAGGGCCACTCGAGTGAATCGAAGGCCTTCTCCAGGTCCAGGACCATGCAGCCAGAGTTGGGCCAGGCGCCTGTGGCATATTCATGAATTCTGAAGAATCTACGTATGTTAGTGACGTGTTCCGGGTGGGGACAAAACCGTTTTGGCCAGGGTGCACTAAAGTTTTCACCAACGGTGCCAATCTCGCAGGGATGATGGGTGCTAAATATTTTATAGTCCATATTGAGTAACGCCAACGGACTGTATGATCCTAATAAAGTCAGATCCCTACCTGGCTTGGGGAGAGAGAACAGTAGTGCCTCCCTTTGTGTGGCCGTGAGCGTGTAATCTGCTAGTGCAGCGTCATATACTCTTTTGAGCTGTGGCGCTAGTATTCCGGCATAAGCTTTGTAGAATTCAGATGGCAATCCATCCGGGCCCAGGGTTTTCCCTGTAGCTAAGGAGCGTATACTCTCCAGGATTTCTTCCATGTTTATAGGGGCGTCGAGCTCTAGCCTCTGCTCTAGGGTTATTTTAGGGAGGTAGATTTCAGCTAAGTATTGATGAATCTCTTCTGCCGTTACAGTGACTGTGGATTTGTATAATGTGGTGTAATGTCGTGTGAATTTCCGATGGATATCCTGTTGTGAATAATGTAATGTGCCTTGTGGGAAGTGAATAGATGTGAAAGGGGACCTAGCGTCTTCCTGTCTGATGAGTCATGCAAGTAGCCTGCCAGCCTTGTCCCCGGTGTTGTGAGTACGTGCTGAATGTGCTGTGTAGTTCAGGCAGCAAAGCCTTTCCAGTAGGCGGGTATTTTCTGCCCTGCACTCACGCAGTCTCGTGCTAGATCGTGGATCAATAGCTGCACGTTTTTCGAGGAGTACTAACCCGTTTTCCAGCTTGGTAAGATCTATCTCAAGTGTCCTGCGCATGCCAGCCTGTGTACCTAGGCAGTGTCCTCGTATCACAGTTTTAAAGGCGTCCCATTCTATTAATGCCGATGATGCAGAGTCTGTGTTTTCATCGAAATAATTTGCCACAGTATTACCTAGTGAGTCTCGGAATGGCCTGTCCTCTAATGTTTCAGATTGCATGCGCCATTTTGGGATCGGCGTTGTGTTGTTGCCCCATTCTAGATGTAACGTGTGTGGATTGTGGTCGGGGTGGGTTCTCCCAAGATATTGAGGCTCTGCTATGACTGGTAGTAAGTCCTCTGTGACTAGTATCCTGTCAAGTCGGACATGTAAATCGTGTGCCCCTGAGTAAAATGAATATATCTGATCTGTGGGGTTTCTGTGCCATTAAGCGTCCACTAGGTGCCATTGTGTAGTCCAGCTTTTTAAAGCTTTCATGGCCGCGACAGTGGGCACCCTGGGCAGTGGAGGAAAGGAGCGATCCAGGAATTTGTCAAGTACACAGTTATAATCCCCCTCGAGGACAATCGGAATTCCGTGCCAGGTCGACAGTTTACTCAATAGGGAGTCTAGAAATGGTGCTTGTTCAGTATTAGGTGCATATATTGATGCTATTGCAACTGGCCTGCCATCCAGTCGACCCTTCACTACAACGTAATGGCAATCTGTGTCTATGAGCGATTCCTCTGCTCTAAATGGGGTACCTGGTCTTACACAAACCAATGTGCCTCTGGCATAAGCTGAATAACCCGTGGCGTGTAACTGCCCCCTCCATCTCCTCTGTAGATTCCTCGTCTCAGGCCCTGTTAGGTACGTCTGTTGTAGAAGAGCTATTTGGACCTGGTGTCGCTTAAGATATGAATAAATCAGGTACCTCCGGGAAGGAGTGTGTATCCCCCTTACGTTCCATGCGCATAACTTAATTGATGTCATGGTGTAGGTAGAAATATGAACTCTAATCTCATGAGGGGTCCTGGGACATCAGTGATGTATGTAATGGAGCCTAGGGAAGGCGCTGTCTGACGTCTCTCTACTATGCCGCCTTGAGTATTGTATCGAGCTGGTGTGTGTTGGATAACTAAACTAATGAAAATCAAAACATGTAAAGCCAGCAGGACGAAAATGCAACAAGCAGTCGTCCAAACCATAAAACAGATAGACATATCGTCAGTAGTTAGGGGGTAGGGTCACCCAGACGATGTATATCAGTAGGTGTAGAAGAGTTTGTAATCCCCCCCTTTTGGCATGAGGAAAGCAAACTCCGGGGCCTCGTAGGTCATTGCATGTGTCGCCTCATCGGTCAAGACAGTTTCAGTGTGAGTGCGAGGTAATAGCCCTTAAATACCATGGTTACATTTACATTACTCGTGGCTGAAGCAAGGAGTTATAAATACTATGACTAGTAGGTGAGTGTTTGTAACAACATTTCATGAGACCCTTAATACTTGCATATTCGTTGCTGTAGTCTCACGGTCCGAGTCCATCAACCAGCATGTAATATGCTATATTATGTCGTCTGCTGTCTGCGGCGTGATCTCCGGTAAAGTCCCTGAGTCCTGTGAGTTCAGGGTTTAGTCTGTGGATTCAGCGTCACTGGCTCTGTCCGGTAGGCTTGCCTCCGACGGTGAATCGCCCAGTGGGCTTCCGATTTTTGCTGCTGCTTGTAGCGCGTTGAGCTGGTCCAGTCTCATTTGTTCCAGGTTTGTGCCGAGATTCTGTGACAGTGTTTGTTTTTTGCGCCTTTTTCCTCCTTTGCGTTGTCTTGGATCCTCGTTCAGTGTGTTTTCCCTGTTCTCCCAGTAGGTAGGGTGCCCTCCGGGGAATCTAAGGAATCTAGCCACTCCCAGGTTGCAACGGGGGTGTCAAAAAAGTGGGGTTTTCCTTTTGGAATTACCCGCAAGCGGGCAGGGAATAGCAGAGAATACTTGAGGTCGAACTGACGAAGTCTTCGTTTCATCTCCAGTAAGGAGTACGTTGCCTCTGTACTGCTGCAGTAAAGTCCGGGAAGAACATGACTGCACTATTCGCCACTTGTATTTTCTGCATTTTCCCGGTCTCTTGCAGTATTGCGTCTCAATCTTTGTAATTCAGCACACAGAAATGTCCTTGGGCCCGCTCCCAGGGGGGAGGGTCTGTTTGGCACTCTGTGTGCCCGCTCCATGACAAAGTGTTGCGACAGCGATCCTTCTGGCAACAGGTTACGGATCCAACCCTCTGTGTAGGTTGTTGCGACCCTTCCTTCTTTGCCCTCTGGCAGGCCAATAACGCGTACATTGTTTTGTCTGGAGCGGCCTTCTGAATCTTCAGCTCGATTTTCAAGGAATTTTACTCGGGCCGTGAGATCTTTGAGGCGTTTTTCAGTGGCCTGCGCCTGTGGGGAAAGTTCTGCCATTGTTGCCTCCAGCGTGCATGTTCTGTCTGTAAGCTTAAGATGGTCTGCGTGCAAGAGGTTTAGATCCAGGGCTACCTTGTCGATTTTGTTTTCGAGCGAGGTCTGTGTCTGCTCCAATGTGGTGCTCATATTGGACATGTTGTCTGCGGATGTCTCACTGGACATTTTATCTGATTGGGAGCGGGACGAGGGGGGTTGGCCTCCAGTACCTGACTTAGTCGACCCCTGTGAGACATATGTTGTCAGTGTATGGTGTGGCAAGTCCACCTATTCATGCAGATGTTGTTCTATTCTGGTGATTGGTTGCTCTAGCCCACGAGTCGGTTGCTTAGGTTTTCTGCATGCAGGACTGCAGGTGGAGACCAGGACTTTTGCCCCTAATGCGCTGGGAATAGACCCTCCTCTGCTCTGTGGGGTCAGCACCTGCTGTTTTGGCTCTCCTTGCGGCTCTGTCTGTCTATCGTGCCATACCATGGATGGGTACGTTTATATCACTGCTTCTCCACGGGACCGGGCAACCCGCTGTAGCATCGTTTATACCTCTGCTATAATTAATGCGTCTTCGCTGCACTGCCTGCACCTACCGCAATCCCGTCTCGAGTTTCCTAGCGGGTACCCTCCTGTGTGCCCAGGTCGTTCTCGGGACAGTAGGCCATCTTTTGAAGAAGCAGCCGTGGGGACGTGGTGTCCTGCTTACTGCGCACCTCTGCACCTCCACTGCGTTGGTTGCATCCCCTATGCGGTCCACGGCCTGTATTTTTGCCTGGGCCGTGCCGACCCCAATTTTATTTGTCCTGTGGGGGATCTTGATTGTGCCCTTGTCTGCTGTGTCCCAGGGACTACGAGTCCTTAACAATGGTCCACTCCGCTGCCGCTCCCCTTTTCCTTTTTTGTTTTGTTTTGCTTTTCTCTTTTTATTTTTCCACCTTTTTTCGCTTTGTTTTCTTTTCTTGGTCACCGCGCTGCCCAGTAGGTTTCTCCCATGCCCAGTGCTGGTCTTCCTCTGCCGAGTGCGGACCTCACGTGTTGCGCTACCCCAGCCTCAGCGCTGCTCAACTCTGTGCTGTTCTACGGTGGTGTTCTCAGGCGGTTGGTCGCCAGGTCGACCGTGTCTTTGGCGGGATATTCTTCCGATTTCTCTTCCCGCTGCACGAAGAACCGCGAACTCCAAGCGTCGCCGTTAGGCCGTGGCCCCCGGTGTCGAGTCTTGTCCTGTACCCAGTGCGCGGCCAGTTGTTAGTGGCACATGGGCATCTGGGGGGGCCCTGCCGCCGCCTTCCCCGCGAAACCGCTGCGACGTACTCCCCGGACTGCAGCAGGGCCTTGGTTATGGGTAGCAGCAGTGGCCGTGCCTCGCGCCTCTCAGCTCCAGGCCGCACCTCCTCAGTACTGTTGCTGCATCACACAGCAGCGCATCGACGATCGTGGAACGTATGGAATGACCACCAATTCGTCGGGAATTTGCAGAGCTGTTTAGCGGCCCCCGGGATGTTTTACACAGGATGATTGATCGGATCTCGGGGGATGAGCGGCGGAGCTCTAACAGAGAACGTCCGCCATCATCGCCTGTGTAGCCACGCCCCCATGGATAGCATCCTTGTTAGGACCTATTCGGTTTTCTTTACATAGACATTTTTTAAAGGTGCGCTCTTATTTTGCTTCTTTACAGCTTAGTTTTCTGTGGTGTTTATACAAGCAAAATGTACGATGTAAAGTGAGCACACAATGATTTTCTCCAATTCACAAACCTAGTACTTTGGGATGGACTTGTTGACAGCATGTATGCACATAGAAGAAACATTGATGTCACCCTACTCCCATTATATGTAATTGCAACCCTTAGCCTAACACTTATGTGCAGTGCTAAGAATGCCACCGTCCTGAATTTGTACCTATTTCTGGTTTCAGTGAGTTTGTGGCTCTTCATAATTGTGTAACCTAAAACTTATGATAAACATTTGACGATGAGAACTTCAAGAGGGTCCTCAAAGATATGAATGTTAATCAGATAAGAGGTATCACTTATTTTATGCATTCTTTATTGTTACTTGTCATTTTGATTCTCTCAATAATTAGCTCTCCGTCATTTCAAGGGGCCTCCAATCCCATTCTCTCTTCTCCATTCTATTTCATTCCTGCCCCGACTTCTCTGCCTCTCTCTCTTCTTGTGTTTATCTTGCAGGGCTTAGAAACGGCTCTTATCTGCATCGAGTGCTATATAAATACATAACAAATTGCCTTCTATACAGCAAAGTTATCCTGAATTCCCATCATGCAGTGGTTCCCATGCTCAGTAAGCTGGAGGGCCAGGCCTTCTTTAATCACTACCAGGCAAAAGTTTCATGCTGAATCAGACAGCCTCCCATGAAAAATACGAGCACTGGCCTATCAAGTCATTAGGTAGGGCTTTGGCGAGCTAATGCAATGGTTACAGTTTTGTAGTTTTGTAGTTTTTACAGTGTTATATATGCCAAGAAATAAAAATCAAAAAACAAAAAAAGAAAACGTAAAACATGCCACCACCTAAATATGCCACCTAGATTTTTGCAACCTAAATGTAACCAACAAGCATTTACAATGCAATAGGTCTCGCAACTGCGAGTTTTGGAGCTATTGGCATTGTAAATGGCAATGCCTATAATAAAAGAATTAACAGGCATTGTCATTTACAATACGAAAAGCAACACCTATTGCATTGCAGAGAGCGGTGTCCGTGAAACAGGCGCCACGCTCATTAAAGTAAAAAAAAAAAAAAAGAAAGAGCGCGGTGTCCCTGATGCGGGCACCGCGCTCATGAATAAAGTTAATAATAAAAAAAATAATGAACCCGAGCGCGGTGTCCCTGAAGCGGGCGCCGCGCTCGGGATTAAATTTAAAAAACTAAGTCCCCTCCCCCTCCCGGCCCGCGGAGCCCACGGCGCGGTCATTAATGGCTGCAGGGACAGCCTTGCCGAAGAATTCAAGCAGAGGCTGGGGCAGCTGCTGACAGGCAGCAGAGGGGGAGAGGCAAAGAGGAGAAAAACAACACCGCCAAAGGCGAACTAAGAGAAGACGGCGCCTGCCCCCGACCGACAGCCAGTCATTCCGCGCGCCGCTGGGCTGCACAGCCAATGCAGTGACCACCAGAGAGAGGCGAGCTCGCGACGGAGCCCCTTTCCAAACCTACTTCCCAGAGAGCAGTGCGGGGATTCCTGCAACAACGCGGAAAGACAAGTGTTTCGATTGCAAAACTTCGTGGCTGGCCGCAGGCATGGAGCCGGTCGCTTGGACGGCGTTACTCAGTGTCCTCCTGCAGCTTGTGTCGGGGAGACTCGCTGACACGTCCAGGTGAGCTGCTGCCGGTCAGCGTGGCTGCCCTCTGTGTCCAAGAGGTTAAGGCTTTGACGTGAGCGAGTGTGAACCTGTACTTCATTCAGGAGCGTGTCGCCGGCTGTATTTGTAATTTGAATTTAAACATTCTTGATTTTTTTCATATATAGTTTTATCACGTGTGGTTCGGGGATTGTAGATTTAATTATGCGTGCACAGCTCATGTTTTGCGGCTGGCGAGGACGGAAGGGGGACAGGAGATGTGCACATCGCGTGTCTGTGCGTGCGTGTTCACGGGCGCGTTCATAATTGCAGTCCGTCCTGCGCGTGCACATCTCCTGTCTCCCTTCCGAAGCAAGTCAGTAACAATAGATCTCGCTAGCGACAGCGCTTTCGCGCTGCGTCGCTAGGCGAGACCTAAAAAGGTAGCCATCAGCTACTATTGACAAAGAACAGTAAGGGTCCATAGTGGAAAACAGGAGTACTTGGAACAGGAAAGGAGACTCTTTTTAGTTTTAATATATATCACAGGAAACTACGATTCTCATTGATGCAAACAGAAGCTACTATTAGCCATGAATAACTATAACTGAAGGTGTATAGTTTAAAAGCAAAAGGATATCTAAAATATGTACAAAAAAAAGTTAATGAAAAGAATAAATCATTAGCAAAGTAAATTATGAGCCATGAGCCTTGGACCTTTTTAGCCTGTATGCCCATGAGAACAGGAAAAATGTCTTCGCTCTCAGTATGGAAGAAAAAATGGCTTACTTAGGCTGAGTAATAGCCCTGTGCTGTATTCGGTGGAGGGTGGAAACAAAATGTGAATGTCAGCTGAACAGGCCAATGAATTAAGTGGGCTGACCAGAAGCCTCTCTTTATCTGCATATATGTATGCATTTTCTAAATATGATTTTTTTAATTGCATGAGGCTGACGAGCCACACAAAGCTTTCTATAGGCCAAACCTAGATATGGATTCATAGCTTCAAAAAAACAGAAGGATAAATAATGTATCCGATAAAAATGTCCTTTTAATATGAACTTGTTGCACGTGTTTCCACGTAAGCACTTGAGGATATTTTTGCTTCTGAACTGTCAACTGTGCAAACATATTTCAGGCAACTGCTTCTAGAGAAACCGGTTTAACAGCTATGAATGTGACAATGCGTTGACGTGAACAGCTGCGCGCACAATAATCAATGTCTAAGGAACGCTTTGTATTAGCTAAAGTGTGCTCTGTTTACTTGGCTTCTCATGCTGGTCTACCTCCAAATTGAACTGGTGAGAAAAAAACCCTAACCTATCACAGTGCCAACGAGAAGGTCAGTATGGCGAGAGGGTAGCCGCTCCTGGAACTCCTTCTGGGTACTAAGTCCCCCCTCATGCACAAGGGGCTTAAGCTTGTGAAATCCAGTGTTGGACTGATCTTTCGGGCAGTTTTTCACTGCCAGGTAGGTCAGTGTATAGGCTGCTATTTTTGGTCCCGTCATGGCTCACAGTACCAGAAAACACAGCCTACACACTAGGTCTTTCAAGCTGGCCCATCAGGCAGTGCCGACTGCCCGAATGACCAGTCCAACACTGATGAAATAATGGTTAATATCAGTATACACAGGTATGAGATCTTTGTTTTCCTCCTCTACAGTGGTTCATTTGTAAAAAATAAGTGCCGGGCTCTCGTCAGGAGGCAGCTTGCACCAGCCCATTTCTCCTGTTAGTGCCGCCTAAAACAGAACCAACTACTAACCATAAAAGTGGGGAGAGGATGTGGCTAGAGCTGCTGACATCGGAGCTGAGGAACCAGGTTCCAGTCTCGGCGTGGACTCAACATCCTGTGATTCTGGGCAAATTACTTAATCTCCCTGTGCCTACCATAAATGAATGTGTCCTTAACTGCTGCTCATGAAAAGCACTGGTGTTGATGATTAAGTGCCAGTGCTGAGCACTGGAAACCACCGGCTCAAATTAAGCACGCTCCTCTACCATCACAGGAGAGGTTAAGCTAGGATTTGTACTTATCCATTGAAGCGTTGAACTACTACATGCGATACATGTGATACAAAGGTGTGATTCAGAAAATAATGGTAGGCTACTACAGATCAGTGTGCCATCAGTTTAAACCAAACATGTTACTATTGTCAGGCTTTTGGAAGCAGACCAAATTTTGGCTGGTTTGTGCAGTCCAATATGGCGAAGATTGACAGACTCATAAATCTACAATTGGTGCTGTGAGAGTGGACACACTGTTCTTTGATAATCATCACACGTTGTCACTTCTTTAGGTGAAAAGAAACACCTGCATACCGTAGCAAATCACAGGTATCGCAAAATCTAAGAAATGCTGCACACCTTGCAGGCAAACGTTTCGCCCATTAACTGAGATCTTTATGTGTTCTCCATTTGAATGAAAACTTTCCATGTAAACTGCACCACAAAACTTGTTATTGTTATATTGCTGTGCTAATTCATTGGCTATCTTAAACTTTTTCAAACATATTTTATCTAAAGGATAGGCTAGCTTATAGGATCTTTTGAGAATTGATTCACCATACTGCTTCAACATCTTGGTCTATCTGTCACTGTTAAGGCAGTCCATCTCTATCATGGAAGGCTATGTGGTGGCCGTTATGAAGTGCCCCATGAATTTCATGGTTGACACTTGTACCATTTGCAGCAAGGAATGCAATTTTTCCAAACAATGATTTATTGTATGCGTGCACGGACAAAAGTCAATGACATCAAATGTCAGAATGCAGCTGTGGTGCAGCACTCGGATATGTCCCCTTCGTGTTCAGCTGCACAACACCAGTGCTTTTTCTGCAGAACAGTTGTGTATTTCTAGCGGTAAGCCTGCTGTTTGGGAATCACGATCACATCGCATATTAGCATCCACTTGCCAAGTTGAAGTATCAAAAAACGCATAATCTCGGAATGCTATCACAGAAATGCCAGTGTCCGCGCATCTTTTCCTTTCCCCATGGAAACATAATTTTCACTAATTTTCTGGCTGGTATCTCAGTTTTCAGAGACCCACTGTCTTAGATGCAACATCAACTCAGGGACTCATCTCGCACTAGTCTTGCAAACCCCATGTTCAAAACAAAGTCCACTCTAAAGTGCTCTTTTGCAGGCAATGTCCCCAAGATTTGAAACTCATCCCCAACTCACATTCACCATGCTACCTCCCTAAAACAGCTTAAGATGGACCAGAAGAGTGCTCTCCTACCTACCTGCAACAGTGGACAGAAGACAAAATCTGTACTACTTACCTGTAAATTTAAGCAGTTGTGCTATTCTCCTTACTAAAAGCCTATCAGAGAAGCGTTTTCACAACGTGGAATTATGGCTTTAGTATTCCCATTCACTGTAATTAGGCCTCCCAAGCACTGTATGTTAACAGAGTCTGCACAATACCTGAAGGGTCTGCTGCCTGTCATTGTGCAATAATCCCCACATTGTTGTTACCCATGTTTATACCCTGTAAAGCGCTGTGCCAATGTGTTGAGAGTCAAATTCAAGATATATAAAGAAAAAATAACAAATAAATAACAGTGTGAATAAATAAGTCCTTAATGAGAGAAACATTCAAATCTAGAATGGATTTAGGAGTCTGATGAACTATTATTCCACTAATTAGTTGGCTCAAAAATACCGAATCACAGGCATCTTAGAACAATTTGCCTACGTATCATTCATTAAGCAGGTCGCAATTTGAACCCCCTATAACTGGCTGTAATCAGAGGGATGGAAGTGTGCAAGGAACAGCAGACCACGTGCATCCCAACACTGAACTTAAGAAAAAAAAAACAGCCAGTGGACTTTGAAGAACAGGTGCTCGTTAACAAAAAGGGTTCAATTTTGGAAGACTTCAGGGGGAGCTGGCCACATGGACCATTCCCTCACCCCTGAGTCTGCCAATACGATTCCCATAGGAAAAGGTGTTCCAACGAGATTCCCCCTTTCTCCTTTGCCAATTAGTTACTACTCCCAACTCAGGGATCAGTACCTCATCAATGGTCTGCAATTGCAAATACATTTGCAAACTACTTATGAATTCCTTTCTGATTCAGAAATAGGAGGGAGATGCCCCTATCACGCTCCCTCCTATTTGAAATTCGGAAAGGATTGCAAAAGGCCTTTTATGAGTCCAAACAAAGTTTCCCACAAGGGCTTTTGTACATAAAGAAAAGCCATTTTGCAGTGGCAAACCCTGTGATTTTGTGAACCTCATGGTTTATGGGCCAGATGTATCAAGCAGTTTTCCAGTCCCAAACGGCCCGATTCGTAGAATCAAGCCGTTTGCGACCAGGAAAATGCATTTTTGTATGTATCATTCCCAAACTGCGATTTGGTACATGTTACCGAATTTCAGTTTGGAATTGCGAATACATAACGATTCGGTATTAGGAAGAGGCATGCCAAGGGCGTACCTTCATAATACCGAATCAAAATGGTATGTATGAATGTTTAGTGACCGAAATGCGGTCGCTAATCATTTGCATTTCACTACCTACTCAAGTAGGTGGTAACCCATTCGCAAATGAGAAGGGGTCCCAAGGGACCCCTTCCCCTTTGTGGATGTTCATAAAAACGTTTTCTAAGAGCAGGAAGTGGCTACTCCTAAAAGATGAAAAGAAAACTTTTCATTTTTCTTTTTTAAACGCATCCCATTTTCCTTTAAGGAAAACGGGCTGTATTAAATAAAAAGCTTGCTTTATTTAAAAGCAATCACAGACCACGAAGCTGCACATCGGTAAATGTACAACACTATCTCCATACTCACCAGTACCCCAAAACCTATACATCGAAACACAGTGAACACTAAATACATGGCTCCCTCAACGACTCAAACCCATGTGTTTACAAGCCCAGCCAGGCATGTAACAACCAGACAGCACACATTTATCTTTTTTGCGCCCCTCAGCAGGGGAGGAGGGCGGGAACTTTTGTTATAGAAATGTTGTGTTTTTCATCAACACCACAATATAGCTGCAATGACGTACAAGCAAGATAACAATCCAATGACCGCCTGGCTTAACCTAAGTCAGGCTCAACACAAACAAAGGGGGAGGAGGATAGCACCTTACTTCGACCTCCTCGGGGCAAATATCAACACACATAAAGAAGTAAGGCTTCTGAAGTCGCAATTTTCATCAAGTGATAATTAAAGGTTAAAGTGTAGCAAAGTGCAGTACTTTGTAAAAACTGCCCTCACCCACAACGAATTGTGGCATGCTTCATCATAGGGCTGCTGCGACGCCTCAGCGCAGTCCAACGCTTGAGGCGGAGCAATAGGGTGGGGAAGACAATAGAAACACACAGAAAAGGACCCAAGGAAAGATTAGTGCAGATTATAAGTCTAAAACTAACTAAGGGATATCCTCATAATAGTTTTATTCCTGGATTCCCCTGTTAGGGTTAAAAGGTAACTCCCTACTAAAGGATGGTGGTGAAGTGAGTGTATTAGGCACCCAACACCCCTCCGTTCTGCATAAAGGTCGACATGTTTCTGCCGGAATACGTGTCTCTACCGGCATTCGTCAGGACTGTTGGATCCCTATGCTACATCCCTTTCTGTCAGTATACTTATTGTATATCAGATTACTCCACCTGTAAATTGTGGAAATGTGGTTAGTCCAGTAATCACACTCCTAATAGTATCTGTAAATGGAAAGAATAAAAAATACAAGTGAAGAGAGTTCTTGTATAAGTGCATTAACGTGCATAAATATGACGAAACAAGTGGCTAAGTGCTATATTTGCTACCTTTATTTATTTATAACGCTATGGGTGCGAAGCGGCCTTAGTAATCGTTATTTTGTCACCGCTAGTGAGGGAGCATTGCCCTATTTTGCTTGTGATTTCACTGATGCAAATTTTGAAAAAGAAAGCATTTGTGCATATCTTAAAAAAAAGGTATGAACACACCTACTAGTACAATAATGGAAATCATGCCTACAACAGTAACATGCCAAGACCTTTGCGCTAAGCGCTTAGGTACTTATGTCAAAAAACTCGGTACATCTTACTGAGTTTCACTATGTGTATCGCTAGAACTGGCAAGAGGGAAGAGGGTGACCCCCTGTAGTCACACACTGGTTGGAGAAATGGTTGTTAGATAAACAGGGTAAGATTGAGGCAAAGCACATTCTCGCACGTATCGCAAACATCCTGTTTCCCACTTAACCAAAGGGCTAGCGGGGACTGCCATTGCCTCGTGTTAGGTAAAGCCGTCATGGTTCCTCTCAGCCCTTGGTCTTACCAATAGACTCGTTCTTGTGTCGCGTTCACTCACTACTCCCATTTACTGAATGCCCTCACTAAGGTCTCCCATTCCCCTCCTTACGTCGTCAAGGGTGGTGCGCCTCCACTCTCTGGTCCCTCCTGGTGCCGTGTAGGTTCCAGGACTCGGCCCTGAGGACCCATCTATGCATCTGGGCTTCCCGTCACGTGTGCTGCGGGGCGTGTACGTGTGACGTCACCTGGTCGGAGCGTCTACATGCTAAAGAGAGCTAGACCGCTCACTTGTCATGACGTGTCGGCTCTCAGGGGATAGTGCGCTAACCAAAGTAAGGCTGTGTATTGATGCCATAAATTAGATGGAATGTGGATGAATTAAGGGGACTATTCTAACAAAGACCGACACATGGCATAATGTCCAAAATAGTCTCTCTCTAACCAAAAGTTATATAATATCCATAATAGCCTTCACATGCGGCGTGACAGGGGGTATTACTAGTAGTCAAATGCCGCGAGAGGACATGGTACTGCAGCATTCATGTTATGGAAGTGACGTTAAACATAAGCTCCCGGGGGGTTGGGGGTTGTTAAGCCCTGAGAGTGATGGAGCAAGGACTCACAATGAGACTTGCTCGGAAGCAATCCTCTCACAGTATTAATTAATTTGTATTAAAACCTTGTAATGTCTTTATTAATAATGTGCAAACACAACATTGTATCTAGAAGATGCTTGCCTATGTGTTTTCCATTAAAAAGTAATCCTTGTCTAATCCAAAATGGCCGCTAAAGCGCGGGAATTCTACTGCGCATGTGTCAACCATGTCACGTGGTATGATGTCTTTCTTTGCTTGGAGGGAATCTTTTGCTTCTGCGCAGTGTATGCTAAAATGGCCGCTTAATGTTCTCACATGCTAAAGCTTTCGCATTGCTGCAATTAATAATGTGGTATTCTAACGCTACTAATGCGGGATAGACATTTATAATTAAATGGGAGTAGAGTAGAAGTAGGGGGTATACAGTGAAAACATTTATTTTTGATTTTAATATGTTTCTTCTTTAATTTTCTATTAGTTCGTAAAGTGGGCCTGGGTTGGCTAAACAGCAGCTTGAGAGCCATGTGACCTGCGCATGCGCTCTGAAAACTAGCAAAGCAAAGCGATGAAGTCAACTTGGAGGATGTCCAAGGACATGACCCGCTGATCACCTTCAGAGCTCAACTAAAATGTCTTATAAAATGATACATTTTGTATATATTTTGTAAAAATCATGGTGTGAAACGGGTGGGAAATAAAGCAAATGTATTAATTGAGAGGGGCGGGATTCTAAAACAATAGGCTTAAGAAAATTGAACTAAAATGACATGGTGTGAGGATCAACCCCCTGTCCCTGTCCAATCAGAATTAGTGGGCCCATAATTTTGAAACATTAATGGGAGGTACATGGGCGTAGAAGGGTATAATAGATATAGAATTAGCTAATTAGTTAGCACTTAGGTTCAGATGCTGCCACAGACGAGAGCTGATCGATTGCAGACTGAACCGCTGTCCAAAGAGGTCCTGAGGTGGGGGCGGCGGACTCTATTAGAGGAAGACGCGGAAGAACCGAGGAGAAACCAAGTGTCAGAGAGGGGAACGGCGCTGGCGTCGTTGGTAGAGAGGTCATCTATCCTGTTCCGAATCCGGTCCGGAGGTCTTGGTCTTCATTCTATCCTGGGGACCCTTTTCCAACTCCTTGGCCAAGGGGTTTGGTTTTCACACCTTTAGGTAACTGTAAATGCGTAATCTTTAGTTTGTACTGCTGTCTCTATCTTCTCCTTTCTGAGGGATCGTCATTTGTGATTAATAGGTGACTATATTATGCTTCCTCCTTGATATGCGATTAAGTATTATGTGAATTGTAATTTACTCTGCTAAATAATTTTAGATAAACATTTTAAAACTTCCTGAGTCAGTGGTTATTTCAGGAGTCTAATGAAAATTATGTTTTGTATGATCTCATTTCAACCCCAGTTATCAAAGGTCCATTGGTAAGTCATTACTCTTCAATCAGAAAAGGTAATTGGTAGCAGGGATTTTGATAAAAAGTACAACTGACTCCCACCAGCGGTGATTATTAGTATGAATGAATGGGCCCAGGTGAGTATTTAGTGT
Organism: Calotriton arnoldi; assembly: GCA_963921515.1. NCBI lineage: Eukaryota > Metazoa > Chordata > Amphibia > Caudata > Salamandridae > Calotriton > Calotriton arnoldi. The sequence goes on along the minus strand of CAWUFW010004012.1, from coordinate 82,344 downwards.
ATGAATGCTTGTAGCTAATAACCCGCTGGATCAGTTTTCTGGCTAGCAGAGGATGGTTATACTTTGTTAATTGGGTAATGAGAATTTTATTTTTATGAACAAACATCCGTTTTTAAAAGTTTTGTTTTATGTTGTCTAGAAATCCCCGGGGAAATTTGACGCGGACGCACGCAGCGGGCGCGCCTAAGGCAAGCCCGTCTGCGCCCGTCCGCGCTCGGCCGGGTCCAGGGGCCAGGACCCCTGCATCTCATCCCTCAACCCAATACATCTATACCAGTCCCCAGCTAAAGAAACTAAACGAAGCGCCTGGGACCAACTGTGGTCATCCATTCCCCCCCGGATAAACTCCCCAAACAATGCCCATATTGTAAGCTCGACTTCACTCCCAATAGGTTACGGCACACCTCACCCAAGACACAATTCAGAATATTACTCCTTAACTGCAGGTCCCTGCCGAAACATACTGCAGAGATCTGGATGCTCCTTAAAGACTATGACCCCGATGTGCTGTTCCTTACGGAAACCTGGCTCAGTGCCATCTCGGAGCCCGATATTGTGCAAGCACTCCCTCCTGACTTTGTGATGCAAAGAACAGATCGGTCAACAGGTAGAGGTGGCGGGATCGCCATTATTTATAAAGAACAGTTCATCTGCCGCCTAGTAGGGAACCCTCTGGAAGACTGCGAGAACGCCCATTTTATTATTGAATTTTCTCCCCTCCTCTCATTTACAGGCATTCTTGCCTATCGGCCCCCCGGAGCGATTGGAGCCTTTAATAAATCCCTTCTCGAGGCGACGGTTAACCTTGCCAGCTCGGCGGCTAACTTTACGATTCTTGGAGATTTTAATCTCCATTTTGATGATCCGGGAGTTGTAAATGCACTCGAGCTGGCCAGAGACCTTACGTCTCTTCAACTTCTCCAAAAAATCAAACATGCTACCCATACTAAAGGACACCTTCTCGAACCGGTGTTCTCCAATCTAGATGACCTTAAAGGGACCGACATCACCCCACTCCCATGGTCGGATCACTTTTTGGTAACCCTTTCTTGGTCACCTCAGACTATTAGACCCAGGACTCAATCTACTTGGGCCCTCGGTCGTCCATGGAACAAGCTCCCCTTGGAAAAATGGTCCCAGGAACTGGAAAGGACTAAACCTATTCTGAATCCAGACCCAACCAAAGCCAACGATGATTTTTGTAGTTGGATTGAGGAGTCACTTAACTCCGTCTTTCCAAAGACTAGGATAAAAAAGACCGTTGGGCCCCACAACTCTCCTTGGTTTTCTCCTGAATTGCGCACCCTAAAGCAGCGCTGTAAGGTTAAGGAAAGACAGTGGAGGAAAGATTTCCTACCTGGAAAAAAAGCTGGACTATAGGGCAGCTATCCTCGCCTATAAAGCAGAACTAAGAAGAGCACAGGCCTCCTATTATGAGGGTAGGATTCTATCTGCTGCCAATTCGCCCAAAGAGACTTTTTCCATCATCAAAAAATTACTCAAAGCCCCCGCACCACGAACAGCCCCTGACCCTTCTGGGCAACGGTGTAACAAACTAGCTGAGTATTTCACCACCAAGGTTCAGCATATCTTAGACTCCCTCCCATGTAAGGAGGATGAAGGCAACCCCTTGTGTGGACAGACTAACTCTTACTCCGGCCCCCCTGAACATATGCTTGAGGCCTTTCCCCTTCTGTCCCGGGAAACGTTTCTCACCTTGTTGTCATTGGTAAAGAGCGGTTCCCCTGATGATCCAGCCCCTCTTAATATTCTGAAACAGGTCACCTCTATTATAGCCCCCAATATGACAAATCTGATCAATGCTTCATTGTCTACGGGAACAGTCCCCATTAAATGGAAAGGAGCCATGGTAAAAGCCCTACTTAAGAAGCCCAATTTGGATCCAGCAGACCTGGGCAACTATCGTCCCATATCCCTCCTACCTGCAATAAGTAAGATAGCCGAAAAATATGTTAATCAGATCCTCTCCAGATGTCTTGAAACACACAACTTGCTCCACTCTTCTCAAACAGGGTTTCGACCACGCCAGAGTACCGAAACGGCACTCTTAGCAGTGGTAGAGGAAAGCAAGAAAATTCTTGACTCAGGAGGTGCTGCAGCCATACTACTCCTAGACCTGAGCGCCGCATTTGATACGGTGAACCATTTGATCCTGATCCGGCGTCTCAAGAGTATAGGAGTGGATGGCATGGTACTTCAATGGCTATCCTCCTTTTGGAGGGTAGAACCTTCCAGGTATTTGAAGAGAATACTGCATCTAAACCCACCCCCCTGTTGAGTGGGGTACCACAGGGCTTGTCCCTTAGCCCCACGCTTTTTAATGTGTATATGGCAGCCATTGTAGCCCCTTATGGAATCCGGATGGTAACCTATGCCGATGACACGCAACTGGTGGTGGGGCTCAACCAAGCTGACCAAAAAACTCATGCCCTCTATACCTGTCTAGAGGACATCTCAAGATGGATGGATGCATCCCAGCTTAAGCTCAATGGAGGAAAAACGGAGATTATGCTAATGGGCAATACTACGACTTTTAAGTGTAGCTCCTTTTGGCCTCCCTGCATGGGTCCAGCCCCGGACCCAAAGTCAGAAATTAAGAGCCTGGGTATATGGTTGGACCAAGACATGAGCTTTAGGACGCAGGCTAGGAGGACGGCAGGCCTCTGCTATGGCCTACTTAGAATGGCCCGAAAAGTTCTGCCCCTCCTCCAACCTCAGGCCAAAAGAGTACTGGTCCAATCACTCATACTCTCTAGATTGGACTATGGGAATGTTTTGTATTTAGGCGCCCCCATTTCAGTAGTCGCCAAACTTCAATCGGTTCAAAACAGCGCCGCCAGACTACTAACTGGAACTAACAACAGACAATCCGCAAAACCCGCTCTTCGTTCCCTCCACTGGCTCCCAGTACAGGAACGCATTAGATTTAAAGCCCTATGTCTGGCACACAAGTCTATGCAGGGGATAGGGCCGCCTATTAATTCAACTATGATTTGCCCTTATAAAGTAAGCAGGAATCTCCGGTCAAATAACCTGTATTTAGCAGAGATTCCGAGGATCAAGAGGTCCAGAAGTGGTGGTCGGCTGTTTTCTTATAACGCCTCCAAACTCTGGAACGCCTTGCCCCTACACCTTCGCACAGTCTCCAACCATCTGGCTTTTCGTAAACAATTAAAGACAGCACTGTTTCCTTAGTTCTCTGTTCTCCTCTGTGTCAGTTTCATAGCGCTGGGACGCTTAAGGGTAGCCATGCGCTCTATAAATGTCTTTCCATTCCATTCCATTCCATACTGCAGTGAGGTTATCTGTCAGGCAGAAATAGTACTGAAAAGTTAAGCAGGGCTATCAGTACTGGTTAGGGACTCTGTGAGTGTATGAGTGACAGCAGAGGAATACGCTGGTGAAATTTTTATGTTATAACACCTAGAAAGGGTAACATTGAAGGAGTAGCAGGTATTCTGAAGCTTACGTGAAGAGTAAACGGAAGGGTTTTACTCGTAGTGTATGTCTAGTAAACGGAAGGGTTTTACAAAATGTGAGAAAAATCTATCCTTTTAATTTAGGGAAACTGGAACGATAGCGAATGTTTTATGTTGTTATTAAATTTTAATGAAAAGTGTTGAGGAATTAAAGTTTTGCGTACGATTTTTGTAAAGGGAGGGTCAGCTGTCGGAGTAGAAGCTGACGTCACAAACGCTGCGCTGGGATTGGTTGAAACAGCGGGCGTAGAGCGAGTCTTGTAAAGGAGGGGTCAGTAGTAAGGAGTAGCTGACGTCACAGGTGCCGGGCTGGGATTGGTTGAAACAGCGAGGGACAGAGAAGCGCAGATTGTAAAGGAGGGGTCGTCAGATAGACGTCACAGAAAAGCCACGCTAGGATTGGTTCCGAGACAATCGTAAGCTTGAATTTGATTGGTTGTTAGCATAGAAGTCAAAATCTTAGTGGATGTAGGAAGGTGGAATCTGACTATATGGTTGCCCCCACTTTTTTTATGGTGTTTTGCTGGTTTATGACTTAGTTGGACTGGGATCCTGCTATTCAGGGCCCCAGTCTATCTGCTTTCTCTGTAAAATGGTTTCCATGTGCCTTAGGCACATCTCTGATTGGAATCTGGAGTGCCCTTATAAGTCCCTAGTATATGGTATACTATGTACCCAGGGCATAGGTACCTCAGAGGCCTACCAGGGGCAGCAGCATGTATTGTGCCACCCCTGGAAGGCCATCCAAACTGACACCACAGGTCTGCTACTGCAGCCTGGGTAAGGTGGTGCATGCACCCCTTACTGTGATATAGGTTACCTATATCACCATATACATACACACATATAAACCTATAAGTCACTCCTATGGCAGGCCTTATCAATCCTGAAGGCAGAGTGCGTGGTTCCTATGTGAGAGGGTGCCCCTGCATGAGCAGGGCCCCTCTGCAGTGTTCGGAGACCCTTCTCTGATGCTGTTTGTAGTGCAGCCTGACCATATACTCTTAAGCGCATTATAACCTCGCGTTAAATGCTAACTTTGAAATGGCTGCACCTAAACATGTCGTGTTTGGTGTCAAACATCTTGGAATACTACCCCCCCGCCAATTCTGGCGGCGGGGGTAACATTCCACCCTTCTAGAGGGAGAGACATGTTAACCCTGGCCTGGCCGGTAACTTCTTTCTAAAGCCCTGGCATCACAAAATGGATGCTGCTGCCACAGACACGAGTCTGGCCTCCTGCTGCTGGACGAAACTCCGGCAGGGGAGGCCTGGACAATAGGTTTCCTGTCCCAGGGAGGTGTGACCACCTCCCCAGACAGGATAATGTGTATTGGGGCTGGGCGGGAGCACTTTCGGGTGCTTTGAAGTCCTGCACTGGGGACACACTTGGTGTCCCTGTGCATACCCCAGTTCAAACCGGATCAGGGGCTTGCAGCCCCTGCTTTGGCGCGAACTGGACAAAGGGAAAGGGGTGTAGCCACCCCTCTGCCCTGACCCACCCATAGGTGGGGCCACAGAGTAGTCCAACCCCTAAACTTGGTATAAGTATAGGAACCCAGTCCTTAGGACTTTAGATTATCCCTGGACGAAACTCTGAAACAGAATCCTGGACCTTCGACGCTCTACTCAAGACTAGAGGACAGAAGAATCTCCCTTGGGGTCAAGGAGTGACTCCCCTGCTTGGCAGGCACCAAAGAAGCAATTGTCCGGTCTGCATCGCCTAAGCTCCCGTCGGACGCCGAAGTCTTTGCATCACCAGAGGTGGATTTCCAGACTTCCCCGAGGCTGCCCTGAGTCCCCAGCAAAGCTGAGGCCCGTAGCTGTCGTGGGTAACGTGGAACCGTGACCCCTGGACACCGCACGCATTTGCTAGTGCATCCTCTTCTGGGTCTCCCACGAAGTCATGCTTTGGGCTCCGAGTAGCCCTAGCCTCCAGCACCAACTGCACCGAAGATCACTGGCCTCCACTCCACGAGTGTCCTGTGAGCCAGCTCCACGTGCGACGTCTCGAGGCTCCTTCGCGGTCGCTAGCCCGTTGGCTAGTAGCCCTTCACGAAGGCCAATCCTTTTCTTCTTGGGCTCCCTGGTTGCTCCAGGCTTGCCCTCACTTACCCTTGCTGGGTGAGTTCCTCAGACCTTGCTGGTCTGCATCATCGTCATTCTTCACTTTCATCAAGACTTGCCGTTGCCAAGGCTTGTTGGGTCCAATCCGGTCGCCGACACCTCAGCACTCGACAGACATCGTGTACCAGCCCGAATCCTGCTCCTGGTCGCCGACAACGCCTCCTGGACCTCGTGGCTGAAGAGTCAAGACGACCGTCAACCTACCTGAAGCACTCGACATCGGTGGGCATCCGCTCATCGCCTTCCTGGTCACTGGCTAGTGACCCAGACTCTGTCCCCTCTGCTTTCAGGTTCTTCAGATCTCCGATCCACTCTTGGATCCACCCGGACACTTTCCACTTGGTCGCCAGCAGCACTTTGCAGCAGATCGCCATTCAAATCGACGACGAAACCCGACCCCGAAAGGCACCTATGCACCCGGCTTCCCTGGGTGAGGTAACACGAGTACTCCGGTGCTCCCGTGGGTAGAGACTCTAGAACGACCTAGTTCTCAAAGGGTTTGTTCCAAGACCTCCTTTAAGTGTCCCTTTTCTTTAATTTCCTGATCGCGACTTTCTCCATAGAAGTTAACGGCGTATCGCGGTTGTGTATTTACACTGCACGCGTCCCCCGTGGGTCCCCTGTGTCACTACCTTGGGTGGTTCCTTGTGGTCCAAGCACTTCTAGAGGCTCTAGGCCTAGTGTCTAGTTCAGTCGTGGTTCTTATACCACTTTATTGGTATATGGTTTGGTACGCCCCTAGGGCCCAAACGTGTATTTGTGCTATTACTGTGTTTAAATAACTTATAACTTGTGTACTTCGAACTCTAGCCTCATAAAGAGACTAGAGGGGTGTGTTTAGCAATAAATACATATATTTTGAATATATACCTGGTGTGGTGCTCTTTCATTTGGTCACTCAAGAGATTATAGACTGGTAAAACAAGCTGCTTTACATTCCTTCAAGACTTAGCCTGAAGGCTGCTCTCCATAGCTACCACTAGGATAGCTTTCAATAAGGTTGTCTTTAACCTATCTCCAATAAGGGGTTGTTTGGACTGGTGCAAGGTGCCCACTATAATTAGTGGACAGCATATGCCAGGCCAACTTCTCACAGTGGACAGTGTAGATTATATGTGGAAACGCGATCCGACTTTGACAGGAACACGTCCAGACAGGAGATTTTTAGGTTTTGCAGAATATAATTCAATAAATAGATATTTACCCAAAATGTACGGAGAAAAGAAAAAATTGTCATTCCTACAAAAGATTAAGAACTATTTTAAGAAGGATAAGCCAATCAAAACTAGGGAAGGGATTCTCATTCCACCAGCAAAAGCGCCCGCCTCATTCATGATGATGGAGAGGGGTTATCATACTTGTGTATGGTTAGAAAATTGGATAGAATATACAAAAGATGACGGAGTATTAGATTATTTTTTTTTTTATTATTTTTTTTTACTGTTGTTCCATGTTGTTTATAGTTTAGTACTGTCTTTTACGTAGCACGCATTCGCCTGACTATTCTATGCACTTACACACTGTCTCTTGGTTAAAAGCGTGTGTATTTCTGCCAGCATTATCCATAAGCTCCCTGTTTTCCATGTCACTCCGATTGTATAGGCTTTTTATCTTCTTTTGTTCGGATCATTCTTTTCTACGCCCACGTCACATCTATTACTGGGTTACACTGGTATGTGTCATAGTGTTCACGATTCCTTTTAGTTCCCTCTTGTCATTCTTTTAACATTCTCACTGTATTATCTTCCCGTTCACCACATTACATCAGCCGTATTTAGTCATTTTCACTCGTTTCCAGGAACGCCAGCCAGCGTCCCTGGTCACTAAGGTTACAGTGTAGTCCTCTTTCACTTTCTTCTCTTCACCGGGGTTACACCGCTTGTAGTTCCGGATCACGCTCCTATACTTTAGCGCCTATCTGTAATGGAGGAGTTTCACTTCTCATCGGGACGCCGACAGTAGAGTTTCTACTATCTTCGCACAGGTATTTGCTTTTTCTCGTCTCTCTCTTGTCTACGTTTTCACTTTAGAACACGCTGGTTTTATCCTTGTTTCCACAGCCCGGCACTATTTGTTCAGAAAATTCGGCTTTCTCCTGTTTCCCTTTTGTCTACGTGTTTACTTTTGAATACGCTGGTTCTATCCTCGTTTCCACAGTCCGGCACGATTTACATAGAAAACTCGGCACTCATGTCACTTTCCTGGTTCTTTTCTTTGTTGCATGCCTTTTCAGCTTCCGTAAAATAGACTGTCACCATTCATTTTTTCATTTTTTTCATTTTTAGTTTAGTTTCAGTCGTTTTTACACTCCTATACTTTTGGCACCTTTGCACACTGGGTTATTTTTCCATCTGATTAAGCAGGTTATCAACCGTTGGATCTTTTGCACCTTGTTCAATTGATTTGTTTCACGTTTCCTCACTGAACATTGGTCCCCTTACCCTTTCACAACACTTCAGATTGTAATTTAGACAGTTTGGTGCTCTCAGCTCTTGACATACATGCATATTATGATTTTTTTATAGAAACGCACGCCCCTTGAAGAAGGGTAGGACCCGAAATGCATCAGAGATAACACGTTTCTGTGATCAGATAATTTTGAAAACAAGGAAACATGTATTAAAAATCTACAGTATCAAACTACGTTGCATGTTGATACACGAGATAATATTTGATAATAGTTGGACTATGAGTGAATAAAACTCAGTTCTGGAAACCTCTTGTACCATTGTCGTAAAAAACGTATTTTCTACATTAAAAAGCGCATTCCGTTGCGCACAGGAGTGCACATCAGAGCTGCCTCTTCCCGAGTGAAGAGCTTTTCAGTTCCTAGGAGTATTAGCTTTCCCAGAGAATGGCACTTTCAATGGGAGAATTCTTCAAAATTTAAGAATGAGAATGAATGAATTAGAACCTAGACCAAGACTAACGCAGTACGAAGCCCTAGAGGAATGGGAAACAGAAGCATTTGAGCGTGATAGACCTAGGAGTAATAGGGGTTATAGGGGATTCTTCCCTAGACACCAGAATGAGAAAAGAGAAAGTCAGATGAAACAGTGGAGACAAGCGATGCTTTCTGAGGGTTTGTATCCAGTATTTATGGCTGATGAGCAGCTAGGGAGCAAATGCAAAGAAAAGACTAAACACATGACAGGGTTTGGAGAATCCGAAGATGAATTCATGGAAGAAATATTAAAGAACCCTCCACCATACCAGGAAGGGCTGGGTGGATGTACCCCAAGTGCACCTGTTTTGAGAACACCGTTAGTACCTCAAGTACTGCATAATCCACCAGTTAATAGGGTACTTCAGGATAAGGAAAGAGAGGCCTTAGACAGAAACAGAGCAGAATTAATACAGAAAATAACAGTTGAATGTACATCCTGATTCGTTGACTATACCTGTAACAATTGGTCCCGTAGTTCCTTTATACGGAGACAAAGTAAATTGCCCGAAGCCCTTAGTTATGCCTACACCTATGGAAAACCCTAAAAATGAAGTTGTAATAACTGATGATCATATCAGTGATTGTGAATCCATGATTTCACTAATGGATTTGCCTATTCGAGAATCTGCAAATAGCACCCCCAGAAGAGCCACACCTAGTTGCTCAAGGGATGTAAATATAATAACCTCTTCAGGAACTAAAAGTGCAACAGTAGTAACTCCAGAAGACTTAGAAAGATGGGCACAAGGAATAGACAGACAGAGTTCACCTCCAAAGATTTTGGACATTTATAAATTAAAAGTCGAATTAGAAGAAATGATAGCAGGCAACGTAGGAGTGGATCGTCTGAATACCTACAGTGAAGAAGAACTATTGTTCATATGTAGGAGTATAACCAGAAATGTAAAGATATTTCATGAAAAGTTAACAGATTTAGCCTCAGAGATGGGAATTGAGATAAGGAAGTCAAAAGTATTGCAGAAACCATATAGAGCAGAATTTACTGACAAAGACTTAGAAAATATGAATACATCTGGTAGAAAATGACACGTTAAAGAATTAATGACAGTTTTACAGAAATGGGGAGAATTGGATAAATGGAAAACTAGATGGACAAAGAAAAAGGAAGAAGCACGTTCGAATAGAATGACATCTGAGTATTTATTGAAGGAAACAGGAAAAGTAGAACAGATGTACCCAATGCGGGAGGTTCCAGGAGGAGGCTATGTCCATGTCCCATGGAGCAAGCAAGACATTTTGTCATTTACAAATGATTTTCCAAAATTGAGAGAAAAACCAATTGAATGGTACAAGCAGGTTGAGAGGTTTGTGAAGGTTTCAAAGGTTTTGTTAAAAGACCTGGAAGGTTTGTTTGACAAAGTGGTACCTGCCGATTTATGGACAGACTGTAAAATTACAATCGACTGGCCTAGTGAAGAGTATCCTAGGGATCCAAAGACAGGTGCCCCATCAAATGATGTGATGAAAAAGTATCACCAGGTAATAACTTATTTGAAAGGGAAAATACCACCCAAAGAAACAGATTGGGTAAAAATAGACAGAACTACCCAAGAAGCAAATGAATCAGTACATGCCTACTATGAACGTCTATTACAGGTGTTCAAACAGTATATTGGTTTTGAGGATATTGGAGACAAAAATATGAGTCAGTTTGTCTATCGATTTGTTTATGGTCTAAAACCAGAGATTTGTCAGATGATTAAGCAACACATGTTATGCTGGCAGGGAAAGCCTATCGATGAGATTTTAAAATACGCTAAATATTGTGGTGATGACATTGAAGATAGACACAAGAAACTACAAGAAAAAGTGATGTGGGCTCAAGTGAAAATGGCTGAGCGACAGGGAATTAATTTAGATAATCCAACAGAAAGTCAGGGAAAAGAATCTGGAACAAATGGTGACACAGGAAATGGTGGAAAGGCAAGAGGACGAATGAGTAGAGAAGAGGCTAAAAAGAAATTTCCTTGTCATGGATGCGGAAAGTTGGGACATTGGAAGAACGAATGTAAAAAGATTCAAAATAATAATGGCCCAAATCATAATTTAAATCCACAGACGCAGAATGACTCACAGCAGGGTGTAAATCCTCAGAGTCAGTTGCCACCTGTCCCTATACAGGGTAATGTAAGCAGAGCAAAGCACGGTACAGACATCGGATATCAAGGAGGAAGTGGTAAGAACGAATATGTAACTTCACAGTTTCTTTTACAGGATGATTTTAATCCATATGATTATCAATGACGGTGCCTAAGAGAGGGGGAGAAGGAGTGCGTACTTGGCGCATCCTTGCCGGTAGATCAGTCAGGTCCATATGTTGAAGGGAAAGTAAAAGGTAATGATATCACTTTTCTGTTGGGCACTGGTGCTACCCGTTCTACTGTGAGAACAGCAGACATCCCAGACCTCCCTCTCTCTGGAGAAGCTATCCAAGTTGTAGGTGTAGCAAATCAAAAGATTAGAACACCCCTTTCTGAGCCCATGGAAGTAAGAATCGGAAACTTCCGAGAAATGCACCAATTTGTGGTGTGTGATTCTAGTCCAGTAAATTTACTGGGCAGAGACTTACTGTGCAAAATGAACTGCACTATTTTCTGCACACCGGATGGTGTTTCAATACAGACCCCGGATGAAGATCATGTTTACAAATTCATGATAGCCAAGCAAGGATCGGAAGTAGATGAGATGTTTTCCTTGATAACCAAAGACGAATTACCAGAAGAGTTAAAAACTACAGTGAGTTCAAAAGTATGGGATTTTACTGGAAAGAAGTAGGTCTGATGGCAAATATAGACCCAGTAAAAATAACTGTAAAAGAAGGCGCAATTTTCCAAAATATCAGACAGTATAAAATGAGTGCTGAAGTGAAAGCAGGGGTTACAGAAAAAATTGACAGAATGGTAAAACAAGGTATATTAAAAGAAGTTATGAGTAGCCCTTGTAATTCGCCAATCATGGGTTTGAAAAAGCCTAGTGGAAAATATAGGATTGTAAGATTTACGGAAAATTAATAAAATTGAGGTACCTTGTTGTCCTATAGTACCAAATCCTGCAGTAATCCTATACCAAATACCATGGAACGCAGAATGGTTTACTGTAATTGATTTGTGCCAAGCATTTTTCTCAATTCCAGTGCATCCAGATAGTCAGTATTTGTTTTCGTTCAAATTCGAAAATCATGTTTATTTGTGGAATCGTGTTCCTCAGGGGCACACAGAAAGTCCCTCCATTTTTAATCAGATACTGAAAAGGTGCCTAGAAAAATTAGTAATGCCCAGGAACTCAGTCTTGGTACAATATATAGACGATTTGTTAATCGCATCAAGAACTCATGACGATTGTGTCGCAGACTCAATTGCATTACTCAATCATTTGGCTGAGGAAGGACACAAAGTGTCACCTGAGAAGTTACAATTTTGTACAACAGCAGTTAAGTATTTGGGACACCAACTTGAGAGAGGAAATAGAAGAATAACCTCTGAGAGAATAAAAATAATTAAGCAAATGAAAATGCCAGTAACACAAAGAAAAGTGAGAATGTTTCTTGGAATAGTAGGATACTGTCGACAATGGATTGTAGGGTTTTCACTACTAGCGAAGCCTTTAATTCAGTTAACCAAAAAGAAAGCAAAGGATCCAGTTGAATGAGATGATGAAAGTGCCAGTGAATTTGTAAAATTAAGAAATGCTTTGTGTGAGGCACCTGCCCTGGGCATGCCTGACTATACAAAAGAATTTACATTATTTTGCTATGAAAGAGAAAGTTGTGCACTTTCAGTCTTAACCCAAAGACATGGACTGGACAGGCGTCCTATAGCATATTTTTCTGCTACATTGGACCCAGTGGCTGCAGCATTGCCAGGCTGCTTAAAAGCAGTAGCTGCTACCTGTATGAGCATTGAACAAAGTGAGTCAATAGTAATGGGACACCCTGTTAAAGTGTTCGTCCCACATGCAGTTGTGATTTTGTTGACAAGAACCAGAACCCAGCATCTTACCCCTAGTCGGATGACAAAATATGAGCGAATAATTCTAGGAGCTGAGAATGTGACCATGCTAGGTGCACAGTTGTAAATCCTGCAACATTGTTACCAGATCCATATTGTGAAGAAGTCAGGGATGACACAGATCATGACTGTTTGGAAGTCACAGAATTATGTACCAAGCCGCGCCCTGACATTCAGGAAATGCCTCTTAAAAACGTAGACAGGGAGCTGTTTGTGGATGGCTCATGCTTAAGGCATGAAGATGGCAAATTGAGTGCAGCTTATGCTGTATGTGAACTTACCGGAATAGTCTAAGCATCCTATTTACCAGGAGTCAAATCTGCACAAGCAGCTGAATTAATTGCTTTGATTAAAGCCTCCAAAATTGGGAAGAATCTACAAGTGACCATATTTACAGACATATGGATATGGGGTTGTGCATGATTTTGGCCAACTGTGGATGCAGAGGGATTTCATGACTTCTTCAGGATCCCCAATCAAAAATGGGCAGTTTGTAAAGGAATTATTGGAGGCAATACAATCATCAAAGGAATTGGCAGTGGTGAAATGTGCCGCACACCAGTCAGGAGATGACTGGGTGGTAGCCGGTAACAGATATGCAGATTTAATCGCTCAACACTGTGCCAGAAATAGAATGGCAGTAAACAGAAAAGTTGAAAGAATGGGACTCAGCTGCCAACTTATGCTATGTTCAACACCTGAAACATGGAATGATGTGAGACAATTGCAGGATGATGCTGAAGAGAGTGAAAGGGATGTTTGGATGAAAATAGGGTGTACTCGAAGGACAGATGATGATGTATGGGTTTATCGAGATGGCAGACCAGTCATGCCTGATTGCCTAATTTCACACATGGCTAGAATGTATCATGGAGACACACATGTAGGAAGAGATGCCATGATTAGACTTTTCAGACAAAGTTGGTATAATCCAAAGTTTAGGGCTGCAGCAGAGAGCCTTTGCCAGAGATGTTTAACTTGTCAAATGAATAATCCAGGAAGGAAAACAGTAATTGGTCTGGGAAAAATTGGAAAGGCAGAAGGCCCATTTGTGAGATTGCAGTTAGATTTCATTCAGTTACCACCATGTAAAGGGCTGAAATATGTACTTGTCATAGTGTGTCTGTTTCAAGGTGGGTGGAGGCTTACCCTACCAGGAGGAATGACAGCATAACAGTTGCAAAACTGTTGTTACGAGAACTCATTCCACGGTTCGGTTTCCCAGTAACTTTGGAATCAGATACAGGAAGTCACTTTAATAACGATGTAATTCGAATAATCTGTGAAGCATTTAAAATTGAACAAAAATTGCACTGTGCGTACCGCCCAGAGGCTTCTGGAGTGGTTGAACAAATGAATGGCACAATAAAATCAAGATTGTCAAAAATGTGTGCCTCCACATCGTTGGATTGCCCAGATGCATTGCCTCTTCTCTTAATGGGACTCAGAAGCATTCCTGATAGAAATACAGGATTGAGTCCGCATGAAATCATCATGGGAAGAGCAATGAGACAAGCCCATGTACCTGGCAATAAACTGCTGAACATAACTGATGATATGGTTCTAGATTATTGCAAAGCATTGGCTGACCTAGTGCATTCTGTCTCTCACCAGGTTGGAGAAGACGCAGTTTCCAGGCAGCCTGAACAAGAGCATGATCTGAACCCCGGAGATTGGGTGGTAGTGAAGCATCACACCAGAGAAACGTGTTTATCACCCAGGTGGGGAGAACCTTGTCAGGTTATATTGGTTACAAACACAGCAGTGAAATGTGCAGGTTTACCTAATTGGATTCATGTAAGCCACACCAAAAGGGTGCCAGCTCCTGAAGAAAGAGATCCTCAGTCAGCATCAATACCTGAGGAAGCTGAAGGTTGGACAGCTGAAGAATCCCAAGTGATAGATTCAGGAGTAGCTGAAGAAGAACAACCGAGCACAAGTCAGGACTGGATACCAGTGGTTGATATACCTGAAGTCTTTATCAAAACAAGGAGCAGAGCTAGATTAGAGGAAATTAGAGAGGACCAGATAGGTGAAGAAGAACAAGCTCAGGATAGGGAGGTTGAAACTATAAAAGAACCTGAGCAGGCTCAGATAGGGAAAGGAAATTGGGCTCAAACTATCAACGAAACAACAGGGTTTGAGCAGGGACAGACAGGTTTAGAAGAACGCGGTCAGGCTGCAGAAGTACAGAATGCAATAAGCCCTGATCAGAACAAGTTAGGACAAGGAAAACACGTTCAGGAAGAAGAAAACCAAGAAAACAGCGAACAAGAAAATATCAAGCATGAAAACGTCAATCCTGAACAAGGCAAGTTAACAGAGACTCACATTCAGGCATAAGAAGAACCAACAATAAGACCTGAACAAGAGCAGATAGAGAGGGAAACTGAAAACAAAGACAAACAAATTGTGCCACACATTAATGTGAATAAAGGAGTATTTGGAAAAGACTCAGAAGGTGAAAGTACAGTGCAAACCAAGAAAGTCCGAAATGGTGATCATTGGCCTAGTGTTATTAAAAGAGTAAAATATCATATAGCAACACGAAGTGAAGACCCAGAACAAGTAAATGAAGTAACAAGCTTATCTGGACAAACAAGTGGGGCTGAAAAACAAAAAAGCAAAAGATTGAAAATCGTGAACAATAAGTTTAAAGGCCCTGATTGGACTTATATAATTCTCCAGGACTGTGAAAGTTCAGAGAATAGTGAAAGTGGTGACGAAGGAACAAGTGCAGAACTGACTTATGAAAAAGACGTGAAACCACCTTGATAACGTTAAAGTTTTGAAGGAAAAAGAAAAGAAGAGAAATCTTCTTGGACAAAATGGCTGACGACAGAGTTTCTGGGAGACCGAAACGGAAATGTTGTAGAAGATGCTGTGCTATATGCATATGTAGTTTGGTAGTGGTGCTTATAGTGTGGTTAGTCGTGATTGTAGCAATTCCTTACCTTATGATAATGAACAAAAAGATTAACAACAACACCAAGGGAAGGATAGATAATTTGAAAAGTGATAGAGTAGAAATAGAAGCAGAAGATGAAACAGATTTTCATCATGTTGTAACAGATAACGATACTAGTATAAATGTTTTTACTAAATTATTGTTTCAGTATGTAGATACAATGGATGTTAGTGACTGTTATGTCTGTATGAAGTTACCTGAATCAGTAGCAGAAGGTCTAACCTATCATCATTTGCCTTTAACTTATGGTATATCATGTAGTGTACTAACTAGTTTATTTTATAGAACAGGGAAACTTCAGTATTATTATTCAAATATAGATGTGATATTTTCAGAAGTTCCTATTCGAAAGAATCTGAACCCAGTGCTTAGCAGTCAAGATGCACAATTTATGGGAGAATTTTTCTTAACGATGAAGTCGATAGACATAACACATGCACATAAAAGCAATCTAACATGTTCATTACGTGAAAAAGAAAAGATATTTTTAAACTTAGTTGAAAATAGAAGACAGAATTTCCAAAAGAAAGCGTCTGAGCATAAAGCTCACCTTTCACTGGCTAACCAGGTTTCCACTGTGTTCGGAACCTGTGTGGGCCTACTCAGGCTACTTAGGAGACTTTCCCCTATCCTCTCCTTCTCGACCATGAGAACAGTCGTGACTGCCATGATCCTGTCCCGCCTCGACTACGGCAACTCGCTTTACATTGGACTGCCAGATTCTTTAGTAGGCAAACTGCAGATAGTCATGAATGATGCGGCAAGGCTAATTTTTAAAGTACCCAGGCATACGCACGCATCCCCCCTCTTGCAAAGTCTTCACTGGCTGCCCATAAAACAGAGGGCCAAATTTAAGGGCCTCTGTATTGTTCACAAGGCTTTTTATGGACAGACACCCACCTATATTAAACAACGCCTTGAGAAATACGCCCCATGTCGCTCGCTAAGGTCATCCACGATGGGCCTCTTAATTTGCCCACGCTTCAACTATGTCACCAAGGGGGGCCGAGCCTTCTCCATTCTTCTACCCACCCTTTGGAACAAGTTGCCTAGCCAGCTCCGTGCAGAAAGCCGCCTTCTTCCTTTCAGAAAAAAACTGAAAACCATTCTCTTCACTGAAGCCTGGGCTTAACTGTTTTCCACTTGCCCTGGACTGACGCCACTCTTCTTGCAGCGCTTAGAGACCTTCTGGTATTAAGCGCTTTATAAATTCAAATTAACAATAACAACAATAACCTTCCACCTTGGGCTGAGAAAGACGGTACTTATACACCTGGCAAGGCTCAAGCTGCTATGGCTCTAGATTTTGTAAAGACAGGGAAAATTTGTCTTCATAGGTTAAAGACTGAATATAACAATGTTTTTATTGGTACCAGTGAATGTGAACATAATTTCTTAATTCTTGGAGGTTGGGGACTAAAAGGAGGAACAGATTCAGTTTTTCCTGGAATATATTATGTGTGTGGGAATAAGGGTTACTTTAGGCTTCCTGCACGGTGGTATGGAAGTTGTTATTTTGGAATAGTTTTTCCAAAGGTATACCACGTAAAAAGAAACACTGGCAGCAATGAAAATAATAGTGAATTAACACGTAGTAAAAGAGCTAGTTTTTCAGAAATTGTAGGTGACATATTTGGTGCATTGATACCTTCAGTGGAAGTAATTCTGAACTCAAGGAGAATATGTAAATTGTCTACAGTGGTTGATCGTTTATCAACGGATACTGCTGGAGGATTTCTAATGATTAATGCGGAGATGGTTGCGATTAGATCTATGGTTATGCAAAATCGACTTGCTCTTGATATATTGTTAGCAAAAGAGGGCGGAGTCTGTAAATTGTTGAAAACGAAACATTGTTGCACGTATATTCCGGACAAAAGTGCAGAAATTGAAACATATATAAAGAATATTACTATACTTGAGAAGGACCTGAAACCACTGGAAGTTGATAGTGTATGGGAAATATTGACAAATAGCATTGCGTCAATTGGTACCTGGTTTACTAATGTAGGAAAAGGACTTATAGGTCAAATAATAGTACCCTTAGTAGGGATAGCAATAACAGTATTGTCAATAATGATATGGTGTTAATGTTGTAGAAAGAAGGAAGCAATCCTCTCAAAGTATTAATTAATTTGTATTAAAACTGTAATGTCTTTATTAATAATGTGCAAACACAACATTGTATCTAGAAGATGCTTGCCTATGTGTTTTCCACTAAAAAGTAATCCTTGTCTAATCCAAAATGGCCGCTAAAGCGCAGGAATTCTACTGCGCATGTGTCAACCATGTCACGTGGTATGATGTCTTTCTTTGCTTGGAGGGAATCTTTTGCTTCTGCGCAGTGTATGCTAAAATGGCCGCTTAATGTTCTCACATGCTAAAGCTTTCACATTGCTGCAATTAATAATGTGGTATTCTAACGCTACTAATGCGGGATAGACATTTATAATTAAATGGGAGTAGAGTAGAAGTAGGGGGTATAAATATACAGTGAAAACATTTATTTTTGATTTTAATATGTTTCTTCTTTAATTTTCTATTAGTTCGTAAAGTGGGCCTGGGTTGGCTAAACCGCAGCTTGAGAGCCATGTGACCTGCGCATGCGCTCTGAAAACTAGCAAAGCAAAGCGATGAAGTCAACTTGGAGGATGTCCAAGGACATGACCCGCTGATCACCTTCAGAGCTCAACTAAAATGTCTTATAAAATGATACATTTTGTATATATTTTGTAAAAATCATGGTGTGAAACGGGTGGGAAATAAAGCAAATGTATTAATTGAGAGGGGCGGGATTCTAAAACAATAGGCTTAAGAAAATTGAACTAAAATGACATGGTGTGAGGATCAACCCCTGTCCCTGTCCAATCAGAATTAGTGGGCCCATAATTTTGAAACATTAATGGGAGGTACATGGGCGTAGAAGGGTATAATAGATATAGAATTAGCTAATTAGTTAGCACTTAAGCTCAGATGCTGCCACAGACGAGAGCTGATCGATTGCAGACTGAACCGATGTCCAAAGAAGTCCTGAGGTGGGGGCGGCGGACTCTATTAGAGGAAGACGCGGAAGAACCGAGGAGGAACCAAGTGTCAGAGAGGGTAACGGCGCTGGCGTCGTTGGTAGAGAGGTCATCTATCCTGTTCCGAATCCGGTCCGGAGGTCTTGGTCTTCATTCTATCCTGGGGACCCTTTTCCAACTCCTTGGCCAAGGGGTTTGGTTTTCACACCTTTAGGTAACTATAAATGAGTAATCTTTAGTTTGTACTGCTGTCTCTATCTTTTCCTTTCTGAGGGACTGTCATTTTTGATTAATAGGTGACTATATTATGCTTCCTCCTTGATATGCGATTAAGTATTATGTGAATTGAAATTTACTCTGCTAAATAATTTTAGATAAACATTTTAAAACTTTCTGAGTCAGTGGTTATTTCAGGAGTCTAATGAAAATTATGTTTTGTATGATCTCATTTCAACCCCAGTTATCAAAGGTCCATTGGTAAGTCATTACTCTTCAATCAGAAAAGGTAATTGGTAGCAGGGATTTTGATAAAGAGTACAACTGACTCCCACCAGCAGTGATTATTAGTTAGTATGAATGAATGGGCCCAGGTGTATGAATGCTTGTAGCTAATAACCCGCTGGATCAAGAGTCCTGTGTGACGCAAACCACTTGTCTCCCTAATCTGTCTCATGGGTCGGGTAGTGTAGTTTCGTTCGTATTATTCCCCAGTCTGTAGAGATGTTAGAACATACACCATGTGTTAGTCAATGACTGTCGTTTGACTGTAATATAAGAGGTACCACTAGGATCAAGTACACAGCTCTCTGTGCCTCCTCAGTTCAATCCATCCACTTGCTATCAACACTTCTGGGCTAATCAGTGTTGTCTGTATTCTCGTGATACCATGATCATGGCCTACCCAGGGTGGTCCATGGCATGTCGTCATTGAGGCCAATCACATGGCTACGTAGCCTATAAACCCATTTCTGTTCACGCAGAAACAAGGTCCTGCTAGGGTCCCTAAGTCAGGCCGGGTCCTGAATACTATATGAATGTATGCACTGTTCCATGACAAAATAATGTATAATTGTAAAAGTATGCTGCTCATACAAGCATAACTACTGTCAAGCTGTACAAGCAAAATGTACTACAGCCTGCAGAAAATAAATAATTTTTTTTTTTTTTTTTTTTAAAGTAAATAAAAGCAATCACAGACATGGTAGTTTGCTGACCCCAGCAGGCCACCATCCCTGAAATTTTAGGAATTTCCTAATGGGTCGCAAATTGCAACCTACCTCATTAATATTCATGAGGTACGTCGATTTGCAACCCACTAGGAATCGGTAAATGAAACTATGAGTTTCATACATTAGAAATAGCGATTTCCTAATTGCGATTAGCAGAGAATCGCAGTTAGGTAATCGCTATTCCCAATGTTGATACATCTGGCCCTACAATCGCAAAAGTTGTTTGTAAGTGAGGGCACTAATTGAGGTAAAAATCAAGAGTGAGTTAGTATGCTCCCTAAAGGTTGCTGCCTAGTCCTGTGATTCTAAAAACATTCAAGTGATCAGTTTTGCTCTATGCTCCATTTCTGCGGTTTGCTTGGTTATTGCTGGTCATTTGTTCTGTGCTCTTTAATGTAATCAGCCTGAGACTGCATTTGTGATTTATTAGGAGCTTGTGCACAGATGCTGATCAGTCCACTGGTGCAGTCTGCACGGAGAGTTGTCATTTTTTTTAACTGTTTGATTTAATTGTTTACTTCCGCATTTATTATGTAGTGTTATAAAGCCCCACAATGTCTCCTTACGGCCACTCTATTTCAATGGATTAACCAATGACCGGCAAAGAATGTACCGTTCCTTAGTTGTTTGTTATTTTTTTCACAATTCAGGACAGGTAGATCAAGCATGTTTTTGCTAGATGCTGTGCTGCAAGATGTCAGACCATATTAATTAAGGTTCGTGATTTGTGTTCTGCGTGTGCTAAATATTTAACTCAGGCGTGAATACAATGTTGACAAGGTCAATCCGTTTTGATAGAGTAATGCCCCAACATGAATAAAGAGAAGCTGATGCATAAAAAAGACCTGACGTGTTGCCAAGGAATTTTGAATCGTTCTCTTAGAGGACCCTCTCTGTAAGCGCTGTACAAATATTTCAAACATTTGAGATTTATACACATTTAAAACGGAGTATATGTAATACTGTCAAGTAATAAAAGATTTAACCTCATGTTAAAATCAAGCTTGCACATACTAGTCCCATATTGAAATATAAAAGCACATTAATTAATCCCTATATATCTGTGATTTGAACTTACTCTTCAAACAAATATGAAATGGATAAAAAAGAAAATCACTGCTCACACTGCACTGCAACCCCCATGCTTTTGTGAGTGCCTAAAACCCTTAATACAATGGTAATTAAAAGTCTTCTCAAGCATTGATATTGTATCTAACATTTGATATCACAACTCACAAACATTAGTTGCCTTTCTGTCTTATGCATTTACTTGGTGCTTCTAGGGTCGCTATCATACTACAAATGCATATAGTCGCTATGTTATCTATGACATACTCAAATAATTTGTGAACATGTCAGCTGTGACCGTAGAAATGATGTAATATTGAATTATCTTACTGCTTTACTATCCCTGCACTTTCTAAAATACAGGCAACCGCTGAAGATAGAACTTTCACAGATGCCCTCAGACATCTCTATTAATCACACCAGTATGTGCATCCTTGGGCACCTGAAATTCTGATACAACAAACCGTGAGTGCCACAAGCAAGAACCACTACAATGAATCTGGAAGCTCTCAACCTCTCTCAGTCACTGAGGCTACATGCAATGCAGGCCATAAAATGGATACAAGGTTTTCCTCTCCTGGACTCATTAAAATCACAGGGAACAGAACTATCTGCTGGGGAAGAACACCGCATTTCCTTTACCCAGTAGTTCTCATGAAGAACTATTGTCAGAACAACTTGGATGCCAAAGAGATACAGACAACAATCTCATCCAGATGGAATTCGAGTCTCACCCGTCTGCGTTCTCACCACTCAACAAAATAACTGATGTTAATCAGTTGTACAATCTCCTCTACAGTCTCTTTGATAACGTGGTCCCATTCAAAACATCTATGCATCTAAAATACGGCAGACGATGCCATGGATCAATAAACAAAGGAAGAAGTTAAAGTCACAACGAAGAAATCCACAAATACGCCTGACAAAATCCATTTACAGAGGTTCAACCGGATCTACAAATCTGCCATCAAGAAAGTAAAAGTGCTTCACTACTCAAACTATGTCTCCAACACAAAGTAGCAAACAAGGGAGTTCCACATAATCCTCTGAGAATCCCACAACCCAGAATGTGTCTCCACAAAGACTTCTCAGTCTCAGGAAGTCTGTGAATCAATTGCAGACCACATTGTAGCAATATCCAATATATGAGAACTTTGTCTTGATAAAAAGAGACACGGCTTCCAGCCAGCTCAGACTAAGCAAGAGGGAACACACAGAACAACCAACCCTTACTTGGCTCATTCAGGCAACTCTCACCCTTGAAATTCCATTATGTAGTCCAAAGTTGACCTGAGAACTCTTTTTCAAACCCCAAACCGGCATAAACCTTCAAGAATATCATACTATCTACAGTCTTGTCCTACTTATGACCACTGGTTAAGAACAACAATCTTGACTCAGCAGATCTGGACAAATAGAGACCAATCTTAAATTGTCATTTCTTGTTTAACTGATCAAAGGAGAAGCTTTTGCTCAGATGTGCAAATTCCATATGGCAAAAAAGTTGCAATCACATCAACCTCCAAGGCAGAGGCATCGAATTTGCCATGATCCCTACCTGCAAACCATTGTGGATAGAAATGGTGTAGCTCCACCTCTTCTAATGTACCTCTCTACCTCCTTTGACACAGTTAACCACTACTACCTCCTAGACAGATTAAAGGAAACTAGCATAAAGAGAAGCTTCTTTATCTCGCAGAGAGGTCCAGCTGTCTTCATTCACCTCTCCATTTTTAAACATTAGGTCAGGCGATAATGAAGAATCAATCATTTTTCCACTCTTTAGTCTTTATCTGAATCCATTACCAGACTTTACCAAGTATTTCCTGACATGATACAATTATGCAGATGACAAAGGATCATCCTGAAAATGGATAATCTGAGTGAGATTGAAATAACAATACTAACACACTCTCTGAATGCCATTGATCAATTACTTCTAAGTAATTGTCTTAAACTTGATGCTTCCAAAACAGAGATCCTCTCTTGCCGAGACTGGAAAGACTACCGCGCTTTGACAGTCTGGCCTCAATAATGTGGAGTACCACCTACGAAACTGACAACATTGAGACATATGCGAGTGAATAAGAATGCCAGTCATTCCCTGGCCTCTCCAAAAACTAAGTCACAAAAATGTGCCTTTTGACACCAGAATGACACTAAGAAAATGTTTCCCACACCTACAATTCGCGCAGATGCTTCAGATGACCAACTCCTGTGTTTTCCCAACTCTTGACTATGCAAATTGAGTTGACCATGGGATATGCTCCACCAGCTGAGTAGGTTACAAACAATTCAAAATGCTACAAAAAGGTAATTATTACACATCCAATTATGTGAACAGTTCTCACAAGTCATAGAAGCTCTTCACTGACATTCCATCACTAGAGTCTTGTCTTTACATATCCTATGCTTATCATAAAGGACCTTCAATGGCAATGGTCTAGACCAGTGGTACTTAAATTACAGCCGCAGGCCGCTGGCGGCCACAGACCTTTCCTTGTGGCCCACAGAGCTCCCTCTGGGACCCCTAGTTGCAGCAGAGAAAGCTGCTCGAGGTCTGTTTTTTGGTTAATTCTGCTAGCCAAGCAGCATCATTTTGTGATTCTGGGCTTTGTTTCTAAAGTTAGTTCACCTTGTTTTACAAACAAGGCTGCCCTGCTCATAGAACAAGGAGAAATTACATAGAAACAAAGCCCAGCATCGAAAAAGCTATAAAAACGATGTTGCCAAGTCATGCTGTTCATGCTTTTCTGGTTTTGGGCTTTGTTTCAAAAGCAAGTTCAGCTTGAACTTTCAGCAAGGCATCCCTGCTCATAGGCATCCCTGGCTTTGCTGACAGGACAGCGGAGGTGCATAAACAAAGGTAAGGAAACTTTGATCATGAGTACAGTGGGGCAGGGTCAGTGAGTGTGGGTAGCGGGCTCAGGCAGTTAAAATGAACTAAATATTCT
Organism: Calotriton arnoldi; assembly: GCA_963921515.1. Lineage (NCBI taxonomy): Eukaryota > Metazoa > Chordata > Amphibia > Caudata > Salamandridae > Calotriton > Calotriton arnoldi. Next base: position 58,500 of record CAWUFW010004012.1, on the reverse strand, counting down.
GTATCTATTTTTGTTCTTATACCCTACAGGTAACAGAATGTAAAATGTACAAAAAAGATTTGAAAAAAATCATTTTCTAGAAATCTTTGGAAAAGGTGTGTTTTTCCCCATCGCCATAATCCCCCACCCTACTCTGCCTCCTTGGGAATGCCACAGCTTTGATACGCCCTCGGGCACATACCAGACTGTACGGTGTGACCCTGAGTAAATGTTTGTGAGTACCCATGATGTAGACATATTGCAAGTAAAGCCCACAAGATATCCACAGAACAGACTTTCCAGATCTAGGCAGGTGCCTCAACTGATCATCTTGGTCTTCAAGATGAAACAACTGCTGGAATCTCATTGTCTGTACAATCAGCTAGCTCTGAAGCTCCACAAGCAGCTAACTCTGAAGCTCACTGTGTCAAGAAAAAGTGCCATCAATAACCAACTAAAATTCAGGAACAGGGCGAAGACCTGACCCTTCCCAAGATAAAGGCATAAGGACAAGAATAGAGTATACTCAGTCAACTCCCATGACGAGGAAAGTGTAAGCGTGGGCTCTACGCTGGACTTGCCAGTTTCTGTGAAACCAATACTATGGGTGCACTATCACCATGTAGCCCGTAGCCACCAGAAGCGTGTGCTCAGTAACACGTTTATTGAATCCAAACCTTGACTAGATCTATGCAAGATCTTGCCATGACAGAAATTTTTGCTTCTGCATACAACACTGATTGTCAGAGAAATGTATTCTGAACAGTCTGTGTTTCATGAACCTGGCCAGAATGAAAGTTTGTAATTACTTTAATATGTCTACTCTCTGAAAGCACACTAGAACTGAGATGTAAATAATCTGCTAGCATGAGCTGGGCCACAAGAACATTTGTAATTCACTGTGCAACTCTTAATAGAGTAAACTCCTTATGATAATGTCTGAACCTCCCAGATTCTCTGCTGAAAAGAGCTGCATCACTCAGAGCCAGGGGGCATGCAGATATGCCTGCAAGCGGTCAGTGCAGGGGAGCCAGACACTGGACAGACCCAGTGGTGGAAGGACTCAGTGATACCTGTGATATTATAGTGCAAAGTGCTATTGACAGTGCAGGGCTTCCAATGAGGTCCTACACTTACAATCTCATTCTCAGTGCGACAAAGGACTTGCCATGTCATGGAAACAGATCTAAGAAGGGAAAGCGAGTAGAGCGGCTGCGGTACAGGAGAGAAAGCATCACATTGGGATTTGGGTTCAATATAAAGGCAGCATGCAAAGAGGAATTATGACCTCACTTACACCACATTTTGTCTACCAGATTTTGTTTCCACATTAAATTCAAATATGCATGTTTTAGCTGGAAATATGTGTGCTTATTAGGTCATCACCCAATGTTGCTTGCTATAAAACAATTCCAGAAACCAATGTAAAATATATTAAAAACAGTGTCGTTTCAAACTACCCAAACTTGGAAAATACGTAACTTTTTCTTTCTATTCTTCTATTACTTTAAACTTTAAAAAACAGACTCTGTATTTAGATTGTGTGGCCTCAGAACGTGCTGTGTAAGGCATCTGATCGAAACCATGATGAACAAGGGGCTTAGTATAGGAGTTGGTCATAGAACGCATAAAAAATGACAATTAATTACTTTACATTTTATATCACATATGATATCACCAATGACAATATGATAAAATCACTGCTGAATAAGACTCTTGTAGATGTTAAGAAATATCAGAATGTTTACAACACTTACCAGCTATTTTATTGCTGAGAAATTGAAACACCATTTGCCAATGAAAACTGAGGGACCCACTTACGAGAACGAATGTTACCATGAATTAAAACACATGAAAAAACATTATCCAATTTCAAGAAGTATTACAGTTCACTATGCATTAGAATTATTAACTATTGGCTCCCCATAAAGGAAGAAACGAAGAAATTCACACAAATAGACATAATGGCGCATATGAAAGACAGATGTAAAAGTGAAAAAGAATCAAACAATGTCAGGAGTATACAGCTAGAAAAACATCACTAATGTATTTTAACATTCTTACTTGGAAAACGATAACTTTTTTCAGGCATATTTGCCTAGAGGTAGAGCCAGGCACCCAGGAGCGCGGTGGTATTCCTTTAAAGATCTGCACCAGCCCATCCGCCAGTATGACCCAAACAGCCCCAGTGAAGGCTACATACAAGGGACCTATGGGTCCCGGGATCTAGTATCCCCAACTCCAGACCCCAAAACTGCATCGGTAACGCCCCCAGAGCCATCCCCACAACTGACACAAAGAGAAAGAATAGGCTGCACACCTACCTTTCAGGTGACATGCAGCGGAGGAGTGTGACGTAGCCCGTGGCGCTCCCACCAACGAATTGGCAGCCAGACTGCAGGCAGTGGCAGACTGTGATCTGGGGATGCCGGCTGTCAGGGCTGGACTGGCCGTAGCGGGCCCCGGGCATTTCCCCAATGGGCGCCAGGGTGGGGACCGGTTTTGGACCCCTGGAGGCCCCCTGTAACAAACTTGACCGAAACCGGCCCTAGCTAACAGCTCGCTGCCGAGCAGTTTGCCAGGGGGGCGGCCAAGCAGTTTGCCACCCAGGTGCTGCGCGCCACCAGGAAGCATCAACTGAGGTGCCTAACTGTAGGACAAGGTGACAAATGATGTCTTATGAAGCGCTGGAGAGAGGGCGAAGGTGAGGCAACAGCAGGGGTGGCATCCTCTCTGGCACCAAACAGAGTCCGTTCACGGCCTTCAAACCACATAAACAGAAGACAACAGCAATTCAAGGCTGGCTGTCATCTTTGCTTCACTCCACAAGAATATACTGATCGAAAGCCCTTGCCCTAGCCACAAAAATAAAGACTCTTATTATAAAATAAATATTATTCTACCTCTCATGCCTCACGCAAGGACGACACAAAGAATAATTATCTCCAAAAGATAGCATTATTCTGCACATCAGAGGGTCTTCACTGTGACAATAATCGCTGGGTTGATCCCAATACGCACTCCCTTTTGCACTGTCTAAGACTAGTGGCAGCCAGAATGGTGGATAGCCCAAAGCCCCAACCAAAGCCAGTTAGAGAATGGCTCTTCACAGTGGCCGTCACAGGCACACCAAAGAAGGCCCCATGGGAACAATCTACAACAGAGACACGAAGTTATACTGGAGACTATAAAGAGAGAGTTTACATCTATAAAAGTAACAAAGGGGATAGTCGGAGACAACACAACAAATGCAACAAATGAAATCTTCTTATAAGGAATAATATAGCGTCTTTTAACTCATACCCTGTAGTAGCAGAGGACTGAGTAGCTCTATTAAACACAAACCAACGGAATCAACAGACTTGGAGCAAAATCACTCGAACATGCAGAACAAGAAAACTGTACTGAAAGACAAGAATTGAAGAGACAACATCAGATTTTAGGGAATCCCCTAGAAAATGGAACAAGACACCATAATTAGATTCCTATCTCAATTAATCCCAGAACTTACTAACATGACTTTTGATCCACCTCTGGAGTTACATAGAGAATACAGAACCAGGTCTCAGATGCACATCTTGAAACCAGGTCGAAGACAAATAATTGTTTGCTTCCTCAGACACCAGCAAGCTCGACAGGCTGTAATGGCAGCAAACAAAAACAGGACATTCCAATATGGAGAACTCAAAATATACATTTCTCAAGACTCCTCTCCGATACCAATCTGAAGATAAGGCAGCTCCTGGCACTCAGACCAAGACTGAAAAAGTGGGACATCCACTTCAGTTTACTCGAACTTTCTACCGTGATGATTATGATCAATGGGAAAAACAAGGAATTCAAAGAACCAGATTCACTGGAAAAAGTCTTCGACATGAACGCATCAGCAATGCACACTTTACAACCAACAGCCTTATCCTCACACCCACAACAGACCCCAGAGGACTTTCGTATCGCCTCTTAAATGGATGAGGGGAAAAGACGAAAAGAGTGGAAGTGGTAATGTGCCACTGAGCATCTGAGACATAGCCCAGAAACAGGTAGGAATCATTATTACCCCTCAAGGACTCCTAAACACACTTTACAAATAATTTATCTAATTATCAAGAAACATAATCCGTGAATTATGCGTTTTTCTTTTTTTCCCCAATGCATGCGCAGAAAGAAATAGGTCACTACTTGTAAACAGTTAATCCATTTGTGGCAGTTAAAATGTAAAACCTACAATTATGAGGGCACCTTCACACGACCCTCTGAACTCTAGGTTCTAGATCAGGGGCTGATTTGTGACAACTGACACACACATAAATGGCTGGGAAGTACTTTTTCCTAACTTCGATAAAACAATTTAGAGGGATCATTTTAGTAGGACATCACACACAGTAATGGGGCCCCAACCAAGGAACATAACACCATGGGGAAGCTGAGGCAGATGTTAGCCCCCTTTTTAGCTACACTTCCATATCCACAGAGGAACGATAGATGGTGATGAGCCAGCGACCTTGGTTGCATATTGCCGACATGCCTAAAGCACACCGAGCCAAAGACCTGGGTCAGCAGGGGTTTGGTTTGTCTTCTACGATCCACACGTCCTCAAACACACAGGTTTAATCCCAAACCCTATTGACAATAGGATATAAGGTTGAGTCAAAACATATCAGTAAATAATCGACCTCCCACAAGGAACCTGTTTGGCAGCATATACAAACCCCACCTCCCATGACCCCTCAAAGTCCCTACCCATGAGCACACAAAGAACACGACCCAACAAACCCATCTCCTTTTACCTCTACTCTTTCCCCATTTGGGATACAACTCAGAGTGACTCTACAGGGGTCTTTACGCAATAATTTCCTCAGTAGATGAACTTTGACCGTAGTGCCCACTAACTCAAAAAAACTTCAATATTCTCGAAAATACTGTTGGGAGGTGACTAGAATCTGATGTTATATCCGGTCCTGGACGGAGCAGGACAGTTTGACGTGAGATGGGTTAGACAGAGATACATTCCTGGGAACGTCATGAGCGACCACTCCTTAGTTGCTCCATAAACACTTCTCCACCCAACGAAAAGGGACTGCATGTTTACCTCATGTACATGGGACTCACTCATGCATAGAATATGTATTTGTGTCAGTGCTGCTACCACAGCGACTCTCTGATGAACAATCACTCCCATTAGCTTATTAGCTATTGATGCATTTAGGCTACAGATAGACCTGGGCCTCATAGCCCCTACAGGGAGCCTCTAGAGGATGAACACATCCGAATATAAACTGCCAAAAGACATACAGTGAGTCCAATCATACTTGACAACATACCTGATGGAAAAATGAAGGCTCAGTCACATCAACACAGATACTGTTAGTGGCTGGAAAAGCATATATACAGGGAAAGATTTTTAGGGGCACAGTGATCCTGAAAGGAAAGCCAAAACCTACCAACTACATTAGAAGTGTACGGATAACAACCCACTACTCCAGGTCACCTAGACAAGCCGCACTAAGGTCACTGATTAAAGTTAAAAATTGCCTTAACACCCTTACACATTAAAAGCATAATATACCTGTTTTGTCTCAAGCAAAGGCCATACGAACAAAGAGAGAAGGCAGGCACACTATTAGCCCTCCAACTGACACAGAATCCAAACATACAATCCCAGCCAATACAAATGGCTTAGGTACTCTAGTAACAAACCCTTCTTAGATTACCAATTCCTTTGCCTCCTTCTATGGTGGGGTGTATCACTTCGAACACTTAGACACACTGAGGAACAGTCAGAATTTATGTCAGAACTAAACTTACTGACACTCTTGGTGGAGCAAACACACATCGGAAGGTGACATTACAGAGGACAAAATCAATAGAACTATAGATAACATGCCCATCGGAATTCCCCAGGGGTCATCAATCTTCCTCTGGAATTGTATAAAATTTGCTGTACACAAATGTAATAGCTGGATCGCTTTTGCCCTTGATTTTGTCGCTCCAGTTAAACAATTTCAATATAAATGATCCATCTCCTCTGCACCCTGCTTTACAGCAGGCTTCCAAATTTTAAACACAGCTGTAAATGTTACATACATTCATAATGATAAATCAGGATATGCATTCATACTTAAGCAATATAAAAACCAGGTCAAATTAGCTTGCATTTCTGTTTTGGATATCATGTGCTAACAATGGTACGAGTGAAATCTTCTAAATCATTCGGAATCTTGTTACACCTCCTAGTTTACCTACCACTATTCCTCAATCTCAATGTGATGATCTTTGCCTCTTTTTTGATAACAAAATTCGGAAGCTTAAGTCCAAAATTCCTTAGCCTACTACTCCCTAGTGTGACCGAGGATGGCTTGCCATTGTCCATAGAGCTTAAAGATCAAAGAGGTGTCCTTCTCACTGACTTTGAATCATTGTGCATTACCAGTACTGAACAAAGTCTCCACCAAATTAAATCTGCTTCTCCTTTAGATCTCTGTCCACCCCATATTTTACATCTGGGCTTCAATTAAGTCACTACAGATCTGATGTTTAGCTGCAATCCATCATGAAAGATAGCCTCCGTCTCACCTAGCTGGAAAGAGGCTCTATAAGACTCTGTTTTAAAAGCCATCTGTGAATCCTTCTGATCTAAGTGATTTCTGCGCTATTCCTTATCTCTTAGTGTAAACATTGATTTGTCAGAGCTGCTGGATTTATCACAGTGATCTGGAACTTTTATCTATCTCAGAATCACTAGGTGGAAAAACTACATTTATTCTTCTCAATGTAAGTGCTGCATTTCATGCCATATCTCATGTTATCCTGATACAATGCATATGCATGCTTATAATTCAGGATTGGGTTCTATCATGAATGGCCTCATATCTTTTCTCTCATTCTCAATCTGTCTTCTTTTCATTCTACACCATTGTCCTTGGACTGTGGGTTTATCATTTAGCTCTACTCTTTTCAATCTTTATGTCTCACCACTAACTGATCTCCTCAACTCCATCAGCATTCCAATTATTATCATATGCAGATGATACCCAGATTTCAGTTTTGTTGTTGTTACTAAAGTGCAAAAGGCTTGCATGGGAGGTCGGTCTGTTTTTCAACTTTCTACCAAGCTGTGGAAAAATCTTCCTATGAGTAGCAGATCTGAATCTTACCGTTTAGACTTTTGTATAAAATAACAACAAGACCTGGTTATTTGTCAAACTCTTCTCATCTGTAATATTCCTTTGTTTGCCACCAGGACACTCTAGTCAACTAGCTGTAATGCTGTACAATTTTTCAATCAGTCATTCATTCACTAGAATAAAATATTTAGTCCGAGAACGATTTCAAAACATAAAATTACTCTCATAGATAAATACATTTATTCTAGGAAATTGCAATAATATGCCTTCTCATAAAAATGGGAATTATACTTAAAAATGGACCATCAGGCCTACTCTGTAGAAATCATATTTTAATGTTTGAAATGTTCAACTGTGAGTTTGTCATAGATGATGTTATTGGTAATGTCAAACATGTTGTCATCAATGTTTTAAGAGTAGTTTAATTTGTGATTTCATATACAATGTCAGAAGAATTTTATAGAATGGGCAGGGTGAGCACACCGCACCCCAATGGCCCAGGGTAAAACCCAGGTTTTGAAAAGACATATTTTCATTAAAAAAGGACCAGAGGTACAATGATACACATATGAATAAACTGTTGATCCATACATCCTGTTAAACACAACAGTAAATTGATGTAAATTTCTCTCAAAAAATGTAACTCTAGGGAATTTTATGTTCATTTGTGCATCTGGTGAATTAACTCTAATGTAGGGAAAATGAAACCCAAGGGACTAGGGTTATGATCATGTAAGATGCCCATTATCCCTCACCACAGAACCAGCAGGGCTTGGCCTGGGTCCATTCCTTGGGGGTATTATGCATGTGCAAGGCCATAATCCATGTCCAGAAAAGCGTCTGCAATTATGTGCTGCCCAGAGAACCCACATGCCATGACCCTCAGTCATGGTCTTTATCCAATACCCCTAAAGCCATGTTCTGCTAGAACTGCACACAGGACATCCCCAATACACAGTACCTCTTCAATACGTCAATATGTTTATTTATGATTCGAAACTCCAATGAGTCCCACATAAAAATGTACAAAAAGAGAAAGGAATTTTCAATGTATTATATCACGGTATTCTTGATAACATAACAATTATAATTTCACTAAACAAGTGGGGTTAAAAGCAAACGTGACTCCATATACTCACACAGCCCAATATATGTGGTGCGTATGCGTATATATATATAAAAATCTTAACCCACCCAGTTTTGAATTGGTGCAAAACTCCATAAAACTTTGTCCCTTTGAATTTCCAAACATCCTCCTTTAAACAGTTTAAATAGCTTTAAAAACAGTTTACAATAAAAAAAAATGGCATGTTATGCAGCTAGGGCCCTTTTCCTATCAGATCTTACACATGAAGTGGGGCAAGGCCAAATAACACTTGGTTTTACATCCTGCCCAAGATTTCAGATTTCAATGTACAAAAATGATCTACCACTCAAAATCGTATTTGGCCTACCGAATCTTAAGCTCCTATCTAAAAAATATTTTAACATTTTTTGAAAAAGCTAAATGTTTTAGCACATACTAATTCAGAGGTGGGGGCAAATAAACAATTCCGAGCCTCCTCTGCAGTAGTAATATCATACTTTAAAAATACAGGTCTTAATAAGTAACGTCGTTGGGGTTGTAATGTGGGACAAACAAATAATACATGGTTCAAATCTTGCACCCCATTCCACATAAGTCACAAATTCTTTCCTCCCAAGATAATCCCTCCCAGGCCCCTGTTATAATTCGCAAAGGGAGCAGATTCATCATTAACAGCAAAATTGTTCTACGCACTCCATGGGGGAGGTTCCATACAACATATGGTTGGGGTTTTTTATACATACAACTCCCCATTATTATATCGTTTCTGGAGTGCCCTGAACACAAAGAAATATCTCTCTTACGACTGACTTCGTAAATAGTTTTTTGATTAAAGCTTTCACTGCAGATTTTGGTTGAGAACATGTACCACTCCCCTTGATTTCAAATAAGACCAAAGCTTTCTCATAATTTCTAAAAATGACATTTTTCTCTTTCAGGCAGTCAAAGATTTCATGTCTTAGTGCAGCCCGAAGAGAAGTTGCATCGTTTTCCAATAAGGCATTTCCCCACCTTAACATGCTGCCATAGCAAACACAAAAGTCGAGAGAAGCCCAAACTCAAGCCGAAGTGCTGCTATGCTCGCTGCACAATTCAAATTACAAATTTGACGCCAAATGCGCCCTTCCACCGTTTCAAAAAAATCCCATTGCTGAGCATCGACAGACTCACAAGCATAACTCAATTATGGCGGGATTTTGATTTTATAAACGGATAGAACATGTGCAAAATGCCTTTTCCCACAGCATTTATACATCCTAACAGGTGTGGAGGCCTGGAAAATAACTTTACTTCTGCACGGGTCAATGTGGTCATTGTTGGAGCACTTACTCAAGAAAATTCTACCCAGATACAGGTATTGCGTCACAACCTCAAGCTTATTTTTACCTAAAAACCAATTCATATTTTTCTTGATCCTACATCCCGAGACCTAAAAACCATGATTTTACTTTTTAGAATATTTATTTTTAAGAAGTTATCATCAGAATAGTGACCAAGCTCATTAAGTCGCCTTTGCAAACCTATTGGAGTTAAATCCAGTAGGATGGCATCGTCTGCATAAAGCAGACAGCTCAATTCCATAGGGCCTAGTTTTGGTGGATCACCTCTACAGAGCCCAACTCGGCTCGGAAGATCATTGATGTAAAAGGAAAAAAGAAGAGGGGCTAAAAGGCACCCCTGCTTCAACCCATTGTGTGTTACCACTTTGCCTGACAGACCCTCATTACCAACCAGCAACACCTGTGTCCTTGCAGAGGAATGCAATGCAATAATCAGTCTTAACAGATGCCCCAGAATTCCCATAGCGACCAGTTTTCTCTACAGAGTCCCCCGGTTGACTCAATCAAAAGCCGTGGAGAAATCGATGAAGGCAACATATAAAGCCATTCCCCTACCTATAGGATATTTTTCAATCAGGTTTAGTAGGACAGAGATGTTATCCATAGTGCCACTATGAGCACGAAAACCTGCTTGTTTTACGGGGACTAGAGCATTACCAAAAGCCCAATCCTGAAGGTGAAGGAGTATGCTTTTGGCAAACAGTTTTCCGGTTCCATTTAGTAACGAAATCTGCCTAAAACTGGCAGGAGAAGTCTTGGGGCCCTTTTTATATAATGGAACCACTATGCTTCCTCTCCAAGAGGACGGAATGATTCCGCAAGCGTAGCAGTGAGCAAACACCGGGTAAAGAAACTGAGCCCATGCCGACCTATCTTGTTTAATGGCAGCTATTGGAAGATCATCTGGACCCATCGCACCAGAGTACCTTGTCCCTTTAATAAAACTCTCTATTTCCTTACATGACGGTGCACCATAAATATTCTCTAGAGAGGATTAAGAGATTAGCTCCAAATTGAAACTGTTCCTAGTATTTAGTGCATACAGCTGTGAAATGTATGGGGTCCATTCTGCGTCCGATATTAGAATGGCTTCTGCCTTAGTTCTACTATCACAGAATTCAGCGATGAGGACCAATATTTATGTGAATCACCGGACTGTGCTACCTCTCTCAGTTTGATCCATTTAGAATCCTCCACCCTCCTACGTTCAGAGACCTTAAGTCTAGTTCTTACCCGCTTTAACCTATTGATTTCCCTTTGCCTGGACAATGATGCGTGCTTAAATTGGTCCCTTACTAAAGCATTCAAATCCCGGTTTAGCTTTTTTATCTTCCACGATAAAATCCACAGGATGGTCGATGACATTCGGAAGTTTTTTACTCCCACACAATCTAAATCTATCTAAATGCTTCTCATACCAACTAATAGGGTTCTCATGACCAGGACCTGAGCTCACATTTTTAACAAAGTCCCCTACACAAATCAGATTTTTATTAGACCAAAAAGTGCGCCCATTTGTTCTTTTATATGTAATAATTTCCTTTCTAGTATTCCAACGATCAAGCATCTTAAATTCCAATTTCACATCCACTGATAAAACACTATGGTCAATCAAATCTGCCCCTGGTGTCTTATTAAAATTAGTGCATGCTCCAAAAAGTTGGTACGATACCATCATATAATCGATTAATGACTGCCCCCTAGCAGTATGAAAAGTAGGGGCGGCAGGGGGTCATCTGGAAATCTCCCATTTAATAAAACTAAATCATTAGTTCTCAAACAATCCAGGAGACTCAAACCTCTCCTCTCTGATCGGGTGTAAGCTGGTAATATTATTTCAAGAATAAACCATACATCTTCCAATTCTTGATTGCTAAAGGCCAGTGAAGCACAATTTGAGATTTTGGCGTTAAAATCACCTACCACAATTATTGATGTGCAATCTTCAGAAATGCTGATTCTGTGCAAAAAAGAAAACATGGAAACAACAAGAGAATCAGACGTCCTACCTGGAGGTATATATACGTTTGACAATAAAAAGGTAGAGTGTTGTCCTTGTGTCACATTACCCAAGCTCAGTTTTAAACACATGCAGTTTAGATGGATGAATAAAAACCAATGGGTTCCAATTTATGCTGTTACTAAGTAGGACTGCTAAGCCCCCACTTGTGCGACCTTTTACTGAGGGTTTTGCTGCGCAACAAAAAGCGAAAAAATTCCCAAAACTAAAATCTACACAACTCCATGTTTCCTGCAGGCAAATTATCCATGGGTTATAAACCATTAGCAAACTCAATTTAAAACTGGGGTTTCCTACACCTGCCACATTCCAGGACAGGATCTTTCCCTGGGGGCTACCTCTGCAGCATGGGGAGATTTTTATTTCCTTTGGGAGCATTCAATGATCCAGCCACCCAACTCCACTGTGCCAACTCAGCATCCCCACTCGATTTGGTAGCCCTTTGATCCTCGTGTCCCACAATATTAATCACTCTTTTCCTTGAGTTATTAGCAACCGAGATTGTGACAGTCTCTTTTGAGTTTACGTGCCCCCTACAATTCGTTATCACCCTGCGTAAAGCCTGGTGGTCTCTTCTGGGAGATTCAGACTGACCAGCTATTGACCCATCATACAAGAATATGTCAATCCCATTTTTCTTAAAGTGATCGACGTGCGTCAAGACTAACATTGAAATTATCCATGAACTAAAAGTAACTTTAGAGGTTGGGAACCCATTTCGATGTTCCAAGAAGACCCGCTCTATATCTCCACTTGTTATTAATCTCAGGTCCTCAATTTCAGATAGTAGCTGCAATAGGCCGCTTCTGTTAAGTGGGCCCAGTTCTCTGTCAAATAGGGAAGCAAAAATCAGGGTATTAGCTACTTGTCCTGGCTTGCTCCTTGCTAGAACATTATCACTATACTTTTGTTCTACACCCAGCACCTCTGTGTTTGCAAAGGGTGAAGAAGAGGAGGAAAAGGGGGATAAAGAGGCGGGACCCAGCCCCCCCCCTCATGCAACCTTCGTGCTTATGCTTAATCTGACCAGGGGACAAACTCGGTACACAAAAGATTAGAGGGAGATCATCCACCCTGCCTCTAACGAGGTAATATTTATTCCTTCTCCCATATTCTCCTTAACAACCTGGACCGACTCTAGCTTTTGAGTCTCCCGTTCAGCTCCAGATCCTCCCCCTTCCTTGTAGCCTGTTCCATTACAGCCTACTATCCTCCCATCCTTATTCCCCTCCATTTGTCCTAATTCCCCCAGTGTTGACACCTCTCTCAAAATTGAGGAAGAAGGAAGTAGATTCACATCCAGGCTGTTGAATTCTTGACCACCATGGGACCCAGTAGCCTTAAGCTCTTTTCTTTTTTGGGACAAAATAACATTTTCAAGTCCTTCCGTGGCCTCAGAGAACCTCAATTTTTTTGGTTTACGTTTTGTATTACGCCGTTTTTTTTACTTTTTTCCCTTCCGCACTTTTACCCCATTACACTGAACTTGAAAGTCACCCTCCCCAGGGGGGTCAAGGACAATTTCACCCTTAGTCTGCTCAATAGAAGAGGGAGCGGTTATACAGGCTAGATCATTCAGACTACTAGGGTTTCCTTTTTTAAAAATTGGATAAAAAGGTGCCAAGCCCTTTACATTTTAACTTACGACACCTGTCGGGACATCATCCACAGATAACTGATTATAAGGGGCAGTACAACACATGTTATTTACTGCTTTACTATCCCCAGTCTGCCCGGATGAGGGGGCTTTTAAGCCACCGGAAAGTCTGTAGTGATGAAGTCCAGACAGATTGATGTAGTTAAGATGATTTATTGTAGATATGTAGATGAGCCCCACAGGAGCAGCTAGCATGCTGCTCAGCCCCATCACAACTGTGGCTTTTCTTGACAGACACCCAACATTCCGTAGTACATCATCATACTGTAACATTCTACTGGCAAGGCATGTGGTGGAAAATGGCATACAGAAGAATGGACAGTAAACTAGGATACTACATATCTCCTTTACTTCTGACACAACAAATAAGATAGAAACCAAAAGAAGAACAAGAGAGAACCGAACCTTACATCCAGACACACCCACTGCCCAGACAGGTATGACAGGAAGCAAAGCACAGCATGAGAAATAAAGAAAACAGAGAAGAGAATGAATGAATAAGATATCATCACTCCTACTTCCCTGTAAACAACAAAGCAATGGAAAACCAACATTGTAAAACAATAAGGCTTAATTTAAACAGGGTGAAGAAAGAATGAATGAATACATAACATCACTCCAACTTCCCTGTAAACAACATAGTAATGGAAAATCGACATTGTAAAGCAATAAGGCTTAATGTAAACAGGGTGAAGAACAATTGAGAGAGGGACTAAACCCGTACAGAGACAACCTCGTGCAGAGGTAACTTGACATGCCCCGTAATAATGAGACTAAAACCCATATAACACACACTGTGAGTTAAAAGGACAACCTGGACAACCTCGTGTAGAGGTCACTTGACGTCTGTGTAAGGACAACCTGGACAACCACGTGTAGAGGTCACTTGACCTCCGTCTAAGGACAACCTGGACAACCTTTACGTCCGTGTAAGGACAACCTGGACAACCTTATGTAGAGGTCACTTGACGTCCGTGTAAGGACAACTTGGACAACCTCGTGTAGAGGTCACTTGACGTGCACAGTAATGGAAATAAATCCCATACTATACACACTGTATGGAGTAATGGTATAGTAGAAAATTGAACCTGAACCTAAGACATACCCCAAAAAGTGGGGAAGGATAGCCATGGTCAGGTAACGTATAAGGGTAACGACCCATGTAAAATACTTGAACATAGATTTGAAACCGTGAGTAGTACAAATGGAAACAGTAACATCATAAAATGTGCAACAAGCCCAAACATAGATGATATAGGGAAACAGGCTTATACTACCATTCGCATTAACATTTCATTTGAAGAGAGTTACAACTATGGGGCCGATTCCGATTCGGGCCGGAAATCTCTCCGACCGAGCCGGACCCGGAGAGATTTCCGACCGAATCGGACTCTGGCAGTCCGACCGAACGAGTACGATGCGCACGTATGCCATCGGACTCGATTCGGTCGGACTCCCATTGAAGTCAATGGGAGCCAGTCGTACGACGCGTACACGGGCTCCCATTGACTCAATGGGCACGACGCGAACAAGGGCGCCCCCTACAGCGTGTTCGCGTCGGTGCGGGTCGCGCCGTACATGCACGTGTAGGGGGACCCATGTGTCCCCCTGTGTGCGACTCGCGTGCCTACGCTTCCAGGGGGTCCGACACGGACCCCCAAAGTGCGGCTCCGACAGCTCCTTGGAGCCGGACTGCGCGAGTCGGTCGGAGCGGTCGCGATGCGCATCGTACTTACCCGGCCGGGGAACGTCTCCATTGCGCGGTGCGAGTCGTCCCCGTGCGAGTCGGTCGGAGCGGTCGGGTCCTGCGAACGAGTCGGTCGGAGATTTCGCGTGCGCTCGCATCGTACTCGCTCGGCCGGACCGGCGTACGATTCGGTCGGGAAACAGGGCTCCGAATCGGATCCGGTAAATCCGAATCCGATTCGGAGCACTACCGGCCGAGATCGGAATCGGCCCCTATGTATGTACGTGTCACCGTATACATGTGACACACACACTAGTGTTAAAATAAACATACTTTGAGAATGTAACCCTAAACAGACTATGACAAGTGAGAATGCGTGTGGAAAGAAAAGAAAAATACAACATGGAGAGTTCCAGCACTATTCAAATAACACTGTATGAGACAATTGAAAAATGTGCACTATACCAGTTGTAACCAAAACACATAATAAAGTGTGAAACATGTGGGATAATGAATATTGGCACAGTCTGTCCAAAACATAAAACACAGGGGATACCTGTTTAAACCACACCACCGTTCCATGAAATCCAACAAGACTCCAGTGTCCACCGGGTGTCCATTTCACCTCTGCGCCTCATGGAGCAAAGAGTAACCGGTGTCTATAAAGTGATGTTAAATAGAGTGGCATAGATCATGGTAAGACGTTGTCACTTGGCGTTGGTTGAAAAACAAGAGGCATTGAGCTCCATAAACGATTTCCCTGAAGACCGGAGTAAAAAGAGAAATGGGCTCTCAAAAAGTGAAGACGGCAGGCGTGATAGGCAGCGTGAACATTTAAACTTGAGGAATGCTGTGTCCAAACACAACATGGCGGCACGTAACAGACGCAATACCGGATGGCTCTGGGCACGCTTGTGTGCCAAAAAGAGACACGCAGGTAGATCTGATGAGAAGGAGGAATATCTTGAGGTGACGGAGGATCCTCAAGACGACACGCGCTGCATAAAGTATGAGGTGAGAAGCGCGCGCTAACATGCGGCGGTTTAACTGCCACGGAGGCCATGAATGAGATATGAGAAACATAGAAACTGTAAAAATAAAGACTAACTCACCAGCATGTCCCGCTAGAGGCACCAGCACAGGATGCAAAGTCTCGAAAACAATCCTCCCGGTCCTCCGTTACCTCAAATGCCGCAAAAGACATTGAGAAATAGTTGAAACCCATTTGAATGTAGAAATACTCCACACCAATAACGTGACAAGAGTCACGCTGAACATGACACTAACATGAGTGCAGCCTTCCAGATCCGACATGTCCCCTGGGATTTTCTCGGTGAGATACACAAATCACCAGGTAGACTCCACGATATTATGCCTGTGCCGTCAGTCATTAACACATTAAGGCTAAGTGCAGCTGCGCATCTCCAAACACAGAGACAAAGAGATGACAGGTTACTAGCCACAGAACGGTTGATAACTTTGACCATTACCATGTGTACAGGCATCTCCCCTCGGGAGTAAACATGGAGACATCAGCGACGTTTGAAAGTTTTGAAATGTCGCTGACATGCCAACACCCAAAAAAAAAAAAAATGGCCATGAATATCTCAAAAAAAGTTGTTCCTCTCTTTGGTTAAAAACAGAGTTCTAGTTAATGTGTCCAGATGCAGAACAAAATGTAGTGACTTACTATACTTGAAGGTGCAATTCTTGTTGATGTAGACACATGACCAGAGTACAGCATGCTTGAATTACTTTGATCTTGAGAGGCGCTTGTGAAAACAAAGCAATCTGTCAAGCCACACTGTTCGTGTGTGGTACTTGTGAAATACATTCACTTGAGACAGACTTTTGTGAAGTGGGGTCTGGCACGCGCAGATGGGGGCGACCGGTGTGATGGTCACTGGTGAGGCTCAAGGTGCCAGAGTCCTTATTCAAATCGTAGCTTGTGGATTCTTGCTGCTTCTTTTCAAAATCTTGACTTCTTTGACATTAACTTCATTTGTTGAGCACGTAGAACAAGGGTAAGTTTCCAGATCGTCGCCATAAAAATGTAGTGATGAAGTCCAGACAGATTGATGTAGTTAAGATGATTTATTGTAGATATGTAGATGAGCCCCACAGGAGCAGCTAGCATGCTGCTCAGCCCCATCACAACTGTGGCTTTTCTTGACAGACACCCAACACTCCGTAGTACATCATCATACTGTAACATTCTACTGGCAAGGCATGTGGTGGAAAATGGTATACAGAAGAATGGACAGTAAACTAGGATACTACAAAGTCCCACTTGGACTCCCATTTCCCTTACCACTATATTAGTCTGAGTAGCCTGGGTGTTCAAATTAATACTCTTTTCCACCTGTCCTAAAGAGGTACCGGCGGAAGTTAGAAACTGCACACCCACCAAGATCGGGGACAACACATCCAACACATGATCAGAATTTACAGTACATTTTTCTAGCAAAGTCAAAATTGATGACAGAATCTTCTCTAGAGCACTTAATATATCAGAATTTTCCCTCCCTCCCCTGTTCACATATACATCCTCATTCTTGTTCGCCCCCTCATTCATTAGTTGCCAAATATCGTGTGCCTCTTTATTTAGAGACGTCTCCAAATTCATTACTACTATACAAAGCTGGTATTCGTAAGCAACTAGCAGGACAGTCCATTGACAGTCTCACAGCTGGATCTTGAACAGACAGAGAGTTTAATTTGGCCTCCATTGCATGATTTTTCTCCATGGGTATCGCAATATCCGGCAGTGTTATATCCTCTAAGTCCCCAGAGTCAAAACTACAATCAGCCCCCCAGAGAGCGTTCTGGGGCATCTCAGGCAACTCCCTAAGTAGGGACAATTCAGCTTTAGGCTGTGGCACATTTACAGTGTCAAATATCACCATCGAGCCCATTGGCTTCAGCGAAACCGCAGCTTCACATAGCGGCATTTTACCAACGACATTATTTTCCAAAATAGTCTTAGTATCCTCCAGGTCTGTTTCCATATCTTCAACCAAAATCTTTGACGGACATTGTTCGCTAAGCTCAATGGGTTGATTTAGAGAACAGGGTTCCTCCAGGTTCTGAACAATAAGCTTGCTCTGGTCCGGAACTAACAATTGCGAAATAGACTTGTCTATGCCCAACTCATCCGCATTAACCTCTCCAGAAGTTACTTTCCCTTCACTAGACCCAGATGTTTTGCTTCGCAGTTCCTTGGTGAACATAGCGAATACCGCTGGATGAGATTTTAGAAGGAACAAATGGTTTTGTGGCTTCTTTCGCTTGATGGTTTTACAGAGTTTGGGCGAACTAGGGCAGTCAGGAGTATTCCCAATCAGATCAGAAACAGGCCCAAATCCTGGCCCTACAGAAGTAATTAATCATCCAGGTCGTAAACACCTAGCGGGCATCCTCCGTTTATATAGACTAATCTTAGTCTAAGTGTCCCCTCCGGACTTCCTGTTTGGACACTAGCTGATGTGGCAGAAACGGCTGGTTGAAATGGCCCGAGGCCGTCTGAGCAGGTGATCCTTGAAGTTCCTGAAATCCCTTAAATCCGGTTCGGTCCATCAAAATCCCTAAAGTCACTGAAGACTAGACCAGACCTGTCCGGCCCAAGCCTGCCCGGTCTCGCTCCCTCTCCACCTCAGCCCGCCACGTTCTGTTTCACAGGATTTTCAGGGGGGGAGGCAATGAGGGGGCCAGCGAAATGTAAGCAGGGTGTGGCAGGGTGTAGCCTTGAGGTCTCTAGCTGGGCCCTACCATCGAGCGGGGGCCCGGGAGCCGGTGGGAGCAGACCACAGAGCAAGCAGGTGAAGCAGCGGGCTGGAAGTGGTCGCGCCGACCCGCAAGCTGCACCGGCCTAATGCCAGCCGCCTCCGCGAGGTCGGGCGGAACCACAGCTCTAGCCTTCAGGGCGGCCACTGCCCCCTGCTGCTGCTATTCCACGGCCGGCCGCTGGTCAAACGCTTCTCCCCCCGGGAGAAGGGGATCCCGGGTGTAGGCTGCAGACTACTGCAGGCACGGCACCAACAGCACTCAGGTCAGCACTCAATCGCAGCTCCTCCTCCTGCGTGCGTCTGCACAAATGTGATGCTCTCCGCCTCAGGTCACACAAATTCCCCCAGCGTTACTTCTCACCTGTCGGGTGGTAACTCTTCTTTGCAGCCGGTGGTTTCCAGATTTCTGGGTGACCAAGGCTGTGTCCGCACCTGGTGTGTCACCTGGAGTGACACCCTGTGTGTCACCTCACTGCACCTCGCTTTGGTACCCTTGCTGATGGCTGGTTGGCCGGTTGATATCTGTGACAGTGGTGTTTGCCGAGTTCCGCTCCAAGCACCGCTCTGCTTCCACGCCCCTCTGCGGCTCTGATGTCTTTTGAGGACTTTGGTACTCCTTCTGTGGGCCTAGTGGGCTGAAGGGCCAGTCTGGGCTGAGGGAAAATAGGCAGGGAAAATAGCCAGGCAGTGCTGGATCAGAAATTCTGCTCAACTGCTCCTAGGCTCCTCTCTGCACCTCTCATCAGCCTTATCCCCACCCCGTGCTGCACTGGAAGGCGCTGGGTTGGTAAATGGGGTGACAGGTGGCGAACGTGATACGGGCGCTGTCAGTATGAGGCAGAGGGCACCGGCAGAGTGAGGCTAAGTGGGCGAGCTGGAAGCGGCCCACACCGACCCGCAAGCCGCACCGGCCTAATGGCGGCTGCCTCCGCAGGATCAAGGTGGTGCTGCGGCCTTAGCCTCTGGCGCTCCCGTGCATCGCTGCATCTCACCGTCTCCCAGGCTGGAGGTAAAACAGGTAGATGCGGGGCGGGATCCTCGCACTCGCACTCTGTGGCAGCAGCTGTGGCTGTGGTTACGGCTTGCGACATCTAAAACAGGTTTTCGCAACAAGGTTTTGTAGTAGACTGCGTTCATGGTCCAGGTACTTCGAAATGGCTTCTAACTCAGCCATGGCAATGGCTTTGATCGTCAGCTTGTATTCAACCTATAACCTATTTTTGTACAACTTTTTAACACTGCAACATTTGCAATTGCTTAGCAGGGCATATATGCAAGATAAATAGATTCTCTGCATCACGGCATGTTATGTTTAAACACATAATTAGATCATAGAATGACTATAGTTGTTTCCACCTACTCGTACCAAGAACAAACTTCAAATGCATGGCTTATGTAAGTGCGGCATTGGATAGGAGTTTACAAACTTATACTTGGGATGTGGTGTGAGTACAACTTTTGCAGTTCACTTTGACACAATTTCACCAGTAAGCTTCCCCCTAAAAAATTAGCGGGAGCAAATTTACCTGGAAACTTATTTTGTGGGAGACCTTTCCATCATTCTTTTGAGGTAGAATTATTTTTCTAAAAGGTGATTTTGCTATACCTTTCTCCAACACCTTTACAAATAAGCCATCTCCATGAACTCTCAAAATTGGTGGAGTTAAAAGAAAATTCCAGCCTCACCCACTCCTAATGTAGAGCAATGGTGGCCAGGCTGTTCCGTGTGTTAGAAAATACTCACCGACGTTTGCCTTATTTAGTTCTCCAGTCCTTTCAGTTCACTTTGTAAAACCATGCATGACGATGTATAGCCAAATACCAAACCAATGTCAATTTGGCCTGAGGGAGTGAATTCTAAGCAGAACTAAACAATGTACGTCCAAACATTGCTAACATAATTACACCAGAAGCACAAATGAAGTGAAAAGGAATCCTTCAAAGGCAAGTATATATTATGAAGGATATCATTTCAACATGTGTAACACGTTATTTCATTTCATACAGATTATTGAAAGACCAGAAATGTGTTCCCAACCTTAATGGAAGCAAACTAATAAAAATCTCCATAACTTACATTCACAACGAAGTTGGTGTCACAAAATGTGGCCCATTTTGGCAAAATGCTCTAATTTCCACTCTTTGACCCCCCCTCTCCTTGTGTATCTGTAATGAGCCCCCCACAGGTCTCCAGTCTGACTACTAAGGGAATTGTTGTGCAGTATACCTGGTATTACTGATGAAACATACTATAGTATAGATTGTATTAGCGATACAATATAGATCTTTATGGCATGGGGAAGGTTCCATGTGATGTAATCTTTTACAAAAACATATTTTGCTAAAACAACTTTTCCAAAACATCCTTTACAATAACATTGTTTTTTATGGCCTGGATTGTCAGCACAGCTGTTGAGAGACAAATATGTGAGCATCCTTAGAGAGGGAGTTTGGCTCCTCCCACATGTTGGGAGCCAAGAGTACATGTTTTGATTGGGCAGCAGTTGTGTGATTCCACAAAAACAGCGCTTGGCCTCCACGCAGTTATGATCATTTTGTTTATTTTTTCCAGCTGGCTGAGCTTGAACTTTCAGGAGCACACACATGACATTGTAATACTATAAATGTCTAAGATAACTAGATAATTTATGGTGTGTGTCTTTCTCTGGCAGCAGCACAGATGGGAGGATGACACTCATTAACCTACATTGATTTTTAGGTCTGGCTTGACTGCAACTGTCACGTCACCTTTTAACCTACACCACTATTATTCTATAGCTCTTTGTTTTCAAACAAATACCTATTAATTTCTATTCTATTTACTTGTAATGCTTCCCATTACCATACACCATTCCTTTAAAGCTAGACCTATTGGCATTTCCAATGCATCTCTATGTAGTTTCTTTGGCAAAAGTATTTTTTGTATAAATTTTGATCTCCCTTAAGATCATTTTAATTTGCTTTTTGTATTATACCTTTCTTCTTTTATTACTCTCTCTATGCACACATACATGTGTGTATATATATATATGATACGTGATCAAGGCCGCATGTCTGGCGGCCGAAACGCGTCACTTTTGGACATAGATGTGTGAATAAACCCATCTGTTGAATACTTCTGCCTTTGGAGTCTGTGCCTGTGGTGTTGCGCTGCTGCTGCTGCCGTAGCGGATACATTCCTGGGATTTTCGTGGTGATATATATATATATATATATATATACATATATACATGTATAATGTAGACACACATAACACACACAGATGTGCAACATGCAAATTTGAAAAATTTGAAAGTCCAATGTTTTGTACGTGTGCTTGTGTGTTGGGGCATGTGTCTTTGTGTCTGTGTATGCATACTGTTTCTTTTTGTGGGGCGGGGGGGGGAACCTCCCATACCCCCATTTTAGGTCAAGCCTACCAGAAAGCACTAGCTGTCTGGTTGGGAGAGGCATATCGTGGTCTTACCAAGAACATACAGGGCCTTACTACTGGTAGGCTTTACTGTTACTCTTATTTGCCACCTTCTTTCATGTGTCCCACTTTGTCTATCCTGTGTTTGTCTTTCTCATGGAACATAACCTCTTTACCATCTCTTTTTTGACTGGCTTTTATGCTTCCACTGCTTGCTTCTAAGAAACTTTTTTTTCTTTTATGTTTAAGCTCTCCAAGAGAGTGCTTGTGTTTTCTCGCTATCTTACCGGTGTGCTTTTCTTCCCCCCACATTACTCTCTCTCACCCATGGGCATCTCCCCGGCACCTGCACTCCTGTTGTGTTCTCTTGTCTGTGTGCTACCACTCCCGGCAGACAAGGTTCCTCTCCTTCCCTCGTGTTGTTTCTGACCCTGCCTGCGTTGTTGCTTCTCCCACCACCTGCCATGTTGCTTCTCTCTCATACCCCTCCCCGAACCAGCTTCAGCAACTGATCATCCTTCTAATATTCTGTTTTAAGCATTGTTGTGCTGTATTTTCAAACAGCTCTTTCGTGCTCGTTTTTTTTACCCACCAAAATAATCTGTAAATAAAATGAGAAAACTTTTTTTTTACGTGCGAATAAGTGTTAAATGTATGTGCATGCCTACAAAATGATGAGGCAGCTGCGTCATTGCACTTTTTAGTTTACTAATCATGCTGCACAGCAGCTGTGATGCTATACAGCTTGGCTAAAAAAGATAGACAAAGTCAACAGGTCTAATAAGTGAGACCTATTGGCTTACCCAATGCTCGTTATATTTATATTGCAAGAAAACTGGTTTTAAGTTGATGGGATGAGAACCCTTCTCAAGCAGAAACCACAATCCCTGTCAGGGTGAACCACAAAAGTCACTATATTATCCTCTGCTTAACCCTCTGATAGCTTGGCACAAAAGCAGTCAGGCTTAACTTAGAGGAAATGTCTTAAGTATTTATGCAGTGCTTGAACAGTAATAAAGTGGCAACACAACACAAGAAAAATCTCCCACCAATTTAGAAAAATAGAGATAAAATGTAATAAATAATTTGTCACCAGATTGACAAAAACCCAATGAGAAGAACCGGAGTTATGAATTTTTAAAGTTTTTAGTAAAAACTAGTTCCTAAAAGATCAAAGCACCAACCATGGAAATCTAGTGGTGCGAGACTGAGGCAAAGTCCACAAGTTATGGCCGACCGTGATGGAGTGCAGTTCGGATACATGACGTGGATTGGGCCCAGTCTACGCTTACCTTCGGACTTAGAAGAATTTCAGAAGAAAAATGTCTGACACGGTAAGGTTCAGTGGGGCAAGGTAGCCGGCGGTGTTCGACGAGAAGGAGTCTTTGGCAGGGAGCCGCTGAACAAAGTAGCTGTGAAGATACCAACGTTCAGACTTACTCTCTTTTCTGGACGTCGAAAATCTCAATGCGGACAAAACTGCAGGCTGTAGTCGACCAGAGCTCCAGAGGCCTGAAGAGGAGTCAGTGAACAGTAATTGCAGCTGCGGAGAAGAACGTAGCGGGAGTTACCGCGAAGTCAGGCTGACCGGCAATGCACCTTGGCAGACCAGCGAGCATATAGGTCCCAGTCACCGGTCGGTTCTCACAGTACTTTTTTATGAAAAATTCTAAGTCCCAAGTTTTAGGTTTTGGCTGTTAGGGCACCTTTAACACCACTTCTAAGGGTCTAGGACTGGGTGGGTGCTACTTGGAGGGCAGTAATCACTTCAGGCAGGACCCAGGTGCGGGTTCAAGGTTGTTGGAGCTTTTTATGTCCCTGTAGCTCAGAACAGGAGGCTAGCCACTTAGCCCTTAGAGTCACTCTGATAGACCTGGGATCAAGCGGCAATACAGGCCTCAAGCAGCAGGGTAGTCCTCTGAGTGTACAAAGCGGGCTTCAAGCAGTAGACAGTCCTCTGAAGTGCAAAGTAGGCCTCAAGTAGCAGGGGAGTCCTCTGAAGTACAAGGCAATCATTCTGGGGGGTCCTCCGCAGGTCCAGGAGTGAACTAAAGAGTGGGTTTGGGGGTCCTATTTTTATAACTGGTGCCAGTTTTGAGGTAAAAATAACTTCTCGAGTCCCCTCTTCACCCCACAGATGGTTCTGGAATTTCCTTCCTCCCTGTCCAGGCTCCAAGGGGTCTGGGGTGATAAAAGGCTGGAGCTATGTTCTTTGTGAGTGTACTGTGGCAGCTCCTTTGAAAATTTAGTGTGGCAGGGAACAGCTCTGCCCCACATGTCTTGGCAGGAAAGCCCATCCTCCGTTGTCTCATTGTCTGGGAGTAATACACAAAGGCCACCTGCCAAGCTAATCACAGTCATGTGACCCAGGACACAAGCTGCAGTCACCAAATGGTTAGGACAAGAAAATGTCAACTTCATCAAAGTAGTATTTTCAGAATTGTGACTTTAAATCTGATTTTACCATTAAAGAGGATGTTACCTTCTTATCCCTTTTTAAATGTGATAATGTCACCCTATGTTATCCGATAGGAGAGTCAGTCCTTGCAGTAGTGAAAAACGTATTTAAGAGTTTTTCACCACCAGGACAGGTAAAACTCAAAAGGTAATGTCCAGCTTTTTAAAAACACTGCACCCTATCCTAAGGGATGTCTATGGTCAAAGTCAAGGGGTGACATATGTATTAAAAAGAAGGGTTTAGGCCTGGCAAAGGAGTTATTTTGCCAGCAGTTTCAAACTGCCCACAGGCTGCAATGGCCGTCCGGAGACAAGTTTTAAAGGGCTACTTTAGTGGGAGGCATAATAAGTGCTGCAGTCCCAGTAGTAATATTTAATTTACAGGCCATGGGTAAATGTTGTAACACTTTACTAGGGGCTTATAAGTAAATTAAATGTGCCAATTGGGTGTAAGCCAATGTTACCATGTTTAGAGGAGGGAGCACAAGCCCTTTAGTGCAGGTTAGCAGTGGGAAACTGCACAGTCTAAGGCCAAGAAAAACTAATTTAAAGAAACAGAAGGGGGATAGCAAAATATTTGGGGGAAGACCACCCTAAGGCTGACAGGTCTAACGTACATGCATTGAGCCATTACTGTATTGTCATAGACAGACAGAGATAGATAGATAGATAGATAGATAGATAGATAGATAGATAGATAGATAGATAAGCACTGGGGGAATTTTCCAAGCTCCCCTTTTTATATGTTTATTTTTATATAACTGTAACTGATGCCTATGTTTTAGCTTTCCATGAATGTAACCCTATTATATATGTAATTATGTGTGTGTATATATATATATATATATACATATATATATATATATATATATATATATATATACACACACATATATATATATATATATACATTGAGCTCAATTGCCCACTGAAGGGCAAGATCCTGAAGAAGGAAAATAGGCCCACTGGAGGGCAGGATTAAAAATGAGTATATAGGTTTAACCATTTGTGGGTTACTAGTGTCAAAAATCATTGTATCACATTCAGTAGGGATTTTTGAGATTAATTTTTGGCAACATGACTGATAGAGAAGGTACACACTGGTGCGTTATAGGCTCTTTTAACACCCAGATAAGAAATGGTTTTTAATTCACAAGCTGAAAACCCTTAAGCTTGATGTGAGTTCTAGTTCTCAAAGGGGACATATTCACTTCACTTCAAATTGGTGCTTTTAACATTTCTTTTTCACATTTTGTTCACATTGTATTCACGATAAGCAGCAGTGTATGGTTTGAACTACATTATCCAGAATGCTCAGCAGTAGGCTGCAGGAAGTGATGTAATCACTGGTTATGTATGTTTAAAAAGAGAAAAAAATGCAGCATCTGTTGGTTTCTTTGTCTCGTGAGCAAGGTCTCAGTTGGGACTGAAACGCATAGAGAGTTTCTGGCATGCTGAAACAAATCAAAGCTAAAACTGCCGTGATTTGTGAGCCTCCTTTATTCTTGAGTGCGAGCAGAACTTCCCTCGGGAGAAAGTGATGATATTAGAAACGGCTTGGCTCTGCCGTACCGCAAACGCACCGCCGAGAGCGACCAGGGGTCAGAGAAATGGGCCGTTGTGAAAGGATGTGGAGGAACTGACCCAGGTGAATGCTGGCAATTAATGGAAAGGAAAGATGAACTCGCAGAGTGCACCGTGAGAAGTGAAACTTGGAAAGCGAGACCGGAGGGGAGCGCGGAACTCGGGACTCTTCAAACGGTGAGCGAGCAACGATCTTTGTTACATTGTATCCAATGGTGGATGAATGCCGGCTGGTTTCAAATTGTGTAAAGCTCAACCTGAAAGAAATACGCGAGTAAAAGGAAACTCGGAGAACTGCTCTTTTAATTAATTTCAAGGTTTTGGCAATACAGTGAGACGAATAAGGAGGGAAAAAGGAGACAGCAATTATAATAGCAGCAAAAAAGCCAGTTAAACATGGATAAAAGGGAAGCCAAGAGAAACGCATTAATTGACACTTTCTTTGAACAAGAAGTGTCAACAAGTACTGGAACTGGAGTGTCAAGCAATTTACAAAAACCAGATATAAAGAACAAATTAAGAATATGGGAAAAACTCTCCAAAAAAGAAATAAACAAGTGGTGGGAAGTAGCGTCCCTGAAAAAGTATCTGGAAGTTAAACGTGTACCGCGAGGTTTGCGTATAAATTTAATGCCAAATCATCAGGAAACAAGCAATGAACTGCTCAATGAGTGGGGTGAATTCATTTTAAAATCCTCATTAGGATTGATGGAAATACTGGTAAAACATATTGAAATAGCTCTGGAAAAGACTACAACACAGGTGAAAGAAATGGAAAGAGAACTAGCCACCTTGGATCTGAATCCGGATCTAACGAAGTTCAAAGAGGAGATGGAACATCATATAGAAAAACACGAAGAAACTGTACAGGCGAGAAAACAATCAAAATTCCAGTGGGACAAAGAAGATTATCTAGAGGGTCGTATCTTTACATACGCAAGGAAATTTCACCGATTTAAACAAGAGAAATTAGATTTGGCAACCAACACTGGCAGTTCATCATCATTGACATCCACTGACGCCAGTGAGGGGGAAGGAGAACAGAGTGAAGGACGGCCGCGGTGCACTTTTTTAGGAGAGATGAGACTGGCGCTCAAACAAAAAAACTGGGAAAAGAACATGGGGACGCCATCGGGAATCAACCGAGGAAAAGGCAGAGGACGAGGAAATGCCCGAACAAACCAACAAGACGAGGCAAGCGGAACATCAAATCTAAAAAGAGTGGGAACAACGACAAGAAGTATGAGGCAGAAATGGAATTAGACGTGTCTCCAACAAACCCTTCACAGGAACTCGAAGTAATTAACCTATCAAAAAAAACATTGACTGAAACTGAAATGAAATTGTTAAAACGAGGCCTAAATTTTTGCCCAACCAATAATATCGATCTAGCAGAGATACGAATAGATCTGTACAAATAAGTTCGAAAAGTTAAATTGGCCAAACTTTTCGCAGAGAACCCGAAAATGGCACAGTACAGTAAAAAAATCACAGAATCAAGTATGGAACTTACAGCAAAAGACTCAGATAACTTTGTAACATTGATGGAATTGGATCAAGACCCTGATTGCGAAAGTAGAGAATTAAATATACATTGTCCACAATTGGGAGCAGGAACCAGTGGAAAGAAAGCTCAATCTAAATTCTACCTGCAGCTAGCACAGGGCAATAAAATCGACATGTTCCATGACTGTGTAACAAAAGATTTATATCATTTAAATTATTTGAAAAAGACAGACAATCTTTCTTTGAAAGAGCGCAGTTCATTACAAAGCTTGAAAAATTATGAAACAATTGAAATAAAAATGGCGGACAAGGGAGGAAATGTCATTATTCTGGAGAAAGAAGCTTATATGGGGGAAGCATATTCGCAACTGAGAATTAAAGAGTATTATGAAAAACTCAAAGAAAACCCGACAATTAAGTGGAAACAAGAATTGGATGTCTCATTGTTTGATCTTTATTTCGGTTATAAAACCATAAAAGATACACACATATTCATCCTTGACAGTGGAACCCACGGTACAGTTACACAAGTAAAATAGATATTTAATACACCAGATTCTAATAGTCAAATATCTCGTAATGTAATTTGTAAACACAGGAGAGATCACTAGGATACATCATTTGCTATGTATTTCCTCAATTAAAACCAAGTAAAATAGATGAAACAGGAATAAAGTGTGAGTGCATTAATGTCTAACGATCTCCACAGTTTACTCTCTGAGGCATTCAATTGAAACCCTATTGCCTCTGTGAGTTTAAAAAAAGGTAAAAAAAAAAATTACAATTTTTTTTAATAAAAACTGGAGAAGAAGATTAAAAACAGGATCCTGGGAATTAAAACACCCTCGGGTCATAGGATTTTTACTGCAGTTAGTCCCTAGCACAAGGAAGAGTAGACAGGAGCCTTCGCCTAATTGGCCCAGAACCGGACAAGAAATTTTGCAACAGCACATACAAAGGTGGTCTCGTATCTGATCTTAACATCCGTAGGGCGTCAAGGTGGTTATGAGTCCCCAACTGTCTGCATAGTGGGACCAACCAATTCCTTCTTGGTCTGTCGTAAGCTGGATATGCAAAAAAAACATGGCCCACAGTTTCATTTGGGTCTGGGCAGGAAGGGCATCCCTTGGGCTGGCTGGTGTTGTTTAGCCAAAGGTTGATAAAAGCATTGATAGGTAAACAGCCAAACCTAAACTGCGTATACAATTTCCTGTCCCCAGGCACTTTGATAATATCAAAATATTTCTCAAGATGTTTAGAGGATTTTATGTCTAAGAAAACATCGGTTAAACAACCATGACGAATCCTCGAGTAGGTGGTCTGCTCTACCCATAGCCAATATTGACACTTTAACAAGTCCTTTGAATACAGTGGTGGGGAGCTAGCAGACTCATTTGGGAGGCCAATTGCTGCCCGAAGAGTATTGACATATTTTATCCACCCAATTTTTTTGTTCCTGTCTAGGGCAGACACTTCGTTAAAAGCGGCAACATAGGGGGCCAGGTCGGGGGTAGTGACCAACCTAGACCAAAAAAGCAAGGGGCGCAGACTCGCTTGGTCGTGTATAGACCTGACACCCAGGTCCAGTTTCAACGGAAGGAGGGGGGTGCTTTGGGGCAAGGCTACAAGCCTCCTAAGAAACTTGTTTTCAACTGTTGTTAATTTCCTTGCATCCGCTACACCCCACAGTTCTGCCCCATAGAGCACACTACTCACAACCTTTGAGCTATAGAGTTTAAGGCCTGGGGCTACGGGCTTCGTGTATGATAAACAAATCTCGCGCCGCAATGCCCCAGATAGCTGAGAGAATTTTAGGGACGCCTTATTCAACTGATTATTCCAGGTCATGCTATCAGACAACACTATGCCCAAATATTCAAAGGAGCTAACCCTCTCCAATGGGACGTTATCTAGGACCAGGTTCCGTTTAAAAGATTTACGAGGGTTCATTATCATCAACTTGGTTTTGGAGGTGTTGATAACCAAGCCCCTCGCATCACAGAAGGCCTTAAATTGGTCCAGGAGCTTCTGAAGACCCATAGG
This sequence comes from Calotriton arnoldi, assembly GCA_963921515.1. Taxonomy (NCBI): domain Eukaryota; kingdom Metazoa; phylum Chordata; class Amphibia; order Caudata; family Salamandridae; genus Calotriton; species Calotriton arnoldi. Next base: position 28,819 of record CAWUFW010004012.1, on the reverse strand, counting down.
AGTTTTAGATACCAAAAGGGTATCGTCAGCGAACAGCAAAGTAGCTATTTTCTGGTTCGGCAACGAAGGAGTGTCAGCCGGAGTTGAACATAAAAGGTCAACAATCTGGTTGACATAGAGGGGAAAAAGGGTAGGGGCCAAAACGCACCCTTGGCGTACCCCACGCCGGATCTTAATTGGGTCGGTGAGTTGCCCCTGGTTGCCCCACCTCACACCTGCAAAGTTATCATCATGCAACCTGACCAAAGGTTCTAAAATTTCGAGGGGCATTCCCATAGTCATGAGGGTTTGCCAAAGTAGGTCTCTGGGGACAAGGTCGAAGGCAGTTTTGAGATCTATAAAGGCAAGATACAAACTGCCTTTGCCCAACACAACCACCTTCCAATATAGCAAGAGAAGGCGAAAGGCCTGGTCAATAGTGCTGGTCTTCCGTCGAAAGCCTGCCTGTAAGGGAGAGAGGATGTTCTTCTCATCCATCCAGGTTTGGATTTTAGTTAAAAGCGAGTGACAGAAGACCTTTTGGGCGCAGTCTATCAAGCTAATTGGGCGGTAGTTGGAGGGCTTAGACCTGTCCCCTTTTGGATGTCAAACTAACCCTATGGATGAATAAAAATGTATTGGATGAAGATGAAGTGAAATATCTCAGCAGTGATCATCCGAAAATGGCGACATTCTATTTTCTCCCAAAATTTCACAAACATCCCACTAGACCACCAGGAAGGCCAATAATATCAGCAAAGGGAGCGTTATTGGAACCCATGGCCAATTACTTGGATGTGTTTCTATTACCATATGTTAAAGGCTTGACGTCATACTTGCAAGACGCAGGAGATTTACTGAGACACCTGCAGGAAACCCCTTGGCTAACAATATATAAACTGATAACGATGGATGTGATATCATTATATTCGAACATAAAAAGTGAAATTGGCCTAAGAGCGTGTGAACACTTCCTACAAGAAAGGAACATCCAGTTCTCAGATCACAACACAATGTTGTTAGAGATGATACAGATGCGTCTAGAACAGAACACATTCATGTTTGGAGAAGAGATCTATCGCCAAGTGAAAGGCACGGCGATGGGTTTTTCCTTTAGCCCTAGTTATGCCTGCCTCAACATGGGATGGTGGGAAAAGACCTGGGCCTGGAAACATGAAAATGATTGCTATGTGAGTAAAACCATAGCGTGGCTAAGGTACATAGACGACCTGCTGATAATTTGGGATGGAACTAGTGAAGAATTTGCAGAGTATTTTGAGATCTTGAACAACTCAGAAACCAATTTGAAATTCACATATGACATCAGTGAGGAACGTGTTGTGTTTTTAGATACTGAAATCTACATCCAAAATAATGAAGTACATACCATCCTGCATCGGAAGAGCAGAGCGACTAATGCTGTTCTACATGCGGAAAGTTTCCATCAAACTAGTCTGATCAAAAACATTCCCTACGGGGAATTTCTCAGAATAAAAAGAATTTGCTCCCAGGAAGAAGAATGGCAAAGGAATCATCGATTAGCAACAGAAAGATTTAAAAACGGAAATACCATTCTAAAATCATCAATGCCTCCTTACAACGAACAATGACAGTACCCAGAATTGATTTGATAAAAGAGAGAAAATCCTGACGTGAAAATGAAGAAAATGAACAAAAAATACGTCTGATAACAACATATTCCACGGAAAATCAACAAATTATGAGAATTATGCGTAAGAACTGGCATATATTGCATATGGACCCAACGGTCTCCAAAATAGTAGGAGATCATCCAAACATTACATTTAGACGGGTGAAAAATCTCAAAGATCAATTGGTTCACAGCCATTTTCAAAATAAAAACAAGCAAGAGACATGGCTAAAACCCAAAGGTTTTTTCAAATGTACGAACTGCAAAGTCTGTGCAATTGCCAGGAACACCAAAGAAGTAATGATGGCAAACAAACGTGTTTGGAAAATTCAACAACTGATTAACTGTAAGAGTCAATTTGTAATATATATAATTGAATGTCCTTGCTCCTTAAAATATGTGGGCAGTACGATATGCGAATTAAAAAAACGTATTTTGGAACACGTACGCGCCACAATTAACACCAATAGGAGCAATGCAGTTGCCAAACACATGGAGAAAGAACATGGGGGCAATTGGACAGATTTGAAATTTTATGCCGTGGAATCAGTAGGAAGACATTCGAGAGGGGGCGATAGAGAAAAAATCCTAAGGCAGAAAGAATCACGACACATCTTCAACTTTCGAACTCTTACTCCTCATGGGTTGAATCAAGACGAGGAACTTCATTATCACTTGTAAATAGAACTTGATAATCTCCAGTGGTAATTGTAGGTCTACATTGTCATTCAAATGCAGGCTTCCCTTGATTTTAATAGTAATTTAGGGCATGGGGTTATTATAATTTCATCACTGTTTTTTTTAGGTTTAAGATTTAGGAAGTGAATGAATAAAGAGAGTGCAGAAAGATCTCGTGAGAAAATAGGCATTAGAGAGTTATAGATATGATGTAATAGCTCAAAATTAGAAAAGTAGGTGTTAAATAATTTTTGGATATAGATAACAACTGTCCCTATGAATTGATTTGTAAAGAAATGATAAGTTGCTTTATACATCAAAAAAAAAAAAAAGGCTCAATTGCCCACTGGAGGGCAAGATCCTGAAGAAGGAAAATAGGCCCACTGGAGGGCAGGATTAAAAATGAGTAAATAGGTTTACCCATTTGTGGGTTACTAGTGACAAAAATCATTGTATCACATTCAGTAGGGATTTTTTAGATTAATTTTTGGCAACATGACTGATAGAGAAGGCACACACTGGTGCGTTATAGGCTCTATTAACACCCAGATAAGAAATGGTTTTTAATTCACAAGCTGAAAACCCTTAAGCTTGATGTGAGTTCTAGTTCTCAAAGGGGACATATTCACTTCACTTCAAATTGGTGCTTTTAACATTTCTTTTTTCACATTTTGTTCACATTGTATTCACGATAAGCAGCAGGAAGTGATGTAATCACTGGTTATGTATGTTTAAAAAGAGAAAAAAATGCAGCATCTGTTGGTTTGTTTGTCTTGTGAGCAAGGTCTCGGTTGAGACTGAAACGCGTAGAGAGTTTCTGGCATGCTGAAATAAATCAAAGCTAAAACTGCTGTGATTTGTGAGCGTCCTTTATTCGTGAGTGCGAGCGGAACTTCACTCGGGAGAAAGTGATATTAGAAACGGCTTGGCTCTGCCGTACCGCAACCGCACTGCCGAGAGCGGCCAGGGGTCAGAGAAATGGCCCGTTGTGAAAGGATATATATATACATATATATATATATCTATCTAATACCATATATATAAAATATATGTATAGATGTGTGTGTCAGTGTGTGTGCAAGTTAATTTTAAAAGTATGTTTTTTATATGTAAATACATTTAGGCTAAATTTCGGTTTTTTGCTGCAGATAGTAATGTTAAACTTGTTAGAGGCAAAACAATGTTTTTGCAAAAGATGTTATTAAAAAGTGTTTGTTTCAAAAGATGTTTTTTGTAAACAATATTATCACACGCTACCATGGGGAAAAGAATGATGCAGAAATCACTATTCCTGAATTCCGTGCACTTTTATGGAGACAAATTCCAACTGGTTTGTCCTGGTGGATTTGCCTCCAGAGGCATCACCGTGTATGAAAGAGTGAACCTGAAACCATATAGCAGGAAGGCACGAAGCTCTTTTGTGCATTTTTCACGAATAGATATTTGTAAGGGCAGCTTGTGGGAGTGGCTGTCAAACTGTTAGCAAGAAAATTTGACTGCACTCTTGTTGCATTTATTTTTCTGTATGACAGTGTGTTTTATTGTCAATCACAGGGCATAATTCCCTGTTTGTGAATCTAGCCTCTTGTGGTTATGCAGCACGTCACACGATACCCCGAACATACGTAAATATATATTAAGAACTACAATGACACTGTAATTATGGAAGCAGAACTCCTTTTAAAATCATGTCAGGTTCCATCTGCTCTGTAATTTACTGGCTGCCACTGAAGGTATCATTAATGTTATGAAAGCTGAAATAATGTCACGTGATTTCGAGATGCATAATCTTATTACAACATGTCTGCATGTTAAAGCTCTTCATGGGCAAGCTGTGCTTAAACATTGGTGCAGGTGTACATTCATTTAATTTATATTGCTTTCTAAGATAGAATGTATTACAAATCGTGTGGTATTTTCAGCCACAATCCCTCACACATGACATAGAAATTTTTCCCAACTTAAAACCTTATTTTGCATTGCTCCTTTTCCACCCTCCCCATAACACTTGGACTCATTAATGTTCCTTCCTTGGAGCCCACCAATTGCTTATCAGTTGTTGACTTTCCTGTCATTCTCATTTGCCTGCATCTTACTCGTCTCCCAGCTTGTCAATCTTGTGTTTGTCCCTCTCATGGGTTTTTTTAGGACAAGGGGACCCCAATATGTGAACCTGGGGTAGTAGAGTATCTTTAAAGAACAATGGTTCAGGGGTGGCCTAGAAGGTCCAAAGCGAAAAGGTGGCCCGGAGAAGGCTACTGGTGCTTAATTATATGAAATTAATTTAGTTGAGGCCTCAAAAAGGTCCAGAAAATGAAAATGGTGACCCAGAAGGGGGCACTACTTTCTACATGTATGAAGTTTAATTCCGTAGGGAGCAAGAAAAGGATCTACACAGGGTCAAGAAGGTCAGGAAATGACGGGTATTTATTTTCAAATCTGCTTAGTATTCAGGTGCTCACACATTAAGTGAAAAGAAAGCGTGATGTGAATAGTGATAGTGAATTTTTAAAAAGACATCGCATTGACAACAATATAGTTGAAATCCACAAATAATTTATACAAAGTGAGTGGAGTTCATGTTGTAGGGTGGTCGACGACGTTTCGAACCCAATTATTGGGGTTCATCTTCAGGACATTGGTGAGCTAGTTAATGGCGGAAAGGATCTGTTAACTGCACGGATAACCACGGGTAGACTGACAGTAGTAAAATTTAGTTGGTGTGCTAGGAGCTTGCAGGATTGTAATCGAGGGTATTGCAGCTGGGCCTCTTTAACATCTCTTTTGATTAGCTGGCTTCTATGTTTCCACAGCTTGCTTTACAAGCAGTACTTTTTTTTCTTTTTGGTTAAGCACTCCATGGGAGTGCGTGTGTTTTCCAACTATCACTCACATGTACTTCTGAGTATTTTTTTCAGTAACTACCAGCACTGTTTATATTGGTATGTTTCCACTACTGAAGGAGTCATCACAAAACATTTCAAACCCAAAACAACAATGAACATCTAAATTGCCTGAACATTTAGATAATAAGAACAATTAAAACAAAGTTGCCCTCCAGTTCTGAGTTTTCTTAAGACTAAAGAAACCGGAGCACTACAGAAACATAATCCATACAGTTATTGGATGGAGAAACAGAAACAGCACAATCACAAGACATGGTAACTGGATCTTTTCACAAACACAGGGAATTTGCTTGACAATGAGACCAAAAAGTATGATTCCACCGACTTTAAAAGGCTGATAGTAGCCAGATCATTGACTAACAAGTAAAATAGCCTTGTTAGATAGCTCAAGAGTTTGTTGAATCTTCTCAGATACCTGCCTGTCAACTGCAAGCCACACATTCAGTGGAAGCCGTTCATATAAATATAGGAAGGTAAAACTGAGCCTTTCTTCCTTCCAAGGTCAATACATGAGTGTCATTGAATTGGACAGTAAAAAAATAATTATTAAGAAAGTGTCAAGAGGCATTTCAGATTCTAGTGTGTGTCACATAAGTGGTCAATAATCATAATGGCCGCCACGTTAAAATTGCTTGAATTCCTGGAGACAAAACTGGTCTCATCTCATCTATGTTCATTGCATTGATTATGCATTTGTACTTCAGTCATTGCTTTTTATTATTTTTATTATTTTACAATGCACCTGGATTGCTCTTTTTGTGACGGGAGGCAGCAAAACTTCCCCATCAGTAGTCTCTGACTCAGACATGAAAGAGAAAGGCAAAAAGAAAGGCAGAATGAGTAAACCTAGTAAAACAATGCGCAAGGATGAACAAGAACCTTCATAAATGAGAGAAAGACACACGAAGGGTAGGGTGATGCAAGAAAGAGGCATGCGGAGGAATCAAGAATAGACAGCCTTCACCAAAACTGGCATTCAATCGTGCCGGAACAGTCTCCTAAGGAAAACTTTGGGCACAGTTAAGCACTGAATATAAATGAAGTTAAGAGATTGGTGTCACAAAAAAATAGTAAATCCCCACCTGTAGATTTATGTTTATGTGCATTTTTATTACTTTTTGGGAATCACAAACATTCCCAGAAATACACATAGACAGCAGCGACCCCTCAATTAGAGGGGATGACCGCAGCCCCCCCCCCCCCGCCACTACGCTCAAATAAAACAATAATAAAACGGATTTTAAACCTGTTTTATTATCGTTTTATTTTAATCCCGCATCTCCCTGCTCCCTCTCACCTAGTGCAATAGTCTTCCCCGCACACTCCATTGCATTTCATTGTTCAGGCCTGTCAGGCCCATTTCACGGCACACTCCAAGCGTGGACATTGGCCCCTGCGCATCGACCATAGCCCATTGGAGAGATTTTCAGCTACTCTTAGTTACCCCAAGCCACCCTTAGCTCCTCCTGGTCCTTTTCAGAGGAGCCAACATCAGCCAACACCTGCCATTATTAGGGGACGCATCGGGCACACAGACAACATAGAGACCGGCGAGGCAGGCAAAGCATTATAGAAGCACTGCAACTGCTGCCTCGCACTTGGAGGGGTGTGGGGGGGAGGGGGGGATCCCAGCTCCATCTGACTTGTGCTTCTTCTAGTTTTTAGCCAGCTTTAGACTCTTCTTACAAACCGGCTTCTTTACTGGCTTCCTTACCATATTCTATCGTTAGTGGGAAATAAAGAATACAAATAAAGAATACAATTGTGGCCCCACTAGTGGCCTCCTCAGCTCAAGCACTAACATTAACCATTTAAGGGTGCCCTTCGTAACAAAGCGCATCTAAAAGAAAACATAAAGAAGAGGTAGGAGGCTACAAGGCTCACCCAGGGAGCCCTGAGCAAATGCCGTCAATTGCATCTAGTCCCAATTTGGGGCACCAGCGCGCACAGAGGCCTAGAAGGAGCATAGCAAAAAGTTCAAACAGAGCTCAAACCCCGTTTCTATCAGGGTGGAAACTGTCTCGCAGATTATTCCATCTGCGCCGTGCGAAAGCTTTGTCAAATAGAAAACGGATTTGCCTCCATAAGTATAGCCTCTCAAGTGCTAACGCGACAAAACCGCCTGCAACCGCCTGCAATGCTAATGCGTTCTGCACCACTACATCTAGCAGATTCAATGTCAAGCGAAGCCTGTGTGGCCTCGGCCCCCGCAAACAACACAAGTGTACCAAGCGAAAATGATAACTGGACTTGCAGGTCACCAGAAGATACCATGGCCAAGCCTCCTGGGGCCTTTTTAAGGTCATTCCAAACTTGACCAACATAAGCACAGAAGACATTCTGAGCATCGAATTTACAACGCCACCAGAGCGTACCAACTGCAGAGAGTCCACAATAATTACACTGAAGTCATCTGCACTTGTGGAATTAATTATGAGCGACAAAACCATCTTCGAAGACTGGGGTATAGTGCTGTCAATACCCACGAGACCAAAATACCCGTTCCCCCTAAAGTTCCAAAAAGAGTCTCAAAGCTCTCGGAAACCTACCATCATGGAGCAGCTAGTGAGCTTCAAAATCCTTCCTACATCCGCAAGCGATCAATTAAAAACCCTGAGGCACAACCACTTGAAGACAATTGGGTCATCCAGAGGGGACGAAGCAAGTCAACTAATTTGTCGAATAAAATGGGGTCCAATCCCCCAGGAAAGATTTAAATCATGGAAAGCCTTCTGTGCTCCAACTCTCCAGGCGCTAAATAGACAAAACCTCTTAGAATACTGGGATATCATCATCAATGACATTCACATTGCAATAGGCCCAAAAATATTTCCTTGCAGATCGAAAGCAAGATCTTCTCAATACAAGACCCCAATAACAGCTAGTAAGCAAAAGATTACCAGGCTGCGGAAACTACTGAGGAAGACATATAATAACATCTCATAATCAACCTGCACCATAAACTGAAGGAACAACTAAAATTGCACAAACGGCTGGCCTGGACGATTAAACAAGAACAAACGGATAAAGAATGGCTACATGTATATTCCCTTCTAGGCAAACGCATCCATGCCGAGTTGTGATGCTACATTAAAAGTAAAGCCTCGTATGATAGCCAATGCTCCAACGTAATCGACGAGGCACAGTGAATACAGCATATTAAAAAATTGCACGTAGCCATTACTTCTAGCCTCCCACCAAATTTCGACTTCAGCATAGACCCTGTGGCGTCCAATAATGGACGGAATTTTTCTGCAAAACTTATCTCAAATACCTTGTCCAGAATTCGATATATGGGAGCGCCAGGACCAAATGACATCCCAGCCCAACTTTTTAAAAATGGCATAGAACTATGGACTGCAATACTGTCTCCACTATATCACTGCTGCTTTCTGTCCGGGCATACACCAGAAAGTTGGAAAGGCTCGATACTTCACCCAATTTTCAAGAAGGGTGACAAACTGGTCCCAGGCAACTACCGCTTAATCGCACTGTTGGACTTTGAAGCCAAGGGCTACGCTTCACTTCTGCTGAAAGACCTAGAGTGGTGGGCGGAAGAAAATGAACTGATCCCGTTCTGTCAAACTGGCTTCAGGGCTAATGCGTCAACGACTGACAATTATGTGGCCATATCTTTTTTAATTCAACAAACTCTTAATCGTAAATCTCAGTCTTTATATGCATGTTTTATCGACTACTCTGCCGCCTTTGATTCTGTGGACCGGAACACTCTTTGACAGAAATTACAGGACTGGGGCATTCCAAATCATCTTCTATGTGCAATAATGTCTCTATATACGTCTACCTGGGTCAAGATTAAGCTGTCTGACACACAGACGACACGAAGATAATGACAAACAGCGGATTAAAGCAGGGGTGTGTCCTAGCTCCCCTCTTATTCAACTTGTACACTGCGGATATGTTTTTAGCCTTAAAACATGCGAACCTGATTCCTCCCAAAATTGGGTCTTCAAAGATAACATTATTACAATATGCAGATGATATTGTGCTTATGGGCCGCTCACGAATTGGGATCCAAAAAACCCTGCAAGCTCTCCATAAATATAATAAAGTAAATAAATTGACAGTTAATGAGTCAAAAACAAAAATGGTTGTATTCGGACGAAGCAATAAGAAAGGAATTGCCATTTGGAGCCTGGGTCCTCTGACCATCCAAAGGTCAAATGTCTATAATTATCTGGGTGTGTGGCTGTCATCAAAGGGTGGACCCAAAACCCATCTGGGTCACCTGAAAACGAAGTCAGCACTGATCATTACACGATTAAGCCAGCTTAATACAACCTTAGAGAGCCCTACTGCTATACCCATTCGACGGGTCCTTCAGGCCTCTCTCATGCCAGCACACACTTATGGCCAGGAGGCCTTCCCGGAAACCTTCATGAGATTATTTGACAAATTTCAACTCCAAGCCTACAAGAGAATTTTTAGACTCCTGATTTATAAAAGAGGCTATTTGATAAGATTAGAATTTGGCCTCGAGGCACAAATGTGGTCTAACATGGGAGGATTCTTAAAATACTATTACAGTATCATCAAGGCTCCGCCGAACACCCTGAAATTCATTCTTCAACAGATTTTTACCATAAAGTCAAATCTTTGGTCGAACTATTTAACCAAAGCAGCGGATACACTTCAAATACACTTGTTTGTGTTAAACAACAAACTTTTGTCACATTTGGCTCTTAAAAAAATTCTTAAACGACAAGCAAAATTACAGACAATACTTGCCGATTTGGCAAAACTAAAATCCAAAAGCTTGCCAGCAGTTGCTGCAGGGGCCGCCTCATATGATACTGTCCACCCGTTACAACTTACACCACAGCAATATCTTCGGCATGCAATCAGAAGGACATGCCTACAACAAATCATGGCTGCAAGGTTGATGTGCCAGCAAACAAAAGAGCTGAATCCTAAATGGCACTCCCTTTCCTTGATACTAAGTGCAGACTATGCGGATATTAAATGGAAACTTTTAACCACTTGCTGTGCTGCTGTCCTGTCCTTCTGAATGCTCGTCGTGCCTTGCTAAATACTATGTTCCTTAAAAACGGTACGAACTTGCAATGTGGCCACAAACTTGGTTTTCAATATAGTGGAGCCATGCGATCTCGCAAAATTTAGCTAGTATATTTTCTTGTTGCAAGCAGCATTTAAATACACGATAACTTGGACCAACATACTAACCCATCACCGTGAAACATCCCAGATTTTAACTGTGTCCTGTAAAAATGAGATATAACACCTTAGATCTACACGCCTGCAAGTACAGTTATGTACTTTTAGTCCACATGGCTCGGAGTAAATACTCTCTTCTAGATATCATCTGTCACCTTTTTATCCCCTTGGGAGGCTATTCAATCTTTAACCCTATTCACTCTGCACTGAAGATTTCACGCGCCTTTACAGCCCTAGTAGTCTCTGGTCATTAATGATACGGTTTTAGTTTCGATTTTGCATATGAATTGGCAATTTTATGGAGCCTGCAATGAAACTGATCAGAATTTTTTAAGCTTTCGTATATAATTTATTTGATCCGTATTTACGTTTTTTGTACATTAATTTCAAATGATTTTTATTAATTAAGCAATAAAGGATAATGACTGACCGACACACACATACACACACACACACACACACACACACACAGATTTTGTTTATTTTCTCCTCTAGGAAATCATTTTTACCACGAGGAGAAAGCACTCTCCCTATGCCCTCATAAAATGTGGGGGTCATCCTGTCCCCCTACACGCTAGAGTCGCCAATCATTTTCAGGGTGGCACTGGTCAGGTCACAGTTTGGGAATGCCCGAGAGCATACATCTTTGTGAGCATTCCCAAACCTCAAAGGCAAACGATGCCTTGAAATGCCAACTTTCCACCCCTTCAATGGGATTTACTACGGCAGAATTATTCACACTTGTGAAGGAGAAATCCGCACTTATAAATGTATCTCCCTTTGTGGGTACCTGGTAGGCATAAAAGGGGTCAATTCGATCGCAAACTTGCATACTCTACCGAATTTACCTTTGTGAATTGGCTCTACTATTTCGAGTATGTGTATGCTTTATACTGAGACTTAAGCAGTGCCTCACTAACAGGAAACTGAATAGCTGTGAAATCCTAGTTTTTATTGGCACATGTTATGTCAACAAACCTGGGTATGTAAACATTTGCCAAGAAGGTAATTTCTGCAATCCGATCACGGGTGGTATGCTCTATGTTTATACAACTTGTTCTCTTGCTCCTCAAATAGTGAAGTGTTGAAAAATTCTAGAGAAGTCACAACATAACTTAATTCTTCCGTTTCACAAAACGCAGTGCATGTTACAAGGTAGCGCCCACAACGTCAGCGCCATACTTTTCAAATCATTCTTTACTTTCTACTTAATAACTGACTTGAAGGTTGAGGGTGGGTAGAGGCAAAGGAAAGTGAGGATGACTTGAGGGTTTAGGGGTGGGTAGAGGTAAAGGAAGATAAAGGTGATCTGAGGGCTCAGGGCTGGGTAGAAGTAAAGGGAGGGGAGGGTGACTTGAAGGTTTGGGGGTGGTAGAAGTAAAGAGAGGTGAGGAGGTGAGGGTTACTTGAGGGGTGGTTTGACATAAAAGGAGGTGATGGTGACTGACGGCTGAGGTGTGGGTAGAGGTAAAGGAAGGTGAGGGTGACTTGAAGGTTGAGGTGTTGTTAGAGATAAAGGGAGGTGGGGTGATTTGAGGGTTGAGTAGAGGTAAAGGGAGGTGAGGATGACTTGAGGGCTTAGTGGTGGATAGAGCTACAGGGAGGTAAGAGTGACTTGAGGGTTCAAGGGTGGGTAGAAGTAAAGGGCGGAGGGTGACTTGAGGATTTGGGGTTGGTAGAGGTAAAGAGAGGTGAGGGTGACTTGAAGCCTCGAGGTGAGTAGAGGTGAAGGGAGGTAATGGTGACTTGAAGGTTCACGAGTGGGGTAGAGTTAAAGAGAGAGTGACTTGATGGTTAAAAGATGGGTAGGTATAAGGGGAGGTGAGGGTGACTTGAGACTCCAGAGCTCAGAGGTGGGTAGAGTTAAAGGAAGGTGAGGGCGACTTGAGGGCTCGGGGTTAGTAGAGATAAATAGAGGTGTGGGTGACTTGAGGGCTTAGGAGTGGGTAGAGGTGAGGTGAGGAGAGGGTGGCTGAAGAGCACAAGGGTGGGTAGAGGTAAAGAGAGGTGAGTATGAATTGAGAGTTCAGGGGTGGGTAGAGGTAAAGGGAGGTGAGGGTGATTTGATGGTTAAGGGGTGAGTAGCGGTAAAGGGAGTTGAGGGTGACCTTAGAGTTCAGGGATGGGTAGAGGTAAAAGGATGTGCAGGTGGCTTGGGGACTCAGGGGTGGATAGGTGAAAAGGAAGGTGAGGGTGATATTGGATAAGGCTGGCTGGAGAAAAATGGCTAACTGGAAAGTGAAGTTTTGAAGAATTTGGAAAGCAAACAACAAACGAGGAAGTAGCAGGCCGAAGATTAAAAAGGCAAAACGCAGGGCCATAAAAACAGCCAAAAACGAGAAGGAGCAGCATAGGAGCTTGTAAAAAGAACATACAAACAATACACTCAATCTGAGCAAAAGCAGTGCAGAAGAACACTAATCAAGAAATTAATCAGTACTTGGTCCATGCTCCAGGGAAGAAAACATAAACATGTAGATGAAGTGAAGCCGACATGTGCTCATCAATGAAAAGGAAGAAAATAGGAGTGACAGTGAAGCCAAACAATGGTAAATAATGGGTGGGCTAAAAGCCCCTTTTTAGAGGTTTTGTTTAAGAAACAATATTACACCAAATGACAGAGCATGCATGCTGTCTCAGGCAAGACCTAAAAAAGGGGGCTATCCAGGCACATTTGGGACACCTGGGCAACCTAAACTGGCCTTCTGCATCATGCTAGTTGCAAGTCCTCTGCTATCTTAGTATGTTGGTGTTTTATGAAGGACAATGAGTTAAAAGAAAGTGGTTGCTCCGTTTCAGAGGCATTAATGCTCCTGATGTTGGCAGGAGCAACTTAGTATTGTATTGCACTGGTGTTTATATAACACAACACTTTCCAACTCCTTTCAATGCCCACAGCACCTAAGAAGGTAGGTAGAAGGGAGGCAGAAGTGACAGACGGGTGCCTATGAACAGTAATCCTGAGGCAGTTAGCAAGAGAGACACCGCGTCATAGGTTTACGTTATATTTAGACGTTAATCTAACTCTTGTGTTTATTTCAAGTTAGAGAGATCACACTCTTAAGTACTGCACACAAAGACTAATTTGCATTTTGTTTGAGACCCACCTTAAAACTAAAGATTAAAATTAAAACAAACTGCACTTATAATTTCGACACATTAACGCATGGAGTGCCATCTTCTGCTCTCTACCTGAACCTTTCCCATCCATGCAATATCAATCATTTGTCACAGCACAAAGAGGTGTCTTAATTTTTCCCAGCAGGGTGTGCCTCCTGAATATTGAAAACAAAATATCATAGCATGGAAGTATTGAGGACAAAATATCAAAACTGAACTATTGAAAGTTAGGTAAGTATAGATTTCAATACCTAACTCCATGTCTACGTACCTTGAACATATATATTACGTACCTTGAATATATAGGTATATATATTCAAGGTACGCAGATGTTGAATTATAAATAGTAAATCTAGACTTACTCTATATGTACTTACCTTTCGATATTTTGGTCTTCAATATTTTGCCCACAATATTCTTACATGACGACATGTTTGTCTTCAATATTCAATAGTAAAATTCCCAGCAGTACAGCCTCCATCCTTAAGTAGCTTTTAACCTTATGCAAGAGGAATTGACTATCATTCAAACTGCCATTTACCTGCAGTAGTATGAGACCCCAGCAGCTGCATCGGACCAGTCAAAGAAATTGTCTAGAAGCAATCCCTAACTTATGAGAATCAGGTCCCCTTGGGGGCTTTTTCCTTGGAGCCATTACACATGAGTAGAAAATACACTTTGTATGGATAGGTGCCCCCTAAATTTTGGGGATAATTTTAAATTTGACAGTACAGCTGAATATGAGACAACTGCTCCTGAACTGGATATAAGCTTCCCCTGCATTATATCCAGAGTTGCTTATCACCTGAGGATGCTCTGCATACCTGTGTCCAAGCAGATTCGGACCAGTGGGAGGATCCTTAGCTGTTGTCTTTAAGAGGGGTAAGGATTATAAGCCTAAAACTAAGAACAATTAATATGTTGCAGAGTCTTGCTAAAGGAGGAAGACTTCCTAAAGGACTGAGGGAATGCCTTTCCACTCTAAAGCCTGAGTGCTACTTGTGCCCTGTACTTCTGTGAGGTAATTAGTACTGCTATACCAGATTGAGAAAGAAGATATGACATTGCGGTCCAGCCACAGCCAAATATGATCCTACCAAGGGGTGCACTCGAGAAATGGAAACTGATAGCGCTGAGAGTTTCAAAATTTAATTTCAAGTACCAGTTCAACCTATGACTTACAAGAATGGGCTCCAACTCCGCGCCAGATTTTTCTTCTTCTAGGTGACAGATCTTTGCCACCGTTTTTGGAATGGAAGCTAAACAAAATCATTATTTTCCAACATCATATTTAACCAGCTGTTAAGTTCAACCAATAGAGTTTTGTATTGGTTTCAGAAACCTTTATTATAATAAAGACACTATTAAAATTATTTACTTTTATTCAGTTAGTAAGACAGATAAAATCAATTTACAGAAATGTATCAAGAGAACAATGGTTAGAGAAAAATGTCAGGTGTGTTCCATAAAGGAATTAATCCCTATTCTAAATAAATCTAGACTTGAAAGCTAATAGAACCCATAAAGAGTTCAGGAAAACAGTGAGATCAAAAGGAGCATAAAGTTCAAAATCAAATGATGTAGTCAAACTCCCCAATAAAGAGCAGTTCATGAAACTCATTCGAGTCTCAATATCCAAAGAGCATCAGCATATAGTAGCAGTAGCAATCTATGTAAATAAAGCATAAACAGGGAAATATGGGGAAACAGATGCAGCACCTTCAAAAGTGGCAGGCAACAGCAGCAGTCGTCAGCAGCAGTCTGTCTAACTAGAAACACGCACTAATATAAAAGACAAGAATACGTGAAGAACATTGTTGCAGGTTACATCACTTCTGTGCAATGGAAAGACATTTTTCGATGGCGAGCAGGCTTCGTTCTTCCTTTCCCACAGAAAACACATGAAGTCGACAGTCTATTAGCAAATATGTAAAAGACATCACCAACAGTTGTGTTTCAAGAAGCGTTAACCTTGGTTCACAGGGAAGCTTAATGCAGAGTCTATTCCATCATTTATTCAACGTTTCACTGTGCGCGAATGAACTATACTAAAGACAGAAACATTTACTTGAAGATTTCTAGTTAGGTCATGGTTTTCGTATTTCATGTAAGTGAAAGTTATCGTTAAATTATGCGATTTTCTATTCAGCATTATATGAACATGAGATAGATAGGAAGTTCAAGCCTAGTGCAAATGAGAACATGTTGCTTAAGAAATATAATTTATTTATAAAACCAGAACATTCTGCAGTTATGATGAAGATTCTAAGCAAGTCAAATTAAAGTCAAGCTAACAATTACATTTGTGTATGGTTCAGCAATTTCTAAAGTTTCTATTTGTGAAAGGGAAATCTAACAGTGGCCTACCAGTGAATATGGCTGCCTGATGCATTTTGCAAATTTTTATTACGTGTCAAATTTTCACCTTTTACACAGGTGTTAGGCGTGTGTGTGGGACTCTTTCACACCACTTTGGTTTGGTGGCCTAAAACTCTCTGAGAGCCCCTGCAACTGGATTATGATGCTCCCAATGACACCATTTACAGGCATGAGGCCAGTGAGTGGGACCCAATTCTGATATCTTCATTTGGTGGTTTGTTATCATTGGGAGCCCTGCAACCTGAAGAAGGCACTCATCCCCAATGACTTAGTGCTGGCATGGGGCCAGCAAGTTTGGACCTGCTGCAGCAGCTCTTCTTTGGTGGCTTGTCATAAGCTATGAGGCCATGTACCAAATCTATGCACCCGGGTGTGACCCACAACCCATCCATCAGAGAACCGAGACAAACCAGATACGATGTTACATTCCTCTAGAGCTCTCAGGATAAGAATAACACTGCTTAAACATTATTTTTAATGTGAGTCCTACATGTGTTGTCATTACTAGACATTATACCCTGATCAGTCCCCAAGATTAAGACTTGACTGATGGACTTTGTTACCCTATGAGAATAAAAACCTAAAGGGGAGTTACTTGGTAAATCAGTGAGTTTGCAATACCATCTGATTCCTGTGATTTCAAGGACAGCAACAACACGTCACAAGAATTGTCTAATTACCCTTGAGTCAGTCAGGCTCTGGAGAATTGGCATGATAGAATGGTGCATCACTTTACATGAGAAGAAAACTAAGGAATACCACAGGTGAACGTGATTTTAAGAACTGGAAAAAATATCACATTGAATGTGTAATTTTAAGAAAAGTAAAGGCATCAAATAGAAGGTGATGCGCATGTTTGGAGGGAATATATTAAACACGTTTGTCTGCTGATGCTCCCCATCAGCATAATGCTGACAGAAAAATTTGTCTTGTGATCAACCAAGATTAAGGTATCTAGTGAACTTAGAAGATAAAGCAATAGGAATTAATCTTTGTGTACATAAAAAAGTGTCATGTTTTTAACCTATTAAATGGCTAATGCCACAATTCCACATGAGGGACACCACCCTTATTGCTATGGATTAAAACAGCTGGTGGTCTTCAAAGAGGTTCTTCAACTTGTGAACCCTATTTCTATAAGATTAATTCCTAGAACATATTTTAGGCCGTATTTAGAGTGTGGCGGATGGGTTACTCCATCACAAATGTGATAGATATTCCGTCCCCTTTTTACAAGCCATAGAAAATAAATCAAGCCCTTTGAATTTGTAGGGAAGTGACACTTTTTCTAGAGCAACCTTTAGAACTCTTATAGGTATCAGACTATAAGTAAACAATAATGGTTTTCTTTAACGAATTAAGGCTGGCTAATATAGGTGGGAGCTTGCCGAGAAAGAAGACCATGGAGTATCACAAGACTCTCTGGATATTATGTTGCAGGCCCCCCCCCCCCCCGCCACCTAGCACCAGCGTTAATGAAAAAAAATCTTCACTTTAGGGAAGCTGAAAGTATGAACAGCATAATCTCGCTTAAGAGGGTGCCAGGTGCATATTGCTAGCAACATGATGGAGTTGCTTCTTAAAGGAAGGAGCAACTTCATCATGTGTTTATGTACAGCAGTAGATGTGCTGGCACCAGAGTCCATATTACATAACAGCTGCACTGTTCATGTTTGCGCTGCGGTGCACCTTCACAAGTGCACCAGGCACAAACAGGGTCAGTGTGCCCTTTCACAAGCTTCAGGTTAGCTCACTAGTGAAATATGAAGCGGCTCTTTGCATCAGCCGCTCCGACTTTCTCTGAGCAGGCAGCTCCTGTCTGCTCTTTGAAGAGGGGAGTAAGATCCCTTTGCAGGCAGTTGTATAGAGTTACAGCACCCGCCTGTAATGGGGATGTCTGGGGGGTTCCATTGGACCCTGTTTCTCCTCTTGCAAGGATCACACTCAAGGAGCGCACTTACTGTGCACCATGATTTTGTGAAGCAGTCAGTGAGCCTCCTGACGGTTTCTATGCCTTTGTGTCCACATCCGTAATAGGCGCGGGCACAGTGGGAAAGAATGGCACTGGAGATACCACTAATGCACATAGAGCGCTGGCACTATCTGTATTACAGAAAATATACTACAGTGCCTCGGGCACAGAAAATGGGCACACAAGCTTGTTGCACCGCTGGGCACTGTTTGTATTACAGTGCCGAGATGGTTGGCTCAAAGACCGAAAGAAACCACAGTAAAGTGTACACCCCTTCCTACTTGCACAATCCTCCATACAATTTGGGCAGTACACTTAGAAAGATAGAAATTCTGAGAGGACAGTGACTGGCAGAGCAATGGCAGCTGCCACAGTCTGCCCTACAGTCCCGCCGACAGTCACTGAAGGCATCTGCCGGGTAGGAAATAAGGCAGTCTCTGTACTGTGTTTCTCTATCACAAGTCATACGTTTGTCCCCATCTTTGTCTGCCAGTGACATTCTATTTTTTTCTGTGGGACACAGGTGCTTCCCACAATATAAATAATTAGTAACTCTCTCACCATCCACTGCAAGCCTATGTCTATGTATTCCAAAAGCCTACTGCCAAATCTGCAAATTTTGTGCACTGGGCCCGACCTCTGTCTCCTCTAACACTAGAATCAGAGGGGTGTCCACAGTTTGTCTAAGAGGACCATTGTTATGTAGGTTGATTCAAATAATATTTATCTAGGAAAACTTGCTGTGGAAGATTTTTTATATTGGTATTGCATGACATAGTGTTTGATGAGAGGCTTTTTAGACTGTTAAAGGGACCGTCCTTGCCCTCCCTTTTTGCCTTATCTTAATCAGATGTGGTAGCTCGGGGAAAAAACCTTTAGGCCTAGGAGTTACTTACTGTGCAATCTTGGAAGATATGGGCAATTTTGAATGCCCTGTTCCATTAAGACTGTCAGAGCGTCAGGAGATGCACTACTCAACCTGTCAGGGGACTGGTTGCAAACATATCAAGCATTTAGTGTTTAATATATAAAAATAAACGCATATGTGCACAGATCAAAATGTTTTCTCAGGAGCCCACCACCGGTACAGCTGAATGCCAAATGCCCACACTGCCTAAACTTGATTCAACTTCAGGCCTCTTGCTTTCACTACATTACAATTCTTGCCTCTTTATTTCCCTCTTGAATGTTCTTTATCATTCCTGTTTTCTGCCTTTGTCGCTGTTTTCCTATTTCTGTCTTCCTTCTTTCTCATTTTTCTCTCTTTCTCTCCTTTGCTCTGTAATGATGAAAAGTAAGTCCCAGCATCCAAAAATCAGTGCTGGTGTTCACACCCTGTAATTTCTGGCACATTTTAAGCACTCAAAGGGGTGACTGTGGACAAAACACTGGCAGGTTTGATTACTGCAGAGAAAATGCACAAGTTGTGGGAGACCAAATCATGGAAACTATTCAACGTGAAAGGTAAAATGTCGACTAAGCACTTAAAAAGCATTAATTACTATCAATATCTATGTATCTATTTTGGAAATCAAATACACTGCTATCATTTGTTCTGCAGGTAAAATGATTCTAGGGTATTAAGGTATTAGTGGCACACAGCACCCAAATTGAGGCAGTCATTTACTTTCCAACCGGAGTTAGGGTGGCACATTTTTTATTGATTTTGCTAGAGCCCATGGCACAGTTGCAATGTCATAGCTGTTATTTAGAAAGTAATTAAACATTAAAGCCCGCAGTGCTACGGGGTGCTGTGTGCCTGACATTTAAACGGGATTTAAGCAAACACATCTTTGATCTTTGCTCTTAGGATAAAATCGAGCACAGCCATAAAGAGGATATGCAAGGTCTGGGCATCAAACACTGCATGAAAATAACTGGAATTCGGCCTCCATCCCACTCCACCAGAAGAAATTTCATGAAAATTAAAACTGTAATATTACTGTCTAATTGTTGCCAATCTTTGGAAAGCATTTTCAAAGCCAATACATCTGTCTATTTTCTAAGTGAAAGTGTTTCTTCATTAATTGGCAAGTGTGAATTGTATGATTTGATGGACAGGCGAGTGCAAGGATGGATGAATGAGTAAGCGACTGAGTGCATGGATAAATACTGGATGAGTGTTTCATCATGTAAGTAGGGGTGGGCAGAAAATTCGGCTTCCCCCAGTTGAGTTGGAGGAGTTTTGGACACTCCACATTACGCCTGTAAATCGGAGTCCCGAACTACGTCCGCCAACCCCCACGTGAGAATTGATGTCACCTAGCATGATTTTCGGGCGCTAGGAAAGCACCCGGTGAGATTTTCCCAACGCTGGCGGGCACGGGCAGTCGCAACATTTCAAGGTGAGAAAGCTGCCGCTCAAGTAGAAAATCTACTTGAGCGGAAACACAACCGACTCGAGAAGTAGCGCTCTCTGGCATGCTGCGTGGTGCTGTGTGCACTGATTTTTTACCTCGGAACAAGCTCCCGGTGCTAAAAATCAGTCCGACGTGCCGATTCCCGTGCGTTCGCAGAACTCTGCGGAATCTCATGGAGTTTTCATGTAACTCTACGGAATTCCATGGAGTGAAACTCTGTGGGTGCCGCCCACCCCTACCTGTAAGGCAGCAATGATGACTTATTGCAGAACGATTTTGCAGTATACCTAATGAGAATAAATAAGAACTACACTAAACTTAGATAAATAATGAGCAAATACACAGTATGTGGCCAATGGCTGCAGACACAGATAGATCTGGAAACCCGAGAGATACAGATTTGTAAGCAATGCATTATTGTTGTCATGGAAGAAGACATTCTCTTTTTATCCACCATGCCAAATATAACATAACGTGTATTTTTTTAGCGCAATGTTCACCTGCAAGGACGTTCCTTGGTGCCGCTTAGAGATAACAGAGGTTTGTTGTCACTCAAACCATTGATACTCATTTTATTGAACTTGGAAAGATGAAACGCTGTGCGGATCAGCCAGGATGCAAACCTGGGATCATGAAGTCCAACACAGATCCCTGGAGTGGATGCATTAGTCCATTCAGCCACCATACCAGTTACATGAAGCAACGCACAAACCCTACACCAGAGATTTTGCAATGAAAATGACAGACTTAAAGAAAAAACAAGTGCTAAAAAAATTGCAAATGCAGCTAGCTGAAACAATGAACAGACAAGAAAAGGCTACCCGAATATCCAGCCGCTGAGAGAAGTTAAGGCACCTAAAGTCCAGAGAATTACAGAAAGGCTGACTGACAAAAATCAAAAGAGATTAGCACCACATATTGACGTTATACAATAGTAACTCAGTTACGTTTCTTAATGAAGAGATGAAGGCTACAGAGTACACAAAAGAAAGACAATAAAAAAACAAATTCCAGCAAAATATTTGCAACTCCGAGCGGCACTGAGCCCCTGTTCATACAGTGATTATTATGCGATTTGCTAGGTTGAAGAATAGACCAGCGCTTTGCAGAAGTGAAAGAACTAGAATTGGAACTAGTGAGGGGAGTACTGAAAGGTCAGCGAACAGCAGGAAGGTGGACTAGAACATCGGAAGTATTCTGAAAATTATAGGATGATAGAAATGGCTACCAGCAGTTTGAGACAATATGAGGCTTCCAAAGGCCAAGACACACAACACAAATCTGGACACTGTCATAACCAAAGATATGTGTAAACAATATATAGACACTGCACCAATGAAGAACCAGTTCCAGTACTTTTTAAGGCCATCACAAACGTGATGAATACCCCTTCCATTGTATTATAAGTGCATTATATCCAATGGCGCCTGTAATACTGTAGACGGGATACCTATACCATTTGTGGCAGAGTATTCCATCCGTCAAACTCTATATCAGGCCCTTAGTATTTAATGTTTAAATTATATCTAGAAACTATACAAAAGAAATACAAATATCTGCATGCTTAGCCATGCCTACAAAGCATTACCCTGCTGAATAGTAACCTAGTAACGCCGCCAGACTGCAGAATGCCAACTGTGGTACACCCACCCTGTAATCCATCAATGATTCTGCACTGCAAAACATCACCCAGTAACAGCACGTGGTAATGCACCATTTAAATTCAGACGTGTTATCAGCTAGATGTCCAACTAGTAATGGCCTGTGGGACTGCATCTTTGTAAGTAACTTAGTGATACTACAGAACGCCATATATTAGTAGCCTTTACCAGTGCATCCTTGTAGCTCAGTAAAGATGCCCAGCATGGTAAGCCAGTGCTCGAAATATGGAAGAAGCAGAGGAACAATAACATGGGCCAATGAGGGGCAGAGAAGGGTGTGGGATCCAGGACAGCAGGCTCGTCATTCTTTAGTAAGGTCCTTCCTGTTCTGGTAAAAACAAATAGCTCTGGCTGTCAATTGCACATCAGCAGACCGCAGCGAATTGAGGATCTATGCTGGATCAGTTTAGCAGCAGTTAGCCTACTAGGAACATTTCTTTGATGCTTTGACTTATTTTGACTTTCACTTGTTATTCTTTACCACACCCTTATTAGAGGTGCGCCTATGCACAAGCCAGCTTCAGTGAGCTATGTTAAAAGGCAAATTGTAAAACACCATTTGAGGATTTGCTTGCTTTTTATACGACATTCCTTTCTTAGTTCAATATAAATGCAGCAAAATGTCAAGACTGCAAAATGTCACCTAATAAAGTTAAATTGTACTACACTCTAGAAATGCAGCAATGTTATCAGCCAGAAATATAGGCCCACTTAGTCATCTTTCTAATCCAGCAGTACTGTAAAACACCATCCAGTAGTGCCCTGCTGTAATTCACCTATGTAACTTGTAGACAACAGAATACTACCTAGTAGAAGCCTGGGGTATTGTGTCTCTTTTTATCCAGCGATGGTTATATGATTAATTATGCATTTCCTAGCCTAAAAGATTTCCCAGCATGTTCTAGCCACTGTTCAGAATGATAGAAGCAGTATTTAGAATATTTTATTGGGAGGCAAAAAGATGAATGAGGGCTAAAAGAGCAGAAGTATTGTTTTTAATACATATTGTTCACACTCTGGTGAAAGAAATATCACTAATTGTGAAGTTTAGATCGGCCGCCAGAAGGGAAGTGAGGAGCTGCTTTGAATTAGTTCGACAGCACACAGAGTTCTGTGGGCAGGTACCCAAAAGAGGTTGTTTTCACTTGAGACATGGCTGTAATTCCACAGTGAGGTGACTATTTGTCTCATTAATCTATTTTGTATATATATATATATATATATATATATATATATATATATAGAGAGAGAGAGAGAGAGAGAGAGAGAGAGAGAGAGAGAGAGAGAGAGAGAGAGAGCGAGAGAGAGAGAGAGAGAGAAACGGTACACGGACTCCACTTCGTGCTGTTCAAAAATTATTTATTGCTGATAGTATGGCAGGATATACATATATATATATATATATATATATATATATATATATATATAATACACCATGATATAATACTGTGACTGCTTAACCCAATCAAGACAGTATTCCTGTTATTTGCCAAGAATAACAAACAAGAAATATTACAAACCTGGCTAAATGACATGGACCTTAACAGCTTCAAACCCCCAACTTACACCAATTAACAAGTCACTGGGATTCACCCTGGACACCAACCTCACCCACAAGGAACATATTGCCATAACAACAAAGACGCGTGGTACCAGCTCCTTCTTCTTCCAGACTCTTGAATATGGATGTTGATAACACCCTGCTCCATGGCCTCCTGGACTCCACATTGGCATCTCCCAAGGCAGAGGTCTTCAAACCTCAAGTGATCCGGAGGGTGGTGGGGGTGGTGGAGGGGGCACTAGGCTCTGGCCCAAAAAAGCAGTATGCTGATAACAGGGCTTTGTTTTTAGCAGAAAGAAAATGAGTTGCAGTAAGCCGCTCTGTAATGGGCCATCACTAACATCTTCTGTCATCTATATCCTAGCTGGAAGTATGTGTCAAAAGGGAAGGGACTCCAAATATTCTTCAAAATCCCACCCCCATTTCTAATAATCACACTGTGGATACCTTTACTTGTTAGTAAGCCCTGCTTGACCAGAATAGTATGTTTGGCAATCATGTATTTGATTGTATTTTTTAAATGGTAACAAACCTTACTGCAGTGTTTAAATATGTCTAAATATATTTAAACATTGCCAATTTAATAGAATAATTGAAGAAATCTGAGGGGGGGGGGTGATATTTTTTTTCCACTGAGGGGCACAGCATTAAAAACTTAGAAGACCACTGCCCTAAGGGCATCCTACAGGCTACAGCATGTCTCATACAGTGCCTGAACAAATATAATCACATTTCCCCCCATCCTAATGGAACTCCATTGCCTCTCCTAGCTGGCCTGTAACATCTTCAAAACCAGCTTCCTCATTTACAAAGCCATCACAACCAGAACCCCCACTTATTTTGTGGACAAGTTCTCTGTCTACAGTGGTTATCAGCACACCTACACCCAGGACACCATCAAACAGCAGACTAAGAAGTATTAACTTGTTTTTATTTTGGGACATGAATAGCAGCAATATACAGTACGATCACATGCAAGAAACCCATGGTGCACAGTTGGTGACAAATCAAGTTACAGTGCATGGAGTAAATACCTGCCATAGTATACAATGTGACCAAAAACGCAAAAAAATGTTGCGGGTCGCTAATCAGGTAACAATTATATAGTCAAATGAGACATAACTGTTAAAAAGCTAGGCAGCAATTGGCAGAGCGGTGCGTCACATGTATCCACAAATAACTCCGATTTACTCAATTCTATATCTATGTCCCTCTCCTTGGATGGAACTATAGTGTACACGGTAACAAGTAGACAGGGCCATGCCCAAAGACTCCTCTCTCAGAGTGCAACTAGATGGTGTCCTAGATGTACAGAGGTTATCAGCGCTTTTAGCAAATTGGTCCAACAACTCATGCCTCCCTGCTGTGGCTAGTTAGGCATCTCTGCCCCCCAAACCCATTCATTCGTGCTGGCTTATGGAGTCTGAGTAATCGGGGTGCTGTCATCGCCTCCGGTCCGTGAGACAGGGGTCCTCATCTGTGGGAGAGCGTCTGCGTCCCCACCCATCAGCCCAATAGCCTGCAGCTTCTCCAGTAGTATCCCCCATGTCTCCAGGTCTCGGTCAGTGTGCTCATCCGTGCAAACTAAGCATAGACATCTCCCCTCCGTTAACCCCCATTCACGCATGTCTGCCATCCATCTGGGGAGCCTAGGGGGCGCAGGATGGGTCCAATGGATTGTAATGTGGTACTCAGCCAATAATAGTCCCAAGTTCGCAAATCTATATTGTATCCCAGACCCAGCCTTGGGGACTGGTAGGAACCCAAATAGACAATGTTTGATCGTTGCCTCGATCCGATGTCCCGTGGTCTCCCTAAGCGTCTTCAACACTCCCGACCAGTAGGACCAGATTCGAGAACAGTTCCATATCATGTGGGTAAACGTCGCCTGCTCAACTCCACAACGGGGACACCAGACTAAGAAGTATGAAAAATTAAATACAAGGCAACAAGCCTTTTCCATCTATGCACCCAGGATCTAGACCAGCACCCCATATCCATCACTACTGCCCCAACACTCGCACAATTTAGGAAAGAGATGAAGACACCTCTTCAAATAACACAAATTCACAATGCATTAGCCATCCACAACCCAGCTTCCGCTCCTATCACTCGTTTGCTTTGTGCTCGTCTTTGAACCTGTACAGCGCTCAGCTGCCTTTTGGCTAGGTTTCCGCTATAGAACTACCATATACATACATATATACATACATACATACTGCAAAGAGAAAATATCCCTGGGCACTGTGAGTAACTGTTTTAAGAAGCAATGGCTAAAAGGGTGCTTGTCCAAAGCCTCCAGTCTTACATTATAGGCTATCTGGAATATAATGATACCTGGACACCCAAGTAATACCATGAGAAAAGTCCTGCAGTCTGCTAAACACATTTTTGTCATGCAGCAGCAAAAAACAAGCCTGGGCAGCTGAAATTGTAAAGTGTGAGGATGTGAGAGACATTAGGGCGAAAGAGAAAATGCAAACTGAAAGGTGCAAAAAGAAGAAACTTTGCATGGAGCGCTACGGAGATTGTAAGGTGCAGCAAACAGTAGATAACAGTCACTGTGTTTATATGCTGCAAAGGCTGGTAGCTTTGATCATTGGAGGACCCTCATCCACCCATATAACTCCAGTTTGAGAAAGTGTTTCAATATATGTACGTATGAATGCAAGTGATATTTCTATAGCGTGAACGCAGCCAAAAAGGTAGGGAGCGCTGTACAAGGTGAAAGTTCAACATAAGGTCAACAAGTGATGAGAGGTAGCTGGTGTGCAGACTGCAAGTGCATTGTGATGTAGTGTTCTTTAAAAAAAAGTCGTTGTCAACACTTTCCTAAAGTGGTGGAGCGTTGGACACTCCAAATGGATACGAGGATGTTGTTCCCTTATTTAAGTGCATAAGTGGAAAAGGCATCGCATCCCAATCTTCCTTCGAGTTTGTCAAGTATATTTCTGTTCAATCCCCTGCTACAACATAGCTAACCTTAGGACGGATCTCATTTGGAGGTCAGTGGGAGGACCACCAAACAGCTCGGAACCGCTCTATTTAAAATTCCATGCCTGTCCAGAGGGAATTTTTTTGCCAAAAGTGCTTCCACCACCATGCTTTTTAAATTAAGTGAAAAAGTCAACATTCTATGGGAGGTGAAAAACAGAGCATCCTTTATATTACATTTTTTTTTTTTTTAGAATATGTCAAATAACAAGAAGTATTTTTGGCCATTCAACAAAGGGTAGACAACAAAACGTGATGTAGATCCTGAAGAACAATCCAGCATAGCTGACATATTTATTTCAATCAACCTCCATTCCCCATCTTCCTTTGACCATTCTAATTGGATGTGACCCAATTTCAAATTCAAATAAAAATGAGAGACCTCCCTATAAGTCACCATAACCAAATAAGGCTCAGTTCCAGTAATGTATATGTTGCTGAAATTGCAGGCCTCTCCAAACCTTTGTTTTTACAGACTAAAATAAACTGGAAAGTTAGAGACTTTGTATCTTTCTATACACTTTGAGACTTTGTAGCCTTCCTAAATCCTTTAAATGTTAAAATGTACAGCAGGATTATAAATGTTGACTAGGAAACTAGGGATTAGAATGGCTGAAGAGGCCATATATTTAATTAACTTGTGCCTAACGTTCCCTGTTCTTCCTCCCTCATGGCCCATCTCAGACCTTGTATTCTTTACTCATGAGACCGATTTCATATTTTACAGCTTTATGGGAGGCCCGTTACCACAGGGAACGGAATGAAATCCAAATAACATAGTTCAACCACTTGTATCCGCCCCAACATTTGTTTTGGAAAACAATCCACTACCTGAAGAAAGACTAGCAGAGTTTTACCTTCATATACCCTCTTCAGAGAGTCAATGTCCCATTTCCGAGTGTTCTAAAAAATTAAGGGAAGGCCTACTGCCACACGTTTCCCATATGTAGTAGCATTTTTAATATGTGTATCCAGTGAGAGGCTACATATAACTTTTTTTTAGGCATATCAATTCTTTGACAACTTCATATGGGACATTAGCTAAACATAAGGAAAATATGGGCCTTGGGCATGAAAAATACCATCACCTTACGTTTTGTTCATATTTCGTACCCTGTGGTTAGTGATACTTAACATTATAATGCATTCAGTGGACATGGAAGACCCCACATCCAGAATGGCTAAGTCATCAGCATATAAAACCACTTAAAGTTTTAACAAACCATTTCCTGAAGGGAATAAAACCCTACTTCCATTGCAGCATTTAAATCAACGTAATATTATCTGAGGCATTTTGAGTAAAAGATCACCATTTCCTCAAGGCAAATGCCAATCTCTACATGTATTCACGCTTTGTCATGTGTTTTAATTTTCCCAAGGGCAATATTCACAAAGCATCAGCAATCAGTTTTTGGTGTCCAGATTTAGCGGTTTTCTTCAAGAATAATAAATGGAAATGTAGAATGAGTGTCCAATGACTCTTATGTTATGAGATTATTTCATAGCACTTCTTAGTAAATATAGCAAATAAATACATTAAAAATAAAACAGCACACAAATGCCCTCCAATCAAAGCACACTCATTCAGTTATTTTGGACTTCTTGTGAATAAACATTGTGTCTGTTTTAGCATTCTTTTAATCTCCAAGGATCACTTCATAAATTATCCAATTCTTTTCTAGGTGCAACTGGTGGAGCCGGTATTAGATTCTCCTCAAAAGTCACAAGTAAACAAGTGTGTCTCTTTGCGATATTTGCTTTGAAATGTAATGAGGTCGTAAATTATCGCTGAACATACACTGCATTAACAACAAAAGGCTTGCTCATATTCGATAGCTTTGGCCAATTAATGTAAGGGCAGCTCTTTCTCAAAGATGTAATGCCATACAGTTAAAAGTGAGTCTGGTCTTGAGTTGTTTTTTTAAGGACAATGCAGACATGCCAGCTTTTGAGCCACGTATATATGTCCCCTATGGCAAAAAAGTTACTTTATTTAGGGTGTTTAAATAGGGACTAAAGACTGCGAGAGAGGAGAAAATCATTTCCTGTATTAATGAATGCCAATACAACAAATACTTTTTTGGTGTGCAAAGAATTCATGGCGTGTCCATGGATGTCATTTATGGGGTGCCACGGGTCGACCCCTAGCGTGCCTCTTTCTACCCATGGCACTTCCTTTTCAAGCCCTGGCCTCAGAGGTGGCAAAATCAGTGCCAAGAACACAGGGGTGTCTTGCATTATCAGAGTCAGGCTTTTACCTCGTTTTCTTCTCACTTTTATTTAGTTAATAGTGAATAATAGTTTATTATTCACTATTAGTGTAATAAAAAGTGGAGCAGAAAGATCTTGACCTTCGCTGGTG